>CM040430.1:65271508-65871508 GCA_022702705.1 Papilionanthe hookeriana x Papilionanthe teres | reverse complement strand
CTGTATTCATTAAGCATAAGGGTATAGGTAGGGTGAATTGTTAAACAACATAATAAGTCTAAATGAGCCCGAGACTTTTCATCAGGATATGAGAGGGAAGCATGGACCTGCATCCTTCTTTGACTGTTTGGATACCTATGAGGTCTTTTAAACTTAATATGTCTGCTTAATGAAACCATCCTCAATTAAATTAAACAAAGTTTATTGAAACACAACATAGGAATTCACATAGACATCATAGGACTTGGTAGATAATCAGGAACTTAACAAAGACATCAAAGGATTGAGTAGTTACTTCTTGTTAGTTCTACCTTTTCCTGTTTTCTGGCATGCTTTAATTTCTACAAAACTATAAACACATATATATAATGCAATACTAAAGTTTCAGCTAGGAAAGACGAGAAGACCCTACAAGGTACATTTATATTTTGATGCAATTTACTTACCTGTACTGTACTTCACTTCTCTTGCATGTTAAACAAGAATGTCACCCTGCATGAAAACTAAAACCTTTAAGATAACCACAAAACAGAAACAAAAACTAAACTAAAAGTCACAACAAGATAAAATTCACTGCCACAACATTCAAAATATAAAACAACTCAAATTTTAATCACAAACAGAACAACAAAAACTACAACTTTAACAAAATTAAAACATCTTGTTAGATGATCGAGAATACCTTGGATGATGTAACCTACGTGTTGCTAACGGGATTTCCCACGGTCTAAATGAAAGTGTGGAACTCATTCAGTTAAGTTTAGCAAATTCATCTGGACTAAGTGAATCTGATAAAAAAAACGATACCGGAAGGATGGAACTGTGGGATCTTAACTGATGTTGTTATAATCAACTTTAAGAATTGTTTTAATTAAAACATTAAAAAATACTTGGATTTTAAGATTTCTCTAAACCAAAACACTTCTCTTATCTCCTGATTTTCACTTTCTAAAACTAAACCTCTGCGACAACAAGGAGTTTGGTGCATAGTGGGCAGCACGACCATCGTCTTCAGCAAAACTCGGATCTACATCAGCTTAACCTTTCTTAGAAATTAAATAACAAAGCCATAGGACTTTGAGGTGGTTTGCCTAGTGCAACATAAATCCTCAACCTTTTTGTTAGGCATTTTCATAATTTTCTTATGCAAATTAAGCCCTAACAGGTCTTAGGACTCCGAGGTAGTCGTTTGGTACGACATAAGCCCTCACATCTTCAAGGTTGTTTGTATGATTGTGTCATGCAAATATAAGTCCTAATTAATTAAAATTGGCAGGATTGCAACATGAAATAAACTCCCAAATTCAAACCAAACAATAGGATAGTTTGGGAAGTTGCTAAGATTCTTCTTGGATCCTCAGCTTCTCCTACTTTTCTTCCATTGGATTCCTATCATAATTGTTCCAAATTTGATCCATTCCCAATTGAAATTTCAAAAATCCAAACCTTTGAAAATCTTCAACTTTGAAATTCTTGAAAGCAAAACTGCTGATCATTATCTGGAACCCGTCGGCTTATAAAATTGGTTAGCAGACCAAACAGATGTCACAAATCTTTTAGTTTATTTAATCGAGCCCCATCATCAAGCAGTGTGACTATCCCTCGGGATAGATACACAGTTTGTGGTGCGGTGCTCGTTTATATAAACTATTTGGGATATGAGATGAGTTTGATTTCATATCTTAAAATTTTCAAACTTAAAATTATTTTCAAAATCAAATGCTACTTTCCAAATTATATATATATATACTTAAATTAAATTTAAAACCTAAAAAATATGCCGACATATCATTGCTCATCTTGCTAATCTTCCAGAAAGTGTTAGTCATCTCATTAGATATTATAATGGGTTAATTCTTGAAACAAGAGTTACTTTATGAGAAAGCATATAGTGCCTTAGCTTTTGAACTACAAAAATCAAGGCTAAGAAATGCTTCTAAATTGTTGGATATTTTATTTCTGTAGGAACCAAACAGTGGTTCAAATAATCTAATGCATTTTCTTTTCCCTCGTCATTTACTTGTGCTAGTAATGCTCCAAGAGAATTGTCCAATGCCGCGGTGTAAAGGATAAGAGGTCTTCTTAACACGAGGGTTGCTAAGACAGAAGGTGTTGTTAAGTATTGTTTGATATTTTCAAAGGCGTGTTGGCATTTTTCATCCCACACAATTTTAGCATTTTTTCTAGTTAAGGCAGTGAGAGGCTGACACCTACATGACAGATTGGAAATAAAACGTCGTATATATGCTAATTTTCTATTTAATGATCTCAATTGAGTTAGATTTTTAGAAGGAGGCATATTTAGGATAGCTTTA
Organism: Papilionanthe hookeriana x Papilionanthe teres; assembly: GCA_022702705.1. Taxonomy (NCBI): domain Eukaryota; kingdom Viridiplantae; phylum Streptophyta; class Magnoliopsida; order Asparagales; family Orchidaceae; genus Papilionanthe; species Papilionanthe hookeriana x Papilionanthe teres. The sequence continues at coordinate 65,869,193 of CM040430.1, read as the reverse complement.
ATTTTGAGGAGATCTATTTCTATCCCACAATATCGAACTACAAATCCTAAAAATTTCCCTGAAGTAACACCAAAAGCGCACTTTAAGGGATTCATTTTAAGTTTATAATATCGTAATCGTTCGAAGACATTTATCAAATCATGCACATGATCATCTTTTTGTATACTATTAAAAACCAAATCGTCTACAAAAAATTCGACATGATTGTGTATGAGTTCGACAAAAATTCGAGTCATGGCTCTTTGGTAAGTTGCACTAGCATTCTTTAATTTGAATGGCATAACTTTGTAACAGTATATTCCTATGGGTGTCCTGAAGGCTGCAATTGATTCATCTTCCGAAAAAATCCTTATTTGATTATATCCTCTTGATCCATCCATAAAGGAAAATATTGCATGTGTAGCTGCTATGTCAACCATTAATTCTGGGATTGGGAAAGGAAAATCATCCTTCAGACAGGCCTTGTTTAGATCTTTGAAGTCCGCACAGACCCTGATCTGGCAGTTTTTCTTTTTAACTGGCACCACATTAGCCAGCCATGTCGGATAATTTTCTTCTCGTATGAAACCAGCCTCAATCATTCTTAACATCAGCAACGACTTGTTCTATTTCGACACGCATCCTTCTTGGAGCTTGTTTAACAGAGATTGCTATTTGATTTATTCCAAGTTTTTGGATTGCGACTTCTAGAAATAGTCAAGGCATTTCTTCATAAGACCAGGCGAAGCAGTTTTTGTATTCTTTCAACAGTTGAATTATTTCTTTTGCTTCCATGTTGTTAAGGAATAAACTAATGAAAGTTTTTTTTAGATTTTCATCAGTCCCAAGATTTATTTCTTATAATTCATCAACTATTGATTTGATTTCTTCTTCCAATTTTGGAGTAGCATCTTCAATTAGAAGGTCAAGTGTTTGTTCATAATTATATTCTTTGGTGATTAGGTAAAATTTCGTATCACTAGAGGTTCTAGAGTGCCAAATCCAATACCCTTTATAGAGTTAGGGTTTTTCTTATCTTTATCCCACATCTGTTCAATAAAATGTGGTTTTCTTGAAGACCATTATTTGATCATTAAACTATTTTGAATAAATTTTTGTGCCCAAGAAGAATACAACTAAAAAGGGATTTTCATTGATTTTGCAAGATTTTCATCCTCTAATTTTACATCTGTTTTAGTACTAAAAGAAGTAGAGCAAAAATCTGTATTAGTTCTATCCCGTTAGACTAAATTAATCCATTAAGTCTTAACTATATTAGGCTTAACATTTTAAACCCAAATTAGGTCTAACCCATTAGACCTAACTAACCATTAAGCCTTAATCACATTAGGCTTAATATCTTAAATCCTACTTAGGTATAACCCATTAAACCTAATTAATCTATTAAGCCTTAACCAAATTAGGCTTGATATTTTAAACCTTAATTAGGTCTAACCCATTAGACCTAATTAATCCATTAAGCCTTAACTATATTAGGCTTAATATCTTAAACCCTAGTTAGTTCTATCCTATTAGACCTAATTAATCGATTAAACCTTAACTAAATTAGGTCTAACCCATTAAATCTAATTAATCCATTAAGCCTTAACCACATTAGGCTTAATATTTTACTTCCTAATTAATTCTAAACCTAATTAGACTTAATTAACCTTTAAGCCTTACATACAGTAGGCTTAAACAACCTTAAACCCTTATTAAATCTAACCCTAATTAGATTTAACTATCCATTAAGCCTTAACCACATTAGGCTTAATACCTTAAATCCTAATTAAATCTAATCCTAGTTAGACTTAATTACACATTAAGCTTTACTTACATTAGGCTTAAAAAACCTTAAACCCTAATTAATTCTAAAATTAGACTTAACTGACCATTAAGCCTTATTTACATTAGGCTTAAACAAACTTAAATCTAATTAAGTCTTACCCTAATTAGACTTAACTAACCATTAAGCCTAATTTACATTAGGCATAAACAACCTTAAATCCTAATTAAGTCTAACCCTAAATACACTTAATTAACTTTTAAGCCTTACTTACATTAGGCTTAAAGAACCTTAAACCTTAATTAAGTCTAACCCTACTTAAACTTAATTAACCATTAAGCCTTACTTACATTAGGCTTAAACATCCTTAAATCCTCATTAATTCTAACCCTAATTAGACTTAATAAACTTTAAACCTTACTTACAGTAGGCTTAAACAACCTTAAATCCTAATTAAGTCTAAACCTACTAAGACATAATTAACCTTTAAGCCTTACTTACATTAGACATAAATAACCTTGAATCCTCATTAAGACTAACCCTAATTAGACTTAATTAACATTTAAACCTTACTTACAGAAGGCTTAAAGAATCCTAAACCTTAATTACGTATATCTTTAATTGAACCTAAATTAACTTCCAACTTTGTTCAACCTAACTTGAACCCAAGTTAACCAAACCTTAAGTTCAACCCATACTGAACCTAAATCAACTTCCATCCTGAACCCAAGTTAACCAAACATTAGGTTCATCCAATACTGAACCTAAATCAACTTCTAACTTAAGTTTAACCTAACTTAAACTCGATTTAACCAAACCTTATGTTAAACCAATATTGAACCTAAATCAACTTCCAAATTAGGTTAAACCTAACTTGAATCCAAGTTAACTAAACCTTAGATTCAACCTATATTGAACCTAAGTCAAAATTCTAACTTGAACCTAAGTTAACTAAAATTTAAACTTAACTTATATTAGACTTGGGTTCAACCTAACTTGAATCCAAGTCTAAATTAGACCCAACATAAAGTTCAATCTATTTGGAGTCTAACTCAAACTTAACTCAGGTTCAACAAACATTGAACTTGATTAAAACTTAAGTTACATTCAACTCACATTGAATCTAATTCAAATCTTTTTTTAGGCCCAATACGTCTAAGTTAAAATCTTGAGATTACACCTATATTGAATATAAACTTAACTTAAATATCTTTAGATTCAAACGACATTGAATCTAAAATTTAATCTAAACATCTTTAGAATCAATCGACACTTAATCAAAAACTTTACACAATGTTAAATCTAGTCAGACTTAACTAAATGATTTCAGATTCAAATGACATCAAAACTAAATGTCTAACTTATGTCAAATTTTATTTATGTCTGATCTATATTAGAATTAAAACCCCTAGATTCAAGTGACATTGAACCTAAAATTCTTGAGCCTAACTAATATTAATATCAACCAAAGAAATAAAGTTGAAATTATTTCTTTTGTGAGAAATACTCTACCACTGTTTTTCTTGCAGCTTAAAGACAAATTCCCCTTTAGATTTACTTTACATGTTATTAGGGTGTGCATACTCTGTTTTGTAGGGTGACATTCTGAAGATATGACAAATGACAATAAAACATAATGAAAACGACATTAAAACAACATCATTGACAAAACAAAATAAAAATAAATTACATGAACAAAAAAACACTGACAAAATAAAAATCAAAATGACACTAAATCAAAATAACGACAAAACTAAACAAAAACTTTTAGGGTAACCATGAAACCTAAACTCTTAGGATAGCCACTAAATAGATAATGTATTACAAAAAAACAAAAAAACATTAACAAAAAAAAAATAAAGTTAAAATGACAAACAACAAAACAAAACAAAATAAAACTGACATAACAAATGACATTGACAAAAATCAAACTCTTAGAGTAATATGGCATATTACCCTAAGGATTAGACGTTGACGTTTCTTTCTTTATTCTTGAAACTTCTTAGAAAAATAAGTGTTAACATTAATCTGAAACTTTCTTAGGCAATATTAATTGTCTTAGATGTAATTAACTATAGGAGATTTAAGAACTCAGGATAAGTATCACACCTATAAATATCTAGTTATCAAAATTTCATATGTGCTCATCCTTATATAAAATTTCTATAATAAGGCATTCTAGATTCTTCTTTTATAGGGATTATTACTGACATTTCTTATTCAATTGTTTTTTATTATATTAGCCATTTAATTTCTTTAAACTTCTTATTATCTGAGGATCATTTACATGATCCAAAAGAAATAAGATTTCTTGAATATTAGGGTAATATCATAGATAAACAGAGTGGTGATTCCAAAACATGACATCGACATCGACATTCAAGAAAATCTCGGGCAGCTCCGGATGTCAATACATGTTTATACAAAAATGGGTCATCCTAAATTAAGTCTTAGCTTCAGAAAAAAATTCCCTTTTTCTTGGTGTGTCAGACCATAAGGTAAAATGTTATTAATAATAAAGTTTACAATGTCTTGTTAAGCTCATTTTTTATGAGGTCTTTTTCTTCTCTCTTTAGTACTTAGGATCTAGCCTTAGGCTTTTCCTTTGACTAATCTTAGAGGACTAGAAGTGGAACCCACCACTTAGAAATTCAAACACCTCTTGACTCCCTGCAAGCCCCACAAGCTTGATTGTAGACACCTAATCACCTAGAGGGCTGAAATCAAATGTGGAGATTTAAAGGATGAGTTTCCTTTAGGACTTCTTGGCCTTAGGGATACCCTGGGTGGCCTGGTCTGGTGAGGGTTGAATTGCACATACAATACACTCTCACACACATTCCAAGTCCTAAAATCACACTCTCAACCAACTTGACTTCCTGACTCATGTAGGTAATTCACATGGATGGTCCTTAACCCCTAAGCCCCTGGCTAAGAGGGTTAGGAACAACATAGTGAATGCTTTAAATGAGTCCTCTCATGGCTCATATGGGCTTAATATGGCTTCAAGGCTCAACCCAAGTGATTACATTTTTCTCAAATTTGATCAATCTTCATTTTTCCAAAATTTCAATTTTTGACCCCCTGGGCCTTACACCTACTGAACCTACCAAAAGCCATTGAAACTACCCAAAATTTACAAAATCACCTAAATTACCCAAAACTACTCAAAATCAATCCTAAAAATTTCCCCTCACTCAAATTGATCATCCATAGCCAAAAATACCAACAATTCCAAAAGTACCCCCCAATACCGTCCAAATACCCAAAATGCCCTTCTTAGCCCAAAAATTCAAAAATTCAGAAAATTCCCAAAAAAAATCCAGAAAATCCCAAATATTATCAATTTCATTTTGTTCAACTACACCATGGGCTAATTTTTCCAATTTATCCAACTTTTACCAAAACTCCCAATTTGGCTCATTTTAAACCCAAGTGAACTTAGTGTCAAACCAAACCACCCCAATTGACCTCAATTTTGGTCCAATTCTATTCTAAACTTCAAATCAACATCCCCAATATCAATTTAAACCAAATCCAACTCCAATTTGATTGAAATTTGAACCCAATTTCAATTTGAAGCCTAAAGCCCAATTTTGGCCCATGACCTAAACCTAGCTCAAACCCATCCAATTCAACTCCAATTAACCCCAAATATTTTCCTAAACCTTCCTAATATCCCCACAAACAAAACACTAACTTGATTTGCCCAAAATTTGAACCTAAACTCCACCCAAATCTAACCCAAAACCAAAATCCCTTAAATTGACCTAAGTCCAAACCTAACCCAAATGGGCCCAAATCCCAAAATTAGAGCCTAACCAAAGTTGAAAAATCTTTGTAACAATCCCATGAACATTTCTCAACAATAATTTTACATCAAATCCAACTTTAGCCCAACCTTAACACAAGTTAGCCCAATTGGATCCATTTTAACCATAACAAAAAAGACCCAAATTCAACCCAATTCAACTCTAAATCACTTCAAATTGATTCCAAATCATTCATGAAACATACTTAAATTAAATTCAACACTTATTGGACCCAATCCTTTGCAAAATTTTCATCCTAAAATTAGTTTTGAAATCTAAAAGCCCACACCCTAAACCATCTTGAAAGCCCATCCAAAGTGAAAATCCAAAAGCCCAAACCCATTCCAAAGCTCACATGACAATTCCTTCTCATCATCCCTTTAATTGGAATCAATTCATAAGTCTCAAATCAATCATCAAATCAACCTATATCAGGCACCATCTAAATTTTTCACTAAATTGCCAAAATCTCCAAATTCCTTTTTCATATAAATGAATCCACTTTTCCTAAGCCAAGGATAAGCCAAATGGAGCCACATGCAAGCCATGGACAAGCCACATGAAGCCATGGGGGGTTTGACTTATCACCAAGCCATTAATGGCAAGAAGAGGGAGTCCTTTTCTAAGCCTTCCTTAAGCCATTTTAACCTCTTTAATGCAACACCATAACCCAAAATTAACTTAAACTATTTTGATGGGGACTTCACCACTCCATGGCAACTCGACCCAACTGATCCACTTGGCCCAAAATCAGACCATGGGGAGGTGAACCAAGCCCAAATACATGGGTTGACACATGTGAACCTAAAATTTATCTTCTCCCTTTACCACTTAAATCCAACCCTTTACACTTGGCATTGGACAATTGCTTGCACAAACCTCCAGCATTGGTCCTCCTGACATTGAGGGTGACCTGACCCTGACAAGCCAGCCACCACAGCCTCCGGAAACCACCAGGCCAAGAGCACTCATGTGAGACAATTTTTTAATTTCTCCTTGCTGAGTTGTCCCAGCCCAATTGAACACCATGTTTGTTCTTCCCTTGCCCTAAGCAGCTGATCCCAGCCTCAAAGCGCCCCTGGGAAGCCCTCCAGCCATGTCTATTTAAACCCACCACCCTCTCGGCCAAAAAAAGAGTTGAACCAAACCTTAAGGAAACCCTGCAAAAATCATTCCAGACCCCTCTCCAGACATAAAGTAGTTGATCCCCAGTGCTCCTTTGCCCTAATTCCCATTAACAGGGCTCAATTTCTGAGTTGAAAACCCACCTAAAAAATAGGACACTTCACCACAGTGAGCCAATCTCCAAATTAATTGGTCCTACACCTTCACCAGACCAAGAGGAGAAGTTCCCCAATAAAAGCCCCCTCACCAGGCCAGCCATTGCTTCCAGCCTCCAAGCTTCGTGATCGACCTTGGTCACTTTCATACCTAGACAATTCTCCAGAGCCAGAGACTTCATCTGGTGCTTGCCTGGACTCAATCGAAGGTGACACAACTCTCAAATCGAAGCTTCACTTCTCTGAGCAAAGGTATGAACTCACTCTTCCTCACGAGCTTCCAGCGATTCTCCATTTTGTTTGGGTTAATTTCATAGCCTATAAATCTTATGAATGTGTTCATCTCTTTAAGATGAATCCATAGAGCATAAGAACAAGAAAATCCATTGAGAATCGAGTGAGATCTTAGGGTTTTAGTGTGGACGGTCACGGGTGCACACCAGTCGTAGACGATGACCGGGAGCCGTTGGATCGCGCATGTATCGAGCAGACGGTTCAGATAGCACCAGACCATGGAATGTTACATGAACTGCGGGACCCCGGAGCGCTGAGTCGGATGGCGCCGTCGAATGGGAATGCGCCGCATGGGCTTTCGGAGCTGCCGATGATGCGCTGGTGCCGCGTGGATAAGTAGATAAGTAGGGTATTTTTGAATTATTTAAATGCCCAGAACTTCAACAATCCATATCTTTGCATAGAAAATTCACAAAAATAAAATAAAAATACTCTCCCGCTCAATGGACAGAGGAGAATAATGTGGAAAAAAAATCAAATTAATTAGATGAGTATTTTTTTTAATAATTTATTTACTGATTTGAGTATTTTGATTCTTCATTTGCATAGACAATTCACCATGACATGAGACCATAGGGCTTTTGAAGCCTCTGATCTTGGGAACATTCACTGAATTTTTCAAGGTCAAAGGTCATCTCTGCGAAAAGTAATTGAATTTTCAATTTCATATCACTATTTTAGGTATTTTAATTCCAATAATTAACATGTTGTGAAATAAATTCTAGAAAAAATTGGTGATGTTTCTCAGGACCAGGGGACCCTATGAAAAATATATTTTGAGTTAATTCATTCATAATAACCTTAATTGGCCTAAACCCCTAAAATTGAATTTGAATTAATTAGGGATAACCACACATCAAATTGACTTCAAAACTATTCTCCACTGATCTTTTGGATCAGAGAGACCTCACATAAAATTTTGAAATCAATTAACTTGATTAACCCCACCAAATGGATTGATTAAGCCTCATAAGAAAAATGGAACTTTAAAAATTCATAACTCTAAAAATACTTTTTAAAAAATCACAAAAATGGTTTTTGGTTTTCTCTCGTTATCAGGGGAGTTTAGGAAAATTAAAATTGGAATTTTCTAAAAAAGTTGATTTTTCATAATATATTAATATTTTAATAATTAAAAAATAATAAAAATCATAAAAATATTAAAAATCATAAAAATGTCACATTTTGATTCCTAATCACGTAGGAACAAACCAAATATTTTTTCTAAGTTCATAGGGTAAGATATTGAGTATTAAAAGCTTAATGTAATTTTTAATATTAAAAAATGAGTTTTTAACCTTTCTCACTAAAATAATTCTAATAAATCAAAGAAAAATTTGAAAATTGTAAAATTTGTTTCTCTGAACTCCTTGAGGTCAGAGAGATTTAAGAAAAATATAAAATCTATTTTTCAATTTTAATTTTATTTTATAATTAATTAATACTCTAAAAGTCAAAATAATTATAATAAATAAAATATAATTCAAAAAATCACCAAAATTGGTCCAAGTGGTCCTCTGGTCATTAAAAAAATCCCATAATTTTCTTAAGGATTGAAACTTCTCCTTGGTCATGTTGTTGAATTTTCTTTTAAAACCCCTATTTTCTACTAAAAATAATTATATAAATAAATTAAATTCAAAAAAATCACATTTTTTCCTCTAATGTCTTAATTGACATATGAGTGAAGTGAGGTGACATAAAAATTTCAAATTCATTCGAGCTCAATTTAGTGAGTTATGAAATATATAAGCTTAAAAGGGCATAAAGGTAATTAATTTTTTAACCCTTAATTAAAACTTTAGGTTTAATCAAAATAGGGGGGGGTAAATTATTTGATTTTAACTTTCTCTTGGATGATCGAAACTTAGGAAAATTAAGGGGTAGAAACCCATTAAACATTTTGAAAATATAAAGAATGAAACTTTAATTAATTAAATAATTTAAATTTTGGAAAGAATATATTTAAATTTGGATCATTAAAATAGGGATATTATTAAGAGGATATTTATTCTTTAATTTAAAAATCCCTAAATAAGTCACTTTAACAATACTTAATTATTAATTAAAAATTAAAATAATCATCCAAATTGATAATTAAAATTAGTAATTAAAACTAAAACTAAAACTAAAATTAAATTAAATTAAATTAAAATTAAAAAATTAAATTAAATTAAATTAAAATTAGATTAAATTAAAATTAAAATTAAATTAAATTAAATTAAATTAAATTAAAATTAATTTAAATTAAAACTAAAAATTAAGTTAAAATTTAATTACAACTAAATTAAATTAAAATTAAATTAAAATCAAATTGAATTAAAATCATTTAACAACAAACCTGTATGAAATCATTAAGAATTAAATCTAAAATAATTTAAACACTATTCCAAACTTAAAATTATTAATTAAAACCTCATTATTAAATTAAAACACTTTAAACCATTAACTCAAACTTCAAATTAAGAATCATTAAAATTCTCGATAAACCAACTTGCCCTTAAATGCTTTAATTATTATAACTCTTAAATAGAGTATTAAGTGAGATGTCACTTCATTCATCAGGTAATCAAATACCCAAGTTCACTGAGCAAGAGACAAAGTTTAACTAAACTCATGGATGATTAATTCACCTGTGCAATTAAATTTACTTGGACTCAAAACAATCCCAGAAATATTGAAAAGATGTTTAGGGCTTGTCCTAAGCACTTCCTAAATATGACAGGATGTTCTAGAAGAACAACTAAATTTAATTGTTCCTTGATGAAGAAAGTCATCCTTAAACAAAACACAAGAACCTAGACGTCATAGGAGATGACTAGTTATAGGATTAGGAATTTGGTAGAAAACCAAAACCCTTCCCTTAGCTTTCCCTAGGTACTTGTTGAAATATTTAAATGCCTTAACATGTGTTTTAAGTGCAGCTTGGGATGACGGGAAAACCCTCCAGGTATGCTTTAATTTTTATTACAATTTACTTTATTACGATCTTCTCCTTCTTCGGGGCGGTTCTTTAATCGCAAGTGATAGTGCCGACTCGACAGGTTTCAAACTTTGAGTTGAAGCATGTACCAAAGCGGTCTGGATGTGATCCAAAATTTTCTTTGAAGACTTTGTCCAGACGATACTCCATCCATCATCAGTTGCGTAAGGGTCTATCAAAACAATAGGATCCATTGAAATAACATTGACGGAACCTCCTTTCTGGGGTTCCTTCATGTATTCCTTTGGGATCATTATGTTCCCTTTCCGGAGATTGTCATCAAGCCAACTCTTGAAAGTGATGCAATCCTCTATCTTATGTCCGAGCATCTGGTGGTAAGGGCAATAGTTCGGATGATCTTTCTTATTGACTTCTTCCGGCTTCTTAGGCTCTGGAAGCTGAAAATCCGGTGTCTTCATTAAGCTGCGGAACATCTTCGCTACTGCTTCAATTTTGAATGGATATTCTTTATTTAAGAGTTCTCTTAAGGTACGCGATGAACAAGGCGGTTGTTCATAATACTGAGGCGACTGATAGCTCGGTCGAGATTGCTAATAGCCTTGCAGAGGTTGCTGATAGCCCTGCTGAGCTAGGATGGTTATTTCCTATTCGGGGGAGAAATCCCTCGAACTCCTGACTCTATATGATTATCTGCTCGCCCTGGCGGGATTTTATAATGATAAGGGTTTTGGCGTTGGCTACGTTTTGACTGTTTTTAACGATTGCGTAACTAGCGACAACCGACTTAATCTGGATCTCGATTCCAATACAAATAAAGATTCTCAAATCATACACAACCTCAATGACCATGATGAAGAAGATGTTCACAAAGGAGGCTACGAAAGCTCAACAAGCAATGAGTCCATTTGTGAATTCCGAGGGGCTCCGATCATGATAGAATTAGAACCATCAGACACCGAAGTGACTTCAGAAGAGCCAGTTGCTCCGATTCAAAAGGAAACACCAAATTCAGAAGAAATAACTGAAGTAAATTTAAGAAGTGGAAAAGTTCTACCCCCGAGAATGGGTCCAAAGGATAAAGGAAAGCAGGTGGTTGTTCAGGAAGAGCCAACCCCAGCAGAGGAACTGCCCATTCAGGAAGAAACTGAGGAACATGGTAATAAAGTAGACTACAACATGCTAGCCCATCTTAGGAAACTACCAGCCAAAATAAGCATATACGACTCTCTGATCCTATCAAAAGAGATGAGAGAGGCTCTGATCAAGGCTTTACTTGATCCAGAGATTGGTTTAGCCCAAATGGCCTGTAATTCCTTCGACGAGGTTTGCTCGTTAAAAGAACAGCGAGGTGTTACCTTTACGGACAATGATCTATTACTAGGAACAGCAGATCACAACCGACCGTTATATATTTCAGTCACTATTGGAAAGTTTATGCTCTCTAGAGTGTTGGTTGATCTGGGAGCATCAATCAACATAATGAATCTTTGGACGCTAGCATATTTGGAAATTGATGCTCACGAGCTTGAAGAAGACAAGATGCTATTAAGAGCTTTCAATCAAAAAGAGAAAGAGCTCTTGGATCGATAACACTACTAATGAAGACCGATGATTTAGCAAAGACAACCGCAAAATTCCACATAATTGATTCTGAGACATCGTTCAACGCTCTACTGGGTCGGCCATGGATCCATGAAAACCGGATGGTACCGTCGTCTCTACACCAGTGCATAAAGTATTACGAAGGAGGGGAACAGTGTATAAAATGTGACTTGCAACCGTTCTCTGTACACGAGATTGGAATTCATGAAGATGCGGCCTACTACGCGCCTCCGAAGAAAACAATCTTTTCTAGAAATACCATAACAATGAAGCAAAAGAGATTTGAGACGATGAAGAACCTGAAGTTCTAGTCCAACAGTTACTCACCACTCCCTTACGGCGAGATGGTGAAGATTTCTCTAGAACTCGCACCCGAGGTCGAGGCCGGGGACGAGGACGTGGAAGAACGTTGGAACAGTTGGACAGAAGAAACCAGTCATCGATGTTGTTTGGGAGAATAGCTTTGAAGAAGAAGATGAAATTAAGAAAGAAGCTGCGACAATAAATCAGAAGAAACCACAGTTCAAGATCTCTCTCGAAGATGAAAGGAATGAAGAATACAAATCAATGTACGAGAAGATTAACCATTATGTACATACTATGACCCCGATCCATTCTAATAAGATCGAGGGTATGGTGGTCAAGGAAGTACATGATGGTGGTGCTAAACCAATCAAGTTTTAATGTGGTGCTTCTTCTTCCAATACCGAAAAAGATATACAATTTGAAGATGTTACTTCATCTGGATTAATGGAATTACCTTTTGAGTGATACTCTCCCTGTGTTCAAAATTTAATTCAACGTGGTGTCTTACCTCGATAATGGACAAAAGGCAGATCACGACACTTTGAAAAATTATGGAATAATGCCGGTCGGCCTCCCAATTCAAAACATGGTCTCGGATTCGGCACAGTAGGATCAGTGAACGATACAGGATTTTTCTTGGTTTTCACTTGCAAACCTAATGAAGAGTGCTTGGAAGCTTCAAAAGATCTTGAGGATCTACCAATCGGTGATGCTCCACCAGAATTCGAAGAAGAAATTAAATCTACAATAGACGAGTTAACGGAAGTTAACTTAGGTACTAGCAAAGAACCTAGGCCTACCTTTGTTAGCTCCTTACTCAATAAAGAAGACTCAGAAAATATAATCAAGCTATTATTGGAATTCAAGGACTGTTTTGCTTGGAGTTACGATGAAATGCCAGGATTAGCTCCAGAAGTTGCAGTTCACAAGTTAGGAGTAGATCCTACTTCCATTCCAGTTAGACAAGCCCCCAGAAGAATGCATATAGAAATTGAGCAACAAGTAATAGCCGAAGTTAAGAAGCTAATAGACACTAAATTCGTCCATGAAGAACAATACCCAACTTGGTTAGTCAATGTGGTACCAGTCAGAAAGAAGAATGGTCAGATCAGAATCTGCGTAGATTTCAGAGATTTAAATAAAGCATGTCCAAAGGATGAATTTCCACTACCAATCCTAGAACTGATGATCGACATTGCTTCAACACATGAGATCTTCTCTTTCATCGATGGATCATCAGGATACAACCAGATAAAAATGGCACCAGAAGACGAAAAGCTCACGGCATTCAAAACACCGATCGGAGTGTATTGCTACACAGTAATGCCATTCAGACTAAAGAATGCAGGAGCAACATACCAAAGAGCGATGACGAAGATTTTTGATTATCTCATTCACAACCAAGTCGAGTGCTACGTGGATGATGTGGTCATCAAAAGCAAACTGAAGGAAGATCACCTGTATGATTTGAGAATTGTTTTCGAGCGACTAAGACAATTTAACCTTAAGATGAATCCCTTAAAATGTGCCTTCGGTGTTACCTCCGAGAAATTCTTAGGATTTGTTGTCCAACATCGCGGGATTGAAATTAATCCAGAAAAGATTAAAGCTATTTTAGAAATGCCTCCTTCCAAAACTTTGAAACAACTACGATCCTTTCAAGGGATGTTGGCATATCTTCGACGCTTTATCTCGAACTTATCAGGTAGGTGTCATCCCTTCTCGGTATTAGTTAAAAAGGACGCCAAATTCATTTGGGATGAGAAATGCCAGCAGGCTTTCAAGGACGTTAAGCAATATTTAATGACACCTCTTATCTTAGCAACCCCAGTCTCAGGTAGACCGTTGATACTTTATACCGCGGCTTTAGACAACTCCCTTGGAGCCCTGCTAGCCCAGGTCAATGATGAGGGAAAAGAAAATGCTCTCTACTACTTAAGCCGTAGTCTAATCCCGACGAAAGTAAAGTATCCTCCGATTGAGAAACATTATTTGGCCCTGATCTTCGCCGATCAAAAGCTCAGGTATTACATGCTTTCTCATAAGGTCAACCTTATTTCGAGAGTTAATCCGTTGCAATACTTGATGACCCGACCGACACTTTCTGGTAGACTTGCCAGGTGGTCGATGATACTATTGCAATTCGACATAACTTTTTTTCCTCTTCGCACCGTAAAGGGACAAGTCCTAGCTGACTTCCTTGCAGCACACCCTTTACCGGCAGATTCGCCTCTCGACGATGATTTGCCTGACGAGCAGATAATGAGCCTAGAAGACCCTGATGATCGACGTTGGGAACTGTACTTCGATGGTGCGTCCTCAGCACAGAAGAACAAAGAATTGCAAATGATAGTGCCCGATAAGGCAGGAATCGGACTAATCTTTATAAAACCGGAGCGGGGGATGTTAAGATACTCCTACCACTTAACAGAACCGTGTACAAATAACAAGGCAGAATATGAAGCCCTTATAACCGGATTGGAATTAACTATTCAGATGGGAATAACAAACATCAACATCTACGGAGATTCTCAGTTGATCATTCAACAGGTCGCGAACAATACAAAATTTTATAGCCAAGACTCGAGCAGTACTTTCAGTATGCCATGAAATTGTTGGAGTAAATTCCAAACGTAACAATCTACAAGATTCCCAGAAAAGAAAATACTCTCGCCGATGCGCTAGCCCGCCATGTAAAGGAATTTGCTTGCTTGCAGGATGTGTCAGTTGAAGTGTCAGTTCAAGGACAACAGGTCCTATCACAGCTCGACAATGATACAATACACAAATCAACAAAAAAACTTAGAAGAAACAATTACAGCAGTGACATAAAACACAGAAGATTGGCGGCAGCCACTAATAGACTACTTGTAAACAGGAAACTTACCAGACGATAAGTCATTAGCCCATCAAATCAAGAAAAGAACTCTGTCTTATGCATTAATAAACAATACATTATACAGAAGGTCTTTTGATAAGATGTGGCTAAGATGCCTGAGCGAGTCCGAGGCTCGTAAAATCGTTAAAGAGGTACATTCAGGACTTTTTGGCGCTCATCAGTCTGGTCCGAAAATGAAAATGAAGATTAAATGACTAGGGTACTACTGGCCCTCATTGATGACCGACTGTATGAAGGTCGCCAAACGTTGTCACCAATGCCAAGTGTACGGAGTAATTCTACACCAACCTCCAAATGTGCTACATCTGACAATCGCGTCGTGGCCATTTGAGTGTTGGGGCACAGATATTGTGGGTTCGATAGAACCACCTTCTTCAAGAGGACATCACTTTATTCTAGAAGCTACAGACTACTTTTCTAAATGGGCAGAAGCTATACCACTCAGAGAAGTGAAGGCACACCACATGTTACAGATTTTCAAGAACCAAGTCGTCTACCGTTTTGGGGTACCGCGCGGAATCATTTCAGATAATGGGTCTACATTCAAAAGTACAAAGATCAACAATTTTATAAGAAGACATGAGATCGATTGGCGATACTCAACGATCTACTACCCAAGAGAAAACAGCTTGGTAGAGGCTTTTAATAAAACTCTCGTCCAAATCCTAAAGAAAACTTTGGACGGCAACAAGAGAAATTGGCACGAGAAGTTGTTAGAAGCCTTGTGGGCCTACAGGATGACTTTTAGGACTCCTACTCAGTCTACACCTTACGCTTTAGTGCATGGGTCCGAGGCCGTCTTGCCCCTAGAAGTTCAGCTTCCATCACTCTGAATTGCAGTTGCAGAAAAGATCACTACAGAAGAAAATGCCAGACTACGACTGGAAGAATTCGAAAGCTTGGAAGGGAAAAAACTTTCCGCACAGCATAATTTGGAACTGTATCAAGCTAAGATGATCCAGGCCCATGATAAACTGGTCCGCCCAAGAACTTTCAATGTCGGTGACTTAGTTCGTGTTCTCAGAAGACCTATTCTTGCACATCGCAAGATAGGTGGTAAATTTGAACCAACATGGGAAGGGCCATTCGTGGTCAAGACAGTCTACTCAGAAGGTTCCTACCAACTAGTGAATTGCAGTGTAGAACGACCTATGCTTCCAATCAATGGACGATATTTAAAGAAGTATTACACAACCCGATGTTTCGAAGGGTGACCTCTAAAATAGAATCTTATCCCTAGAAACACAGGTGAAGTAATCACTTTATGACTGGGTCCGAACCTAAAACAAAATAAAATTGATAAAAAAGAATCTCATCAATAAAAATGTTAAAAAGAAAACATGGGAAATCATGATAATAAATTGTTAATCTTTCCTCTTAAATCCATTCATTCCTGATATTTTCTCATCCCTTCCTACTTCCTTTAAATTTAAAAGAAGTGAATAAGAATTTTTTTAATTGTTTTTCTTATTGTTCTTGTTCTTAGTACAGCCCCTGATCCTTTCCTTATTTTTTTCGCAAGGAAATGTCGAACGGGCGGTTGGTTCTAAACTTTAGAAATGGCGTGAGTCTAGCACTTGATGAAAAGAGGGTGAGGGATGGAGCAGTGATAGAGATTGACTCGGACTTCACACCGACCGACTTACAATACGAAGAAAATGATTGGATCTCGGCTGATGGAGAAGAACTTCACGACGCGACGACGATGAAAATGGGTGGCCTGAGCCACCAATCCAACAACAAGAAAAGAAAAGCAAATGCCACGCATGCAACCAGAGAAGATAAGAAAATTAAGTCCGTGGTTGCCACAATAGAGGGTAGGCTTGTCAGCGCTGCACCCCAGAAATTCAAGGGGTAAGGAGAGCTACTCTCACTGCTACCCAGCGAAGAAATAAGAATCGTCGCATTCGCAAAATGTTGACCAAGTTAGCAGAAGATCAATATGAACAGACAGTGGATACTGTTAGTGCAAATGCCCCAAGTAGACCGGTTTGCATGGAACCAGAAAGGAGAAAGTCAATTCCAGAAGGTCGGAACAGATAAAAGAAATACCAAGAAAAGCAGAAATAGAGTCGGTACCTCGACGCCGAGCATATGTACAGGATCTGAAGAGTCTTGTTACGAAAGCAACCCCGGAGGATGTCCATACTGAGACTATCCCCGAGGAGCCAAGACATTTAGAAGAATGTGCTGGGGTTGAGCCATACATCCTGCAGTATGTTACTAGACAACCGAGGACTTCAGATAATCCCTCAATACGAGCTGGAGAAAATGCAACTAGTTGAGAAGAAAACCTTTGAGTACTTTGAAAGAATTGGAAATAAGAGGGTCAACATCTTGGAAGGCCTCGAACTACATACAAATATTTTCTCAGATTATGAGCAACAACAAATTGTGGACTGCATCCTGGAATTGCAGAAAATGGGTCGAGCTGGCCGACTGAGAGAAAAGACATATTCAGAACCCCGAAGATGGATGTCGGGGAAGGGAAGAGTTACAATCCAATGCGGATGTTGCTACAATTTTGCCATAGACAGAAAAAGAAATCCACCAGGGATACTCCGTTGTTGTGAAGTGGATCCAATGCCAAGAGTCATCAAGAGAATGGTGAAAAGGATGATAACATGGAGAGTACTGCCTGCAGATTGCATACCCAACAGCTGCATTATCAACATCTACAAGGAAGGCGACTACATACCTCCACATATAGACCATCATGACTTTGTTAGACCCTTCTGTATGGTGTCATTCCTTAGCCAGTGCAACATCATGTTCAGATCTGACCTCCGGATTGCAGGCCTCGGTGAGTTCCGAGGGCCGGTGGAGATACCACTACCGGTAGGTTCCGTCCTAGTGTTAAAAAGACACGGAGCAGACATTGCGAAGCATTGCATTCCCGGAGTGCAGGTGGAGCGGATCTTAGTTACTTTTAGAAGAATGGACGACAGAAAAATGCCTTAACACTTTCAGCCAGATCCAGAATTGGAGAGTCTCCGGCCCTCCGAGCTGTGAGTTACATGGGGAATAGCACACCTCCAATGCACATCCATGCGGAATTCCTGCCAAGGGTGGCTTGGAAGGTGATGTTATTGCCCATGTTTCTTACTATTCAGACATAGATTTTTAACAAACTCTTTTGGATGGATCAACAAGAATCTTACACAATCTGTTTTGGATTTACCTGGATTGTATGAGACATAAAATTTCTAAGGAAAATGTCATCATGACTAGATCAAGTTGTATGATGTACTTTCAGCAAGTTGGAATGAAAATGATTACGTCATATTTTTCCTTCACCTCTTTTTGTGCAAATTGACTGGGAAACGCCATTAGAGTTAAATGAACTTTGAACGAAGAACAGAAAAGAAAAGAAAATAAATGAGAATTTTTTCTAAAAAAAATATGAATATTAAAATGAACTTCAAAATATACATGAACATTAAGTAAACTACAAAAATAAAAAAATGGGATCGTTAAAGGACAAACAAAACGAATCTAAATCTCAAATTGAATTCCGATCTGAATCCTCTGATTCAAACCTTTCAGTTCTTCTCTCAAATGAAATCTGTTTGAAACTCTTTTGAAATTTGATTATTTTCCTCGACTTATTGCTAAGGCAAGTCTTTTCAGCTTGGTACACTTACCAGCTTCTTTCAATTCTCTTTCTTCTATGTCTTAGATAATCGACTAGTTCTATTGACACGGAGCCACGAACTTTGTTCGATTTAGTTTTGATGGCATGAGACTAGGTCCCTCTTCATAATGATAAATCTTCGAGACTGGAGCCTAACTTCCGGTTCTCTCCGAGGCTAGAGCCTAACTTCAAGTCCTCTTTCAAACTTTCCAGACTGGTACCTAAATTCCAGTTCTCTTCCTTCGAGGTCGGTACCTAAATTCCGACTCTCATTCGAGATAGATACCTAAATTTCGATTCTCTTTCAAATTGATACCTAAATTTCAATTCTAAATTCCGAGACTGGTACCTAAATTCCAGTTCTCTTCCTTCGAGGTCGGTACCTAAATTCCGACTCTCATTCGAGATCGATACCTAAATTTCGATTCTCTTTCGAACAGATACCTAAATTTCAATTCTAAATTCTGAGACTGGTACCTAAATTTCAGTTCTCTTCCTTCGAGGTCGGTACCTAAATTCTGACTCTCATCCGAGATCGATACCTAAATTTCAATTCTCTTTCGAATTGATACCTAACTTTCAATTCTAAATTCCGAGACTGGTACCTAAATTCCAGTTCTCTTCCTTCGAGGTCGGTACCTAAATTCTGACTCTCATTTGAGATCGATACCTAAATTTTGATTATCTTTCGAATTGATACCTAAATTTCAATTCTAAATTCCTAGACTGGTACCTAAATTTCAGTTCTCTTCCTTCGAGGTTCGAGATCGATACCTAAATTTCGATTCCCTTTCGAATTGATACCTAAATTTTAATTCTAAATTCCGAGACTGGTGCCTAAATTCCAGTTCTCTTCCTTCGAGGTCGGTACCTAAATTCCGACTCTCATACGAGATCGATACCTAAATTTCGATTCTTTTTCGAATTGATACCTAAATTTCAATTCTAAATTCTGAGACTGGTACCTAAATTCCAATTCTCTTCCTTCGAGGTCGATACCTAAATTTCGACTCTCATTCGAGATCGATACCTAAATTTCGATTCTCTTTTGAATTGATACCTAAATTTCAATTCTAAATTCTAAGGCTGGTACCTAAATTCCAATTCTCTTCCCTCGAGGTCGGTACCTAAATTCTGACTCTCATTCGAGGTCGATACCTAAATTTTGATTCTCTTTCAGGTTTGATACTTAAATTTCAAATCTCACACTCTCGAGATCAATACCTAAATTCTGATTCTCAACCTTTGTGAGGTCGGTACCTAAATTCCGACTCTCATTTCGGGATCAGTACCTAAATTCTGATTGTCATCCTTCTCAATTGATACTTAAACTCTAAATCTCACTCCGAGGCTAGTACCTAAATTTCAGTTCTCTTCGCGATCCCAAGGTTGAAACCTAGGTTTCAATTCTCATTTCAAATCCAAATTTCAAATTCAAAATTTCCTTAAATTGATTTCAAATTAAACTTCAATCGAAATCCAAACTCACACATTGAAACTTGAAATTTAAAAGTAAGCCGAAATCTAAATCGAATTCCCCGGATCTTGTGATTTGGAGTTCACCTCCTTTTCCATTCCCCAGCGAGAGTTCAGGAATCCCCAGTCTTGGAAATATACCTGATACTCCCCAGCGGAAATTCTTCTACTTCGTCCAAAGTTTGTCACTTGGACATCTGCGTTGGTTTTGTTGATCTCTTCGGTCAACGCCAATACGAGCGGTGTACTTGGTTAGCTCACCACCCCTATTGGGGGTCCATTTGTTGACCTCATTTTTGATGAGGTCTTTTTCTCCTCTCTTTAGTACTTAGGATCTAGCCTTAGGCTTTTCCTTTGACTAATCTTAGAGGACTAGAAGTGGAACCCACCACTTAGAAATTCAAACACCTCTTGACTCCTTGCAAGCCCCACAAGCTTGATTGTAGAAGCCTAATCACCTAGAGGGTTGAAATCAAATGTGGAGGTTTAAAGGATGAGTTCCCTATAGGACTTCTTGGCCTTAGGGATACCTTGGGTGGCCTGGTCTGGTGAGGGTTGAATTGCATATACACTACACTCTCACACACATTCCAAGTCCTAAAACCACACTCTCACGCAACTTGACTTCCTGACTCATGTAGGTAATTCACATGGATGGTCCTTAACCCGTAAGCCCCTGGCCAAGAGGGTTAGGAACAACATAGTGAATGCCTTAAATGAGTCCTCTCATGGCTCATCTGGGCTTAAAATGGCTTCATGGATCAACCAATGTGATTCTATTTTTCTCAAATTTGATCAATCTTCATTTTTAAAAAATTTCAATTTTTGACCCCCTGGGCCCTACACCTACTGAACCTACCAAAAGCCCTTGAAACTACCCAAAATTTACAAAATCACCTAAATTACCCAAAATTCCTCAAAATCAATCCTAAACATTTCCCCCCACTCAAATTGATCATCCATAGCCAAAAATACCAAAAATTCCAAAAGTACCCCTCAATACACTCCAAATACCCAAAATGCCTTTCTTAGCCCAAAAATTCAAAAAATTAGAAAATTCCTAAAAAATTCCAAAAAGTCCAAACTATTTCCAATTTCAATTTGTTAAACTACACCATGGGCTAATTTTTCCAATTTACCCCACTCTTACCAAAACCCCCAATTTGGCCCATTTTAAACCCAAGTGAACCTAATGTAAAACCAAACCACCCCAATTGACCTCAATTTTGATCCAATTCTATTCTAAACTTCAAATAAACATCCTCAATATCAATTTAGACAAAATCCAAGTCCAATTTGATTGATATTTGAACCCAATTTCAATTTGAAGACTAAAGCCCAATTTTGGCCCATGACCTAAACCTAGCTCAAACCCATCCAATTCAACTCCAATTAACCCCAAATCTTTTCCTAAACCTTTCCAATATCCCCACAAACAAAACACTAACTTGATTTGCCAAAAATTTGAACCTAAACTCCACCCAAATCTAACCTAAAACCAAAATCCCTTAAATTGACCTAAGTCCAAACCTAACCCAAATGGGCCCAAATCCCAAAATTAGAGCCTAACCAAAGTTGAAAACTCTTTGTAACACTCCCATGAACATTTCTCAACATTAATTTTACATCAAATCCAACTTTAGCCCAACCTTAACTCAAGTTAGCCCAATTGGATCCATTTTGACCATAACGAAAAAATACCCAAATTCAACCCATTTCAACTCTAAATCACTTCAAATTGATTCCAAATCATTCATGAAACATTCCTAAATTAAATTCAACACTTATTGGACCCAATCCTTTGCAAAATTTTCATCCTAAAATTTGTTTTGAAATCTAAAAGCCCACTCCCAAAACCATCTTGAAGGCCCATCCAAAGTGAAAATCCAAAAGCCCACATGGTAATTCTTTCTCATCATACCTTTAATTGGAATCAATTCCTAAGTCCCAAATCAATCATCAAATCAACCTAAATCAAGCACCTTCTAAATTTTTTACTAAATTGCCAAAATCTCCAAATTCCTTTTTCATATAAATGAATCCACTTTTCCTAAGACATGGATGAGCCAAATGGAGCCACATGCAAGCCATGGACAAGCCACATTAAGCCATGGGGGGTTTGACTTGTCACCAAGCCATTAATGGTAAGAAGAGGGAGTGCTTTCCTAAGCCTTCCTTAAGCCATTTAAACCTCTTTAATGCAACACCATAACCCAAAATTAACTTAAACTATTTTGATGGGGACTTCACCACTCCATGGAAGCTGACCCGACTGATCCACTTGGCCCAAAATCAGACCATGGGGAGGTGAACCAAGCCCAAATACATGGGTTTACACATGTGAACCCAAAATTTCTCTTCTCCCTTTATCACTTAAATCCAACCCTTTACACTTGGCATTAGACA
The DNA here is from genome assembly GCA_022702705.1 of Papilionanthe hookeriana x Papilionanthe teres. Classification (NCBI taxonomy): domain Eukaryota; kingdom Viridiplantae; phylum Streptophyta; class Magnoliopsida; order Asparagales; family Orchidaceae; genus Papilionanthe; species Papilionanthe hookeriana x Papilionanthe teres. Next base: position 65,846,775 of record CM040430.1, on the reverse strand, counting down.
ATTGCTTGCACAAACCTCCAGCACTGGTCCTCCTGACCTTGAGGGGGACCTGACCCTGGCCGGCTGGCCACCACAGCCGCCGGAAACCACCAGGCCAAGAGCACCCATGTGAGACAATTTTTGAATTTCTCTTTACTGAGTTGTCCCAGCCCAATTGAACACCATGGATGTTCTTCCCTTACCCTAAGCAGCTGATCCCAACCTCCAATTGCCCTGGGAAGCCCTCCAGCCATGTCTATTTAAACCCACCACCTTCTAGGCCAAAAAAAGAGTTGAACCAGACCTTATGGAAACACTGCCAAAATCATTCCAGACCCCTCTCCAGACATAGAGCAGTTGATCCCCAGTGCTCCTTTGCCCTAATCCCCATTAACAGAGCTCAATTTCTGAGTTGAAAACCTACCCAAAATATAGGACACTTCACCACAGTGAGCCAATCTCCAAATTGATTGGTCCTACACCTTCACTAGACCAAGAGGAGAGGTTCCCCAGCAAAAGCCCCCTCACCAGGACAGTCATTGCTTCCAGCCTCCAAGCTTTGTGATCAGCCTTGGTCACTTTCATACCTAGATAATTCCCCAGAGCCAGAGACTTCATCTGGAGATTTCCTGGACTCAATCGAAGGTGACACAACTCTCAAATCGAAGCTTAACTTCTCTGAGCAAAGGTATGAACTCACTCTTCCTCCCGAGCTTCCAATGATTCTCCATTTTGTTTGGGTTAATTTCATAGCCTATAAACCGTATGGATGTGTTCGTCTCTTCAAGACGAATCCATAGAGCATAAGAACAAGAAAATCCATTGAGAATCGAGTGAAATCATAGGGTTTTAGTGTGGACGGTCACGGGTGCACACCAGTCGTAGACGATGACCGGGAGCCGTTAGATCGCGCGTGTATCGAGTGGACTGTTCAGATTACGCTGGATCAGGGAATGTTACTTGAGTAGCGGGTCCCCAGAGTGCTAAGTAGGATGGTGGCGTCGAATGGGAATGCGCCGCGTGGGCTTTCGGAGCTGCCGATGTTGCGCTGGCGCCGCATGGATAAATAGATAAATAGGATATTTTTGAATTATTTAAATGCCCAGAACTTCAAAAATCCATATCTTTGCATAGAAAAATCAAAAAAATAAAATAAAAATACATTATTGCTCAGTGAATAGAGGAGAATAATGTGGAGAAGAAATCAAATTAATTGGATGAGTATTTTATTTTTAATTATTTATTTACTGATTTCAGTATTTTGATTCTTTATTTATATAGACAATTCACCATGGCATGAGACCATACGGCTTTTGAAGCCTCTGATCTTGGGAACATTCCCTGAATTTTTCAAGGTCAGAGGCCATCTCTGCGAAAAGTTATTGAATTTTCAATTTCATATCACTTTTTTAGGTATTTTAATTCCAATAATTAGCATGTTGTGAAATAAATTCTAGGAAAATTTGGTGATGTTTCTTAGGACAAGGGAACCCTATGAAAAATATATTTTGATTTAATTCATTCATAATAACCTTAATTGGCCTAAACCCCGAAAATTGAATTTGAATTAATTAGGGATAACCACACATCAAATTGACTTGAAAACTATTCTCCACTGATCTTTAGGATCAGAGAGACCTCACATAAAATTTTGAAATCAATTGGACTTGATTAACCCCACCAAATGGATTGATTAAGCCTCATAAGCAAAATGGAACTTTAAAAATTCATAACTCCAAAAATACTTTTCAAAAATTCACAAAAATGATTTTGGGGCTTCTCTGATATCAGAGGAGTTTAGGAAAATTAAAATTGGAATTTTCTAAAAAAGTTGATTATTCATAAGATTTTAATATTTTAATAATTAAAAAATAATAAAAATCATAAAATATTAAAAACCATAAAATTGTCACATTTTGATTCCTAATCACTTAGGAACAAACCAAATATTTTTCCTAAGTCCCTAGGGTAAGATATTGAGTTTTAAAGGCTTAATGTAATTTTTAATATTTAAAAAATGAGTTTTTAACCTTTTTCACTAAAATAATTCTAATAAATCAAAGAAAAATCAAAAAATTGTAAAATTTGTTTCTCTAAACTCCCTGAGGTTAGAGAGATTTAAGATAAATATAAAATCTATTTTTCAAATTTAATTTTATTTTATAATTAATTAATACTCTAAAACTCAACATAATTATAATAAATAAAATATAATTTAAAAAATCACCAAAATTGGTCCAAGTGGTCCTCTAGTCATTAGGAACATCCCATAATTTTCTTAAGAATAGAAACTTTTCTTTGTCATGTTGTTGAATTTTCTTTGAAAACCCCTATTTTCTACTAAGAATAATTATATAAATAAATTAAATTCAGAAAAATCATATTTTCTCCTTTAATGTCTTAATTGACATATGAGTGAGGTGACATAAAAATTTCAAATTCATTTGAGCTCAATTTAGTGAGTTAGGAAATAAATAAGCTTAAAAGGGCATAAAGGTAATTAAATTTTTAACCCTTAATTAAAACTTTAGGTTTAATCAAAAGGGGGGGGTAAAATATTTGATTTTAACTTTCTCTTGGATGATTGAAACTTAGGAAAATTAAGGGGTAGAAACCCATTAAACATTTTGAAAATATCAAGAATGAAACTTTAATTAATTAAATAATTTAAATTTTGAAAAGAATATATTTAAATTTGGATCATTAAAATAGGGATATTATTAAGAGGATATTTATTCTTTAATTTAAAAATCCCTAAATAAGTCACTTTAAAAATACTTAATTCTTAATTAAAAATTAAAATAATCATCCAAATTGATAATTAAAATTAACAATTAAAACTAAAATTAAATTAAATTAAATTAAAACTAAAAAATTAAATTAAATTAAATTAAAATTAAATTAAATTAAATTAAATTAAATTAAAACTAAAATTAAATTAAATTAAAATTCAATTACATTAAATTAAATTAAATTAAATTAAATTAAGTTAAATTAAATTAAATTAAAATTAAATTAAATTAAAATTAAATTAAAATAAAATTAAATTAAATAAAATTAAAATTAAATTAAAATTAAATCAACAAACCTAAATGAAATCATTAAGAATTAATTCTAAAATAATTTGAACACTATTCCAAACTTAAATTTATTAATTAAAACCTCATTATTAAATTAAAACACTTTAAACCATTAACTCAAACTTTAAATTAAGAATGATTAAAATTCTCGATAAACCAACTTGCCCTTAAAGGCTTTAATTATTACAACTCTTAAATAGAGTATTAAGTGAAATGTCACTTCATTCATCAGGTAATCAAATTCCCAAGTTCACTGAGCAAGAGACAAAATTTAACTAAACTCCTAGATGATTAATTCACCTGTGCAACTAAATTTACTTGGACTCAAAACAATCCCAGAAATATTGAAAAGATGTTTAGGACTTGTCCTAAGAACTTCCTCAATATGACGGGATGTTCTAGAAGAACAACTTAATTTAATTGTTCTTTGATGAAGAAAATCATCCTTAAACAAAACACAAGAACCTAAACGTCATAGGAGATGACTAGTTATAGGATTAGGAATTTTGGTAGACAACCAAAACCCTTCCCTTAGCTTTCCCTAGGTACTTTTTGAAATATATAAATGGCTTAACATGTGTTTTAAGTGCAGCTTGGGATGACGGGAAGACCCTCCAAGTACGCTTTTATTTTATTGCAATTTACTTTATTGCAATTTACTTACATGCATTGTACTTTACTTTTCTTGCATGTTAAACAAGAGTGTTGCATGAAAACCAAAACCTTTAGGATTGTCCCTGAACTGAAATCAAAACTAAATTAAAAGTCATTGCAAGATAAAATTCACCGCCACAACATTTCAAAATATAAAACAACTCAAAATTTAATCACAAACAGAACAACAAAACTACAATTGCAACTAAATTAAAACGTCTCGTTGAATGATCGGGAATACCTCGGATGATGTAACCCACGTGTTGCTAACGGGATTTCTCACGGTCTAAATGAAAGTTTGGAACTCATTCAGTTGAGTTTAGCAAATTCATCTGGACTAAGTGAATTCAATGAAAATAACGGTGTCGGGATGACGGAACCGTGAGATCTTAATCTGTTCTGTTTAATTAACTTTAAGATTTGTTTTAATTAAAATATTAAAAAACACTTGGATTTTAAGATTTTCTCTAAACCAAAACACTTCTCTCATCTCCTGATTTACGACTTCTAAAACTAAACCTCTGCAACAACAAGGAGCTCGAAGCATGGTGGGCAGCACGACCATCGTCATCAACAAAGCTTGAATCTACTTCAAAAAAACTTTCCTTAGAATTAAATAACCAATCCATAGGACTTTGAGGTAGTTTGCCTAGTGCAACATAAATCCTCAATTCTTCGTTAGACATTTGCATGATCATGTCATGTAAATTAAGTCCTAACTGTTCTTAGGATTCCGAGGTAGTTGTTTGGTACGACATAAACTCTCACATCTTCGAGGCTATTTGTGTGATTTTATCATACAAATATAAGTCCTAAATAAATAAAATTGGCAGGTTTACAACATTAAATAATTTTCTTAAACTCAAAGCCGAACAATAGGATAGTTTGGGAAGTTGCCAAGATTCTTCTTATATCCTCATCTTCTCCTACTTTTCTTCCTTTGAACTCCTGAAATAAATTGTTCTAAATTTGATCCATTCCCTATTGAAATCTCCAAAACTGAAATCCTTTGAAAACCTTAAACTTAGAAATTCTTGAGAGCAAAACCACTGATTATTATTAAGAGTTTTCTTAAGTGTCTTCGGACATTTAAGATGTAATTAACTATAGGGGCTTGCCCTTATAGGGGACTTTAAGAACCCAGGTAATATAAACCCTGCTTAATTCATTTATATTAAGCAGGTGAACTTGTCGGCTTATAAAATTGGTTCGCAGACCAAACGGTTGTCACAAATCTTCTAGTTTATCTAATCGAGCCCCATCATCAAGCAGTGTGTCTTTTCTTTGGGATAGATACACTGTCTGTGATGTGGTGCTCATTTATATAAACTATTTGTGATGTGAGATCAGTTTGATTTCATATCTTAAAATTTCCAAAATTAAAATTATTTTCAAAATCAAATTCTTCTTTATAAAACTATATATATTTAAATTAAATTTAAGATCTAAAATTCGCCGACAATTTCTGTAGGCAACCCCTTTTCAAAAATACAACTTAACCTAAAAATATGCCAACATGTCTGCATACCATGGAACACGCCATTCATTAATATCAAACAGTTTTTCATCTAGAAAATGTTCATTAATTTCTTCTTCAGAACAAAGTAATTTCTCAGAATTAAGCCTTGACAGTTGATCAACAAATTGATTATCAGCTCCCTTTCAATCTACTATTTTAAAATCAAATTCTTGCAAAAGGAGAACCCATATTATCAGTCTAGGTTTCACATCTTTCTTTTTCATTAAATATTTTATAGCAGAATGATCAGTATTCCATACGCATTTAGTCCTAATTAAATATTAACTAAACTTTTCAAAGGCAAATATTATTGCTAATAACTCTTTCTCAATTCTGGTATAATTAATTTGAGCTTCATTAAGAGTTTTACTAGCATAGTAAATTGCTTTGATATATTTATCATATTTCTGTCCCAAAACAACTCCAATAGCATACTGACTTGCATCACACATTAATTCAAATATTTTCTCCAATCTGGCGAAATAACAACTGGTTCAGTGATTAATTTTTCTTTTAAAAGTTTAAAAGTTTTTTGATAATCTTTATCAAAATTGAAATCACATCTTTCTTGCGCAAATGGCATAGATGCTTAAAAATTTTTGAAAAATCTTTTATATAATGCCTATAAAATCTAGCATGTCCTAAAGAACACCGAATTTCCCTCACATTGGTTAGATGAGGTAAATTAGCGATCACTTGAATTTTTTGCAGGATCTACTTCCGTACCTTTCTCAAAATTGTGATATCCTAAAACAATTCCTCCTGCTACCATAAATTGACATTTTTCCTAATTAAGAACTAAGTTCGTTTCTTTATAGCTTTTAAGAACTCATGATAAATGTTCTAAAAACAATTCAAACGAAGTTCCAAACACCAAAAAATTATCCATAAAAAGTTCAATTCCCTTTTCTATTAAGTCACAAAAAATATTTATCATACATCTTTGAAATGTAGCAGGGGTATTACATAAAACAAAGGGCATTCTTCTAAAAGCAAAAGTACCATAAGGATTGGTAAATGTTAGTTTTCTCTTGACCCTTGAGAGCAATTTATAATTGGTGATAACCAGTATATCCATCCAGAAAACAAAAGTATTTATGCCTAGCTAGTCTAACAAACATTTGATCCAGAAAGGTAATGGAAAATGATTTTTTCTGATGACAAGTTTTAATTTTCTATAATCAATGCATATTCACCATCCTGTAACTTATCTTGTTGGTATTATTCATTCTTTCATTAACAATTACAGTAACTCCCACTTTCTTAGGAACATAGTGAATAGGACTAACCCATGCACTATAAGAAATAGGATAAATAATCTCATCATCTAACCACTTTAAAATCTCTTTCTTAACAAATTATTTCATAATGATATCTAATCTCCTTTGAGGATTAGTTCTGGGTTTGTAGTTCTCTTCCTTTAGGATTCTATGCATATAAATTAAAGGATTGATTCCTTTAATATCAGCAACTGTCCATCCAAAGTCTTTCTAATATCTCTATAAAAGTTTTACCAAACATTCTTCTTCTTTGAAAATTAAATTCGAGGAAATTATAACAAAAAAAGTTGAGGAATCACATATAAAGGCATAGTTTAAATGCTTGAGAAGTATCTTCAATTGAACATTAGAAGGCCTCTCAATTGATGGAAGAAAAATGATTTTTTTTTACTTTCATGTCCAAAATTTCAAAACATTCTTAAACAAAATTTGAACTTTCTTCAAAAAAATAAATAAGATGTTATAATTCCTCTTCTTGCTCTTATTCTAATTCTTTCAATTCTGAATTCTCTTCATAAGTTGTTTTGAAATAACATTCACTAAGATATCTCAATGCATCCATCCTAAAACATTCATCATCTTTAACTTTTGCAAGATATTTCATTGATTTGGAAATATTAAAAGTGACCATTTGATCATTAACACACATAGTTAATTCCTATTTTTACACATCTATCATTACTCTGTCTGTTGCTATAAAAGTTCACCCTAAAATGAATGGTATCTCTAACATAATGAAATCAACAGGAAAAGATAAATCGATCCACCTTCACCAAAACTTCTACTACAACTCCCTTAGGATATGTTATAGAACGATCTGCTAATTGCAAGTTTACAGTTGTAGGAGATATTTCTTCTAATCCCAATCTTTTAAATATAGATAATGGCATAAGGATAATACTTTCACCCAAATCACATAAATCTTTAACAAATAATTTGTCCAATTATAGATAATGGCATAAGGAATTGTGAAGCTTTCTGGATATTTAAGCTTTTCAGGATGTTTTTTCTGAATTACAGCTCTGCACTTCTCACTAAGTGCAACAATCTTATTATCTTAAAACTTCCTTTTTCTATTAAGAATATCCTTCATAAACTTCACATAGCTTGGAATTTGTTCTAAAGCTCCAGTAAAAGAAATATTAATTAAAAGCTTTTTAAAGATTTCTAGAAATTTTAAAAATTGCTTATCCAACTTTTGTTGATGCTTATTTGAGGAAATCGAGGAGGTGGCTGCTTTTCTAAATCAATCTTAATTGGAGAAATATGTCTCTCAAAAATATTCTGTAGCGTCCACTTTAGATTTTTCAATTTCTTCTTTCTCTACTTCCATCTATTTTTGAACTCTGCTTTCCAACTCTATTCCAGTTCTAAGTTGAGTAGCCTTTACTTACTCTTTCTTCTAGACTTTAAGATTAACTTTTGTATTACTAGGAAGTGTTCCTTGGGTTCTATTACTTAATGAATTTGCAATTTGTCCTAAATGATTCTAAATATTTCTCATAGCAGCTCCTTGACCTTTTAACTGATTTCCCATTGTAATACCACTTATTATATAGAAAACTTCTTATCCTTAAATTTTGGATTATTATTGAAACCTAGAGGATATATAGGTCTATAATTAATGTTATCTTGGTTGTTTCAGTTCCCCAATGGGCTTACTTGGTTGCTTCCCCATTGCTAATTGATTCCACTCAAATTGTTATTCCAATTAAAATTAGGATGGCTTTTCCAACCTGGATTATAGTAATTCAAATATGGGTTATTTGATTTATTTTTAATAGCATTCAAAGTCTCGATTGATGTTTGAGAATCTACCATTTGGCCTAATGAATTCTCTTAAATTTTTGGATTTGGTTGAGGAAAAATCATTCCAATTTTGTTTATCTTCCTTGAAGTTGAAGCAACTTGATTTGCTAACAAGGCAAAAGCTTCAGAATCATTAAGATTGGCTACCTTCTTAGAATTTACCCTCTCAAAAGGCCATTGGAAATTGTTAGTAGCCATTTCTTCAACTAAAGCATAAGCTTCAAGAAATGGTTTAGACATCAATGAACCACCATCAGTGGCATAGATAATAGATCTAAGAGATCCAGCTAATATATTGTAAAAAGTTTGAATAATTGAATGAACTGGTAGATCATAGTGAGGACACATTCTTAGGAGTCTTAAATTGTTATCAATCTTCGTAAACATATTCCCCTTCAAACTGACAAAAAGATGTAATATCATTTCTTAGCTTTGCAGTTTTTAATGTGGAAAGTATTTAGCAAGGAATTTATGTGCTAAATCACCCTAAGTTCTGATAGATCTAGGTGCTAAAGAATTCAACCATATCTTAGCCTTATCCCTACGTGACAATGGAAAAAGCCTAGGCCTAACGACATCATCAGAAACACCATCAAATTTAGATTAAGCACATAATTCTAGAAAATTAGCAAGATGTAAATTTGTATCCTCAGTTGGTGATCCCCCAAACGGATTATTAGGTTCCATTTGGATAATAACACGTTTAACTTCAAATGAATTAGAAACTACACTAGGATTTTGAATATTACCTTGAAGTTCATCCACTATAGGGTTTACATAATCTCTTAAAGGTCTTAATTCATGATGAATTTCAAAATTTTGTTTAATTTGATTTCCCATTTCTTAAAATTTTTGAATTTTTTCTGTATTTTTAATTTTTAAAATTTTTCTAATAATTCGTTCTAATTTAGAATCATAATGCACAAGTCCTTCAGAACCTGAAATTAACATAAATTATTACACAACACAACAATAAAAATAATAATAAAATAAAATAGAACTTACAATAATAAATAAGGTTTAAATAAGACTTTCTAAAAACAGAAAATTTCTTTTTCTAAAAATTCTTCTTTAATTTATCTTTTAAATTCAAATCCGAAAAAAATTTGATTTTCTTTCAATTCCTCGGTAACTACGCCAAAAACCTGATCCATCTTTTCTTTACTTCCATATGAAAACTGATAAAATTTATGCTTTTGGAAATCCAATTAAACACATATTTTTTATATAAATTATTCTTTTACAACAACGCCAAAAAGTTTATTCTAATGTAACTAAGAATACAATAGTGATATTTTAAATTAGGGATTCAAGGCAAGTATACGTATCATTATCAAGCAATATAGGAATTTCTAATTAAGCCCCAAAATATCAATCTCATGGGGAAAATATATGGATATTAAAAGATAAAAAATGTTTTTATAACACAATTTCTATTTAGAAAAATACACTTACATAAAAGGTTTTGGATAACAATAAACTTTTAAAATAAGATTCTTTTTGCTATTTTCTTAAATTAGAAGAATAGGAGAAACAATTATCTAACTATAGCAAGATTTTTGTAAGATTTAAAGAAGTATAAATTAAAATATTTTTTTCCTTATCATGAATGAGAAATAAGTAAAGGAATTCTATTGTGGAAGTAATCAAAATGTGTTGTGCCAAATAGGAGCAATTTTATTCTTTATCCTTACTAAAGATGATATAAAGAGCATTGGCTAGTTTAAAGTTTGAACGGTTCTAAAGATGGGTTAGGTAGGGAATGTAGTAGATCTCACTCTAGAGTTCCCTCCTTTTCCTCCACCCGAGGGATAACTCTTGCGTAAAAACCTAAAATAATAAACCAAATTAGAGGCTTTAGTCTGTCACCCTAAAGTCTCAATTCTACACCCATCAAAGTATATTTCTCTATTTATTTGCACAAGATTATATGAATTACTTTCTCATCCAAACAATCCCATGTGATTTAGACCTATTGCTGATTGACATAATACCTACTAGAATCTTATATGTTCTTACAACAAATTTTAACATTATAATTATCCAAATCAAGAATTAAATGAAGTGTAAGGATTGAATCAACACAACTTCTTCCAGCATTAAAAAATCTATACTTCCACAAATTTCATCCAACAGTTAATTACTTTTCATTTTAAGGAAGAAGATAAATAAAACTACACAGAATCCATGGATACAATACAACCACAAATAGTTTTAAAAGTATAGCCCATGCAAAAAATACAAGAAGTCTCAATTAAAATGAAATGAAGTACAAAGAAAAAAACTTATCAAAAGTTCCTCTCTACCAAACACTTGAAGTTCCTTTGAATCTCTTCATTTCTTTTACAAGCCTCCCTTAGACTAGTCACCCAACCCAAGAGGATTTAAATCTCTCTACACAATAGGTTTTAACTTAGGAATCCCTACTCACCCTTTCTTTCACTAAGAAGCAGAAAAGTATGAAGAAACTCTAAATAATAATCCTACAAAATCTTACTTAAACAAATCTCTAAGAACTCTAATATTCCTCTCTCTAAAAGAACTTAACACAACCCTACTAATCTTAAGTCCTTTTATATTTTCTCCAAGCGTTCATATTCAATGAAGTTACCCAAGAGATGCATCATTTCAGGTGAAATTTGAATGTCTTTTGGCACCCTTGATTAGTTACCCACGTTTGTACCAAATGATACCTTAAAAACCTCCATAAAACTCGCCAAAAATTCTTTAAAAATGCAAAGTAACTGTTTAGCGCATAAGCGCAGGGTCTCTGGTGCATAGGTGTGGCCCTCTCTGTCTGTTGGTGCTTAGGCGCCCATGTTCATTTTAACACCTTCTTTATTTTTGCTTCAAAGTTGATCTTTTTTATCCCTTTTGATATATTTTGTCCATTTATGTGTACCTGAAAGATAAACACACAAATACCTTCCATTAAAGTGTAATATCATCAAAAATAGGCATAAAAATTTGAATAAAATATTATATATTTTAGGTATATTATTCACTACTAAGCCCTTTAAGTTTTCATGGATAGAGATATGATTTTAAGAATGTTACATTTGAACAAGCTTGATCCTAATTAAATATTGTGCTATAATCTAACCATTAACCATGGGTTTTAATTAGTGAATTATATTCTTCCAAAATCACACTCCCCCACCCTAGGATCATTCAATTTAATTAACATCCAAATTATAATAACTAAAAAAAGTGAAATTGCAATCATACCCTAGTTGTGGAAGAGTGAGGAGTTGATTTCTACCTCTTAATCCCTTATATTACAATCCTCTAATAGAATTGATTATGATCATTCATTACCCATTTTCCCCTTGATTTAACTTAATTATTAATTAGGCCATAAATTCCATAATTATCATTTTTCTTTTCATGGCCTTATCACTTCATAATTCTTTAAATGAAACTCAAATAACTTTGACATTTTTATTTTACCCCACTCATGGGTTATATAAAATGTCGGAGGAATAAATGTGATTTTTTTATTTTTATTTTATTTTAAGAATATTTTTATTGCAAAAATATGTATTTTTAAAGTTAATTCATTTAATTAAACCAGACAAATTATACCCTAGTTGTGGAAGAGTGAGGACTTGGGCCAATTTTCATGGTTTTTTGAATTTTATTTTAATTATTATTATTATTTGTTTATTTTGAGTATTAATTAAAAATAAAACATTATTAAAGTGGAAAATTAAGGAAAAATTTATTTTTAGCTTTAAAAATCCATAAATATTTATAGGAAATATGGAATAATATTATAGTTACTCCTGAATTATCAAGAAAAAATTTAGAATATTTTAGCAAACTTTTATAATTTTTTATTTATATGGTTTTTTCTATTTTTAATTATTTAAAAATTAGAAAAATAGGTTGAAAATAAATTTTTTACTTAAGACTTGCTTTTATTTTTCATGGGTGTCTCTAATCATAAGGAACTTCCAAAATCATTTTTGTAATTTTATTAATTATATTTTAGTTATTATAATTATTTTAATGTAAAAAAGGCTATTTTACTTAGAGAATCAAATTTTGTGATAAATATAATTCAAATGGGTTTCAAATTTTTATAAAGAGTTAATATGATCATTATTTATAATGTGGCTTCATTTTTTATTTTTATATTTATATTTTATTTATTTATTTTTCATTAATTTTTAAAGAATTAAATACATAAAATACCATTTTTAATTATTTAAATCCATTTTAAATTTTTCCTAGGATCTTCGAAACACAATAAACCTACCAAAGCATCTTTTATGTTTTTCTGATTTATATTTAATTTTTATAATTTTTAAAATAAAATAGTGGTGGTTTACCTTAAAAATTAGGGATTTATACATAAAGGTGTTCTCTGATCTTGGAAAAATTAAGCAACATACCTAACGTCATGAAGTTTAAACCCCCAAAATTCCAAGTCAGCAGGATTAATATTTACTTAATAATGATTAAATGAAGATTATGAAAATGTTGATTAATTTAAAAAAAAATATAAGCCAAATATTTTTACCTCTAATTCAACATTATTCTCCTCTAATCACGGATTTTTTCTACTCTAAGTTATGAATTTTTCTAAGCTAACTGAATTAAATAATTCTTTTAAATTAAATTTTCAAACTTAACTTAGTTTGTCATGCAATCCAACGACGCTTCGAACTTTCCACGCATCACCGTGATAATGGACTACACCTTCCGAGTTAGCTTCCACGCGGCCTGCCCTTTATGTTTCGTCTTCTCTTCCGGTGCCATCTAGAGAGTTTATTCATTTGCAATTGTTTGGCTCTTGTTCTTTATCCCCAACTGGTGTAAACGGATAATCATCCACACTAAAATCCTAATATCTCTTTCTACACTTAATCAAATCATTCCTACACCTTCATCTAGTCCAAACGAACACACCATATAAAAAATCTAGCATGAAATTAAAATTTTCTTCACAAAGAAACAAACCAAGTTACGTTTAAGGGAAAATGATCTATACCATAGCCATTGAGGTGAGTCCTCGATTGGGCTCTTGTAAAAGCTTCATTGGGACTTGACGAACCCTCTGAAAGTGTCACTTTTCTCTGGTGAAGGGTATGTGAATGAACTCCTCCTACAGGTGGAGTGGGTAAGGTGGAAGTCAGGTAAAGAGTGGCTGGGAGATGGGGCATTTTGTGTATAACTTCCTCGTTTAGTACAGGGAAAGTGAGAAGCAAGCTAATTTGATGTTTGATAGAGTTTGGTGGGGTGTCCTTTTTTGGCCTAATTTTGGTTGAGAAAATTAGGCATATGCAGTGGCTATGGATGGCTTGATTAAACTCAGAAGGTCTTGGAGAAGCTCTGGAAGCAATTTGACAAAGTCACCCAAAGTTTTGGTGCAATCTCTATGTTCTGGTTGTGGGAGGTGGTGGTTGAATAGACGTGGTAAGGGTTGTGACCAAGGCTTCAATCTGGGTGAGCTAAGCTGCTTAGATGGAGGGAAGAAAGGTGCAAGTGGGCAATGAGGATGACCAAGCTTAGGGAGTTCCAATTTTGTGTTTAAGGCTTGGGGTGGCTGTCAGTTTTAGTGTTTTGAGGTAACTAGGCTGGCCGGTCAGTAAGCACTGGTGACTAGGGTGGTTAGGGGAGCTAGAGGAAGCTTGATGGTGATTAGCATTGAAGTCTAATGGCTGGTGGCAAAGATCCACTTAGTTTAGCCAATATGGGAAGAAATCCCCTAAATATAGGGCCTCTTAGTAGATGGCTCAACTAGGTTGGGCTAAGTGGATCTAGCTTGGTTCCTATGGGTCAAATGTAGGTTATGGTGACCATGGTTTAGTTATAAAGGATAGGCTTGGTCAAATTTAGGATTTGGGTTTAAAATTTGGCTTTTAGTTTGAACTTGGGTCTAGGATGGGTTTGGGCTAAGACTTGGGTGGATTGATTGATCAATTTGATGTGGATGATTATCATAAGTTGTGATTAAAAGTAATTGGGTGATTTTGATTTGATTAGGAGGTTCACTTTAGTGGAATTTTGCTCATTGTCAATTTTTGGGCACTTAGGTTAGACTTTGGTTTGGATTGGGCTAGGGTTTAGATTTAGTTCAGTTAATGGTCCCATTTGGTATAAAGAATTGTAATGAAAATTTTGGAATTCAAATTTGTGGAAATTGGGTTGATCATGGGATTCAATTTGGTGTGATTCAAGAATTTGGGAAAACTCAAGGTTTTAAATTGGGTTTAAAATTTAGTAGTGAAATTGGCTCAATTTGGCTTAAATTTGGTTCAATTGGGATTAGATATGATGAATTTTTAGTTGGAATAGAAATTGTGTGAGATTAACGTCAATTTGACAGAAATTGAGGTTAATTTTGGGATTTTGAGCCTTTAGGGGCAATTTGGGAATTTTGGTAAAAAAGGGTCAATTTGGTCAAAATTGAGCTCAATAAAGTGGTTTGAATTAATTTTGGGAACATTTAGAGTGTTTTTGGAGATTTTTGGAATTTTCTAATTTTTGGGGCATAAAGGGCATTTTGGCAATTTTGGATATTTTTGGGGTAGTTTGGGAATTTTAAGAATTTTAAGATATTTTGGGCAATATGAGTGGTTTAAAGAGGTTTGAATGCTTTTAAAGGAAAATTTGAGCATTTGGGAAATTTTGGAAATTTTTTAGGGTTTAGGGGTATTTTTGTAATTTAGGAAAGTTGGGGCGAAGAGGGTTAAAATTAGGAATTTAGAAAAATTGGGATTATTTGGAAATGCTAATCATGGAATTATCCTTATTGAGCCATGGGACCCTGGGAAGTCCCATTTCGGATCCTCCATATGTTCATCCAAGACAAACCCTAGCTTATGGCTAAGGGCTTGGGGAACCACCCACATGAGTTTCCAATAAGAATGGGAACCAGGCTAAGCATGTTTGGCTTAGGGTTTAGTTTGTGAGTGCAATTGTGAAGGGTTGTGTATGTATGCAAGACTGACCAAGAGCACTCCACCCAGGGCTAACCGTAAGGCCAAGCAATCCTTTGGAATTCACTTCTTGAGCTCCCTCACATTTGGCCCCAACCTACGAAGTGCCTAAGGTTATCACCAAACTTGTGGAACTCAAAGAAGAGTAAAGACGTCTTTAGAATTTCTAATGGGGTAGGATTCCATCTCTAGTCTTCTTGGATAGTCAACAGGAAATCATATGGCTAGATCCTAGGCTTCTAAGAAAGGCTAAACCTCAATAAAAGTGAGGTCAACATTGGATTTAGTGAATTGATTAAATATTAATTAAAAAAATTTTTTAAAAATTTTAATTAATTTATTGATAATTTTAAGAGTTAAATAATGGTTTTACTACTTTATTAAATATGTTAGGATTCAAGTTAAATTTCTTATTATTTAGTTAATTATGTTAAAGTGGCTGTTTTAGGGCAGAGATATGATAAAAGTTTTAAAGTTATATACTATTCCAGTAAAAACTTTAATGATGTTCAAATTAATTACACCACTACAGAATTTTAGATTCTATAGTATATGCTTTTGATGAGTTTATAATATATCTTATTGGAGCTAAATGAATTGTGCATACTGATCATTCTGTTATTAAAAATTTAATGATAAAGATAGACAAATCCATGATTTAGTAGATGGTTCCTTCTGCTGCAAGAACTTGATTTTCAAGATGTGGATAGGAAGGGTACTGATAATCAGATAGCTGTCCATTTTTCAAGGCTTAAATAGGAAATAAATGTTAACTGATTTTCAAGATGTGGATAGGTTGTCAGGCAATAGGACATGAGAATTATATGAGCCTCATTGAAGATCAACCATCTCAGAGTTCACGACCTGATCAGCCTTACTATCCTGAAAGTTTCCAAGTGATTTTGAAGAAAATCAAGAAGTTGGAGAAAGAGGTACAGAATCTTATGAATGCTACTATAATATCTCTGATTTATTTGATCACTTAGATTGGAGAATGAAAGAACAATTTGATCACACTGGGAAAATTAAAGATAGTTTGGTAAATGTAGTGAGAAGGAATGTTGTGATTGCTAAGAATTCAACTGTTAAATTTCCGTATTGTCCCTTATACAATCTGTTTGTGCATCATCAATTTATTAGAGATATCAGAGGAGAAGATAGTTCTAAGACTGACGATGAGTAGTGACTAAGCTTTATATTTAGTATCTGGTATTTTTATTATGCTTTGGTGTGCTTAGTGTTGGCTTGATTGACTTTGTATCATATATTTGGACTTATTATGCTTGGATTCTGTGTTTATGTTTAGTTTTTCAGCGTTAGAGCATCGTAGTGTATTTGCAATGTTGAAGTTCTATGGCTTGATGAACTTATATGTGAATTCTTAAGTGTGTATGTTTGTAATGTGGATTTTATACATTAAAGTGATGCATTGTGCTGTTTTTATAGATGTGTTATTAGTTAGTTACTTAATTGATGAAATAGAGGCTTAAAGAGGCTAACTATGTGATGGTGTAACATTGAAACGATCGAAATTGCAAGAAATTTTTACGGAACGCGAAATTGAACTGGCGCCGCTGGCACCAGAATGGGCACCGCTTGCGCCCAAATACATAGAGTTTGGCTAACTAAATTAAATAGAACATCGCGGGCACCCAAAAACAGAAAATGCCCAAAACTTTTTTTTTCGTGATTTTTGTCCTTGACCCGCCATTTCCATCGTCTTCTACCTCCATCCAACGCATTTTTGAGATATAGGGTTTGGTAGATCATGGATTTAAAGAAATTTCAATGCTTAAAAAGTATGGAGCTTATCTTCTCTAGGTAAGAGCTTCACCCTAAACTAAAAATTATTTATTTTCACCATGGAAATTTCTCACATTGTTTAGATCCAAAAATTAGAATTTTTAATGAGGTTTTTAGATTTTTCATAGTGATTTGAGCACTTACTTATTTAGCGTCGTTTTAGAAGTGTCCTACATTATGATTTTGAAATTTATTAGAATTTCTTACAAACTTTTAGACAATTTCACATGGCTCCTAAAAAAAGTAAAGGTAAGAGAAAGTTGAATTTTGATGAAGAAGGATTTTTTAATGTGAAAGCACAATATCTTTTTAATTCATTCTTATATAATAAAATGTGTATTCACGACCAGGTGTTTGAAAATCCAAGCAGATCTGTAGAGTAGTTGATTTCTAATCGAAATTGAGAAAACTTTTGTTATTTTACTATTTATGCTATAATGGGAACTGTTTGAGAATTTTATGCTAATATGCCTTCGACCGAAACGGAATATGTGCTTGTTTGTGGAAAAATGGTAGAATTCACCCCTCAGCGTATTAATGCTTTTTATCAATTAAGGGGGATGAGGTTTTGTGAATATGAAAACTTTGATATGAGGGAAGCTAATATGAAAAAAGTTATTGCATTTCTAAGTAATTTAAGAGGGGAATGAAAGGTAAGGCAAAAACTTAGGATTAATTTCACTGCTTCTAAGTTAAATGTAGCTACTAAAGCTTGGCACTATTTCATCTCAACATGATTACTTCCTTCTTATCATCACAACGAAGTCACTAGAGATAGAGCAATTCTCAATTATTGTATTCAGACTATGAAACAAAATAATATTGGATCGATTATCTTCAAGAATATCCAGAGCATCACTAGAGGAGAAACCACTGGTGGATTAGGACATCTTGCCCTGATTCATTCATTATGAGCACAGTTTTTAGTTAAGTTTAATGGTTTTGAGGAGTTGGTCCATCCACTAAGGCCTATTACGAAGACCATTATACGTACTTATGAGTCTCTTGTGGTAGGGAAAGGAGAAAGTAGGAGTATTGATATTCCTACTACCAGTCAGGACATACCACCTACTTCTGAGCCACCTACATTTTCTGATGTTATGGAGCAGTTAAGGATTCAAAGTTTCATTATAGAAAGACTCCATAGTAGGATGGATGACTTTGAGGATAGAAGTGATGTTAATGATGATTACATGAGGAGGAGAGTTGTGTATGATATTGCTTACCATGATGCTTAGGTTAGATTCATGTGGGGAGACACTGGAGTGATATTTCCTACATGCCCCAGTTATGTTCGTTACAGAACTGATCATGCAGAAGAAGCTGAGAAAGTTGGAGATGATGATTGGTAGTGTTGGGATTTATGTTTTTATTTGAGTGTTGTAGTACTTTGTTTTTTTATTATTTATTTTTCTGTGATTAGTGTAGTTTGTTGATGTATTTGTGTTAAAAAATGAAAAAAATGAAATTGTAATGAACTCTATGTTAGTTTGTTTAGTGATTTGGATTGAGATTGTGATGTTATGTTGGATTTTTAATGTTTAGGTGTTTAATATTTCTTAACCCGTGCAAATTTCAATGTTATATATATATATATATATATCACTGTTTCTAACTGTCTCATGTTTGCTAGCTTAATTTTTTTATTAATACCAGCATAGTTTCTGAGAGTTCAAAATTGCAGCACAAAAAAGGTTAGTTTTTTGTTACTCTCTACATTTTCAAATTATATGAAAAACATAAGTTTGGGGGAGGGTAAAACATTAACTCTTATTTGTTCTCAATTAATCTAATTTCAAAAATTATTAGCATGACTTTTAGTAGCTGAACCTAACTTTAGATAACTAAATTTTTTATTTAATTTAAATATTATGGTAGATTTGAAGGAATGTTTTTAGTAATAAAGGATAATTTTATAAGGTTAAAATATTTAGTATGAGAGGATTGAACTATATTTGACTATTTAAAATAAATAAAACTATACTTTTGAAATGTTAAGAGAATTTAAAGAACTGTGTGAAGAAAGGATTGTGACTTTATTATGAAAAGCTGATATATATTTGTAATGTAGAGAGGTGTTTCATGTTTTAACTTTAGAAAGAGGAGAGTGAAGTTCAAAACTATTAAAGTCTATCCAAATATAGTAATCCTCACAAGAAAAAAAATAAAATGAAAAAAGGGGACAGGAAAGAAAAAGAAAGAAAATATATGTGAGGAGAAGCTTGAGGATATGCCTAATCAAAAATTGGCTTCACTTGAATCTACCTAAAGGAAGAAATTTGTTACATTTCTGAATTTACATTTAAAGTATTAGCCTACTTTCTAATAGAGTTTGCATGAACTTCTTTTTCATATAGTCTTTCAAGGCACCCTTAATGTGACAAATTATGGTTCATCTTGAAATGAATAGAAAACTAGAACTCTTAGACTTGACTACTGAATGTTCTTATACCTGTAGTTTTAACTTCTTTCTAAGAATCTTACTATTATATTCATTTGAATAAAAAATCATAGTATTCTATAAGTGAAAAGTTTGCTACTTTGAGTTATATTTTTATGTATAAAAGGATTACATGAGGACAAGTAATAGTTAAGTTTGAGAGATTTTGATGCAACAAAAATATGTTAGATTTTCGCTATATAATTTTTAATCATTTTTTATGAAATTTAACTTTAATGGAAGGTATTCTTTATTTTTTCTGCAAGTATGAAGATTTTAGGTGATTGGAGAAAAAGGAAGATAAATTGAACTAATTTGGAGAAAAAAGAGGCAAAATGGAGAAAACAGTATTCTAGAGCCGTGATCCATGAAAAAAGTACCTATTTAGTATGCATTTTATGCAACATATTTTTAATGATATTACACTTTAAAGGAAGGTATTTTGCATAATTTTGCATATTTTTGTTTTCAAGTATAAAAATATGATTTTATAGAAAATGAAGCAAAAACTATAAAATTTTGAGCCAAAATGAGCAAGAAAAACAAATTCTAACTTAGCACATATCAATATGTCTTTCTATGCTCAATATATTATACATTTCTCACATGTTTTGGATGAAATTATACTTTTGAAAAAGGTTGTTTTTATGTCAATCTTGTAGGTAAAGATGTTAGGAATGCAACACAACTGAAATTGGCCGAAACGGAGTTGAAACGGAGCCAAACGGAACAAAATGGTGGAGTTGCACATGGGGTGGCGCATAGGCGCCAGTGACGACGAGAAAACGGCTCCTAGGTGCCAGAATTAAGGCCTAGGCTCCAGAATCATCCAGAAACAGTTATGTGACAGATTGTTGACGACTTTGGGAGTTATTTTGACGGTCTTATGTAGTTTCTAGGCCTTCTAGAAGCCTGGAAGTTATTCCTAATATATAGGACATGTGATATAATGTATCTGGACACATTGGAATGGTTTTAATCGCGAAGAGGTGCGACCCAAAGTGAAGGGGTTTGAAGCTTTGGTCAACGGAGTCTGGCGCCTAGGCGCCAGACACACCTTCTAGAAGATTCATTAAACATGGACATATTTTGAGGAGGTGCCTTAAGGCAACTCTTGAAGCCTAAAAATAGGAGGTCACACCTTCAGAAAAAAATGCCCAGAGAGCCTCTCTCTTTTCTCTCTCTCTCTCCTCTCTCTCCCCCCTCTCTATCTCTCTCTCTCTATTTCCCTTAGTCATTTAGAGTTATGAAGATGTAGATTTATACATCTTATGGAGAGATTGGTCTGGGATTTTGAGATATTTATGTAAGGGATGTACGTGTGTCGCATGGATCTGTGGGAAACTTTGGTGGAGAAATCTTCTTCTTTCCTTCAGAGGAAAAAGCTATGTATTGTGTTTTTCATTCTCTTGTAATTGTTGTAAACACTTTCTAGTGGATTTTCTTTATTTTAAACCAAATTTTCTGTCGTGAATTATCCATGTTTTGTAAGTGATTTCCTTTACTCTTTCTTTTAATATGAAGTAGTGGCATGCGTAAGAAAATCTTTTTTATGATAGAATTATCTGTTAGATGCTTCTAGGTGATAGTTAGTTGCATAAATATAATAGAAAACTAATGAAATAAGTTCCTTGTTGGCACTTAATTTATTATAGAATTCTATCAATTCTTTTACTTCTTATGTACTTATTTTCATTTACTTTTATTTTGTAATGAAATAGATGCATGTTTAGGAATTAAGATTTGCTTAGATATTCTCTTATTAAATTATGGTGATGATATTCATACCGGATCTTCATTTACTTTACAAATTGATCACTTGTAATGTTAAAACCTGTTGTAAGAATTCTGAGACCTAGAAGGAGATGAATTCTTAACTAGTAGATATCACATGAATCCTTGGGTAGCCGAAGGCCTTGTGCGGGTTATTCAAGGTGAAGTGAAAATAAATAGGAATATATTATTTATTGGGCACAGAATTGATTAGTTTTTAGAGTGACAGATTAAATTCTAATAATTTGATCAATAGAAAAGGAACGGGTCACTGGTAGGGCAGGACCATTGCTACCCTTGGACATCTAGTAGTGTGAGCCTAGATTAACCCATTCTACTAATAAAACATCCTTAACCAATCTATAGATTAGCCTATGTTCTTTATGCCTGGACCAAAGGTTAAAGAATAGGAGTGCTTCTATTTTGCACTACTACATTAATTCTAAGCATATCTTTCTTACACATTATCTATGTAATTACAAGAGAAAGGTAATTTTTAATATCTCGAATTTCTCCAAACCAATTTATCCATAAGTTATCTTTTTATTTAAGAATTTAATTTAGAATTAGTTATTTGAAATCCCATTTTAACCAACATTCCAAATTTAGGCCTTATAGAAATAGACTGGAATTAGCCTAAAGGATTTCTTACCTCGCTTCTCTGTGGGATCGATACTGGGGTTATAAAAGAAAACTCTGTATTACTTGAAATGATACGTATACTTACGTAGTACCCCTAGTGTGTAAAATATTTTCTAAAAATTTACAACTTTTTAATTTTATACACTACCTGCTATTTATAAATTGGGTCAAGTTTTTTGCCATCTTTTGGATATAAAAATTAATGCGTTATTGCGGGTTGGGTCAAGTTTTTGGCACCCTTGCTGGGGAAGCTTCTGTAAGAACATTAGGAGAATTTTAGTTGAAATAATTAGGTTCAGACTTGGAAAATTTTAGTGTCGTAAAAACTTTTTGTGTGCAAAATAAGGTGTTCGTGAAAATGTTTTGTTGTGTTGAATATATTTTATCTATTATTTGTTTAATTATTAATGTACTGTTTGTTGTGCTCTGTATGCAAAATAAAGGATCTAAAGGACTTGTGCCTTATGATCCCAAGTTAGAAAAATGGAAAAAATTAAAAAAATATAGAGGACTCGAAAAACTAGAAATGGAAATGGAAAACTTTCAAGATAATAACTTAGAAAATCATCATACTTCATTGAGGGATTATGAAAATCCTATGATAGATGAAATTCACTCAAGTATACAAAACCCTGTCATAGAAGCTGACTCATTTGAAATAAATCCTGAGATTATCCAACTGGTGCAGAACAATCAGTTTGGGGAACTCCTTTGGAGGATCCCTATTTACACTTATCTAGTTTTTTAGAACTTTGTGCTACATTTCGTTATAACGGTATGTCAGACGATGTTGTTAGGCTAAGGCTTTTTCCTTTCTCACTAAGGGATAAGGCTAAAATATGGTTATACTCATTAGCACATGGCTCTATTAAACATTGGGAGGAGTTAACTCAGAAATTCCTAGCTAAGTATTCTCCACCTTTAAGGACAGCTAAACTTAGAAACAATATTATCTCATTTTGTCAATATGAAGGAGAATCAATATACGAAGCCTGGGAAAGATTTAAAGAACTCCTAAGAAAGTGTCCACATCGTGCTCTGCCCAATTAATTAATCATTCAAACTTTTATAATGGGTTAGTAGAATCCCTTAGGTCTATAATTGATGCTACCGCTGCTGGTTCATTAATGTCAAAATCATTTAATGAAGCGTATGCGTTAATTGAAAAAATGGCTACAAATGAATTTGAATAGCCCTCTGCAAGGGTAAATCCTAAAAAGGTAGCCAGTGTTCATGATATAGAAGTGATTACAATACTTGCATCTCAGGTTGCTGAAATATCAATGAAGTTGGACCAATTTGGAATGAACCAGCCTCAATTTACTCCAGCAAGTGAAGAAAGTTCATTAGGGAATATAATTGATTCTAACTTATCATATGAAACTTTAAATACCACAAACAACCCATATTCTAACTTTTACAACCCAGGTTGGGAGAAACATCCTAAATTTAACTGGAATCATACTATAGATGGTGGAAACCAAAAATAGGAAAATAATCATGCAAATCCTAATGGAAGTTGGAATAATCATGGGAACACAAACTATAGAACTTCATATCCACTGGACTCTAACAATGATCATCAATTTGAGGATAAGAAGATGTATATATAAGAAGTGGTATTGCTAAATGGGAAACCAGTTGCAAAGTCAAAATGCTGCGATTATAAACATAGAGAATCAATTGGGACAAATTGTTAATTTACAAAGCAATAGACCCCAAGGAACACTTCCTAGCAACATTGAGGTCAACCCTAAAGAGAACACTAATGAACAAGTAAAAGCTGTCCAATTAAAATGTGGAAGAGAGATAAAGGATGTTGTTAGAAAAGAGAAAGATGTTGTGGGAGAAACAAAGGAAACTAAAAATACTGAAGAACATGTTTCTAAGGATCTAGAAAAATTAATATCTCAACTAAAATCAATTTAGAAAGACCACCACCTCCATTTCCTCAAAGACTTAGACAATATGAGTTGGATAAGAAACTTTCAAAATTCCTGAAAGTACTTAAGAAGTTAACGATAAATATTCCTTTCACTGAAGCTTTGGAACAGATGCCAAGTTATGCAAAGTTTATGAAGGATATATTAAACAATAAAAGTAAATTTGGGGATTATAAGACAGTTGCACTAAATGAGGAGTGCAGCGCTATACTTCAGAAAAATTTTCCTCGGAAACTTAATGATCCTTGTAGCTTTACAATTCCTTGTGCAATTGGAAAAAGATTATGTGGAAAAGCTTTATGTGATTTAGGAGTGAGCATTAATGTGATGCCTCTATCTATATTTAGAAGAATTGGTTTAGTCGATATTTCTCCCACTACTAAAACCCTTAAGTTAGCTGATCGATCTATCATTTATCCAAAAGGAGTTATAGAAGACATGCTTGTTAAAGTGGATAAGTTTATCTTTCCTGTGGACTTTATTGTATTAGATATGGAGGAAGATAAAGAAATTCCAATTATTTTAGGAAGACCTTTCCTTGTTACTGGACAAGCTATGATAGAGGTGCAAAAAGGAAAGTTGACTATGATTATTAATGATCAGGAAGTAACTTTTAATGTATTAAAGACTATGAAACATCCAACTGAGAAAATTGATGATTATTTTTGGATGGATGAAATTAATTATCTAAATAGAAACCATTTCCAAGAAAGTTTTGAGAGTAAGATAACAGATGAGGTCGGAATGGATTTTCATGATGATTCAAAAATGTTATTTAAAGAAGACTGTATGTATGTTCAAGAGAGGTGTGAAATGATGGACGTCACTGAAAATAGTAAACTTTTAATTCCATTTGTTGAAAAAGCTCATGAACATAAGATTGATGTACCCCATACAATTTTAAAGCCTACCTATTAGGGAATTCATCTACACAACCAGTTTTTATATCTTTGGATTCGACTCAATCACAAGAAAAACCCGAATTGAATGATGAACATGATAAAACTATTGAACTAAGACTTGGAAGAGAATTTGAGGATATATTTCAAAAAAACTTTGAGTTGAGAAAACAGGATAAAGATATTGGAAGACCATTGGAAGAAATTCCTAAGGAATCAAAAAAACCTATTTCCTCAACTAAGATAGATCCTCCATCATTTAATAATTATAAAGGGGAAGAATTGGAAGATAATTTGAAACAGAAGATAAATATAGAAGAGTTTAATCCTGAATTTGGATTATTTAAAGAGAATCTGATCCAAAATTTGGGAGATATTAGAGTATCTTATAAAGATCCATTTCGTATAAATTTCAAGGATAATATTAATATGCAAATTCATAAAATCAGTAGAAGAATATTGGATCTAGAAAGATATATGAGGAACAATTATATAAATGAGACTGAATATGAAGAGCTAAATGAAAATTTAAAATTTGAGGATTTTATAGAAATCCCTGGATCTGGAAATGATTGGGCGGTTGACCGAGGATTACTTAATTGGAATTTTGATCCAGGTGGAATCATTTGTCGGGCCCGTGACGTTAAAACCGTGCGCTATATGGGAGGCAACCCATAGTTATCAGTGTACTTTGATTTAGTGTACTTGAGAGTCATGATTGTTTATGTTTATTTTTTGTGTTTGTTTTAGTGCGGATTAGATTATTGTTTTTAGGTTATGCCTTGGTCTTGACTAAATTTGTATATGACTTCTGGTGGTAGTAGGCCGACGAGTCTATTATAACTCGGTTCTCAACTGGAATTGAGCATTACCTTAAAGCATGTAGATTTTAGACTTGGACCACTCCTTGTCAACTCTGTTACTTCCTTTAACAGACTTTTTTTTCATTGAGTAAGGTCGCGAACTTATTTAGTAAACAAAATATAGATGAACTGCACTACTTTTATTAATACACCCACGTTATTAGTGTAGTTTGTTCCGTTAGAAATTGAAAGTAAGGAGGGAAAATGTGAGTAGAAAGGAGATCAAATTAACCTCAATTGTTATTTGTGTATGATTCTGCGAGTCTAGATATTTTAGTTTGTGTGTTTGTATTTGTGTTTGTGTTACAACAATTTAGAGATTTAAAGAACACTTAAATATTTTTTTTCCCATGCCGATGTTTGTCATGCTTATTTAACCTTTCTTAAATTTAATTTTATTCTAGCATGTTAGTTTAGATTTACTTTTCGTTGCAAATTATTTTGTCTCGATGAATACATGTAGATGTTATTGATAGACAATTGTGGTAGATAGAATTTCTGAACTATTTTTCTTCCTGCTTATATTTTCTGTGTTGAATGCTATACATATTCAAATTCAAGTCTAGGTGTAGGAAGAAAAATATATTTTAAAGCTAGTATACTTTCTTTTTAGTTTAATATTATTGTACGCATGTTTTAGCCTAGATTTGCCTTCTCCTACAATCATTCTATCCTGATTATGCATGTGTTTAAATTTGATAGGATGTTGTAGTATTTACTTTTCTTCCTCCTACATTTTATGGAATTAATTGTAAAATATTTTTAAAAAATTCAAGTTTGGGGGGGATTGAAAAACAATTTTCAAAAACATAAATTTTATTTGTCCTCAAAACTGCTATAAATAAATTTAATTTTGATTGAAAAATAATTATGTGTATGAAGTTATATTAGGGAAATAAAATTTTGAATATAGAAATAAGTAAGATATTTTAGTTAAAATTTCTAGTAGTGATGAAAAATTTAAAGTTAATTTTTCTTAGTGAAGAAATGATAAATATTTTGTAACCATCTTTAGTAAGAAAAGTTGTATTTTTAGAAAATTAGAAGGACTAGACTTTGTTTTCAATATTTAAATTTCTTTTATTGAAAAATAATTCTCAAAACTGTTATTATATTTCTAAGTAAAAGATATATATCTACTTTATGTTTTAGGAAAGGAAGGGTGGAATTCAAAATTATTAAAGGCCTATCCAGATATAGTAATCCTTGCCTAAAAAAGAAAAAAAAAGAAGACAGAAAGAAAAGGAAAAGAAAAAGAAAAAGAAAAATAATAGAATAAAAAAGAGTATATTATGTGAAAAAGGAAGGAGAAGCTTGAGGATTAAAAGGCCTAATCAAAAATTGGTTCCATACCTGAGCTTTTTAAAGTATAAGATTTGAGAAAATCTTAAGCATTAAAATATAATATAGTTAGTATAATTATTTTTAATAAAGATTTTTAAGTAAAGAAAATAAAATGCCTAACCCCTATATTTTTAAAAATTTACAAGCATTTCTGAATTAGATAGCAACACATATTTTAATACTCTCTCATTTAAGAGATTTCTAAACTTTAAATTGGTCTCATTTACTATATTTTTTTTTTAAAATTGGACTACTATATTTCTAGAACAAAATTTTAGAAACTCCTAAAGAAACTCATACACATGATTTGCTTATGTGGTTTTTAATGATTATAGTGTTACTTGAGGACAAGTAACGTTTAAGTTTGGGGGAATTTGATCTATGAAAAAAGTACCTATTTTTAGTATGCATTTCATGCAGCATATTTTTAATGATATTACACTTTAAAGGAAGGTATTTTGCATAATTTTGCATATTTTTGTTTTCAAGTATAAAAATATGATTTTATAGAAAATGAAGCAAAAACTATGCAATTTTGAGCCAAAATGAGCAAGAAAAACAAATTCTAACTTAGCACATATCAATATGTCTTTCTATGCTCAATATCTTTTACATTTCTCACATGTTTTGGATGAAATTATACTTTTGAGAAAGGTTATTTTTATGTCTATCTTGTAGGTAAAGGTGTTAGGAATGCAACGCAATTGAAATGGGGTGAAACGGAGCTAAACGGAGCAAAATGGTGGAGCTGCGCATAGGGTGGCGCCTAGGTGCCAAACCCGGCGCCTAGGCGCCAGTGACGACGAGAAAACGGCGCCTAGGCGCCAGAATCAAGGCCTAGGCACCAGAATCATCCAGAAACAGTTATGTGACGAATTTTTAATGACTTTGGGAGTTATTTTGACTGGGTTAAGTAGTTTTTAGGCCTTCTAGAAGCCTGGAAGTTATTCCTAATATATAGGACATGTGATACAATGTATCTGGACACATTGGAATGGTTTTAATTGCGAAAAGGTGCGACCCAAAGTGAAGCGGTGCGAAGACTTGGTCAACGGAGTCTGGTGCCTAGGCGCCAGAATCCGGCGCCTGGCACCTATGCGCCAGACACACCTTCTAGCAGATTCATTGAACATGGACACATTTAGAAGAGGTGCCTTAAGGAAACTCTTTAAGCCTATAAATAGGAGGCCACACCTTCAGAGAAAAACACCCAGAGAGCCTCTCTCTCTCCCCTCTCTATCTCCTCTCTCTCCCTCTCTCTCTCTCTCTCTCTTTCCCTTAGTCATTTAGAGTTATGAAGATGTAGATTTATACATCTTATGGAGAGATTGGTGTGGGATTTTGAGATATTTATGTAAGGGATGTACGTGCGTCGCATGGATCGGTGGGAAACTTTGGTGGAGAGATCTTCTTCTTTCCTTTAGAGGAAAAAGCTAAGTATTGTGTTCTTCATTCTCTTATAATTGTTGTAAATACTTTCTAGTGGATTTTCTTTGTTTAAACCAAGTTTTCTGTCATGAATTATCCATGTTTCGTAAGTGATTTCCTTTACTCTTTCTTTTAATATGAAGTAGTGGCATGCGTAAGAAAATCATTTTTATGATAGAATTATCTATTAGATGCTTCTAGGTGACAGATAGTTGCATAAATATAATAGAAGACTAATGAAATAAGTTCGTTGTTGGCACTTAATTTATTATATAGTTCTATCAATTCTTTTACTTCTTATGTCATTATTTTCATTTACTTTTATTTTGTAATGAAATAGATGGATGTTGAGGAATTAAGATTTGCTTAGATATTCTCTTATTAAATTATGGTGATGATATTCATACCAGAACTTCATTTACTTTACAAATTGATTGCTTGTATTGTTAAAACCTGTTGAAAGAATTCTGAGACCTAGAAGTAGATGAATTCTTAACTAGTAGATATAACATGAATCCTTGGGTAGTCGAAGGCCTTGTGTGGGTTATTCAAGGTGAAGTGCAAATAAATAGGAATATATTATTTATTGGGCACAGAATTGATTAGTTTTTAGAGTGACAGACTAAATTCTAATAATTTGATCTATAGAAAGGGAACGGGTCACTGGTAGGGCCGACCATATCCACCCTTGGACATCTAGTAGTGTGAGCCTATATTAATTCATTTTACTAATAAAACATCCTAAACTGATCTATAGATTAGCCAATGTTCTTTATGCCTGGACCAAAGGGTAAAGAATAGGAATGCTTCTATTTGACACTACTACATTAATTCTAAGCATATCTTTCTTACACATTATCTATGTAATTGCAAGAGAAAGGTAATTTTTAATATCTTGAATTTCTCCAAACCAATTTATCCATAAGTTATCTTATTATTTAAGAATTTAATTTATGATTAGTTACTAGAAAACACATTTTAATCAACATTCCAAATTTAGGCCTTATAGAAATAGACTGGAATTAGCCTAAAGGATTTCTTACCTCGCTTCTCTGTGGGATCGATACTGGGGTTATTAAAGAAAACCCTATATTACTTGAAACGATACTTATACTTACATAGTGCCCCTAATGTGTAAAATATTTTCTAAAATTTTACAACATTTTAATTTTATACACTAGCAGCTATTTATAAATTGGGTCAAGTTTTTGGCCATCTTTTGGATATAAAAAATATTGCGTTATTGCGGGTCGGGTCACACCGCCGACACTAGAATGTGTGCTGCCAGCGCTAAATTTCAGAGAGTTCAGAAATTAAATAGCAGACCAGTGCCACCGACACGCTATCCAGTGCCGCCGGCACCCAATGTTGGTGGAAGTCAAATTCAATGTTTTTAGATGCTTTTTGAAGAGTTGGTTGAGGAAACTCTTGAGGAATTCATTTCTAGACTCTTAGAGATAGTTATGGATGCCCAAAAAAGAGAGAGAGAGAGAGAGGAGAGGAAGACAAGTGAAAGGGAGTGAAGAGAGTGTGTTAGGGTTTGTAGAGAGTGTGTGTTTAAGTGTTGTTTTGTGAGGGATTCTTCTTTAAAGAGTGTAGGTGAAGAAGGAAAGTGAGAGTTTTCTTCTTCCTTACTATTCTAAAAAGATAATTGAGTTTTGTGGAGAAGAGAGAAAATGATTCAAAGGAACTTCAAGGGATTTGTTTGGGGAAGAAATTGAGATAAGTTGTATTTATTATTGCGGTTTGTATGACTTTGTTTTATATATATAATTCATATTTTGTTGTATCTTCCTCATGAATTCTGTGTAGATTTCTTTGTCTTTCTTCTTCCAATGTGATCGGGTGAAGTGTTGATATAGATTTGATGAGCCATAAAAACATTAAGTAATTGTGAACGTTTTTTACTTTGAACTTCTTTTACTTTTCGATTTGGCCAATTGAATTATTAAAACCTATTGTGAAACATTCAATCCCAAAGGATTAATTTTTCTACAACAATAGTGGAAAATCCAATCAATGTTCATGAATGAGTTGCATAGTTCATGGGACTTGAGTGCAAATAAATAGGAAAATGTGGTTTGATATGCGTCGAATTGGAGATTTTAGAGTGACAGGCTAAAATCCCCAATTTGGTCCTAAGTTTGGTAACTAAAGCTAGGGTTAGCCTTCAGGTTAAGGGAAGTGGGAGCTCTGAAGTGAGAGCCAGTATCCTCCCAGCTTAACCTTGGATTTAGTGACTAAGCCTAGGATTTGCCCATGTTCTTTTCATACCTAAAAGCGGGGGTACTCTGATGAGGGTAAAGAATAAAATTTCTCCAATTTGGTATAATAAAAATTTATTATCAATATATATCAATCACTCATCACAGAATCATTGCAAGAGGAAAGATACTTTTCCATATTAGAACCATTCAATACAAAACTTAGGGTGTGTTAGTTAGTATTATTTTAAAATTTAGAAAGTACTTTTAGTTAATTTTGTCATAGTTATCTTTGCACTAGCAACTTAAATAGTACTTGAACTTGTATTGTGAATTGAGTATTAGATTTCAAATATTAGCTATATTTTAAAAAATTACTACCTTCCTCGTAGGATCGATAACCAGGAATCCACTAGAGCCCCGTATTACTTGGACAATACGTATGCTTGCTTATATGAGTGACTGCCTAATTATTAAATTGATCATATTGTGAAACTGAATTGAAACTATCTTTTGAATAATTACGTTAGGGGATCTAGAGGAAGCTTGATGGTGATTAGCATTGAAGTCTGATGGCTCGTGGCAAAGATCCACTTGGTTTAGCCAATATGGGAAGAAATCCCCTAAATCTAGGGCCCGTTAGTCGATGGCTCAACTAGGTTGGGCTAAGTGGATCTAGCTTGGTTCTTATGGGTCAAATGTTGGTTGTGGTGACCATGGTTTAGTTATAATGGATGGGCTTGGTCAAATTTAGGATTTGCGTTCAAAATAGGGCTTTTCGTTTGAAGTTAGGTCTAGGATGGGTTTGGGCTAAAACTTGGGTAGATTGATTGATCAATTTGATGTGGATGATTATCATAAGATGTGATGAAAAGGAATTGGGTGGTTTTGATTTGATTGGGAGGTTCACTTTAGTGGAGTTTCGCTCATGGTCAATTTATGGGCACTTAGGTTAGACTTGGGTTTGGATTGGGCTAGGGTTTAGATTTAGTTCAGTTAATGGTCCCATTTGGTATAAAGAATTGTTATGAAAATTTTGGAATTCAAATTTGTGGAAATTGGGTTGATCATAGGATTTAGTTTGGTGTGATTTAAGAATTTGGGAAAAATTCAGGGTTTTAAATTGGGTTTGAAATTTAGTATTGAAATTGACTCAATTTGGCTTAAATTTGGTTCAATTGGGATTATATATGATGAATTTTTATTTGGAATTGAAATTGGGTGAGATTGCAGTCAATTTGGTAGAAATTGATGTTAATTTTGAGATATTGGGCCTTTAGGGGCAATTTGGGAATTTTGGTAAAAAAAGAGTCAACTTGGACAAATTGATCTTAATAGAGTGGTTTGAATTGATTTTGGGAACATTTATAGTGTTTTTGGAGATTTTTGGAATTTTTTAATTTTTAGGGTATAAAGGGCATTTTGGCAATTTTGGATATTTTTTGGGGTAGTTTGGGAATTTTAAGAATTTTAAGATATTTTGGGAAATATGAGTGGTTTAAGGAGGTTTGAATGCTTTTAGAGGAAAATTTGAGCATTTGGGCAATTTTGGGAGTTTTTTAAGGTTTAGGGGTATTTTTGTAATTTAGGAAAGTTGGGGCCAAGAAGGGTCAAAATTAGGAATTTGGCAAAATTAGGATTATTTGGGAATGCTAATCATGGAATTATCCTTATTGAGCCATGGGACCATGGGAAGTCACATTTTGTATCCTCTATATGTTCATCCAAGACAAACCCTAGCTTATGGCTAAGGGCTTGGGGAACCACCCACATGAGTTTCCAAAAAGAATGGGAACCAGGCTAAGCAAGTTCGGCTTAGGGTTTAGGTTGTGAGTGAAATTGTGAAGGGTTGTGTATGTGTGCAAGACTGACCAAGGCCACTCCACCCAGGGCTAACCGTAAGGCCAAGAAATCCTTTGGAATTCACTTCTTGAGCTCCCTCACATTTGGCCCCAACCTACGAAGTGCCTGAGGTTATCGTTAAACATGTGGAACTCGAAGAAGACTAAAGACATATTTAGAATTTCTAATGGGGTAGGATTCCATCTTAAATAGTGAACAGGAAATCCTATGGCTAGATCCTAGGCTTCTAAGAAAGACTATACCTCAACAAAAGTGAGGTCAACATTGGATTTAGTGAATTGATTAAATATTAATTAAAAAGATTTTTAAAAAAATTAATTACTTTATTGATAATTTTAAGAGTTAAATAATGGTTTTACTTCTTTATTAAATATATTAGGATTCAAGTTAAATTTCTTATTATTCAGTTGATTATGTTAAAGGGGCTGTTTTAGGGCAGAGATTTGATAAAAATTTTTAAAGTTATATACTATTCCAGTAAAAACTTTAATGATGTTCAAATTAATTACACCACTACAGAATTTTAGATTCTATAGTGTATGCTTTTGATAAGTTTATAATATATCTTATTGGAGCTAAATGAATTGTGCATACTGATCATTATGTTATTAAAAATTTAATGATAAAGATAGACAAATCCATGATTTAGTAGATGGTTCCTTCTGCTGCAAGAATTTGATTTTCAAGATGTGGATAGGAAGGGTACTGATAATCAGATAGCTGGCCATTTTTCATGGCTTAAATAGGAAATAAATGTTAACTGATTTTCAAGATGTGGATAGGTTGTCAGGCAATACGACATGAGAATTATATGAGCCTCATTGAAGATCAACCATCTCAGAGTTCACGATCTAATCAGCCTTACTATCCTAAAAGTTTCCAAGTGATTCTGAAGAAAATCAAGAAGTTGGAGAAAGAGGTACATAATCTTATGAATGTTATTAATAATATCTCTGATTTATTTGATCAATTAGATTGGAGAATGAAAGAACAATTTGATCACACTGGGAAATTTAAAGATAGTTTGGTAAATGTAGTGAGAAGGAATGTTGTGATTGCTAAGAATTCAACTGTTGAATTCCTGTATTGTCCCTTATAGAATCTGTTTGTGCATCATCAATTTATTAGAGATATCAGAGGAGAAGATAGTGCTGAGACTTACGATGAGTAGTGACTCAGCTTTATATTTAGTATCTGGTATTTTTATTATGCTTTGGTGTGCTTAGTGTTGGCAAGATTGACTTCGTAGCATATATTTTGACTTATTATGCTTGGATTATGTGTTTATGTTTAGTTTTCAAAGTTAGAGCATCGTAGTGTATTTGCGATGCTGAAGTTCTATGGCTTGATGAACTTATATGGGAATGCTTAAGTGTGTATGTTTGTAATGTGGATTTTATACATTAAAGTGATGCCTTGTGCTGTTTTTATAAATGTGTTATTAGTTACTTACTTAATTGATGAAATAGATGCTTAAAGAGGCTAATTATGTGATGGCGTAACATTGAAACGATCGAAATTGCAAGAAATTTTTACGGAACGCGAAATTGAACTGGCGCCGCTTGCACTAGAATGGGCACCGCCTGCGCCCAAATACAGAGAGTTTGGCTAACTAAATTAAATAGAACATCGCGATTTTTGCCCAAAACCTCTTTATTTCACGATTTTTGCCCTGAGACCCGCCATTTCCATCGTCTTCTACCTCCAGCCAACGCATTTTTGAGATATAGGGTTTGGTAGATCGTGGATTTAAAGCAATTTCAAGGCTTTAAAAGTATGGAGCTTATCTTCTCAAGGTAAAATCTTCGCCCTAAACTAAAAATTATTTATTTTCACCATGGAAATTTCTCACATTGTTTAGATCCAAAAATTAGAATTTTTAATTAAGTTTTTAGATTTTCCATAGTGATTTGAGCTCTTACATATTTAGAGTTGCTTTAGGAGTCTCCTACATTATGATTTTGAAATTTATTAGAATTTCTTACAAATTTTTAGACAATTTCACATGGCTACTAAAAAAATTAAAGGTAAGAGAAAGTTGAATTTTGATGAAGAAGGATTTTTTAATGTGAAAGCACAATATCTTTTCAATTCATTCTTATATAATAAAATGTGTATTGAAGACCAGGTTTTTGAAAATCCAGGCGGATCTGTAGAGCAGTAGATATCTAATTGAAATTGAGAAACCTTTTGTTATTTTACTATTAATGCTATAATGGGTACTGTTAGAGAATTTTATGCAAATATGCCTTCAACCGAAATATAATATTTGCTTGTTTGTGGAAAAACAGTAGAATTCACCCCTCAGCGTATTAATGCATTTTATCAGTTAAGGGGGATGAGGTTTTGTGAATATGAAAACTTTGATATGAGGGAAGCTAATATGAAACAATTTATTGCATTTCTAACTAATTGAAGAGGGGAATGGAAGGTAAAGCAAAAACATAGGATTAATTTCACTGCTTCCAAGTTAAATGTAGCTACTAAAGCTTGGCACTATTTCATCTCAACATGATTACTTCTTTCTTATCATCACAGCGAAGTCACTAGAGATAGAGCAATTCTCAATTATTGTATTCAGACTATGAAACAAAATAATATTTTATCTATTATCTTCAAGAATATCCAGACGATCACTAGAGGAGAAACTACTGGTGGATTAGGACATCTTGCCTTGATTCATTCTTTATGAGCACAGTTTTTAGTTAAGTTTAATAGTTCTGAGGAGTTGGTCCATCCACTGAGGCCTATTACCAAGACCATTAGTCGTACTTATGAGTCTCGTGTGGTAGGGAAAGGAGAAAGTAGGAGTATTGATATTCCTACTACCAGTCAGGACATACCACCTACTTCTGAGCCACCTACATTATCTGATGTTATGGAGCAGTTGAGGATTCAAAGTTCCATTATAGAAAGACTCCATAGTAGGATGGATGACTTTGAGGATAGAAGTGATGTTAATGATTATTACATGAGGAGGAGAGTTGTGTATGATATTGCTTACCATGATGCTTAGGATAGATTCATGTGAGGAGACACTGGAGTGATATTTCCTACATGCCCCAGTTATGTTCGTTACCGACCTGATCATGCAGAAGAAGCTGAGAAAGTTGGTGTTGATGATTGGTAGTGTTGTGGTTTATGTTTTTATTTGAGTGTTGTAGTACTTTGTTTTTTTATTATTTATTTTTCTGTGATTAGTGTAGTTTGCTGATGTATTTGTTTTAAGAAATGAAAAAAAATTAAAATGTAATGAATTCTATGTAAGTTTGTTTAGTGATGTGGATTGAGATTATGATGTTATGTTGGATTTTAAATGTTTAAGTGTTTAATATTTCTTCACCTTTGCAAATTTTAATGTTATATATATCACTGTTTCTAACTGTCTCATGTTTGCTAGCTTAATTTTTTTATTAATACCAGCATAGTTTCTGAAGAGTTCAAAATTGCAGCACAAAAAAAGTTAGTTTTCTGTTACTCTCTACATTTTCAAATTATTTGAAAAACTTAAGTTTGGGGGAGGGTAAAACATTAACTCTTATTTGTTCTCAATTAATATAATTTCAAAAATTATTAGCATGACTTTTACTAGCTGAACCTAACTTTAGATAACTAAATTTTTTATTTCATTTAAATATTATGGTAGATTTGAATAAACGTTTTTAGTAATAAAGGTTAATTTTATAATGTTAAAATATTTACTATGAGAGGATTGAACTATAGTTGACTATTTAAAGTAAACAAACTATACTTTGGAAATGTTAAGAGAATTAAAGAACTATGTGTGAAGAAAGGATTGTGACTTTATAATGAAAAGCTGATATATATTTATAAAGTAGAGAGGTGTTTCATGATAGAAAGAGGAGAGTGAAGTTCAAAACTATTAAAGTCTATCCAAATATAGTAATCCTCACAAGAAAAAAAATAAAATCAAAAAAGGTGGGAGGAAAGAAAAAGAAAGAAAATATACATGAGGAGAAGCTTGAGGATATGCCTAAAAAAAATTGACTTCACTTGAATCTACCAAAAAGAAGAAATTTGTTATATTTTTAAATTTACATTTAAAGTATTAGCCTACTTTATAATAGAGTTTGCATGAACTTCTTTTTCATATAGTCTTTCAAGCACCCTTAATGTGACAAATTATGGTTCATCTTGAAATGAATAGAAAACTAGAACTCTTAGACTTGACTATTGAATGTTCTTATACCTGTAGTTTTAACTTGAGTTACTGAACTTTTTTCTAAGAATCTCACTATTATATTCATTTGAATAAAAGAATCATAGTATTCTATAAGTGAAAGGTTTGCTACTTTGAGTTATATTTTTATGTAGTAAAAGGATTACATGAGGACAAGTAATAGTTAAGTTTGAGAGATTTTGATGCACCAAAAATATGTTAGATTTTTGTTATATATTTTTTAATCATTTTTTGTTATATTTCACATTAATGGAAGGTATTCTTTATTTTTTTTCTGTAAGTATGAAGATTTTAGGTGATTGGAGAAAAAGGAAGAAAAAAGGAACTAATTTGGAGAAAAAAGAGGCAAAATGGAGAAAATAGCCTTCTAGTGCTGCCGGTGCCGCCGACACTAGAATGTTCGCCGCCAGCGGTAAATTTTAGGGATTTCATAAATTAAATAGCAGCCCAGTGCCATCGGTGCGCTATCCAGTGTCGCCGGCACCCAATGTCGGTGGAAGTCAAATTCAATGTATTTAGATGCTTTTTGAAGGGTTGCTTGAGGAAACTCTTAAGGAATTCATTTCTAGACTCTTAGAGATAGTTATGGATGCCCAAAAAAGAGAGAGAGAGGAGAGGAGGACAACTGAAAGGGAGTGAAGAGTGTGTGTTAGGGTTTTAGAGAGTGTGTGTTTAAGTGTTGTTTTGTGATGGATTCTTCTTTAAAGAGTGTAGGTGAAGAAGGAAAGTGAGAGTTTTCTTCTTCCTTACTATTCTAAAAAGAGAATTGAGTTTTGTGGAGAGGAGAGAAAATGATTCAAATTAACTTCAAGGGATTTTTTTGGGGATGAAATTGAGATAATTTGTATTAACTATTGTGGTTTGTATGAATTTGCTTTATATATAAAATCCATGTTTTTTTGTATCTTTGTCATGAATTTTTCGTAGATTTCTTTGTCTTTCTTCATCGAATGTGATCTGGTGAAGTGTTGATGTAGATTTGATGTGCCATAAAAATATTAAGTAATTGTAAACATTTTTTACTTTGAACTTCTTTTACTTTTAGATTTGGCCAATTGAATTATAAAATCTTGTTGTGAAACATTCAATCCGAAAGGACTAAGTGTTCTACAACAATAGTGGAAAATCCAATCAATGCTCATGAATGAGTTGCGTAGTTTATGGGACTTGAGTGAAAATAAATAGGGAAATGTGGTTTGATGGGCGTCGAATTAGAGATTTTAGAGTGACAGGCTGAAATCCCCAATTTGGTCCTAAAGTTTGGTAACTAAAGCTAGGGTTAGCCTTCAGGTGAAGGGAAGTGGGAGCTCTGAAGTGAGAGCCAGTATCCTCCCAGCTTAACCTTTGATTTAGTGACTAAGCCTAGGATTTGCCCATGTTCTCTTCATAGCTGAAAGTGGGGGTACAGTGACGAGGGTAAAGAATAAAATTTCTCCTATTTGGTATAATACAAATTTATTATGAATATATATCAATCACTCATCACAGAATCATTACATGAGGAAAGATACTTTTCCATATTAAAATCACTCAATACAAAACTTAGTGGGTGTTAGTTAGTATTGTTTAGAAATTTAGAAAGTACTTTTAGTTAATCTAGTCATAGTTATCTTTGCACTAGCAACTTAAATAGTACTTGAACTTGCATTGTTAATTGAGTATTAGATTTCAAATCTTAGCTATATTTTGATAAGTTCCTACCTTCCTCGAAGGATCGATAACCAGAACTCCACTAAAGCTCCGTATTACTTGGACAATACGTATGCTTGCTTATATGAGTGATTGCCTAATTATTAAATTCATCATATTGTGAAAATGAATTGAAATTATCTTTTTAATAATTATGTTAGGGGAGCTAGAGGAAGCTTGATGGTGATTAGCATTGAAGTTTAATGGCTGGTAGTAAAGATCCACTTGGTTTAGCCAATATGGAAAGAAATCCCCTAAATCTAGGGCCCCCTAGTCGATGGCTCAACTAGGTTGGGCTAAGTGGATCTAGCTTGTTTCTTATGGGTCAAATGTTAGTTGTGGTGACCATGGTTTAATTATAATGGATGGGCTTGGTCAAATTTAGGATTTGGGTTCAAAATTAGGCTTTTAGTTTGAAATTGGGTCTAGGATGGATTTGGGCTAAGACTTGGGTCGATTGATTGATCAATTTGATGTGGATGATTATCATAGGATGTGATGAAAAGGAATTGAGTGATTTTGATTTGATTGGGAGGTTCACTTTAGTGGAATTTTGCTCATGGTCAATTTTTGGGCACTTAGGTTAGACTTGGGTTTGGATTGGGCTAGGGTTTAGATTTAGTTTAGTTAATGGTCCCGTTTGGTATAAAGAATTGTTATGAAAATTTTGGAATTCAAATTTGTGGAAATTGGGTTGATCATGGGATTCAATTTGGTGTGATTTAAGAATTTGGGAAAAATTCATGGTTTTAAATTGGGTTTGAAATTTAGTAGTGAAATTGGCTCAATTTGGCTTAAATTTGGTTCAATTGTGATTACATATGAATAATTTTTATTTGGAATTGAAATTGGGTTAGATTGAAGCCAATTTGGTAGAAATTAAGGTTAATTTTGGGTTTTTGGGCCTTTAGGGGCAATTTGGGAATTTTGGTAAAAAGGGTCAATTTAGTCAAATTGATCTCAATAGAGTGGTTTGAATTGATTTTGGGAACATTTGTAGTGTTTTGGAGATTTTTGGAATTTTTGAATTTTTGGGGTATAAAGGGCATTTTGGCAATTTTGGATATTTGGGGGGTAGTTTAGGAATTTTAAGAATTTTAAGTATTTTGGGTAATATGAGTGGTTTAATGAGGTTTGAATGCTTTCTGAGGAAAATTTGAGCATTTGGGCAATTTTAGGAATTTTTTAGGGTTTAGGGGTATTTTTGTATTTTAGGAAAGTTGGGGCAAAGGGTCAAAATTAGGAATTTGGCAAAATTGGAATTATTTGGGAATGCTAATCATGGAATTATCCTTATTGAGGCATGAGACCATGGGAAGTCCCATTTCGGATCCTCCATATGTTCATCCAAGACAAACCCTAGCTTATGGCTAAGGGCTTGGGGAACCACCCACATGAGTTTCCAATAAGAATGGGAACCAGGCTAAGCATGTTTGGCTTAGGGTTTAGTTTGTGAGTGAAATTGTGAAGGGTTGTGTATGTATGCAAGACTGACCAAGAGCACTCCACCCAGGGCTAACCGTAAGGCCAAGCAATCCTTTGGAATTCACTTCTTGAGCTCCCTCACATTTGGCGCTAACCTATGAAGTGCCTGAGGTTATCATCAAACATGTGGAACTCAAAGAAGAGTAAAGACGTGTTTAGAATTTCTAATGGAATAGGGTTCCATCTCTAGTCTTCTTGGATAGTCAACAGGACATCCTATGGCTGGATCCTAGGCTTCTAAGAAAGACTAGACCGCAATAAAAGTGAGGTCAACATCGAATTTAGTGAATTGATTAAATATTAATTAAAAAAATTTTAGAAAAATTTTAATTAATTTTTGTGTAATTTTAAGGGTTAAATAATGCTTTTTCTTCTTTATTAAATTTTTTAGGATTCAAGCTAAATTTCTTATTATTCAGTTGATTATATTAAAGGGGTTGTTTTAAGGTAGAGATATGATAAAGTTTTTAAAGTTATATACTATTCAAGTAAAACTTTAATGATGTTCAAATTAATTACACCACTACAGAATTTTAGATACTATAGTGTATGCTTTTGATAAGTTTATAATATATCTTATTGGAGCTAAATGAATTGTTCATACTGATCGTTATGTTATTAAAAATCTAATGATAAAGATAGACAAATCCATGATTTAGTAGATGGTTCCTTCTACTGCAAGAAATTGATTTTCAAGATGTGGATAGGAAGGGTACGGATAATCAGATAGCTGGCCATTTTTCAAGGCTTAAATAGGAAATAAATATTAACTGATTTTCGAGAAGTGGATAGGTTTTCGGGCAATAGGACATGAGAAATATATGAGCCTCATTGAAGATCAACCATCTCAGAGTTCACGACCTGATCAGCCTTACTATCCTAAAAGTTTCGAAGTGATTTTCAAGCAAATCAAGAAGTTGGAGAAAGAGGTACAGAATCTTGTGAATGCTATTAATAATATCTTTGATTTATTTGATCACTTAGATTGGAGAATGAAAGAACAATTTGATCACACTGGGCAAATTAAAAATAGTTTGGTAAATGTAGTGAGAAGGAATATTGTGATTGCTAAGAATTCAACTGTTGAATTCCCGTATTTTCCCTAATACAATAAGTTTGTGCATCATCATTTTATTAGAGATATCAGAGGAGAAGATAGTGCTGAGACTGACGATGAGTAGTGACTCAGCTTTATATTTAGTATCTGGTATTTTTATTATGCTTTGGTGTGCTTAGTGTTGGCTTGGTTGACTTTGTAGCATATATTTGGACTTATTATGCTTGGATTCTGTGTTTATGTTTAGTTTTCAGCGTTAGAGCATCGTAGTGTAT
Organism: Papilionanthe hookeriana x Papilionanthe teres; assembly: GCA_022702705.1. NCBI lineage: Eukaryota > Viridiplantae > Streptophyta > Magnoliopsida > Asparagales > Orchidaceae > Papilionanthe > Papilionanthe hookeriana x Papilionanthe teres. The sequence goes on along the minus strand of CM040430.1, from coordinate 65,805,598 downwards.
TTGCGATGCTGAAGTTCTACGGCTTGATGAACTTATATGTGAATGCTTAAGTGTGTATGTTTGTAATGTGGATTTTATACATTAAAGTGATGCCTTGTGCTGTTTTTATAAATGTGTTATTAGTTACTTAATTGATGAAATAGATGCTTAAAGAGGCTAATTATGTGACGGCATAACATTGAAACAATCGAAATTGCAAGAAATTTTTACGGAACACGAAATTGAACTGTCGCTGCTAGCACGACAATGGGCACCGCCTGCGCCCAAATACAGAGAGTTCGGCTAACTAAATTAAATAGAACGTCACGGGCACCCGAGTACAGAAAATGCCTAAAACCTCTTTATTTCGCGATTTTTGCCCTGGGACCTGCCATTTCCATCGTCTTCTACCTCCAGCCAACACATTTTTGAGATATAGGGTTTGATAGATCGTGGATTTAAAGCAATTTCAAGGCTTAAAAAGTATGGAGCTTATCTTCTCTAGGTAAGAGCTTCACCCTAAACTAAAAAATATTTATTTTCACCATGGAAATTTCTCACAATGTTTAGATCCAAAAATTAGAATTTTTAATGAAGTTTTTAGATTTTCCATAGTGATTTGAGCTCTTACTTATTTAGAGTTGCTTTAGGAGTCCCCTACAATATGATTTTGAAATTTATTAGAATTTCTTACAAATTTTTAGACAATTTCACATGGCTCCTAAAAAAAGTAAAGGTCAGAGAAAGTTGAATTTTGATGAAGACGGATTTTTTAATGTGAAAGCACAATATTGTTTCAATTCATTAATATATAATAAAATGTGTAATGAAGACCAGGTTTTTGAAAATCCAGGCGGATCTGTAGAGCAGTTGATTTCTAATCGAAATTGAGAAACCTTTAGTTATTTTACTATTAATGCTATAATAGGTACTGTTAGAGAATTTTATTCAAATATGCGTTCGACCGAAACGGAATTTTCGCTTGTTTGTTGAAAAATGGTAGAATTCACCCCTCAGCGTATTAATGCATTTTATCAGTTAAGGGGGATGAGGTTTTGTGAATATGAAAACTTTGATATAATGGAAGCTAATATGAAACAATCTATTGCAATTCTAACAAATTGATGAGGGGAATGGAAGGTAAAGCAAAAACATAGGATTAATTTCACTGCTTCCAAGTTAAATGTAGCTACTATAGCTTGGCACTACTTCATCTGAACATGATTACTTCTTTCTTATCATCACAGTGAAGCCACTAGAGATAGAGCAATTCTCAATTGTTATATTCAGACTATTAAACAAAATAATATTGGATCGATTATCTTCAAGAATATCCAGACGATCACTAGAGGAGAAACCACTAGTGGATTAGGACATCTTGCCCTGATTCATTCATTATGAGCACAGTTTTAAGTTAAGTTTAATAGTTCTGAGGAATTTGTCCATCCACTGAGGCCTATTACCAAGACAATTAGTCGTACTTATGAGTCTCGTGTGGTAGGGAAAGGAGAAAGTAGGAGTATTGATATTCCTACTACCAATCAGGACATACCACCTACTTCTGAGCCACCTACATTATCTGATGTTATGGAGCAGTTGAGGATTCAAAGTTCCATTATAGAAAGACTCCATAGTAGGATGGATGACTTTGAGGATAGAAGTGATGTTAATGATTATTACGTGAGGAGGAGAGTTGTGTATGATATTGCTTACCATGATGCTTAGGTTAGATTCATGTAGGGAGACACTGGAGTGATATTTCCTACATGCCCCAGTTATGTTCTTTACCGACCTGATCATGCAGAAGAAGCTGAGAAAGTTGGTGGTGATGATTGGTAGTGTTGTGATTTATGTTTTTATTTGAGTGTTCTAGTACTTTGTTTTTTTATTATTTATTATTTATTTTTCTGTGATTAGTGTAGTTTGCTGATGTATTTGTTTTAAAAAATGGAAAAAATGAAAATGTAATGAACTCTATGTTAGTTTGTTTAGTGATTTGGATTGAGATTGTGATGTTATGTTGGATTTTTAATGTTTAAGTGTTTAATATTTCTTCACCCTTACAAATTTTAATGTTATATATATCACTGTTTCTAACTGTCTCATGTTTGCTAGCTTAATTTTTTTATTAATACCAGCATAGTTTCTGAAGAGTTCAAAATTGCAACACAAAAAAGGTTAGTTTTCTGTTACTCTCTACATTTTCAAATTATATGAAAAACTTAAGTTTGGGGGAGGGTAAAACATTAGCTCTTATTTGTTCTCAATTAATATAATTTAAAAAATTATTAGCATGACTTTTACTAGTTGAACCTAACTTTAGATAACTAAATTTTTTATTTCATTTAAATATTATGGTACATTTGAATGAAAGTTTTTAGTAATAAAGGTTAATTTTATAAGGTTAAAATATTTAGTATGAGAGGATTGAACTATAGCTGAATATTTAAAGTAAATAAACTATTCTTTTGAAATGTTAAGAGAACTAAAGAACTATGTGTGAAGAAAGGATTGTGACTTTATTATGAAAAGCTGAAATATATTTATAAAGTTGAGATGTGTTTCATGTTTTAACTTTAGAAAGAGGAGAGTGAAGTTCAAAACTATTAAAGTCTATCCAAATATAGTAATCCTCACAAGAAAAAAAATAAAATGAAAAAAGGGGACAAGAAAGAAAAAGAAAGAAAATATATGTGAGGAGAAGCTTGAGGATATGCCTAATAAAAAATTGGCTTCACTTGAATCTACCTAAAGGAAGAAATTTGTTACATTTCTGAATTTACATTTAAAGTATTAGCCTACTTTCTAATAGAGTTTGCATGAACTTCTTTTTCATATAGTCTTTCAAGGCACCCTTAATGTGACAAATTATGGTTCATCTTGAAATGAATAGAAAACTAGAACTCTTAGACTTTACTCTTGAATGTTCTTATACCTGTAGTTTTAACTTGAGTTACTGAACTTTTTTCTAAGAATCTCACTATTATATTCATTTGAATAAAAAAATCATAGTATTCTATAAGTGAAAAGTTTGCTACTTTGAGTTATATTTTTATGTATAAAAGGATTACATGAGGACAAGTAATAGTTAAGTTTGAGAGATTTTGATGCACCAAAAATATGTTAGATTTTTGCTATATAATTTTTAATCATTTTTTATGATATTTCACTTTAATGGAAGGTATTCTTTTTTTTCTGCAAGTACGAAGATTTTGAGGTGATTGGAGAAAAAGGAAGATAAAAGGAACTAATTAAGAGAAAAAAGAGGCAAAATGGAGAAAACAGCCTTCTAGCGCCGCCGACACTAGAATGTTCGCCACCAGTGCTAAATTTCAGGGAGTTCAGAAATTAAATAGCAGCCCAGTGCCATCGGTGCGCTATCCAGTGTCGCCGGCACCCACTGTCGGTGGAAGTCAAATTCAATGTATTTAGATGCTTTTTGAAGGGTTGCTTGAGGAAACTCTTGAGGAATTCATTTCTTGACTCTTAGAGATAGTTATGGATGCCCAAAAAAGAGAGAGAGAGAGGAGAGGAAGGCAAGTGAAAGGGAGTGAAGAAAGCGTGTTAGGGTTTGTAGAGAGTGTTTGTTTAAGTGTTGTTTTGTGAGGGATTCTTCTATAAAGAGTGTAGGTAAAGAAGGAAAGTGAGAGTTTTCTTCTACCTTACTATTCTAAAAAGAGAATTAAGTTTTGTGTAGAAGAGAGAAAATGATTTAAAGGAACTTCGAGGGATTTGTTTAGGGAAAAAATTGAGATAAGTTGTATTAACTATTGTGGTTTGAATGAATTTGCTTTATATATAAAATCCATGTTTTGTTCTATCTTCATCATGAATTCTTCGTAGATTTCTTTGTCTTTCTTCATCGAATGTGATCTGGTGGAGTGTTGATGTAGATTTGATATGCCATAAAAATATTTAGTAATTGTGAACATTTTTTACTTTGAACTTCTTTTACTTTTCGATTTAGACTATTGAATTATTAAAATTTGTTGTGAAACATTTAATCCGAAAGGATTAAGTGTTCTACAACAATAGTGGAAAATCCAATCAATGTTCATGAATGAGTTGCGTAGTTCATGGGACTTGAGTGCAAATAAATAGGGAAATGTTGTTTGATGGGCGTCGAATTGGAGATTTTAGAGTAAAAGGCTGAAATCCCCAATTTGGTCCTAAGTTTGTTAACTAAAACTAGGGTTAGCCTTCAGGTGAAGGGAAGTGGGAGCTCTGAAGTGAGAGCCAGTATCCTCCTAGCTTAACCTTGGATTTAGTGACTAAGCCTAGGATTTGCCCATGTTCTTTTCATACCTGAAAGCGGGGGTACTCTGACGAGGGTAAAGAATAAAATTTCTCCTATTTGGTATAATACAAATTTATTATCAATATATATTAATCACTCATCACCGAATCATTGCAAGAGGAAAGATACTTTTCTATATTAAAACCATTCAATACAAAACTTAGTGTGTGTTAGTTAGTATTGTTTAAAAATTGAGAAAGTACATTTAGTTAATCTAGTCATAGTTATCTTTGCACTAGCAACGTAAATAGTACTTGAACTTGCATTGTGAATTAAGTATTAGATTTCAAATCTTAGCTATATTTTGATAAGTTCCTACCTTCCTCGTATGATCAATAACCAGGACTCCACTAGAGCCCCGTATTACTTGGACAATACGTTTGCTTGCTTATATGAGTGATTGCCTAATTATTAAATTCATCATATTGTGAAACTGAATTGAAACTATCTTTTGAATAATTACGTTAGGGGAGCTAGAGGAAGCTTGATGGTGATTAGCATTGAAGTCTGATGGCTGGTAGCAAAGATCCACTTGGTTTATCTAATATGGGAAGAAATCCCATAAATCTAGGGCCCCTTAGTCGATGGCTCAACTAGGTTGGCCTAAGTGGTTCTAGCTTGTTTCCTATGGGTCAAATGTTGGTTTTGGTGACCATGGTTTAGTTATAATGGATGGGCTTGGTCAAATTTAGGATTTGGGTTCAAAATTAGTCTTTTAGGTTGAACTTGGGTCTAAGATGGGTTTAGGCTAAGACTTGGGTGGCTTGATTGATCAATTTGATGTGGATGATTATCATAAGATGTGATGAAAAGGAATTGGGTGATTTTGATTTGATTAGGAGGTTAACTTTAGTGGAATTTTGCTCATGGTCAATTTTTGCGCACTTAGGTTAGACTTGGGTTTGGATTGGGCTAGGGTTTAGTTTTAGTTTAGTTAATGGTCCCATTTGGTATAAAGAATTGTTATGAAACTTTTGTAATTCAAATTTGTGGAAATTGGGTTGATCATGGGATTCAATTTGGTGTGATTTAAGAATTTCGGAAAAATTCAGGGTTTTAAATTGGGTTTGAAATTTAGTAGTGAAATTGGCTCAATTTGGCTTAAATTTTGTTCAATTGGGATTACATATGATTAACTTTTACTTGGAATTGAAATTGGGTGAGATTGAAGTCAATTTGGTAGAAATTGAGGTTAATTTTGGGATTTTGGGCCTTTAGGGGCAATTTGGGAATTTTGTTAAAAAGGGTCAATTTAGTCAAATTGATCTCAATAGAGTGGTTTGAATTGATTTTGGGAACATTTGTAGTGTTTTTAGAGATTTTTGGAATTTTTGAATTTTTGAATTTTTGGGGTATAAAGGGCATTTTGGCAATTTTTGATATTTTGGGGGTAGTTTGGGAATTTTAAGAATTTTAAGATATTTTGGGCAATATGAGTGGTTTAAAGAGGTTTGAATGCTTTTTGAGGAAAATTTGAGCATTTGGGCAATTTTGGGAATTTTTTAGCGTTTAGGGGTATTTTTGTAAATTAAGAAAGTTGCGGCCAAGAAGGGTCAAAATTAGGAATTTGGCTAAGTTGGGATTATTTGGGAATGCTAATCATGGAATTATCCTTATTGAGCCATGGGACCATGGGAATTCCCATTTTGGATCCTCCATATGTTCATCCATGATAAAACCTAGCTTATGGCTAAGGGCTTGGGGAACCACCCACATGAGTTTCCAAAAGAATGGGAACCAGGCTAAGCATGTTTGGCTTAGGGTTTAGGTTGTGAGTGGAATTGTGAAGGTTTGTGTATGTGTGCAAGACTGACCAAGGCCACACCACCCAGGGCTAACCGTAAGGACAAGTAATCCTTTTGAATTCACTACTTGAGCTCCCTCACATTTGGCCCCAACCTACGAAGTGCCTGAGGTTATCATCAAACATGTGGAACACAAAGAAGAGTAAAGACGTGTTTAGAATTTCTAATGGGGTAGGATTCCATCACTAGTCCTCTTGGATAGTCAACAAGAAATCCTATGGCTAGATCCTAGGCTTCTAAGAAATACTAGACCTCAATAAAATTGAGGTCAACATTGGATTTAGAGAATTGATTAAATATTAATTAAAAAAATTTTAAAAAAATTTTAATTACTTTATTAATAATTTTAAGAGTTAAATAATGGTTTTTCTTCTTTATTAAATATGTTAGGATTGAAGTTAAATTTCTTATTTTTCAGTTGATTATGTTAAAGGGGCCATTTTAGGGCAGAGATATGATAAAGTTTTTAAAGTTATACACTATTCAAGTAAAAACTTTAATGATGTTCAAATTAATTACACCACTACAGAATTTTAGATTTTATAGTGTATGCTTTTGATAAGTTTATAATATATCTTATTGGAGCTAAATGAATTGTGCATATTGATCATTACGTTATTAAAAATTTAATGATAAAGATAGACAAATCCATCAATTAGTAGACGGTTCCTTCTGGTGCAAGAATTTGATTTTCAAGATGTCGATAGGAAGGGTACTGATAATCAGATAGCTGGCCATTTTTCAAGGCTTAAATAGGAAATAAATGTTAATTGATTTCAAGATGTGGATAGGTTGTCAGGCAATAGGACATGAGAATTATATGTGCCTCATTGAAGATCAACAATCTCAGAGTTCACGACCTGATCCGCCTTACTATCCTGAAAATTTCCAAGTGATTTTGAAGAAAAACAAGAAGTTGGAGAAAGAGGTACAGAATCTTATGAATGATATTAGTAATATCTCTAATTTATTTGATCACTTAGATTGGAGAATGAAAGAACAATTTGATCACACTGGGCAAATTAAAGATAGTTTGGAAAATTTAGTGAGAAGGAATGTTGTGATTGCTAAGAATTCAACTGTTGAATTCCCGTATTGTCCCTTATACAATCTATTTGTGCATCATCAATTTATTAGTGATATCAGAGGAGAAGATAGTGCTGAGACTGACGATGTGTAGTGACTCAGCTTTATATTTAGTATCTGGTATTTTTATTATGCTTTGATGTGCTTAGTGTTGGCTTGATTGACTTTGTAGCATATATTTGGACTTATTATGCTTGGATTCTGTGTTTATGTTTAGTTTTCAGCGTTAGAGCATCGTAGTGCATTTGTGATGCTGAAGTTCTATGGCTTGATGAACTTATATGTGAATGCTTAAGTGTGTATGTTTGTAATGTGGATTTTATACATTAAAGTGATGCCTTGTGCTGTTTTTATAAATGTGTTATTAGTTAGTTACTTAATTGATGAAATAGACGCTTAAAGAGGCTAATTATGTGATGGCGTAACATTGAAATGATCGAAATTACAAGAAATTTTTACGGAACTCGAAATTGAACTGGCGCCGCTTGCACCAGAATGGGCACCACCTGCGCCCAAATACAGAGATTTTGGCTAACTAAATTAAATAGAACGTTGTGGGCACCCGAATATAGAAAATGCCCTAAACCTTTTTATTTCGCAATTTTTTCCCTGGGACCCGCCATTTCCATCGTCTTCTACCTTCAACCAACACATTTTTGAGATATAGGGTTTGGTAGATCGTGGATTTAAAGCAATTTCAAAGCTTAAAAAGTATGGAGCTTATCTTCTCTAGGCAAGAGCTTCACCCTAAAATAAAAATTATTTATTTTCACCATGAAAATTTCTCACCTTGTTTAGATCCAAAAATTAAAATTTTTAATGAAGTTTTTAGATTTTCCATAGTGATTTGAGCTCTGTAGAGTAGTTGATTTCTAATCGAAATTGAGAAACCTTTTGTTATTTTACTATTTATGATATAATGGGAACTGTTTGAGAATTTTATGCTAATATGCCTTCGACCGAAACGGAATATGTGCTTGTTTGAGGAAAAATGGTAGAATTCACCCCTCAGCGTATTAATGCTTTTTATCAATTAAGGGGGATGAGGTTTTGTGAATATGAAAACTTTGATATGAGGGAAGCTAATATGAAAAAAGTTATTGCATTTCTAACTAATTGAAGAGGGGAATGGAAGGTAATGCAAAAACATAGGATTAACTTCACTGCTTCCAAGTTAAATGTAGCTACAAATGCTTGGCACTATTTCATCTCAACATGATTACTTCCTTCTTATCATCACAGCGAAGTCACTAGAGATAGAGAAATTCTCAATTATTGTATTCAGACTATGAAACAAAATAATATTGGATTGATAATCTTCAAGAATATCCAGACTATCACTAGAGGAGAAACCACTAGTGGATTATGACATCTTAACCTGATTCATTCATTATGAGCACAGTTTTTAGTTAAGTTTAATAGTTCTTAGAAGTTGGTCCATCCACTGAGGCCTATTACCAAGACCATTAGTCGTACTTATGAGTCTCGTGTGGTAGGGAAAGGATAAAGTAGGAGTATTGATATTCCTACTACCAGTCAGGACATACCACCTACTTCTGAGCCACCTACTTTATCTGATGTTATGGACCAGTTGAGGATTCAAAGTTCCATTATAGAAAGACTCCATAGTAGGATGGATGACTTTGAGGATAGAAGTGATGTTAATGATGATTACATGAGGAGGAGAGTTGTGTATGATATTGCTTACCATGATGCTTAGGTTAGATTCATGTGGGGAGGCACTGGAGTGATATTTCCTACATGCCCCAGTTATGTTCATTACCGACCTGATCATGCAGAAGTAGCTAAGAAAGTTGGTGATGATGATTGGTAGTGTTGTGATTTATGTTTTTATTTGAGTGTTGTAGTACTTTGTTTTTTTATTATTTGTTTTTCTGTGATTAGTGTAGTTTGCTGATGTATTTGTGTTAAAAAAAATGAAAAAAATGAAAATGTAATGAACTCTATGTTAGTTTGTTTAGTGATTTGGATTGAGATTGTGATGTTATGTTGGATTTTTAATGTTTAAGTGTTTAATATTTCTTCACCCTTGCAAATTTTAATGATATATATATCACTGTTTCTAACTGTCTCATGTTTGCTAGCTTAATTTTTTTATTAATACCAGCATAGTTTCTGAAGAGTTCAAAATATCAGCACAAAAAGGTTAGTTTTCTGTTACTCTCTACATTTTCAAATTATATGAAAAACTTATGTTTGGGGGATGGTAAAACATGAACTCTTATTTATTCTCAATTAATATAATTTCAAAAGTTATTAGCATGACTTTTAGTAGCTGAACCTAACTTTAGATAACTAAATTTTCTATTTCATTTAAATATTATGGTAGATTTGAATGAAAGTTTTTAGCAATAAAGGTTATTTTATAAGGTTAAAATACTTAGTATGAGAGGATTGAACTATAGTTGCCTATTTAAAGTAAAAAAAAACTATACTTTTTAAATGTTAAGAGAATTAAAGAACTATGTGTGAAGAAAGGATTGTGACTTCATTATAAAAAGCTGATATATATTTATAAAGTAGAGAAGTGTTTCATGTTTTAAATTTAGAAAGAGGAGAGTGAAGTTCAAAACTATTAAAGTCTATCCAAATATAGTAATCCTCACAAGAAAAAAAATAAAATGAAAAAAGGGGGGAGGAAAGAAAAAGAAAGAAAATATATGTGAGGAGAAGCTTGAGGATATGCCTAATAAAAAAATTGGCTTCACTTGAATCTACCTGAAGGAAGAAATTTGTTACATTTATGAATTTACATTTAAAGTATTAGCCTACTTTCTAATAGAGTTTGCATGAACTTCTTTTTCATATAGTCTTTCAAGGCACCCTTAATGTGACAAATTATGGTTCATCTTGAAATGAATAGAAAGCTAGAACTCTTAGACTTGACAGTTGAATGTTCTTATACCTGTAGTTTTAACTTGAGTTACTGAACTTTTTTTAAGAATCTTACTATTATATTCATTTGAATAAAAAATCATTGTATTCTATAAGTGAAAAGTTTTCTACTTTGAGTTATATTTTTATATAGTAAAAGGATTACTTGAGGACAAGTAATAGTTAAGTTTAAGAGATTTTGATGCACCAAAAATATGTTAGATTTTTGCTATATAAATTTTAATCATTTGTGATATTTCACTTTAATGGAAGGTATTCTTTATTTTTTTCTGCAAGTATGAAGATTTTAGGTGATTGGAGAAATAGGAAGATAAAAGGAACTAATTTGGAGAAAAAAGAGGCAAAATGGAGAAAACGGCCTTCTAGCACAGCTGGAGCCGTCGGGACTAGAAAGTGTGCCGCCAACGCTAAATTTCAGAGAATTCAGAAATTAAATAGCAACCCAGTGCCATCGACACGCTATCCAGTGCCACCGGCACCCAATGTTGATGGAAGTCAAATTCAATGTATTTAGATGCTTTTTGAAGGGTTGCTTGAGGAAACTCTTGAGGAATTCATTTCTAGACTCTTAGAGATAGTTATGGATGCCCAAAAGAGAGAGAGAGAGAGAGAGAGAGAGAGAGAGAGAGAGAGAGGAGAGGAAGACAAGTGAAAGGGAGTGAAGAGAGTGTGTTAGGGTTTGTAGAGAGTGTGTGTTTAAGTGTTGTTTTGTGAGGGATTCTTCTTTAAAGAGTGTAGGTGAAGAAGTAAAGTGGGAGTTTTCTTCTTCCTTAATATTCTAAAAAGAGAATTGAGTTTTGTGGAGAAGAGAGAAAATGATTCAAAGGAACTGCAAGGGATTTGCTTGGGGAAGAAATTGAGATAAGTTAGATTTACTATTATGGTTTGTATGACTTTGCTTTATATATAAAATCCTTATTTTGTTGTATCTTCCTCATGAATTTTGTTCAGATTTCTTTGTCTTTCTTCTTCCAATGTGATCTAGTGGAGTGTTGATGTCGAATTGATGTGCCATAAAAATATTAAGTAATTGTGAACGTTTTTCACTTTGAACTTCTTTTACTTTTCGATTTGGCCAATTGAATTATTAAAACTTATTGTGAAACATTCAAACCGAAAGGATTAAGTGCTCTACAACAATAATGTTCATGAATTAGTTTCATAGTTCACGGGACTTGAGTGCAAATAAATAGGGAAATGTGGTTTGATGGGCGTGGAATTGGAGATTTTAGAGTGACAGGCTGAAATCCCCAATTTGGTCCTAAGTTTGGTAACTAAAGCTAGGGTTAGCCTTCAGGTGAAGGGAAGTGGGAGCTCTGAAGTGAGAGCCAATATCCTCCCAGCTTAACCTTGGATTTAGTGACTAAGCATAGGATTTTCCCATGTTTTTTTCATACTTAAAAGAGGGGGTACTCTGACGAGGGTAAAGAATAAAATTTCTCTTATTTGGTATAATACAAATTTATTATCAATATATATCAATCACTCATCACAGAATCATTGCAAGAGGAAAGATACTTTTCCATATTAGAACCATTCAATATAACACTTAGTGTGTGTTAGTTAGTATTGTATAGAAATTTAGAAAGTACATTTAGTTAATTTAGTCATAGTTATCTTTGCACTAGCAACTTAAATAATACTTAAACTTGCATTGTGAATGGAGTATTAGATTTCAAATATTAGCTATTGATCACAGAAAAATGTGTTAAGAAATTCATACCTATTTTTTATGAAATTGCACTTTAAAGAAAGATATTTTCTTTATTTTATTGCAGGAATGAAGATTTATAAGTGATAAAAGCAAAAAAGCATGAAATGGAGCGAATTTGGATCAAAAAAAGGAAGAAATTCATGCAAAATGAACTAAGCCGCCGACAGCGAGATCGAGCACACCGATGGCGAGATCATGAGGATAATTTTTGAAGGATTTATAACTACTTCGCCGACAGCGAGCCCAAGCCCGCCGACGGTGAGATCGTGCTGTTTGGAGACCTTCTAGAAGCCCCACATACGGCGAGGTCATTTCTCGCCGACGGCAAGATTGGTCAAAATGCCAGATACATTGAACCTGGACACTTTTTGAAAAGGTGCTTAAGTACCCCTTGGACCTTTGTCTACCTCTATAAATAGAGGACGAATTTTAGTCTATTTGTGTGTCTATTTGGTGTCTATTTGTGTCTCTATTCGTGTGTCTATTTTAGGAGTCTTAGAGTATTCTGTTAGTGTGCATTTGAGTCTAAGTTAAAGTTTAGTGTGAGTAAGTGTAAGTAGTGAGTTAAGAAGTGTGTTGTACTAGAAGGAAAAGTCAAAGAAACTTCAAGGAGTCCGCTTGGGGAGGAAATTCAGATAAGCATCTTTGTTTATTGTTGTTAACTTTAAATAAAATTCATGCTTTGTTTAATTACCATGCATTCTGAGTAGTTTTCTTAGTCTTTCTCCTTGTTTATGAAATTATGTGAATTGATGAAATTAAATAGAAATGCCTAAAATATTAAATAAATTGTTATAATTTTTACTTAAAACTTAATTTACTTTTCAATCTGGCCTATTGATTTGTTAAAATATGTTGAATTATCAACTATAGTAAAGATTACATCCAATATTCAGGGAAGTCAAAAGCCTTGGAAGGAGGGTGCAAATAAATAAGGAAATATTATTTATCGGACGTAGAATTGGACATTTTAGTGTGACAGACTAAAATATTCAATTCGGTCCTATTGATTGAGAGCTGAAGTGTAGATGTTAGCCCTCAGGTGAGGGGAACGTGGGAGCTCTGAAGTGGCAGCCAGTATCCTCCCAGCTTAGCCGCAGATTCAGTAATCAAACATAGGATTAGTCAAAGTTCTTTGCACCTGGACCAAAGGGTAAAGAATAGGAATGCTCCTATTTGTCACAATACAATAAACAAAATCTATTTGAATTCATCATTCACTTAATTTTCTAAAAACAGGGAGAAGGACTGAAATCTTTAAATCAACTTTATTTAAAGCATTAGTTTACTTTAGTTCGCTTTAGTTAAGTATTCTAAATTTTCGTATACTATATTAGTAAGTAAAAAACATTTAAATTTAGCTGTTACAAATTTAGTAAAACTTCCCTGTGGGATAGATAACCAGGACTCCACTAGAGCCCTGCATTACTTGATTCGATACGTATACTTGCGTAGAATCCACATTATACATTCCATAATAAAATCAAATATATATATTAAAGCGGGATCAAGTTTTTGGTGTCGTTGCTATTAACACAATTTACAAACATAAAAAAGTGGGTCAGCTATATTTTGATAAGTTCCTACCTTCCTCGTAGGATCGATAACCAGGACTCCACTAGAGGACTGTATTACTTGGACAATACGTATGCTTGCTTATATGAGTGACTGCCAAATTATTAAATTCATCATATTGTGAAACTGAATTGAAACTATCTTTTGAATAATTACGTTAGAGGCATTGTATCAACACCGATCGGGTCAAAGCCTCTTAATATGATCCAGTCCATTTTGAGGTCTCGAGAATGAATTTCCAAGTAGGTTAAAGTCCAAAGGTTCATCACATTTATTGATGCTTCCAGATCAACTAACACTCTGGAGACTTTAAACTTGCCAATTGTGACTGAAATGTACAAAGGTCGGTGTTGACCTCATTTTTGATGAGGTCTTCCTTTCTTCTTTTTAGTGCTTAGGATCTAGCCTTAGGCTTTTCCTTTGACTATCTTAGAGGACTAGAATTGGGACCCGCCTTTTAGAAATTCAAACCACTTCTAAACTCCCTGCAAACTCCACAAACTTGACTATAGACCCCTAATCACCTAGAGGGTTGAAATCAAATGTGGAAGTTTAAAGGATGAGTTCTTATAGGACTCTTTGGCCTTAGGACCGCCCCTGGCGGCTCGGTCCAGTGAGGGGGCCGACTTACACATACACTTACATACACACTACACTTACACACTACATTTCCACACACTTCCTAAAACCACACCCATACCCAACTTAACCTCCCGACTCATGTAGGTGATTCACATAGATGGTCCTTAACCCCTAAGCCCTCAGCAAGAGGGTTAGGAACAACATAGCTGAATGCCTCAAATGAGTCCTTTCATGGCTCATATGGGCTTGAAATGGCTTCATGGCTCAACCAAAATGATTTCTTTCCACCTAGATTCACCCAATTTTTAATTTCCCAAATTTTCAATTTTTGACCCCCGGACCCTACACCTACTAAACCTACCCGAACCTCGAAATTACCCAAATTTTTGCAAAATTTCCAAATTACCCAAAATTTTCCAAAATCACTCTCAAACATCTCCACATCACTCAAATTGATCATCCATACCCAAAAATACCAAAAATTCCAAAAATACCTCCCAATACCCTCTAAATACCCAAAATACCCTTCTTGGCCTAAAAATCCAAAAATTCAGAAAATTCCCAGAAAATTCCAGAAAATCCTAAATATTCCCAACATCATTTTGTCCAACTACACCATGGGCCAATTTTGTCAATTTACCTTACTTTTGTCAAAACCCCCAATTTCACCCATTTTAACCCAAAGTGAACCCAATGTCAAACCAAACCTATCCAATTGACCAAAATTCTGGTCCAATTCAATTCTAAACTTCAATTCAACATTCCCAATACCAATTTAGACCAAATCCAAGTCCAATTTGATTGACATTTGGATCCAATTTCACTTTGGGCCTTAAAGCCCAAATTTGGACCCATGACCCAAACTTAGCCCAAACTAACCCAATTCAACTCCAATTAACCCCAAATCTTTTCTAAACCTTCCTTAACATCCTCATAAACAAAACACTAACATGATTTGCCCAAGATTTTGACCCAAACCCCACTCAAATTCAACCCAAAATCAAAAAGCCCAATTTCGACCTAAACCCAAATCTAACCCAAATAGGCCCAAACCTCAAAATTAAAACCCAACCAAAGCCAAAACCTCTTTGAAACACTCCCATAAACATTTCTTAACATTTATTTTACATCAATTTCAACCCTAGCCCAACATTGGCCCAAGTTAGCCTAATTTGACCTACATTGGCCCATTTACCAAATAAACCCAAATTCAACCCAATTCAAACCCAAACCACCTTAAATCTATTTCAAATTATTCATGAAACATCCCTAAACCAAAACCAACAACTATTTAGCCCAAACTTCTACAAAAATTCCCATCCATGAACACATCCTTAAACTTAAAAGCCCACTTCCCTTAAACTTTCTTAAAAGCCCATTTCCTTCAAAATTCAAAAGCCCAAATCTACCCTAAAGCCCACATGACATCTCCATTTGTCATCCATTTAATTAAATCCATTACCTAAGTCCTAAAATCATCATTGAATTATCCCAAATGAAGCTTCATCCAAATTCCCATCAAATTACCAAAAAATTTCTTAAAACCCTTTTCATGAAACAAATCAACCTTTTCCCAAGCCAAATGAAGCCATGAACAAGCCATTCTCAAGCCACATGAAGCCATGAGGGCTTTGACTTGTCATTAGTCCATTTATGGCAAGAAGAGGGGGTTCTTTCTTAAACCTCCTTTAACCCTTTTTTACCTTAATCATGTCACACACTAAACCATGTTTAGCCACCTCATCATGGATGGAGACTTCACCACTCCTTCTAAGCCGACCTAAATGATTCCCTCAGCTCAAAATCGAGCTTGGAAGGGTGCACCAAGCCCAAAATGGTGGGTTGACCCAAACCAAGCCAAAGTGAGCCTTCTCCCATTCCATTTAAATCAAACTCCTTTACACATGTCAAACCTCAATCGCCTACACTAAACCCCACCCCGACCCACCCGACCAAGATGGTGACCATCGCTCGGCCGGCCGGCCACCAGGCCGCCGGAAAACACCATGGCCGAGAGCTCACATGTGAGCCAACATTGAAATTCTCACTTGCCGAGCCGCCCCATGCCTAGTGGTCACCATGGCCGATCTTCTCCTCACCAGAGCAAGCTCGATCCCAAGCCCTAACTCCCTCCGAGAGGCCTTCCACCCTCTCCTATTTAAACTCCACCCCTCTCGGCCATGAGAGGTGCCGAAAAAAACCTTAAGGAAACTCTGCCAAAATCACTCCGCATCACTCTCTACACATAGAGCACCCGATCCCCACCGAATTCCAGCCCCAATTCCTTCTAGCCGAGCCCAATTTCGAGCTCAAACTTTAGCCCAAAACCAGGACACTTCTCCACAAGTGAGCCAATTCCCAAATTGATTGGCTCTACACCTTCACCGGACCAAGGGAAGGTGTCCACCACCAAAAGCCCCATCTCCGAGCCACCAAGTTGCTCCAGCCTCCAAGCTTTGTGATCGGGCTTGGTCGAAATCATATCCGTACAATTCACCGCACCGGAGACTTCATCCGGAGCTTGCTAGGACCCAATCGAAGGTGCAACAACTCTCGGATTGAAGCCACACTTCTCTCGAGCCAAGGTATGAGCTAACTCTTCATCCCGAGCTTTTGAAGATTCTCTATTTCAAATGCCTTAGTTCCAATGCATGTTAGCCGTATAGATGTGTTCGTCTCTTCAAGACGAATCCATAGAGCATAAGAACATAAAAATCCATTGAGTATCGAGTGAGATATTAGTGGATTTAGTGTGGACGGCTATCGGGTGAGGACACTTGGGGACGATGAACGGATGCCGTCCATTCAATACACGCGCGGACGAACGGCTCGAGATGGCGTCGGACCGAGAAACGGTGCGAGAACCGCGGGGCCCGGCCGCCGACTCAAGTGGCGGCGTCGAATGGGAGCGCGCCGCGCGGCCTTTCGGAGCCGCCGAGGATGCGCCGGCGCCGCGTGGATAAATAGAAAATTAGGGTATTTTCTTATTTATTTAATTCCCTAAACTTCAAAAATCCATATCTTTGTGTAGAAAAATCACAAAAATAAAATAAAAATACCCTCTCGCTCAGTGAACAGAGGAGAATAATGTGGAAAAGAAATCATTTAATTTCATTAAGTATTTTATTTTTTATAATTTATTTACTCTCTGCATACATTTAATTCTCCATGCATGTATACAATTCACCATGGCATGAGACCATGGAGCTTTGAAGCCTCTGAACTTGGGAACATTCCCTGAATTTTCCAAGGTCGAGGCCATCTCTGTGAAAAGTTATTTATTTTTCAAATGCATGTTGTCTGTTTTGAGTATTTTAATTCCAAAAATTAGCATGTTGTGAAATAAATTCTAGAAATATTTGGTGATGTTCCTTATGACCAGAGAACTCTAGGAAAAATAGGACTTGAGTTAATTCACTCGGATTAACCCTAATCGGCTTAAACACCCAAAATAGGTCTTTAATTAATTAGAGTTAACCAGGCATCAAATTGACTTGAAATCAATTCTCCACTGACCTTTAGGATCAGAGGAATCCACCATAAAAATTTGAGGTCAATTGGACTTGGTTAACCCCACTAATTGGGTTAATTAAGCCACTTAGCCATTTTAAACTTTAAAAATTCATAACTTTTAAAATACTTTTCAAAAATTCACCAAATTGGTTTTGGATCCTCTCTGATATCAGGGAAACCTAAGAAAATTAAAATTTCAATTTTCTAAAAAAGTTGATTTTTAATAATATTTTAATATTTTTAATAATTGAAAAATAATAAAAATCACAAAAATAATAAAATTCACCAAAATGTCACATTTTGAATTTTAATCACTTAAGAACAAACCCCACATTTTTCTTAGGTCTATTTAGTGAGATATTGAATTTTAAAGCCCTAGGGTAATTTTAAAATTAAAAAAAATGTATTTTCTAGCATTTTCACTAAAATAATTATTATAAATCATAGAAAAATCAGAAAATTGCAAAATTTGATTCTCTGGTTTCCTTGATATCAGAGAGATTTTTGAAAAATATAAAATTCATTTTTCAACATTTATTTTATTTTTAAATTAATTAACACTCCAAAACCCAAAATAATTATAATAAAAATAATATAATTCAAAAAATCACCAAAATTAGTCCAAGTGGTCCTCTGGTCATTAGGAATGTCCCCTAATTTTCTTAAGGACAGAAACTTTCCCTTGGTCATGTTATCAAATTTCCCTTGAAAATCTCTATTTTCCACCAAAAATAATTATATAAATAAATTAAATACAGAAAAATCACATTTTCTCCTCTCATGTCTTTATTGACATATGAGTGAAGTCACATAAAAATTTCAAGTTCATTTAAGTTCAATTTAGTGAGTTATGAAATTATTAAGCTTAAAGGGTAAAATGGTAATTAAAATCTTTAATCCTTAATTAAAACTTTAGGTTTAATAAGAAATCAACAAGTAAAATATTTGATCTTAATCTGATTTGGATGATTGAAATTTAAATAATTAAAGGGTAGAAACCCATTAAACAATTTCAAAATGATTAAACTTTAATTAAATAATTGATTAAATTTGGAAGAATAATAAAATTGGAATTATTAAAATAGGGATATTATTAGGAAGAGATTTATTCTTTAATTTAAAAATCCCTAAATTAATTATCTCATTAATATTCAATCTTTAATTAAAATGATAACTCAAATTCAAAATATTAAAAGACTTAATCATTAAACTAAAGTCAAATTATTAAACTCTTTCAAAAATTTCAATTAAAATTAAAAATAAAGTAAATTAAAGATAAATTAAATTAAAATTAAATTAAATTTAATAATTAAATTAAATTAAGACAAATTAAATTAAATTAAATTAAATTAAAATTAAATTAAATTAAATTAAACAAATAATTAAAATTAAATTAAATTAAATTAAAATTAAATTAAATTAAATTAAACAATTAAATTAAATTAAATTAAATAATTAAAATTAAATTAAATTAAATTAAACAATTAAATTAAATTAAATTAAGTAATTAAATTAGATTAAATCAAATCAAATTAATTAAATACCAAATCAAATTAAATTGAACTATGTTAAATTAAATCAAACTCAATTAAATTAAATTAAATTAAATATAAAACAACTTGAACACTATTCCAAATTTAAACCCTTTAACTTAAATCAAATCATTTGAATACCAATTTACCCTTGAAAGTTTTAGTTATCATAACTCCTAAACTGAACATTAAATGAAATGTTACTTCACTTATAGGATATTCAAATGTCCTAGTTCACCGAGCAAGATAACAATAAAACTTGAAATTCTTGGACGATTAATTCATTTGTATAATTAAATTCATTTGGACTTAAAACAATCCTAGAAATATTGAAAAGATGTTTAAGATTCCTCTTAAGCACTTCCTCAATATGATAGGACATTTATAAGAACAATTGGGGTTAACTATTCTTTGATGAAGAAAATCGTCTTCAAACAAAAACACAAAGAACCTAGACGTCATAGGAGATGACTAGCTATAGCATTAGGAATTTGGTAGAAAACCATAACCTTTCCCTTAGCTTTACCTAGGAACTTGCTTAAATATTCTAATTGAGTTTTAAGTGCAGCTTGGAATGACGGGAAGACCCTCCAGGTACGCTTTTATTTTATTGCAATTTACTTTCTTGCAATTTACTTTATTGCAAATGCATTTATTTTTCTTGCATGATAAACAACTCGTTGCATGAAAACCCACACCTTTAGGATAGACCCTAAAACTGAAACCAAAATTAAGTTAAAAGTCATTGCAAGATAAAATTCACCGCCACAACATTTTAAAATATAAAACAACTCAAAATTTAATCACAAACAGAACATAAAACTACAATTACAACTAAATTAAAACGTCCTGTTGGATGATCGGGAATACCTCGGATGATGTAACCTACGTGTTGCTAACGGGATTTCCCACGGTCTAAATGAAAGTGTGGAACTCATTCAGTTGAGTTTAGCAAATTCATCTGGACTAAGTGAATCCGATAAAAATAATGATGCCGGAAGGATGGAACCGTGGGATCTTAACCGGTGTCGTTATAATCAACTTTAAGATTTGTTTTAAATAAAACATAAAGAACACCTGGAAATTAAGATTTTCTCTAAACCAAAACACTTTTCTCAACTCCTCGATTTATGATTTCTAAAACTAAACCTCTCGCAACAACAAGGAGCTCGGAGCATGGTGGGCAAGCACGACCATCGTCATCAGCAAAACCCGAGTCTATTTCCAGCAAAACTTTCATAGAATTAAACAACCAAGCCATAGGACTTCGAGGTAGCTTGCCTAGTGCAACATAAATCCTCAACTCTTCGTTAGGCATTTGCATTGCAAATTAAGCCCTAACCGGTCTTAGGATTCCGAGGTAGTCGTCCGATACGACAATAAACCCTCACATCTTCTAGGCTATTTGTTTGATTTTATCATACAAATATAAGCCCTAATTAATTGAAATTGGCAAGATTGAAATATCAAATAAACATTAGGACTTTCCTAAATTCAAGACAAACAATAGGATAGTCGGGAAATTATCGAAGTTCACTTCGAATCGTTGATTTCTCCTACCTCTCTTCCTTTGGATTCACAAAACAAAATGTTCCAAAATTTGATCCATTCCCTATCGAAATTCCAAAATTCAATCTTTGAAAACCTTAAACTTTGAAATTCTTGAGAGCAGAATTATTGGTTATTATCGAGAGTTTTCTTAGGTGATTCCCGTCACTTAAGATGTAATTAACTATAGGGGCTTGCCCTTATAGGGAATTTTAAAGAACCCGGTAATATAAACCTCGTTTGATACTTTCATATTAAGCGAGGGAATTTGTCGGCTTATAAAATTGGTTCGCAAACCAAACGGATGTCACAAAACTTCTAGTTTATTTGATCGAGCCCCACCATCAAGCGGTGTATCTATCCTTAGGGATAGATATACGGTTTGTGGTGCGGTGCTCGTTTATATAAACTATTTGGGGATGTGAGATCGGTTTAATCTCATATCTTAAAACTTTCAAATTTAAAAATTATTTTCAAAATCAAATACTACTTTCTAAATTATATATATTTAAATTAAATTTAAAATAAAAATTCGCCGACAACTTCTGTTAGGCGACCCCCCTTTTAAAATACAATACAACCTAAAAATAATGCCGACAGTCGGTTCTGTTCTATTATATCGAATTATAAGACATTCTCCGTGAAGTTAACGCCGTACTTTTCTCTTAAATATCAGACCTCATCCAAGGAGTTATTGGTTAATTGAGTTAAAAAAATCATTGGGTTGAGTAAGGCCCTAACCAGTTCTTCCCTCATATCCTTTGATAGGATCAAAGAGTCATAAATGCTTAGTTTGGTGGGAAACATTCAAAGATGGGCTAACACATTATACTCCACTTTGTTGTTACCAGTTTTCTCAATTCTTTCTTAAACGAGTACTTCATCTGCTGGCGGTGCCGGCTTTCCTTGAGTAACCCTCTACCTTACATTGTCTTTTAGACCCAATCTCGAAGGTAAAACTTTTTCACTTCTTAAATTGAATTTTTTTTATCTCTTCTAAATTTTGTGTAGATATTGTAGGGGTCTTCTCTTGAACTGGGACAACTGACTCTTTTGGAGTTGCTTTTAAGTCTAAGGGTTCGAGTTTGATTTTGATAGGTGGTCCACATAATTAGCAAAGGAGTACGCCACTTTTGGAGCTATCGTAACTGTCATCTTCAGCACCCTCCTCCTTATCATGATCACATAACTTACATATGATTTGAGATGTATTATTAGAATTGAAACCAAAATCCAAATTAGGTGGATTTTCATCAATTAGGTTATTACAAGAGACAACCAAAATTAAAACACTTCTCATTATAGTACCACACAAGGCCAAACAAATAATCATCCCTCAAATTAGAAAAAATCATCCTAGGAAAAGCAGCCCCCAGTCTACTCTTCAGACCCTTAATCTTATTTTTCTCTGTGGTCTTCTACATCTTCCTCTCCTGAAGCTACTCTTCAACTACAACTGATATGGCCAGCTTAGCAGGCATTGAAATCTAGACTCTAGATTAAAGCATACACCGAAGCTTTTTGAATCTAATCTAGCATCTTCTTTGAGGATTTTACCCATGTTGTATTCCATCCATCATTGACAGTGTACGGGTCAATCAAAACTGTAAGATTGACGAAGATGACATTAATAGAACCTCTTTCATGTTTTTTCATGTACTCTTTTGAGATCATCATATTATTTTTCTTGAGGTTTTCCTGGAGCCAATTCTTGAAGGTGAAGAAGTCATCTAATTTATACCCAAGCTTCTAGTGGTACGGGTAGTACAACGAATGAACCTTCTCATCCACTTCTTTTAGCTTTTTAGGCTCTAGAAACCTAAAGTCAGATGTCTCCATTAGACTCCGGAACATCTTACTAGCGGCTTTGTCTTAAAAATGATATACTTTGGTTATGAGCATTAACAAGGTGAGTCTTCCTTCTGTTGGATGATATCCCTACTGAGATGACTGTTGGTCATGCTACTGTGGTGGTTTATAACTTTTTTGCAGTCGCTCTGTCTTAATCTTCATTGGCTGACATTTATACACTACTGCTACAGTGTTGAATGTCTTCTCAAAGTCTTTCACCGATTTTTGCTTGTCACTCTTCGCTAGGAAACCGAGCTGCTTAGCTTCTTTTTGAAGACTGGCGACCTTGCTATGTAATTTCATGAAAGTTTTAATGGTAAAACCCTTGAGGAGAAATGCTATCGAGCCATGGATACTCTTCAGTAGGATTCTAATGGCATGTTGTTTCTGAAGCTGTGGTTCTCATTTCATACTTAAATTCCTACATCAAAGAATATAATCCACCAACATCTCATCTGGTCACTCCGATGATGTTGTGGTGTTGAGCCCCAGCAAACCTCTTGATGAATAGGTATTCCAATTCTGCGAACATTCTTATTTAACCATTTGGTATCTCTGCGTACCAGTCAAAGGGAACTCCGAAAAGTGTGCTAACAATTTGGCAGAACAACAAAGCATCACTACCCCCTACGTTGCAATAACTTGTGTGAAAGTGAGTGATATGAAGCCGGGAGTTTTTCGTCCCTTCGAAATTCTTAAACTGAGGTGGTACAAAGCTTTTAGGGTATTAGACGACATGAAATTTTTCGGGATAAGCTCTACCCATCAAAATCAATGCTCCTCTTTACTGATAAAGGTGATTTCTCTTTCTTTATCCATGATCAAGATATCTTTTATGAGAGGTTCCTTTGGCATTTGAAGCTGGCTCTGAAGCATGTCTATAGTCGTCATCATCTCCTTCATTATCTTTTCCATATGGTCACATCTCATCCCTTTCCTGAAGGTGACTTCATCTCTGAATCGTTTCCCTCTATGAGTGTCTGGGCCTCTCGTAGAAACAATGAGGCTCGGCTGTCAGCTACATTTACTTCAGCATAATCCTCTTCCATGTAACCAGCCAAGTTTTGTTCTTCATATTCATATAACATATTCTTCCTTTCTCAGGACAACTGCTTGTGATCTGTCCTCAGCTTTTTCAATATTGCTTCAGTTGAACTCTCTTTAATAGTCTTGAGATTCACTGGCGATGGTTGATGAACCTTTTCCTCTGAGATGACCATGATCTCCTTAGTTCTTTCAGTAGTCACCTGCCCAACCATTTTAGTTTTCCAAACCATCTCTTTAAATGCAAGTAGATTAGGGCTAAATGGCCTGTTAATGGTACCAACACGTTGATGAATGATGTGAGCCCTAACATGCAAACTAGATATTACGTTAGACAGTCCGTCATCTCTACTTGATCCCATTCTCGGGGAATGGGGTTTCTCTTGTGGAACTAGTCTTGGTCTAAGGTGAGCCCTTCTGAGAACTTCATCAACTGAATATTTTTCATTTATAGATAGTCTCTCGATTATAGTTTCTAATCAAGCAGTCAGCATTACCTTGAACTTCTTCTCACTCTGACCCTCGTAGTGTAATAGTTGAGGTGGTGTAGCAGAAATCTTTTGGCATCCTTTCATCCTGAGTAGTAGACAACGGGTGGAACCTGCTTCCTCCCAACAGTGGTGAAGTCTCAGGTAATCCAAACTCATCTTCTACAACTTCTATAGGGTCAACATCTTCAACAACCTTCAACTTCTTCATCTTGGCAACTTTTCTGTTCTTGTTCCTCTTCTGCGCTCATGTTAGAGGTGTGCGCCTCGAGCTAGACCCTACTAATGTTGCAGGGAAAGTCAAACCCTCCACAGTGATAGGTTCATCATCCACTTGAACACCTTTTTCCTTGAATGTGGCAGTAATGATGCAGGTACAGTGACGACTAGACCGGTAGAGGTAGCAGCGACCACTCTTGGGGTACTTCCCATGGCTCTAACAGAATTAGTATAAACAACATAATTCTTCTCAACCAAAACCATCTTTAGGGGTGGAAACTCTAAAGGTGACCTCAAGTTGAACTCAACTATTGGCTTGATAGTCACTGGCATTCTAGTTCTTAAAATGGTGACAGTAATGTCCCCAAACTTGATCTCACTATTGTCAAACCCTTGTCCAAAATGGATGAATGCTCCAACGGGCAGCTCTCTCTAGTTGACTGCCAATTCCATCCTAGTAGTGAAAGAGAAAATTAACTCTGGTGCAGACATTCCTCTGCAGAGAGAATTTGAAACGTTAGCATCATCTAACACTTCCTTCCATCATAGCAAGGACGAAAAAGAACTCGTTTAACAACCTTGTCTGAACATGTTTTTATTTATTTCATTTGAATTCATTTAAGTTGTAAAGTTTCCAAATATTAGCGGGCTTCATTTCATTTTTTATTATTAGAGGAAATGTTTCGAGCACGGAAAACCGACATAATTTTTCAAAAACAAACCAACCAAAGAAGAGAAAGAAAGAGAAGCAGAGGACCCAATCCAAATCAAAGGGAAAGGGTGGACCCCACATAGAACTCACTTCAACAGATCCTTTCCTAGGCTAACACATATTGAGGGTCCACCTCAAATTTGGATGGTGGAAGGATCCCTAAAGCTCTCTGATTAGGGTTGTCTAAACAGTGGCTTCAGAATCCAAGAGGAGGTGAAAATACCTGCTCAAGATAGAAATGAGTGAGGTTTCCCAATAGAAGAATGGTTGCTTTGTCCACGATGGATAAGGACACGCTACAAATTTATGAAAGTAAAATATAAAAATAATTTAACGAGAGAGGAACTAATCCTAAGCAGAGTCACCAAAAATTTTCGGCCATCGGAATTGGAAGTAGTTGTTTAGTATGTTTTCAAAAATATAATTTGATTTAATATATATATATATATATAGTTTTGAAAAGTAACATTTCAATTTTTGAAAAGAATCATTTTAATTTTACTTTAAAAATAGATTTTTATGGTTAAATCAACTTATATTAATTTAAAATTTTTACAGAGAGTTGATGTGTTCATTTTCCTCACTATGAGTCAAATTTTATGATTTTTTAAATTATATTTATTTACCTAATTTTTTATGGGTTTTAATGACTCAATATAATAAATTATATTTTTTGAACATTTAAACTTAGCTTTTACTTTTCTTGCACTCTTGTGACCACAGTGAACCTACCTGTGGAGACCATACATTTTTTTATTTTAATTTATATAATTATTTTGATCAAAAGGGTGACTTAACTTTGGAAATCAAGTTTATCATGTTAGAAATGCTCTCTATCTTTGGAGAAATAAGGGAACATTCCTAATGATAGAGAAAATAAATTCTCAAAATTTCATATTATGTAGATTAACAATTAATTAGTTATGAATTAATGAATGTTTAGGGTGTTTAATCAATTTAAAAATTAACATAAGTCAAATAATTTTACTTTTTTTGACATGATTCTCCTCTATTCACTGAGCACAGTGGTATTTTTATTTTATTTTTATGATTTTCCTACACCAAGTTATTAATTTTTAAAGTTTTCTTAATTTTTTAAATAAAAAATGGGCTAATTTCTTACTTATCCACGTCGGCGCCAGTTCCTCCTCCATAGCATCGAAAGACCACGCGACGTGCTCCCTTTTGTGGTTTCCTTTTGCATCTGCCGCCATGAGTAGATCCTTCATCCGGCGCAATCTGTTTGTCCATCTGATACACGTGCAATAGGGTGTCTCCTGGTCTTCGTCCCCAACTGGTGTAATCTGAGAACCTTTCATTTTCTAAACCTAGTTTCTCCATAGATTCTATACCAAAGCATGCAGGGTTTGTTCCTACACCATCACCTACTCAAGATGAACGTATCTATATGGTTTATCAAACATGGAATACAAGTTCATTTCACATACTCAAACCGAGCTCAAAATAGAGAAAAATGGTCCATACCTTTGTCCAAACGATGTAGACTCAATTGGAATGGTCCTACACATTTTTTGAGGTTTGTCAAACCTCCTATAAGTGTTAGTTTGAGCTGGGGTTGGAGCTATGTAGGACTTCCTTTATCAGGTGACACGACATAAGTAGAATTCTAATACAAAGAGCTTAATTAATAGGGATTTCAGTGGAGAACTTCTTCTCCTGCTCTTTTGAAGCTCAAGATTCAATCTATATGGGGAATTGATTTAGTTCCAGGGATGGTAATGAATAGCCGTGGATTTTAGGTTTGAAATTAGAGCTAACTAGTGGAAATTATAGTAAGAAAATGGCAGGGATTGACTTCTTTGGACTGCTAGAGGGTATGGAGAAATTTTGGCATAGTTTGGTTAAGGTTTGTGCACACTTCTTATCTGGTCGTGGGGTGGTATCATTTATAGCCATGGCAAAGGTGTTCAACAGGGCAAGCCAGGGTGGCATAGCGGCAGCATAGGTTGAGGGAAGAAGAGCTTCAATGGCTAATTGGGTTGAGCCATCTCAGGTAGATTTAATTGTAGATTTTCCCTAATTGGGGCCTCTCGGGCATGGCATTTTCTGGTGGATGCGGTGGCTGGCCAGCTAAGGACAGGTTTCCTCTAAGTTTAGAGAGGTTCCATGGTGAAAATCCAAAGTGTAAATGTGGTATAGGCAAGTTAGGCTATCGTGGCTCCAACCCCTTGGTCACAAGGATAAAATTGGTCCCAAGGTGGTTTGGGTTGTGGCATCGAGAGCCACCCGAGATTTTCTAGATGTCCATGTCATTGTTTGGAGTCGCTACTCTGTTTATACATCATATCACCCTAGTCTTCAAAAGATCTTATTTCTTTGGATCATGTAGAGGATCTTTCGATAATAAGAAATTTAAAGAAAATAAGGGCTGCTAAAATAGAAAACAATAGAATAAAAATGTCGGCGATAAACCTTAAAAAAGGAGATTCTAGAATGCCTTATTCCAGAAATTATATATAAAGAGAATCACATTTAAGATTTTTATAACTAAAGATTTCTAGGTGTGATACATATCCTGAGTTCTTCAATCTCCTATAGCACCATGCTCTTATTGTTAATTACATCTTAGACAAGATTGTCTAAGAATACATCTGATTAATGTTAACACTTGTTTTCTAAGATGTTTCAAGCACGAGGAAAGAAACATCAATGTTCTGTCCTAGGGGTAATATGTTTCTAGGTGTTACATACTACCTTAAGGGTTTAGCTTTATCAATGTCATTTATTATGTCAGTTTTATTTTTATTATGTTATTTGTCATTTCATTGTCTTTTTGTCTTGTAGTTTGTTATTTATTAGGTGGCTATTCTAAAAGATTAGGCTTTGTGATTGTGCTAAAATTTTTCTTTATTTGTTATTTTTATTTTATTTTATTATATTTTTGTTTCTTTTGTCAATTTCTTTTTTTAGATGTTGTTCTGATTATATTTTGTTTGGTTATTTTTTGTTTCTTCCTTAGAATGTCACCCTCCAAAATAAAGTTATCACACCCTAATAACATGCAAAGTAAATCTAAAGCGGAACTTGTCTTCAACCTGCAAGAAAAACAGTATCAGAGTAATTCTCACAAAAGAAATAAAGTCGACTTTATTTCTTTGGTTGATTTTAATATGAGTTAGGTTTAAGAATTTTAGATTTGATGTCATTTGAATCAATTGGTTTTAAGTCTAATGTAGATTAAACTTAACATAATTTAGACTTTTTGATTTGATATCATCTGAATCTTAAGTCATTTGGTTAAGTCTGACTAGACTTAAAATTGGATAAAGTTTTAGATTCAGTGTCATTTAAATTCTAAAATGTTTGTGTGTAGATTTAGAGATAAAATCTAACATGAGTCAGATTTTAAGATTTTTAGATTCGATGTCATTTGAATCTAAAGTCATTTAGTTACGTCTATCCAGACTTAAAAATTAGGTAAAATTTTAGATTTAGTGTTGTTTGAACCTAAATATATTTATGTTTAAATATTAGATTCAATGTCATTTGAACTAAAGATATCTGAGTGTAGGTTTGACTTAGACATATTGGACCTATGTAAGATTTGAAATAGATTCAACATGGGTTGAATCCTTTTTATGTTTAGATCAATCTCAACGTTGGGTGAACCTGAGTTAAGTTTGAGTTAAGCTTAAAATAGAATGCATTTAAGTCAGTTTTGAGTTAAACTTAGATTAAAATTAGGTTGAACCCAAGTATAAGTTTTGTTTGACTTAGATTCAAGTTAGGTTGATTCTAAGAGGTTTAAGTTTGATTTAGATTCAAATTAGGTTGAACCTAAGATTTAGGTAGACTTAGGTTCAATTTAGATTGAACCTAAAGTTTATGTTGAATTAGATTCAATTTGAGTTGGATCCAAAGTTAGATTGAATTCTGATTAACTTAGGTTTAGGTTAGACTTAAGTTATATGTTTGACTTTAGTCCAATGTTGGTCGAAACTAAAATTTAATTAACTTGGATTTTGTACCTAAGTTCTGTATGGGTTGAGCTTAAATATGGTTAATTTGGTTCTTAAGTTAGGACTTGGTCTAGGTCTAATATGGGTTAAACCTAATGTTTGGTTAACTTTGGTTCAACTTAGGTTGAACCTAAGTTAAAAGTTGATTTAGGTTTAATATGGGTTGAACCTAAGGTTTAATTATCTTGGTTTCAAGTCAGGTTGAACCCAAGTTATAAGTTGATTTAAGTTCAATATGAGTTGAACCTAAGGTTTGAATAACTTGAGTTCAAGTTAGGTTTAAGCTAAGTTAGAGGTTGATTTAGGTTCAATATGAGTTGAACATAAGGTTTGATTAACACAGGTACAAGTTAGGTTGAACCTAAGTTAGAAGTTGATCTTAGTTCAATATGAGTTGAACCTAAGGTTAGATTAACTTGGGTTCAAGTTAAGTTGAACCTAAGTTAGAAGCTGATTTAGGTTCAATATGAGTTGAACCGATTTCCCATGTTTTCTTTTTAACATTTTTGTTGATGAGATTTTTTTTATCATCCATTTTATTTTGTTTTGGGTTCGGACCCGACTACAAAGTGATTACTTCACTCGTGTTTCTAGGGATAAGATTCTACTTTAGAGGCCACCCTTCAAAACATCAGGTTGCGTAAAACTTCTTTAAATACCATCCATTGATTGGAAGCATGGGTCATTCTCCACGGCAATTCACCAGTTGGTAGGAACATCCAGAGTAGACTGTCTCGACCACAAATGGTCCCTCCCCGGTTGGTTCAAACTTACCTCCTTTCTTGTGGTGTGCAAGGATAGGTCTCTTGAGAACAAGAACTAAGTCACCGACTTTGAAAGTTCTTGGGCGGACCAGTAGATCATGGGCCTGGATCATCTTGGCTTGATACAGTTCCAAATTCTGCTGCGCAGAAAGTCTTTTCCCTTCCAAGCTTTCCAATTCTTCCAGTCGTAGTTTGGCATTTTTTTCTGTAGTGATCTTTTCTACAACTGCAATTCGGAGTGACGACAGCTGAATTTTCAGAGGCAAGACGGCCTTGGACCCGTACACTAAAGCG
This sequence comes from Papilionanthe hookeriana x Papilionanthe teres, assembly GCA_022702705.1. Lineage (NCBI taxonomy): Eukaryota > Viridiplantae > Streptophyta > Magnoliopsida > Asparagales > Orchidaceae > Papilionanthe > Papilionanthe hookeriana x Papilionanthe teres. Next base: position 65,775,699 of record CM040430.1, on the reverse strand, counting down.
TAAGTCGTAGACTGAGTTGGAGTCCTAAAAGTCGTCCTGTTGGCCCGTAAGACTTCTAACAACTTCTCGTGCCAATTTCTCTTTTTGTCGTCCAAAGTTTTCTTTAAAATTTTATTGAGAGTTTTATTAAAAGCCTCGGCCAAGCCGTTTGCTCTTGGGTAATAGATCGTTGAGTATCGCCAATCGATCCCGTGTCTTCTGACAAAATTGTTGATCTTTGTACTTTTGAATGTAGACCCATTATCTAAAATGATCCTGCACGGTACCCCAAAATGGTGGACGTCTTGGTTCTTGAAAAGCTGTAGCACGTGGTGTGCCTTCACTTCTCTGAGAGGTATAGCTTCTGCCCATTTAGAAAAGTAGTATGTAGCTGTAAGAATGAAGTGATGTCCTCTTGAAGAAGGTGGTTCTATCAGACCCACTATTTCTGTGCCCCAACACTCAAATGGACACGATACGATTATCAGATGTAGCACATTTGGAGGTTGGTGTAGAACCAGTCCGTGCACTTGGCTTTAGTGACAGCTTTTGGTAACTTTCATACAGTCGGTCATTAATGAGGGTCAGTAGTACCCTAGTCTTTTAATCTTCATTTTCATTTTCAGACCCGACTGATGTACGCCACAAAGTCCTGAATGCACTTCTTTGACAATTTCACAAGCCTCGGACCCGCTCAGGCACCTTAGCCACATCTGGTAAAAAGACCTTCTGTATAACATATTGTTTATCAATGCATAAGATAGAGTTCTTTTCTTGATTTGATGGGCTAATGACTTATCGTCAGGCAGATTTCCTGTCTGCAAGTAGTCTATTAATGGCTGCCGCCAATCTTCTGTATTTTCTGTTTTTGCCGCAACTGATTCTTCTGCTTTTTCTGATTTGTGTATTGTATCCATGTCTAGTTGTGATAGGACTTGTCGTCCCTGAACTGACATTTCAACTAACTCATCCTGTAAGCAGGCAAATTCCTTTGCAAGACGGGCTAACACATCTGCGAGAGCATTTTCTCTTCTGGGAATCTTGTAGATTGTTACATTTGGAATTTGTTCCAACAATTTCATGGCAACTAAAAGTACTGCTCTAGCCTTGGCTTTAAAATTTTGTACTGTCTGGCGACCTGTTGAATGATCAACTGAGAATCTCCATAGATGTTGATGTCTGTTATTCACATCTGAATGGTTAATTCCAGTCCCGTTATGAGGGCTTCGTATTTCGCTTCGTTGTTTGTACACGGTTCCGTTAAGTTGTAGGAGTATCTTAACATCCCCCGCTCCGGTGTTATAAAGATTAGTCTGATTCCTGCCTTATCAGGCACTATTATTTGTAATTCTTTGTTCTTCTGTATTGAGGAAGAACCGTCAAAGTATAGTTCCCAACGTCGATCATTAGGGTCTTCTAGGCTCATTATCTGCTCGTCAGGCAAATCGTCGTCGAGAGGCGAATCCACCGGCAAAGGGTGTGCTGCGAGGAAGTCTGCTAGAACTTGTCCCTTTACGGCACAAAGAGGAACAAAAGTTATATCAAATTGTAATAGTATCATTGACCACCTAACAAGTCTGCCAGAAAGCGTCGGTTTGGTCATCAAGTATTGCAACGGATTAACTCTCGAAATAAGTTTGACCTTACGAGAAAGCATGTAATGCCTGAGCTTTTGAGCGGCGAAGATCAAGGCCAAACAATGCTTCTCAATCAGAGGATACCTTACTTCCGTCGGGGTTAGACGACGGCTTAAGTAGTAGAGAGCGTTTTCTTTTTCCTCGTCATTGACTTGGGCTAGCAGGGCTCCGAGAGAATCGTCTAAAGCCGCGGTATAAAGTATCAACGGTCTACCGGAGACTGGGGCTGCTAAGACAGGAGGTGCCATTAAATATTGCTTAACGTCCTTGAAAGCCCGCTGGCATTTCTCATCCCAAACGAATTTGACATCCTTTTTAACCAATGCTTAGAAGGGCTGACACCTAGCTGACAAGTTCGAGATAAAGCGTCGAAGATATGCCAACTTCCCTTGAAAGGATCGTAGTTGTTTCAAAGTTTTGGGAGGAGGCATTTCTAAAATAGCTTTAATCTTCTCCGGATCAATTTCAATTCTACGATGTCGAACAACAAATCCTATGAATTTCCCGGAGGTGACGCCGAAGGCACATTTTAAGGAATTCATCGTAAGATTAAATTGTCTTAATCGCTCGAAAATAATTCTCAAATCATACAGGTGATCTTTCTTCAATTTATTTTTGATGACCACATCATCCACGTATCACTCTACTTGTTTGTGAATGAGATCATCAAAAATTCTTGTCATTGCTATTTGATAGGTTGCTCCTGTGTTGTTTAATCCAAACGGCATCACTGTGTAGCAGTACACTCCAATTGGCATTCTGAAGGATGTAAGATTTTTATCTTCTGGTGCCATCTTTATCTAGTTGTATCCCGAAGATCCATCCATGAAAGAAAAGATTTCATGTGTTGAAGCAATGTCGATCATCAATTCTGGGATTGGTAGTGGAAATTCATCCTTTAGAAATGCTTTATTCAAATCTCTGAAATCCACGCAGATTCTGATCTGACCATTCTTCTTTCTGACTGGTACCACGTTGGCTAACCAAGTTGGGTATTGTTCTTCACGGACAAATTTAGTGTCTAGTAGCTTCTTAACTTCGGCTATTACCTGTTCCTCAATTTCTAGACGCATTCTTCTGGGAGCTTGTCTGACTGGAACGGAAGTATGATCCACTCCTAGCCTGTGAACAGCGACTTCTGGAGCTAATCCTGGCATTTCGTCGTAACTCCAAGTAAAACAGTCCTTGAATTCCATTAATAGCTTGATTATGTCTTCAGAGTCTTCTTTATTGAGTAAGGAGCTAACAAAGGTAGGCTTAGGCTCTTCGCTAGTACCTAAGTTAACTTCCGTTAACTCGTCTATTGTAGATTTGATTTCTTCTTTGAATTCTGGTGGAGCGTCTCTGATTGGTAGATCTTCGAGGTTTTCTGAAGCTTCCAAGCGGTCTTTTTTAGATTCGCAAGTGACAACAAAACAAAATCCCATATCATCAACTGATCCTACTGTGCCGAATCCGAGACCAAGTTTTGAATTGGGAGGCCGACCAGCACTATTCCATAATTTTTCTAAGTGTTGTGATCGGCCTTTTTTCCATCATCGAGGTAAGACACCGCGTTGAATTAAATTTTGAACACAGGGAGAGTACCACTCAAAAGGTAGTTCCATTAATTCAGATGAAGTAACATCTTCAAATTGTACATCACTTTAAATTTTGGAAGAAGAAGCACCACGGCAGAACTTGATTGGTTTAATATTTCTACCATTTACTTCCTTGACCACCATACCCTCGATCTTATTAAAATGGATCGGGGTCAGGGTCATAGTATGCACATAGTGGTTAATCTTCTCGTACATTGATTTATACTCTTCATTCTTTTCATCTTCGAGAGAAATCTTGAATTGTGGTTCCTTCTGACTTATTTTCGCTGCTTCTTTTTCAATTTCTTCTTCTTCTTCGGAACTGTTCTCCCAATCAACATCGATGACTGGTTTCTTCTGTCCATCTGTTCCAACGTTTCTTCAACATCCTCGTCCCCAGCCTCGACCTTGGGTGTGAGTTCTGGAGAAATCTTCACCATCTCGCCGTAAGGGAGTGGTGAGTAACTATTGGACTAGAACTTTAGGTTCTTCATTGTCTCGAATTTCTTTTGCTTCATTTGGTATGATATTTCTGGAAAAGATTGTTTTCTTCGGAGGCGCGTAGTAGGCCGCATCTTCATGAATTCCAATTTCATGCACGGAGAACGGTTCGCAAATCACCTTTGATGCACTCGTTCCCCTCCTTCGTAATACTTTATACACCGGTGCGAGACGACGGTACCATCCGATTTTGATGGATCCATGGCCGACCCAGCGAGCATCGAACGATGTCTCAGAATCAATTATGTGGAATTTTGCGGTTGTCTTTGCGAAATCACCGGTCTTCATTAGTAGTGTTATCGATCCAAGAGCTCTTTCTCCTTTTTGATTGAAGCCTCTTAATAACATCTTGTCTGCTTCAAGCTCGCGAGCATCAATTTGCAAATATGCCAGCGTCCGAAGATTCATTATGTTGATTGATGCTCCCAGATCAACCAACACTCTAAAGAGCGTAAACTTTCCAATAGTGACTGAAATGTATAACGGTCGGTTGTGATCAGCTGTTCCCAGTAATAGATCATTGTCCGTGAAGGTAACACCTCGTTGTTTTCTTAACGAGCAAACATCGTCGAAGGAATCACCAGCCATTGGAGCTAAACAAATCTCTGGATCAAATAAATCCTTGATCAGAGCCTCCCTCATCTCCTTCGACAGGATCAGAGCGTTGTATATGCTTAGTTTGGCTGGTAGCTTCCTTAGATGGGCTAGCACGTTGTAGTCCACTTTATTACCATGTTCCTCGGTTTCTTCCAGAATGGGCAGTTCCTCTGCTAGGGTTGACTCTTCCAGAGCAACCACCTGCTTTCCTTTATCCTTTGGACCCATTCTCAGGGGTAGAACTTTTTTGCTTCTTAGATTGACCTCTGTTATCTCTTCTAAATTTACCGGTGTCTCCTCTTGAATCAGAACAACTGGCTCTTTTGAAGTTGCTTTGGTGTCTGATAGTTCTAATTCTATCGTGATCGGAGCTCCTCGGAATTCACAAATGGACTCGTTGCTTGTCGAGCTTTCGTAGCCTCCTTTGTGAACATCTTCGTCATCGTGGTCATTGAGGTTGTGTATGATTTGAGAATCGTTATTTGTATTGGAATCGAGATCCGGATTAAGCCGGTTATCACTAGTTACGTAATCATTAGAAACAGTCAAAACGTAGCGAACGCCATAACCCTTATCATTATAAGATCCCATCGGGGCGAGCAGATAATCATACAGAGTTAACAGTTCGAGGGATTTCTCCCCCGAATCGGAAACAACCATCCTAGGATAAGCAGCCCCTAGTCTACCCTTTGGAGTCTCAGTCTTCTTCTCTTATACGATCTTCTCTTTCTTCTGGGGTGGTTCTTCAATTGCAAGCGATAGCGCCAGCTCGGCAGGTTTCAAACTCTGAGTCGAAGCGCGCACCGAAGCGGTCTGGATATGATCAAAAATTTTCTTCGATGATTTTGTCCAAACAGTACTCCATCCATCATCAGTCGTGTACAGGTCTATCGGAACAATGGGATTCATTGAAATAACATTGACGGAACCTCCTTTCTGGGGTTCCTTCATGTATTCCTTTGGGATCTTTATGTTCCCTTTTCGGAGATTGTCATCAAACCAGCTCTTGAAAGTGATGCAATCCTCTATCTTGTGCTCGAGCATCTGGTGGTAAAAGCAATAGTCTTTCTTATTGACTTCCTCTGGCCTCTTGGGCTCTGGTAGCTGAAAATCTGGTGTCTTCATTAAACTGCGGAACATCTTCGCTACTACTTCAGTTTTGAATGGATATTCTCTATTTAGAAGTTCTCTTAAGGTAAGCGATGAACGAGGCGGTTGCTCATAATGCTGAGGTGACTGATAGCTCGGACGAGGTTGTTGATAGCCCTGCTGAGGTTGCTGATAGATCTGTGGTGGTTGTTGGTAAGTCCGTTGCAGTGGTTGATAACTGGGCTGTGGTCGTTCTGGCAGTATCTGCATTGGCTGCTTGCCCTTATCTACTGCCGCGATGATTCCGGATTTCTTTTCAAATGTCTTCACAGTTTTCTGCTTATCGGTCTTATCTACAAAACTTAACTACTTTGCCTCCTCTTGCAAGCTCCCGGCCTTGCTAAGAAACTTCTCGAAAGTCTTGATTGTAAATCCATTAAGGAGAAGTGCTATCGGGCCATGGATACTTTTAAGTAGGATGTCGACTACATATTGCTCTTGTAGCTGTGGCTCACACTTCATGCTTAAGTTTCTCCATCGAAGTATGTAATCCACTAAAGTCTCATTCAGTTTCTGTTGCTCCACCACTAGATCACCGATAGTGATGTGGTGCTGAGCCACGGCAAATGCTTAAGGAAGAGATTCTCTAGTTCTGAAAAGGTCTTTACTGAACCGTTCGGCAATTCTACGTACCAGTCGAAGGCAATCCCTGATAAACTGCTGACAAACTGTCGGAAGAGTAAAGCATCACTCCCATCGGCATTGCAACAACTAGCACGAAAATGTGTAATGTGCTGTCGAGGGTTTCCGGTACCATCAAAAGTCTTGAACAGAGGTGGTAAGAAGCATTTTGGTTATTGGACCGCACCAAATTCTTCGGGGTAAGGTCTTCCCGTCTGAATAGATGTTCCATTCTTAGATTATGCTAAGGCGTCTCGCACCTGCTGTTCTACCATGTTTTTAATGTCCTTTTTGGGAATCATGCTTTGTGCAGGATCTTTCCTTGGTTGTTCATCTCCATTGACGTATGTGATCTCTTTTCCTCCATCTACAATATGGATAATTTCTGGGGGTGTCTCTTTCTGAGGCTGAACCTGACTCTGGAGAGTGGCTAAAGTGGCAGCATTCTCTTCCATCCTCTTTGCCATCTGGGAAATTGTATCATCCTTCTCTTGAAGTCGTGCTCTCATCAGTTCTGGTTCATCTCTTTCTCCAGCTGCTGGAGCACCTTGTGAAGCTGATGATGCTCGCGTCTCAACCATGTTGATTTTCAGCATACTCATCATTCATAAATTCTGATAAATCAACTTCATCTTCTAGTTTTTCTTCTCTTTCTTTTGCTAACAGTCGGATGCTTGTCCTTAACATGTCCATGGCATCTTCTAGTGGCCTTTTCCGCACGGTCTCGCAGTTGTCATGTGATGGTTGTTGAACTTCCTTTCCGGGAGTCTCCTTTATTGCAGTAGCACTTTCTTCTAATTCAAGTTTCCTAACGAGACTTTTCTTCTCAGGACATTGTTTTGGTCTTAGCTCACTAGTGGTAGGTCGACATACCATCCTTCTTACAGCCGAAAGCCTAGGACCGGATGGTCTGTCGGCTATATGTTGGAAGGTGGTATCCTCCCTAATTTGCAGACCCGATACAACAATAGGTGAACTGGCTTTTATCTTCTTCTTTGGTTTCTCCATGGCAGCAACAGGCTCTATTCACGGTCCGACGCGGGATTTAGCTGGCACCCGTCCCATCCTTCTTAAAATTTATGACACAGGGCATCTTTCTTTCTTTACCAATCTTTCTATCACAACTTGCAGTTGAGCAAATGGTGTAGTCTTATCCCTTTTCCTTTTATAATTTTTGTAGTACGCAGGTCGGGGTAATGCAGCGACGATCCTTCAGACATCCTCTTCATCTGATGTGACAGAGAGAGGGTGAAACCTGCTCCCTTCCAATAGAGGTGTATACTCAGGCAGTTCAGGGATCTCTCCCAGGAAAGCAATTTCAGCGGCTTTGGCCTTCTCAGCCAGGGCTATCTTTCTGCTTCTATTCCTTTTTTGAGTTTGAGTTAGGGGTGCAACTCTCGAACTGGACCCAATTTCAAAAATAGACGGTACCGCAGTAAAATCTGTACCCTCCACGGTGACAGGCTCATCACAGACTTGGATTTCCTTCCCCTTAGGTTTGGCAAAAGTCGGGGTAGGTGCAAAGATGACTAGACCGGTGGGGTAGAGACAACAGTCCTCCTACGAACAGTAATACTCCTTTCAGCTGGAACCCTTTGCAGGGGAGGGAATTCTTGTGTCAATTTCAGGTTGAACTCAATCAGGGGTTTCTCAGTTTCTGACACTTTGTCCATTAGTGTGAAGAGAGTGACGTCAGCGAACTTGATATCTGTATTAACAAATCCTTGTCCGAAACGGATGATCCCATTGTCAGGCAGCTCATCTTTGTAGACAGCCAAGTCCAGTCCGTTGGTGAAGGAGAAGACTAACTTTGGGGCAGTCATTTTCTGCAGGGCAGATTCCGAACGTCAGCCCCAAATTATACTTCATTTCGTCGTAATGTTTAAGACGAAAAAGAAAGAGTCTGAACACATTTTTGTTTATCTTAGTGTATTTGTGATTTTTAAAAGAGATTTTTTATTAGGAGGTTGTTTATTAGCTGGTTCGTTTGTTAGAAACAAAACGATTAAAGGAAAAAGGTTATAGAAAAGGTAAAGGGCCCGATTTAGAATTGGAAAGGAAGAGAAAGTGTTATGCAAGACTTCTCGACTCGAAGGACCGCTCCTAAACTAAAACCTATTGGGGGTCCACCCCACCTCAGAAAAGAGGTAAAAGGATCTCAAAACCTCTCCATTTAGGGGTGTCTAAATATTGGCTCCTAAATCCGAGAGGAGTTGGCTATACTCGTTCAAGACAGAAATGAACGAGATATTCCAACGAAAGAATGGTAGTTTGCTCCACTAGGGACGTGGATACACTACCGATTTATGAAAGCATAACCATCTGATCAAAATGGAGAGAGGAATTATTCCCTAGCGGAGTCGTCAGAAATTGTACAGCTTATTTTTGGGTTGAGTGTTTTATTTTGAAAAGGGGTCGCCTTCAGAAATCATCGGCGAATTTTAAATTTTAAATTTAATTTAAATATATATATAATTTAGAAAGTAGCATTTGATTTTGAAAATAACATTAAATTTGAAAGTTTTAAGATATGAAATCAAACCGATCTGACATCCCGAATAGTTTATATAAACGAGCATCGCACCACAAACTGTGTATTTATCCCGAGGAATAGACGCACTGCTTGATGTGGGGCTCGATTAAATAAACTAAAAGATTTGTGACCTCCGTTTGGTCTGCGAACCAATTTTATAAGATGACAAGTTCCTTTGCTTAATATAAAGGAATTAAGCAGGGTTTATATTAATTGGGTTATTAAAGTTCCCTATAAGGGCAAGCCCCTATAGTTAATTACATCTTAAATGATAGGAATCATTTAAGAAAACTCTCGATAATGATCAGTGGTTTTGCTCTCAAGAATTTTAAATTTTAGGTTTTCAAAGGATTGAATTTTGGAATTTCAATAGGGAATGGATCAAATTTAGGACAATTTATTTTGGGAATTCAAGGGAAGAGAAGTAGGAGAAGTTGAGGATCCAAAAAGAATTTTGGCAACTTCCCAAACTATCCTATTATTTGGCTTCGAGTTTAAGAAAATTATTTAATTTTGCAATACTGCCAATTTTAATTAATTAGGACTTATGTTTGTATGACATAATCACACAAATAGTCTCGAAGATGTGAGGGTTTATGTCGTATCAAACGACTACCTCGAAGTCCTAAGGCCGGTTAGGGCTTAATTTGCATAACATGATTATACAAATGACTAACGAAAACTTGAGGATTTATGTTGCACTAAGCAAACTACCTAAAAATCCTAAGGCTTTGTTGTTTAAAAATAGGAAAGGTTTTGCTGAATTAGATTCAAGTTTTGCTGATGACGATGGCCGTGCTGCCCACTATGCTCCGAGCTCCTTGTTGTTGCAGAGGTTTAGTTTTAGAAGGTGAAAATCAGGGGATGAGAAAAGTGTATTGGCTTAGTGAAAATCTTAAAATCTAAGCGTTTTTAATGTTTTAATTAAAACAAATATTAAATTTGATTATAACAACACCAGTTAAGATCCCATGGTTCCATCATTCCGACATCGTTATTTTTATCGGATTCACTTAGTCCAGATGAATTTGCTAAACTCAACTGAATGAGTTTCACACTTTCATTTAGACCGTAGGAAATCCAGTTAGCAACACGTAGGTTACATCATCCGAGGTATTCTCGATCGTCCAATAAGATATTTTAATTTAGTTGTAATTACAGTTTTGTTGTTTTGTTTGTGATTAGATTTTGAGTTGTTTTATATTTTGGAATGTTGTGGCGGTGAATTTTATCTTGTGATGACTTTTAATTTAGTTTTGGTTTCAGTTTTGTGGCTATCCTATAGGTTTTCGTTTTCATGCAACAGTTGTTTTACTATGCAAGAAAATTAAAATGCAGCACATGTAGGTAAATTGCAACAAAGTAAAAGCATACTTGGAAGGTCTTCCCGTCATCCCAAGCTACACTTAAAACACATGTTAGTGCATTTAAACATATTTTTGCAAGAAATACCTAGGTAAAGCTAAGGGAAAAGGTTTTGGTTGTCTACCAGAATCCTAATCCTATTGCTAGTCATTTCTTATGACGTCTAGGTTGTTGGATTGGTTTAAGGATGATTTTCTCCACCAAAGAACAATTAAGTTCAATTATTCTTCTAAAACACCCCATCGTATCGAGGAAGTGTTTAAGACGAATCTTAAACATCTTTTCAATACTTCTGGGATTATTTTGAGTTCAAATGAATTTTATTGTATTGGTGAATTAATCATCAAAGGATTTTAATTTTGTTTTGTTTTTTGCTCAGTGAACTTAGGACATTTGAATATCTTATATGTGAAGTGACAATTAACTTGATGCTTCATTTAAGAGTTATAACAATAAAAGCCTTTTAAGGGCAAAGTAATAAATACTTTAATGATTTAATTTAATTTAATTTAATTATAAAAATTAATTATTGATTATTAAGTTTGGAATAGGGTTCAAATTATTTTAGATTTAATTTAAATCTTTACACTTTATGTGATATTATATTTCAGATTAACTTTTTATGTTTTAGATTTACTTATATTGAAAAAGGTGTTGAAATCTTTCATATGTTTTGATTTAACTCTTAATGTTTTCATTTAGGTTTGTTGTTAGTGATGTTAGTTTAATTTAATTTAATTTAATTTGATTTAATTTAATTTAATTTTATTTTATTTTATTTTATTTATTTTTAATTTAATTTTAATTTAACTTTAATTTAATTTAATTTTAATTTTAATTAAATTTAAATTTTAATTTAATTTAATTTTAGTTTCAATAATTTTAATTTAATTTAATTTAATTGTTAAGGTGTTAATTTAATTTAATTTAAACTATTACTTGACTTGATTTAATTTAATTTAATTTAATTTAACTCCAAGATTTTAAATTTGATTTTAATTATTGGACCATTTAACATTTTAAGCTTTAATTCATTTAAGGGTTATCTTCTTTTAATTTTTAATTTATTTAGTTTGGATATTTATTTTAATTTTTAATTAAGAACTAAATATTATTGAAGTGACTTATTTAGGGATTTTTAAATTAAAGAATAAATATCCTCTTAATAATATCTCTATTTTAATAATCCAAATTTTAAATATATTCTTTCAAAAATTTAAATTATTTAATTAATTAGAGTTTCATTTTGATATTTTCAAAGTGTTCAATGGGTTTCTATCCTTTTAATTTCCTTAAGTTTTAATCATCCAAGAAAAATTAAAATCAAATATTTTACCCTCCATTTTGATTAAACCTAAAGTTTAATTAAGGGTTAAAATTCTTTAATTACCTTTATGCCCTTTTGGGCTTATTTATTTCATAACTCACTAAATTAAGTTCAAATGAATTTGAAATTTTTATGTCACCTCACTGACATGTCAATTAAGACATTAGAGGAGAAAATGTGATTTTTCTGACTTTAGTTTATTTATATAATTACTTTTAGTAGAAAATAGGGGTTTTTAAAGAAAGTTCAACAACATGACCAAGGTAAAGTTTTTGTCCTTAAGAAAATTATTGGATGTTTCTAATGACCAGAGAACCACTTGGGTCAATTTTGGTGATTTTTTGAATTATATTTTATTTATTATAATTATTTTGAGTTTTGGAGTGTTAATTAATTATAAAATAAAATTAAAAATTGAAAAATAGATTTTATATTTTTCTTAAATTTATCTGACCTCAAGAAGTCTAAAGAAATAAATTTTATAATTTTTTGATTTTTCTTTGATTTATTAGAATTATTTTAGTGAAAAAGGTTGAAAATTCATTTTTTAATATTAAAAATTACATTAAGCCTTTAAAATTCAATATCTTATCCTAGCGACTTAGGAAAAATATTTGGTTTATTCCTAAGTGATTAGGAGTCAAAATGTGACATTTTTATGATTTTTAATATTTTTGTGATTTTTATTATTTTTTAATTATTAAAATACTAAAATATTCTGAAAAATCAACTTTTTTAGAAAATTCCAATTTTAATTTTTCTAAACTCCCCTCATATCAGAGAAGCTCCAAAATAATTTTTGTGAATTTTTGAAAAGTATTTTTGGAGTTATGAATTTTTAAAGTTCTATTTTGCTTATGAGGCTTAATCAATCCATTTGGTGGGGTTAATCAAGTCCAATTGATTTCAAAATTTTATGTAAGGTTCCTCTGACCCTAAAGAGTAATGGAGAATTATTTTCAAGTCAATTTGGCGTGTGGTTAACCCTAATTAATTCAAATTCAATTTTGGGAGTTTAGGCTAATTAGGGTTATTATGAATGAATTAACTCAAAATATATTTTTCATAGGGTCCCCTGGTCCTAAGAAACACCGCCAAATTTTCCTAGAATTTATTTTACAACATGCTAATTATTGGAATTAGAATACCTAAAACAGAGACATGAACTTCAAAAATCAATAACATTTCACAGAGATGGTCTCTGACCTTGAAAAATTCAGGGAATGTTCCCAAGATCAGAGGCTTAAAAAGTCCTATGGTCTCATGCCATGGTGAATTGTCTATTCAATTGGAGAATCAAAACATTGGAAATAGTAAATAAATTATTAAAAAAATACACATCCAATTAACTTGATTTCTTTTCCACATTATTCTCCTCTGTTCACTAAGCAAGAGGGTATTTTTTTTATTTTTGTGATTTTTTTATGCAATGATATGTTTTTTTGAAGTTCTAGTATTTAAATAAATCCAAAAAATCCTAATTTTCTACTTATCCGACTCGGCGCCGCGTCATCCTCATCCGGATCGAAAGCTCACGCGTCGTTCCATGATCCAGCGTCGCCATCTGAGTCAGCGCTACGGGAGCCCGCCATTCACGTACCATTGCGCTGTCTGGCTTGATCTTGACCATCCGCTCGATACACGCGTGATCCAACGGCTCCTGGTGTGCACCCGTGACTGTCCACACTAAAACCTTAAGATCTCACTCGATTCTCCATGGATTTTTGCGTTCATATACTCTATCGATTCGTCTTGAAGAGACGATCACATCTAAATGGTTAAGGTGCATTGAAATCATATCAAACTAAATGGAGAATCTCCAGGAGCTCGGGACGAAGAGTGAGTTCATACCTTTGCTCAGAGAAGTGAAGCTTCGATCTGAGGGTTGTGTCACCTTCGATTGAGTCCAAGCAAGCTCCAGATGAAGTCTCTTGCTCTGGGGAAATGCCTAGGTATAAAAGTGACCAAGGCCGATCACAAAGCTTGGAGGCTGGAAGCAATGGCTGGCCTGGTGAGGGGGCTTTTGCTGGGGAACTTCTCCTCTTGGTATGGTGAAGGTGTAGAGTCAATCAATTTGAAGATTGGCTCACTGTGGTGAAATGTCCTGGTTTTGGGCTTGAATTTCAACTCCAAAATTAGACTTACAGAGAGGGTTTTAGGGGTGGATTTCAGTGGGGATCAAGTTCTCTATGTCTGGAGAGGGATCTGGAGTGATTTTGGAAGAGTTTTGGTAAGGTTTGGTTCCAACACTTTTTTTGGTCGAGAGGAGGTGGTGCTTAAATAGAGGTGGTTGGTGGGCTCACCAGAGGGGTTTGATGGCTTGGATCAACTACTCAGGGCAAGGGAAGAACAGCCATGGTGTTCCATTGGGCCGGGACAACTCAGCAAGGAGAAATTCAAAAATTGGCTCTCATGGGTGCTCTCGGCCTGGTGGTTTCCGGCGGCTGTGGTGGCTGGCTGGCCAGGGTCAAGTCACTGTTGTCATCAGGAGGGTCAGGAGTTGGCAATGGTGCAAGCAATGGAGATTGGCCATGTGTAGAAAGCTTCATTCAAAATGGAATGGGGAAGGGGCTCTTTTGGACTCAATTTGGTCATCCTATAGGTTTGGGTTGGGTGCACCTTTCCACGCTCTGATTTGGGCTGAGGGAGGTCAGGTGAGTCAGCTAGATTAGTGGGGAGAAGTCTCTATCCAAGCATGTTTAAGTTTAAACATAGTTTAGGGGAAGCATGAAAAGGTTTAATCACCTTTAAGAGAATCCTTAAAAAGGCTCCTCCTCTTACCATTTATGGGATTGTCACATGTCAAACTTCTCATGGCTTTACATGGGGCTTAAGGATGGCTTCATGGCTTCATTTGGGCTTGGGGATGGCTTAGTCAATTTCATTGGAATGGATTTTAGGAATTTTGGCATTTTGATGGGAATTTGGATAAAGCTCTAATTTGGAATGATTTACTCATAGGTTTCAAACTTTAGGGAATGATTTTATCAAGTGGATGATGAGAAGGAATTGTCATGTGGGCTTTGGATGAATTTTTGGGCTTTTGGGTTTGGTGGAAGTGGGCTTTTTAAAGCTTAAATGGGTGGGCCTTTATATTTTAAAATGGACTTTTGGATGAAGAAAGTTGTGAAATACCATGCCAAATAAATGTTTGGTTTAGTTTAGGGATGTTTCATGAATGGTTTGGAATCAATTTGGTGTGATTTAGAGTAGAATTGGGTTAAATTTGGGCTTTTTTGGGTAAAGGGGCCAAGGTGGGCCAAATTGGGCTAACTTGGGCTAAAGTTGGGCTAAGGTTGAATATGGTGTAAAATTAAAGTTGAAAAATGTTTATGGGAGTGTTACAAAGAGTTTTCAACTTTAGTTAGGCTCTAATTTTGGGATTTGGGCCCATTTGGGTTAGGTTTGGGCTTAGATCAATTTAAGGGATTTTGATTTTGGGTTAGGTTTGGGTGGAGTTTAGGTTCAAATTTTGGGCAAATCAAGTTAGTGTTTTGTTTATGGGGATGTTAAGAAGGCTTTAGAAAAGATTTGGGGCCAATTAGAGTTGAATTGGGCTAGGTTTGGGTCCATGATGGAGTTACCATGGTAAAAATGATGGTTAAAGCAAGTTATTCTTTGATTGGGTGAGGGGAGAGATGTGTAGTGACTCACTTATAATTTTCCCAAAGATGCTTTGGTTGATTGACACCATTTGTGCTCAATTATCATGGCATCATGATGAACTTTCATCTTGGTTAACCATGGTAAAAGAGAGAGCTAAAGTGGTTTTTTCCCCTTATTGGGTAGTCCATGAAACATGTGATATGGAACTTGGATTGACCGACCATCTCATTTCATGGTAAGAGGTGATTCATGCCTTAGGTTTAAGGGATTTTGCCACCTCATAAAAATGTTATAATTATGCCTAACCTTGGTTAAATGTTATGGATAATGGATTGGTTAATGTGTAATAAATGTTATGATGAGTTTAATGGGTTATGGGTGACCCATTTATCACTCCTCATAATTTAGATTCAACTTCAAAAATTAATTATGGGATTTTGATGTCATGTATGATGTCATGGGTTTGAATTCATTGTTGGATCATTTGATCATAATTTATATTTTAATTAATTATGTAATAAATTTTAAATGTGTGAAATTATACCATTAACCCAAAAATTAGTCAAAGTAATCTTGTATGTTGACTGTTTGATGAATTTTACTAATTTGGCCCAAAATTGAGTATTTGCCGAATTTGTCCAAGGTTGACCATGGTTGACCATGGTTGACCAATGTTGACCTAGGTTGATCATGGTTGACCAATTCAGGTCCAGAGTTGACCCAGGTGATTTAGTTATCCTTTTTATAGTTTACTAAATCATAAGGTTATCATTTTTGGCAATGGGACCAATTTTTGACTAGGGTTGATCAAATGATCATGTTCGACCATTTTAATGTCTCAAATTGATCAAATTAGTCAGGTTTCACCAATTTGGTGTCTAGGGTTCACTGGAAGTTAACGGGGTTGGCTTTGGGTTAATGTGATGGTCACTGGGTCATGATTTGACAATTTTGACCTAATTTGACTATTTGGGTCAATGGTTGACCTGTTTGGTCAATGTGGTGGTCATTAGGTCATGAATTGACCATTTTGAGCCAATTTGACAATTTGGGTCAGTGGTTGACCTTTTAGGTCAATGTGTTGTTCATTGGGTCATGGATTGACGATTTTGACCTAATTTGAACATTTGGGTCAAAAGTTGGTCAGTTTGGTCAATGGGGTGGTCATTGGTCCAAGGATTGACCATTTTGACTTAATTTGACTATTTAGGTTAAAGGTTAACATGTTTGGCCAATGAGGTGCTCATTGGGTCAAGGATTGACCTTTTTAACCAAATTTGACTATTTGGGTCAAAAGTTGACCAGTTTGGTCTATGGGGTGGTCACCGGGTCATAGATTGACTATTTTGACCAAATTTGACCATTTGGGTCAAAGGTTGACCAGTTTGGTCATTGGTTGATCAGATCATGGTTTGTCATTGCTAATTTGATCATTTAAGAATGTCATTAATATTTAGATAAAAATGACATCATTAGGGTTTTACCCTAGACATTAGGGTTTAGTGAAAATTAGTGAGATTTAGGGAGTCAATATTGGTAGACTTCCTGTCTCAAGAAGATTGAGAAATGATCCTCACAAAAGTGAGGTCAGCAAATAGGCCTCCAATATGAGTGGAATGCTGCATAAGTATGCCGCACATATTGGTATTGACCGAAACTGTCTGGATAACCCAACAAAATTGTCAGTTTATTGCCAGAGAAATTTCATTTTGAAAAGAAGTTGGATGACATATTTCATTGAAGGAGGACTCAGACTTCTTTTCAAAGATGTCGAATGTCGGTATTATTGATTTTGAGAAGGACTACTATGAGACTTATGTCTCTTTTCCAAAGAAAGAGTGATTGGAATGTCATGTTTCTGTGTCAAGATGGTCTTATATCCAATTGTTGAAGAGAGAGTGGATGTTCTACCACCTCTCAGAAATATCAAATGTCGGTATGTCAGTTTTGAGAGGGAAAGTTATGTGACTTATATCATTGTTCAAAGAAAGAGCTATAAAAATGTCATGTTTCCGTGTCAGGAAGGGTCTTATATCCAATAGCTAGAGAGAGAGTGGATGTCATACCATCTCTCAAAAATGTCAAATTTCAATATGTCGATTTTGAGAAAGACTGTCATGCAACTTATATCCTTCCTCAAAGAAACAGCTAAAGGAATGTCATGTTTCCGTGTCAGGAAGGGTGTTATATCCAATAGTTGAAGAGATAGCGGATGTCATACCACCTCTCAGAAATGTCAAATGTCAATATGTCGATTTTAGAAGGAATGTTATGTGACTTATATCCTTCCTCAAAGAAAGAGCTATAGGAATGCCATATTTCTGTATCAGGAAAACTCTTTTATCCAATAGCTGGAGAGACAGTGGATGTTATAACATCACTCAGAAATGTCAAATGTCAATATGTTTATTTTGAGAAGGACTGCTATACGACTTATATCCTTTCTCAAAGAAAGAGCTACAAGAATACCATGTTTCTGTGTCAAGTAGGTTCTTATATCCAATACCTGAAGAGAGAATAGAAAGATGTGGAAAAACACTCTATTTGAAAATTTCCATTGGAGATTTTGATTTTATGAATCGTAAGATTTTTTTTAATTATTATGTCATCATTTTTATTGTCGGTGTTTTGTCTTGGCATTTGTTAGACTCACGAAATATTTTGCAATATTTCATTCCAACATCAAATGATAATTTACATTATGTCACCACACCGATAAAGATATGAATAGTACATTATATATTACAACCAAAACATCATAATATAAATTATCCTGAAAAACATTATATAAGATACTATCAGTTTTTTATTTCTGCATCACCTTAGACAATGTTAGACCTACTACAAATATCTAGCACTCCAAGATATTATCAGAAGTAGAGCTTTGTCATGTATATCTCAGGTTCTTAGATATTCGTAGGATCATGGTAGTTCTAAAGGTTGTAGCCATTCAAGTTCTAGTATAGGCTGATATCCGATTGGACCCTTTTTTAGATGCACCCCCATAATGTTATCGAAATACGTTGTCGACTTACGCTCGGTATACAATGTATAGATACATTAACTCCATTACTTTGTAAGATAATAATTGATCCTCGTGGTAGAAGAATATGATAAGATCCACTGAATCCTCCAGGTCCCACAAATTGTACCTCTCTTCTGAATAAAATAGAACATCTGTTCATTAGTGACAGAGTGCAAAAGGGTCTTTCAAAGTCATGAATGTCAATATGAGGTGGTATACAATCTCCTTTCACATATATATTTATAATACAACTGTTTGGGACACAATCAGTAGCATTATGTTCCATGTTATCAGTCGTCTGATAATTTAAATGATCATTATGGGTAACGGATCCACTTGCTCATGTCGTAAAATCCCCGGAGGATGGTTGTCTTTATTTACAACATAATTATAAAAACATCCATATTGGATTTTCATTCGACCCTTGCCATGTATACACTTATTGGGTTCAAAGTATGTTCTCCTTCTTAAGCGTTCAACTCATCTGAGATGGTGTGCCTCCATTACATGTTCAATAATGGCAGCCTGATCATCTTCATCAAAGTCTCAGGTGAATAACTAAATGCCTTCTAATATATTGATAGTTCTACTGTAAATATATTTAAATTGCTCAAACTTTTGTTGTTTAAAGGCTTAAATACGTCTTAATTCTTCTTCAGAAGCAATTCGTTTATCAGTTGACATCTTTGATGCTGTGAGATCCAATGCTTGTATGTAACGAGTCAGAGTGAATGTCATCCTCTCAATCCTTTCTTCTTCTTGATCCAGTTTTTCTTCTCCTAAGTCAAAATATGTTTCTTTAGGAATATTTCAGGAATTGGAAATTCAAAATCATCGTCTTCTTCCATAGATTTTATATTTTGTTGTTCCTTTTCTTGGAGTCTTTTAAGTCATTTATTTCAATTTATCCTTTGATCTCTAGTTAATCCGGAGACTGATTGCATTACTCTGATAATAGATGTCTCTTTAGCTCCATGAGCTGTAGTTACCACCACTGATTTTATTTTTTCCATGTTAGTTTTCTATTTTTGCTCTGTCGAAATTACTTCTTTTGTCTTGATATTTTATCGCTGAAGTTTGAATTCTAACATAGATGGTTTTCCTTTTGATTTTTCTTGATTAGCAATATATAATAAATGTCATCGTAAAGTAATTCAACTTGAGACAAGTCAAAATCAAAATATAGTTTCGATCTGTTTTCAATGCATCGTCGGTCTAGAGCCAGACTAACACTGCATCAAAATGTAGAAAGAAGTCTGTTGTTAGACATTTCCTTGAATGCAATAGAATAATATAATATGTTAGACTTAATTTTAATTAAAAAAATCATTTAATTGTCGTTATCATTTTATTATGTTGAGGAATCATGCTTATAAGCACTTACTTAATAAGAAAAAAGGATATTATAAGCTACAAAAACAAAAACTTGTACCCTAGAAATAATTTGAAAGTTTTATTATTTTCCCTATTACAAACAAGTCATTTATGTTGCATAGTATTTTTTCAAGAAACGCCCAAAGAATGGGGGTAAGATTCTTTCTCCTTGATAATCTATGAATTGGTAGGATCTTTTCAATTACATACAGACCCTCCCATATTGAGTCAAATTTTCCAGCAATTCTTTAATGAGCGAGGATAGGTCTTCGGAGAACTAAGACTAATTCACTGATTTGAAAGGTTCTAGGATGAACCAATTTGTCGTGGGCCCGTATCATTTTTGCTTGATACAATTTAAGATTTTGCTAAGCTTGTTGACGTTTGCCTTCTAAACTCTCAAGTTCTTCAAGTCGTAATTTCGCATTTCCTTCTACAGTTATTTTGTTTGTGATCGCAAATCTAAGAGATGGAATTTGTACTTCGAGTGGTAAAATGGCCTCAGAACCATATACTAATGCAAACAGTGTTAACCATGTTGGTATTCGGTATGTTGTCTTATAGGGTCATAAATATTCTATTAATCGTTCATGTCGTTGTCTTGGACTGTAAATTAACGTCTTTCCCAAAATTTGTACCATTGTTTTGTTGAAGGTCTAAGCTAAACCATTGGCTTCAGGATAATAGATTGTGAAATATCTCTAATCTATCCCATGTCTTTGAATACAGTTATTCATTCTTGTATTTTAAAATCCAGTATATTGTCTGATATGACTCTTTGAGGAATTCCAAATATCTTCACAATATAAGTCTTAAAGAAATGTAGAACTTGTTCTGCCTTAAATTCTTTGAGCGGTATTGCTTCTGCTATTTGGAGAAGTAATCAGTGGCTGCTAGAATGAAATGATGGAGGGTCTATAAGGCCCACTATGTCTGTGCCCCAACATTCAAATGGCCAAGATGCAATGGCTGGATGTCATACATTTGGCAGTTGATGTAAAACCACTGCATGTATTTAACATTGATGACATTTCTTTGTGACCTCAAGACAATATGTCATCATTGTTGGCCAGTAATATCCCACTTTTTTTCATTTTCATCTTCGTTTTAGGTCCAGATTGGTGTGCACCACATAGACCAAAATGAACTTCATTAACAATCTCTTGAGCTTCAGATTGGTTTAGAGCTCTTAACCACATTTGGCCAAAAGATCGTTTGTAAAGAATATCATTTACTAGAGCATATGACGATGCTCTTTATCTGATTTAAGTTGTAATTAAGTTGCTTTCAGGTAACCTTTGGATTTGCAGATATTGAATAATTGGTTGTCTCTAATCATCTTTTTCTTCGTCAATTATTGTCACTGTTGTTTCTTCACCAATTTTTCGCAGATTGTCCATGTCGATTTGAGAAAGAACTTGTCTACTGAAGAATTTTTCATCTCAGAATTAAGAAGAAAGCTACATCAACAATTTGTTGAAGTAGTTTTAGAGTGTAACAGGAGTATTTTCCAGTTGAGGTTTCAAAGTCTTGTATTTGCCTGCAATTTGATTGATGATCAACTGAGAGTCTCCATAGATGTCGATATTATTGATTTACATTAGTATTATCAATTCTAGACCGGTTATGAGCACTTCATATTCAGCTTCATTATTCATGCATGGTTCAATCAAATGATAGGAAAACGACATCTTTTCTTTGTCTTGAGTAATGAGAATTAATCCTACCCCAAATTTGCTTGGTATGATTGTTTATTTGTCTTCATTTTTTGAGCAGATGATGATCCATTAAAGTACAATTCTAATCATTATATGTCTGGATTTTGTATTTCCAGTATTTGTTCATCAGGTAAATCATCATTAAGAGGTGATCCAGTTGGAATGGCGTGTGCTGATAGGCAAAGCAGTCTTTGTAATCATTCAATAGTTAAAATATTTCATTTGCTTCCTGGTCAAAAAGGAATGAACAAATGAAAGTTAGTTTTGGGTTTTCATTAGTCCCAGAATTTCTTTCTTTTAATTCATCATATGTCAATTTAATTTCTTCTTCCAATTATGGAGGAGCATCTTCAATTGGAAGGTCAAGTGTTTGTTCAGAATTATGCTCTTCGGTGATGACTAGTAAAAAT
Source organism: Papilionanthe hookeriana x Papilionanthe teres (assembly GCA_022702705.1). Lineage (NCBI taxonomy): Eukaryota > Viridiplantae > Streptophyta > Magnoliopsida > Asparagales > Orchidaceae > Papilionanthe > Papilionanthe hookeriana x Papilionanthe teres. The sequence goes on along the minus strand of CM040430.1, from coordinate 65,754,277 downwards.
ATGTGTCATCTAGAGGTTCACAAGTTCCAAATTCAATAACCTCTTTAGAGTTAGGGTTTCGTTTATTGTTATCCCATATTTGTTTAATAAAGTATAACTATTTTAAAGACCATTGTTTAAGCATTAAACTATTTTGAATAAATTTTTGTGCCCAAGGAGAATAGAACTGACAAGGTATTTTCATTGATTTTGTAAGATTTTTATCTTCTAATTTTACTTCGGTTCAGTATTAGAAGAAGTAGAGCCAACTCTAAATTTTATTGGTTTTTCATCATCACCATATACTTCTTTGATCACTAAATCCTCAGTTTTAGAAGAAAAAAATTAGAGTTAGTATATAATGATTAATTTTCTCATACGTAGACTCAAAACGTTTATCTTTTTCTTCTTCTTCAAAAGGTATTTTGAATTGAGGTTCTTTTAGAACAACCGATGTTGTCTCTTCTTCTTTTGCATCTTCTTCAGAGTCCAGGTGAATTTTGAAGATTAATGGTTTCCTTATTTTGACAAACGGGTTTTCTCTTCCTCGACCTCATCTTAGACCTCGACCTTGAGTGCGAGTCTGGTGAGAATTATAACCCTTCACCCATGTTGAAGAAGAATCATCATTTTCATTTATTTTCTTTTCTTTATCTTTTCCTTTTGTATTCACCACTGCTTCTATGGAGAATATTGTTTGTTTAATTAGAGCATAATATGCAGCGTCTTCATGTATTCTAATTTCATTGATTGAATATTATTGTAGATCTCCTACGATACAACTTTCTTGTTCTTTTTGTAAATATTTTATGATTTGATACAGTGATGAAGGAACCATTTTATGTTCATGAAGCCATGGTCTACCAAGTAAAGCATTAAAGGAGGTATCGAAATCGATGATATGGAATTTTGTCGTTGTCATCAAATCATCAATTTTTAGGAGCAATGTTATTGATCCTAGACATTGTTCTCCTTGTTGGTTAAATACTCATCACATCATTGTATCTCTTGATCATTGGGATGCAATAATATCCAAATATGCAAGAGTTCTTAAATTCATTATGTTAATTGAGGCATCTGGATAATTAAGCATCCTTTAAAGTGTCATGTCGTTTATGTTAACTATGATATATAGTGGATGATTGTGTTCGGTCATTCCAAGTAATAAGTCATTGTCAGAAAAGGTAATTTTTGTTTGTTCTTTTAATAAATAAGCTTTACTCTGAGTGATACTAGCAAGTTGAGCTAAGCAAATGGTTGGATCTAAAAGAGCTTCTATCAATGACACCCTCATTTTTTTGGAATGCATAAGGGCGTCATGAATGCTCAATTTTGTTGGTAATTTTCTCATATGAGCTAATACATTGTAATCCACTTTATGAGGATTGTCTTCATTTGCTTTAGGTACTTGTGGGTGTATTGGAGGAATGATCTTTTCCGATGTGACTATTTGTTTTTCTTTCTCTTGGGGAGTCATTCCAGAAGCAGAACTTTGCCACTTCGTAAATTAATTTCAACTATTTCTTCTAGTTTACTATCCAACTCTTTTGTCTCTCAGTCTGAAGGTTCCAATTCTATAGAAATTGGTGCTCCTTGTAATTAAAGTGTGACAGTGTATTTTTCATCTTTGTTTTCATAGGAATTGTCACTAAGGTTATTGTCATTTTGGTTGTCGTTAGACTGGTCGGGATTGTGTACGATTTTAGTATTGTCTTCAGGATTAAAATTGAAACTATCATTTTATGAAGTATCATCCAAAATAGACAAAATTTAAAGACAACTATAAGTATTATTATTCATAATGGTGGTAAAATGGAATTCATACAATGTTAACAGCTTGAGGGATTTTCTCCCTTCGTCCTAGACAACTATCTTATTAGAGGGTAAAGAAACATAAGAGCTAGAAGATACAAAAGGAACAATAGTTCTTATGTCTAAAAGACCTCTAACCCTTTTCAATTCTCTATTTTTCTTTTTCTTCCTTACGTGGAAGATTTTGTAATTTGAAAGTTCGTAATAATTTCCTTAGAAGATTTACCTCGAGCACTGTCATTTTTGTCTTTGTTATCAGGATTAGGAATAATTTTATTGACCGAAATCATATTAACTGAACCTTTTTCAGGTTCGTTCATATACTCTTTTAGGATTAATATATTCATTTCTTTAAAGTTGTGCTCTAACCAATCTTTGAAGACAAAAAATTCTTCGATTTTATGTCCAAGCATCCTTTGATAAGGATAATAATTGGGATTGTTATTCATGTCAACCTCTCCCAGCCTTTTTGCCTCAAGAAGCTTGAACTCTGGCATTTTTAGCAAACTACGAAATATTTTGCTAAAAACCTCTATCTTGAATGGGTAATCCTTATTCATTCTTTCAATCATCATTCTTTTGTTTGTCTGTACCGGAATCGGTTGTTGAAATTATAATTTAGAAGATGCCTGTTGTGACATTTGGTTTATAATCTTTCGTTGCTTCTTTTATTTGATTTGAACTTGCATCACTTGTTTATCCTTTTCTACAATGTCTCATGGTTTCTTCTCAAATGTTTTGAAAGTCTTTGTCTTTTCTGTTACACTCATCTGCTTAGCTTCTTCTTAAAGATTGGCAATTTTATTGAGCAGTTTTTCAAATGTTTTTGTTATGAATCTTTTAAGCATGAATGCCCTAGGACCTTGGATATTCTTAAGGTGGATTTCAATAGCATGTTGTTCCTGGAGTCGTGGCTCTCATTTCATGCTAAAGTTTTTCCAGCGCAAAATGTAATCCACTAGACTCTCTTCTGATTTTTATTTTTCTATCACCAGATCACCAACTATTGTATGGTGTTGTGCTCTGGTGAACCATTGAATGAAAAGGCATTCAAGCTCTACAAAAGTTTTGATTGACCCGTAAGAAAGTTTTGCATACCAGTCAAAGGCAACTTCCGTGAAACTGTTAACAAATTGACGAAATAATAGAGCGTCAATTCCTCCTACGTTGCAGCAACTTACTCTGAAGTGTGCAAGATGCTAACGAGGATTACCAGTCCTGTCAAACATTTTGAAGGAACAAACCCTTTGGTGCATTGGACAAAATCAAATTCCTCTAGATAAGGTCTACCCTTTAGAATTAATGATCTAGCCTTTACCTCTGCCATTACTTCTTTTATCTTTTGTTCTACCCATTGTGTTATTTCTAATTCTTGAATTCCACTTTGAGGGCAATCTATTTTCTTTTGAGTGCTTTCTCCAATTTCTATTTGCCCACTTTTGTTTTCCAAAATGTGTATTTCCTATAGTCTAATTATTTCAACGACAGGCAATGGATTCGTTGGTGGATTTTGTAAAGCTGCCACAAATTCTTCCTTTTTTTTGTTCGAGATGATTGATTTGTTCATCCCTTTGATGAATAATCGCTCATAATTCTTTTGTCCTATCTTCTTCATTTAATTCTCGTGCTAAAGAGGTTGATCGTGTTTCCACCAAGTTTATTTCAACGACATCCTCATTTGAACTATTTGAAGAATTTTCTTTTCTTCATACTGAGAATTGTCTAATATCATTTTTCAACTTTTTCAATCTTTCCTCAAAAGATTTTATAGGACATTTTTCATAAGTTCTTTCTTGAGAACTGTCTGCAAGGGTACTCACAATATCCAAGATTTCTCCTGATGATTCTCGTCTCCATACATTATTTTTAAGTATAGGATGGGAAATCCTTGGAAGTATATCATCATTTTGTGAGTAAGAATGATCTCGGTTTTGTAGTATTTGGACAAAAGCCATCATTTTAACAGATGTGACTTCTGCTTCTGATATTAATTTGTTATGTTTATTCCTATCTTTTGTGACAGTTACATCTTTTACTCTTGGCCCCAGATGGAATTTTACTGATACTCGAGTACATTAACTATCTAATGGGTATTACTGATCCTTTTCCTGATAAGTAGGATCTTTGACTGCAAGAATTCTTCTTTTCATTGTCAGTGAGACCGCACATCCCATTTTATCTAACATTCAAGAAATTGAACACTTATCTTTCTGTGCTAATCTTTTAAACACAGAATAAATCAAAATTTATGGGTTTGAAAGTATTATCCCAATATTCAATAGGTATTGGGAAATATCAGTTTCCTTTTGAGAAAGAAGGGATCTCGAAAACACTTTGTTCAAATTCAGATATCTTAAAATCATCATCTACATCACATTTCTTATTTTTTTAACATAACGAGTTTTATATCTCTGGTGGGAATGAGTTTTTGGAACATTCTTGGAACAAGATCCAACTTCATATATGGACGGAGGTGGAATGTGATCTTCTTGTTCATTAGAAAAATTCTTTCCTTTTCTGTCAATTAGTTCTTCCATTTCTTCAAAATTATATTGTTCTACAGGAATGTATTGAGGTAAGTCTTCTGTAAAGTTAATAATATCTTCATAAGGTTTCAGATTGAGTTCCTCATAGGATTGTATATCAGTTTGATATGGATTATTCAGTGCAAATTCAGTTTCATTAAATAATTCAAAGTCATTTTGATAGAAGTAAACATGTTCATTAATTGGTTTATTGAGATCTTGATAATAAGAAAAGACTGAATCCAGGGATTCCATTGCAACTTTCTAAAAATTCAGGGAAAATTAAATGTCATGGACTTATTTATAAACTAGGAATTTTTATTTTATCTTGTCTTTTATGAAATGTCAAATATAACTCTTCAGAAGAGTTAGATTTTAAAATATGTGGTCCTATTTGTCAAAGAACGAAACATCCTTTGAAAATAAGTGATTTAACAAAAGATGAGAAGAAAGATTCTACCCAGCAGAGTTGCCAAATAAAATCTCTTGGTGGCATCCGGAGCCGCCCGAGATTTTCTCGATGTCGATGTCGATGTCATTCTTAGGAGTCGCCACTTTGTTTAGTTATCATATCTCTCTAATCTTCAAAAGATCTTATTTCATCAAATCATGTAGAGGATCCTCGGATAAGAAGAAATATGAAGAAAATAAGGGCTGGAAAAAAAGAAAATAGTAGAATAAAAATGTCGGTGGTAATCCTTATAAAAGGACATTCTAAAATGCCTTTTTATAAAAATTTTATATGAGGAGGATCACATGTAAGATTTTGATAACTAGAGATTTCTAGGTGTGATACCTATTTTGATTTCTTAAATCTCCTATAGGAGCAAGCTCCTATAGTTTGTTGACCTCCGTTTTGATGAGGTCTTCTCTTCTTCTTTTTAGTACTTAGGATCTAGCCTTAAGCTTTTCCTTTGACTATCTTAAAGGATTAGAATTGGGACCCAGCACCTAGAATTTCAAACCACTTCTTAGCTCCCTGCAAACTCCACAAACTTGACTGTAGACCCCTAATCACCTAGAGGGTTGAAATCAAATGTGGAAGTTTAAAGGATGAGTTCCTATAGGACTCTTTGGCCTTAGGACCGCCCACAGGTGGCCCTGGTGCAGTGAGGGCTGACTTACACACACCTTACACTTATACACTACACTTTCACACATCTCCTAAAACCACACCCATACCCAACTTGACTTCCTGACTCATAGAGTTGATTCACATGGATGGTCCTTAACCCCTAAGCCCTTGGCTAAGAGGGTTAGGAACAACATAGTTAATGCCTCAAATGAGTCCCTTCATGGCTCATGTGGGCTTGATATGGCTTCATGGCTCAACCAAAATGATTCCATTCCACTTACATTTACTCAATCTTCGATTTTCTAAATTTTCAATTTTTGACCCCCGGGACCCCAGACCCGCCTAACCTACCCAAAACCCTTGAAATTACTCAAATTTTCCAAAAATCTCCAAATCACCCAAAATTCCTCAAGACCAATCCCAAAAATTCCCAAATCACTCAAATTGATCATCCATAGCCAAATATACTCAAAATTCCAAAAATACCTCCCAATACCCTCCAAATACCCAAAATGCCCCTCTTGACCCAAAAATCCAAAAATTCAGAAAATTCCTAGAAAATTCCAAACAATCGCAAATATTCCCAATTTTATTTTGTTCAACTACACCATGGGACAATTTTGTCAATTTACCCCACTTTTCTCAAAATCCCCAATTTGACCCATTTTAACCCAAAGTGAACCCAATGTCAAACCAAACCTACCCAATTGACCCAAATTTTGGTCCAATTCAATTCTAAACTTCAATTCAACATTCCCAACACCAATCTATACCAAATACAAGTCCAATTTGATTGACATTTGAATCCAATTTCACTTTTGGCCTTAAAGCCCAATTTGGACCCATGACCCAAACCTAGCCCAAACCAAACCAATTTAACTCCAATTAACCCCAAATCTTTTCTAAACCTTCCCTAACATACCCACAAACAAAACACTAACATTATTTGCCCAAAATTTAGATCCAAACCCCGCTCAAATTCAACCTAAAACCAAAAGGCCCAATTTTGACCTAAATCCAACCCTAACTCAAATGAGCCCAAATCCCAAAATCAAAATCCAACCAAAGTTGGAACCTCTTTCAAATACTCCCATAAGCATTTCCCAACATCAATTTCACATTAATTTCAACCTTAGCCCAACAGTGGCCCAAATTAGCCCAATTTGACCTACATAGGCCCATTTATCAAATCAACCCAAATTCAACCCAATTCAAACCCAAATCACTCCAAACTTGTTTCAAATCAATCATGACAAATCCTTAAGCAAAACCAAACAATTATTTGTCCCAAGCCTTTACCAAACTTTCATCCTAAAATCCATTTTAAAATCCAAAAGCCCACTTCCCTAAACCATTTTAAAAGCCCATCTTCATTAAATTTTAAAAGCCCAAACTCATCCTAAAGACCACATTACAATCTCATCCCATCACCATTCAATTAATATCATCCCTTAAGTCCTATATCAATAATCAAATGGTTCCAAATCAAGCCATATGCCAAGTCACCTCTAAATGCCAAAAATCCCAAAATCCCTTTCTCATGTAAGTGAGCCAAGCCATGAGCAAGCATTGAAGCCATGCACAAGCCACATGAAGCCATGGGATCCACTTTACACATCATCATACTATTAATTGCAAAAGGAGGAGCCTCTTTTAAGCCCCCTTAAAAGGTTTTAACCCTTTTAATGCTTCACCTTAATCCATGATTAATCAAAATATTCATGGATGGTGACTTCTCTACCCTTTCCTGAGCGATTCATCAGATCCTCCCTCAGCCCAAATCAGCCATGGGGAGGTGAACCAAGCCCATTTCCAATGGGTTGACCAAACCAAGTGCAAAAGAAGCCACCTCCCCATGCCATTTTGATCCAACCACTTTACACATGTAAGGCTTCAATTGAATTCACCAACTTCAACCCCTGACCTCCCTGACCTTGAGGGTGACCCTTGGCTACCGGCCAGCCACCTGGGCCGCCGGAAAACACCATGGCCGAGACATGGGGAGAAGCCAAACTTTGGAATTCCACCTTGCTGAGTAGCCCCATGCCCAATGGCCACCATGGTTGTTCTTCCCTTGACCTAACAGTCGATCCCGAGCCCTAACTCCCCCTGGGAGGTCCTCCAGCCTCTCCTATTTAAACCCCACCCCTCTCGGCCATGGAAGAGGTGCTGAATCAACCTTAAGGAAACTCTGCCAAAATCACTCCAGACTCTCCCCACACCTGGAGCACTTGATCCCCACTATCCTCTTGCCCTAATGCCCACTAATTGAGCTCAATTTTGGAGCTCAATTCTCGAGCCGAACGGGACATTCCCAAATCCTCCACCAAAGTCAAATTAAACTCACCTACACCCGCACAAGGTCGAGAGGAGAAGTTCCCAGGTGAAAGCCCCCTCTCCGGGCCACCCATCCGTTCCGGACTCCAAAGGTTGAAATCGGGCTTGGTCGAAATCATACCGGACAATTCACCGGGCCGGGAGACTTCATCCGGAGCTTGCTTGGACCCGATCGAAGGTGACACAACCCTCGGATCGAAGCCACACTTCTCCGAGCAAAGGTATGGTCTCACTCTTCTTCCCGAGCTTCGAACATTCTCCATTTTTATTGAATCAATTTCATGCTACATAAACCATATGGATGTGTTCGTCTCTTCGAAGATGAATCCATAGAGCACAAGAACACGAAAATCCGTTGAGAAATGAGTGAGTTCTTAGGGTTTTAGTGTGGACGGTTCTCGGGCTAGGAGGCTTGGGGACGATGAACGGATGTCGTTCATTCAATACACGCGCGGATGGACGGCTCAGATCAGGTCGGATCAGTGAATGATACTCGGAAGGCGGGACCCGGGCTGCTGACTCAAGTGGCGGCGTCGAATGAGAGCGTGCCGCGTGGTCGTTCGGAGATGCCGAGGATGACAGGGCGCCGCGCTGGATAAGTAGGAAAATAGTCATTTTCTTATTTATTTAATTCCCTAAACTTCAAAAATACATAACTTTGTGTAGAAAAATTAGAAAAATAAAATAAAAATAACTCTTGCTCAGTGAACAGAGGAGAATAATGTGGAAAAGAAATCATTTAATTTCATTGAGTATTTGATTTTTAATAATTTATTTACTCTCTGCACATTTTCAATTCTCTATGCATGTATACAATTCACCATGGCATGAGACCATAGGGCTTTTGAAGCCTCTGAATTTGGGAACATTCCTTGAATTTTCCAAAGTCAGAGGACACCCCTATGAAGAGTTATTGATTTTCCAATTTTAGGTCACTACCCTGAGTATTTTAATTCTAATAACTAGCATGTTGTGAAATAAATCCTAGGAAAATTTGGTGATATTTCTTGTGACCAGAGAACCATAGGGAAAATAGGTTTTGAACTAATCCACATGGAATAACCCTAATTGGCTTAAACACCCAAAATAGAACCTTAATTAATTAGAGCTAATCACACATCAAATTGACTTGAAATCAATTCTCCACTGACCTTTAGGATGAGGGGAACCTACCATAAAAATTTGAAGTCAATTGGACTTGGTTAGCCCTACCAAATGGGTTGATTAAGCCATTTAGCTAACTTAAACTTTAAAAATTCATAACTTTTAAAGTACTTTTCAAAAATTCACCAAATTAGTTTTGGAGCCTCTCTGATATCAGGGGAATTTAAGAAAATTAAAATTGTAATTTTCTAAAAAAGTTGATTTTTTTTGCATTATTTTAATATTTTTAATAATTAACAAATAATAAAAATCACAAAAATAATAAAATTCATCAAAATATTATATTTTGAATTTTAATCACTTAGGAACAAACCCCATATTTTTCTTAGGTCTCTATGATGAGATATTAAATTTTAAAGCCCTAAGGTAATTTTAAAATTAAAAAAAAATGTATTTTCTAGCATTTCCACTAAAATAATTCTAATAAATCAACGAAAAATCAAAAAATTATAAAAATTGCTTCTTTGGTTTCCTTGATATCAGAGAGATTTTTGAAAAATATAAAATTCATTTTTTTAATCTTTATTTTATTTTTAAATTAATTAATACTCCAAATATCAAAATAATTATAATAAAAATAATATAATTCAAAAAATCACCAAAATTGGCCCAAGTGGTCCTCTAGTCATTAAGAATGTCCCATAGTTTTCTTAAGGATAGAAACTTTCCCTTGGTCATGTTGTTGAATTTTCCTTGAAAATTCTTATTTTCCACCAAAAATAATTATATAAATAAAGTAAATACATAAAAATTATATTTTCTCCTCTAATGTCTTGATTGACATATGAGTGAAGTTACATAAAAATTTCAAATTTATTTAAGCTCAATTTAGTGAGTTATGAAACTAGTAAGTTTAAAGGGCAAAATAGTAATTAAAATTTTATCCTATAATTAAAAATTTTTAGGTTTAATTAAAAGGGTGGGTAAAATATTTAATACTAAGTTGATTTTGGATGTTTGAAACTTAGGTATTTAAAGGGTAGAAACCTACCAAATAATTTGAAAGTAATCAAAATAAACCTTAATTAAATAATTAATTAAATTTGGAAGAATAATAAAAATTTAGAATTATTAAAATAGGGATATTATTAGGAAGAAATTTATTCTTTAATCTAAGAATCCCTAAATTAATCACCTCGATAATATTCAATTCCTAATTAAAATTATAATCCAAATTCAAAACTTAAAATGCTTAATCATTAAATTAAATTAAAAATTAAAACATTTAAATTAAATCCTCTTAAAATTTCAATTAAATTAATACTTTAACAATTAAAATTAAATCATCCCTAAAGCATAAAAAAATAAAATATTAAATTAAAATTAAAAAAATAATAACAAAATTAAATTTAAATTTAAAGTAAAATTAAAATTAAAAATAAAACCAAATTAAAATTTAAATTAAATTAAAATTAAATTAAATTAAATTAAATTAAATTAAAATTTAAATTAAATTAAATTAAATTAAATCACATTAAATTAAATTAAATTAAAACATATTAAATTAAATTAAATTAAATAAAATTAAATAAAAAATAAAAAAAATAAAATCAAGTTAAAATAAAATTAAAATCAAATTAAATAAATAAAATTAAATTAAAATTAAACCTAAATAATTAAATTAAATTAAATTAAATTAAATAAAATTGAATTAAATATAACATCACTTAAGACATAAAAGAATTCAAAAATAAATCTAAAACAACTTGAACATTATTCCAAACTTAAACCCATTAATTGAAAGTAAATTAAATCACAAATCACTTGAATGTTAATTTGCCCTCAAAAACTCATGATGCCATAACTCTTAAACGGAGTGTTAAGTGAAGTGTTATTTCACTCATAGGATATTCAAATGTCCTAGTTCACTCGAGCGAAGATAACAAAACTTGAACTCTTGGATAATTGATTCATTATATAATTAAATTCTCTTGGACTTAAAACAATCCTGAAAGTATTGAAAAGATGTTTAAGATTCGTCTTAAGCACTTCCTCGATACGATAGGATGTTTATAAGAACAATTGAACTTAATTGTTCTTTGATGAAGAAAATCGTCCTCAAACTAAAACACAAGAACCTAGACGTCATAGGAGATGACTAGCTATAGGATTAGGAACTTGGTAGAAAACCATAACCCTTCCCTTAGCTTTACCTAGGAACTTGCTTTAAATGCTTAAATATTCTAAATTGTGTTTAAGTGCAGCCTGGATGACGGGAAGACCCTCCAGTTACTCTTTTATTTTATTGCAATTTACCTTCTTGTAATTTACTTTATTGCAAATGCACTTTACTTTTCTTGCATGATAAACAACTGTTGCATGAAAACCTACACCTTTAGGGTAGCCCCTAAAACTGAAACCAAAACTAAATTAAAAGTCATTACAAGATAAAATTCACCGCCACAATATTTCAAAAATATAAAACAACTCAAAATTTAATCACAAACAAAACAACAAAACCACAACTACAACTAAATTAAAACGTCTTGTTGGATGATCGGGAATACCTCGGATGATGTAACCTACGTGTTGCTAATGGGATTTCCCACGGTCTAAATGAAAGTGTGGAACTCATTTAGTTGAGTTTAGTAAATTCATCTGGACTAAGTGAATCCGATAAAAATAACGATGCCAGAAGGATGGAACCGTGGGATCTTAACCGGTGTTGTTATAATCAACTTTAAGATTTGTTTTAACTAAAACACTAAAAACACTTGGACTTTAAGATTTCTAAAATCAAACTTCTCTCTTCTCTTTTGATTACAATCTTCTAAAACTAAACCCTCTGCAACAACAAGGAGCTCGGAGCATGGTGGGCAGCACGGCCATCGTCATCAGCAAAACCTGAGTCTACTTCAGCAAAACTTTCTTAGAATTAAATAACTAAGCCATAGGACTTCAAGATAGTTTGCCTAGTGCAACATAAATCCTTAACCTTTTGTTAGGCATTTGCATTGCAAATTAAGCCCTAACCAGTCCTAGGATTCCGAGGTTTTCATCCGATATGACATAAACCCTCACATCTTCGAGGCTATTTGTGTGATCACATCATACGAATATAAGTCCTAATTAATTAAAAATTGGCAAGATCAAAACATTAAATAAACATTAGGGCCTTCCTAAATTCAAGCTAAACAATAGGATAGTCGGGAAATTAACGAAGTTCGCTTCGAATCTGTGATTTCTCCTACCTTTCTTCCTTTGAATTCCCAAAATAAAATGTTCCAAATTTGATCCATTTCCTATTGAAATTCCAAAATTCAATCCCTTGAAAACTTAAACTTTGAAATTCTTGAGAGCAAAACTACTGATTATTATCGAGAGTTTTCTTAAGTGATTCCTGTCACTTAAGATGTAATTAACTATAGGGGCTTGCCCTTATAGGGAATTTTAAGAACCCATGTAATATAAACCTTGCTTAATTCATTTATATTAAGCAGGAGAACTTGTCGGCTTATAAAATTGGTCCGCAGTCCAAACGGATGTCACAAATCTTCTAGTTTATTTAATCGAGCCCCATCGCCAAGCAGTATGTTTGTCCTTCGAGATAGATACACGGTTTGTGATGTGATGCTCGTTTATATAAACTATTCGGGATGTGAGATCAGTTTGATTTCATATCTTAAAATTTTCAAATTTAAAATTATTTTCAAAATCAAATACTACTTTTCAAATTATTTACTTAAATTAAATTAAAAATTCACCGACAATTTCTGTAGGCGACCTCTTTTCAAAAATATAACACTCAACCTAAAAATATGCCAACATAGTTAATTATATCTTAGACAATTAAGGTTTTCTAAGAAAACTTCTGATTAATGTTAACACTTGTTTTCTAAGAAGTTTCAAGAATAAGGAAAGAAATATCAACGTTTAATCTTATGGGTAATGTGTTTCTACGTGTTACATACTACCTTAAAGGTTTGATTTTGTCAATTTTATTTATTATGTCATTTTTATTTTTGTTTTATTTTTTGTCATTTTATTGTCATTTTTTATTGTAGTTTGTTATTTAATTGGTGGCTATTCTAAAAGTTTAGGCTTTGTGATTATCCTAAAATTTTTTATTATTTGTTATTTTTATTTTGTTTTGTTTTGTTTTTTTTATTTGTCAATGTCTTTGTTTTTATGTCGTTCTAATTATATTTTGTTTTGTTTTCATTTGTTCCGTCTTTAGAATGTCACCCTACAAAACAGAGTTAACACACCCTAATAAAATGCAAAGTAAATTTAAAGTGGAACTTCTCTTCAACCTGCAAGAAAAATAATGTCAAAGTAATTCTCACAAAAGAAATAATTTTGACTTTATTTCTTTGGTTGATTTTAATATGAGTTAGGTTTAAGAATTTTAGATTCGATGTCTTTTGAATCTATGAGTTTTAAGTCTAATGTAGATTAGACTTAACATAATTTAGACTTTTAGGTTTGATATCATTTGAATCTAAAGTCATTTGGTTAAGTCTGACTAGACTTAACATTGGATAAAGTTTTAGATTCAGTATCATTTGAATCTAAAAATTTTTGTGTGTAGATTTAGAGATAAAATCTAATATTAGGCATATTTTAAGATTTTTAGATTCGATGTCTTTTGAATCTAAATTCATTTGGTTAAATCTTTCTAGACTTAAAAATTGGGTAAAAGTTTAGATTTAGTGTTGTTTGAACATAAAAATGTTTATTTTTAAATCTTAGATTTAATGTCGTTTAAATCTAAAGATATCTGAGTATAGGTTTGACTTAGGCATATTGAACCTAAGTAAGATTTGAATTAGATTCAATGTGGGTTGAATCTAATTTAAGTTTGGATCAAGTTCAATGTAGGTTGAACTTGAGTTAAGTTTGAGTTAGGCTCAAAACAGATTGAACTTAAGTCGGGTTTGAGTTAAACATAGATTCTTAATGGGTTCAACCCATGTATAAGTTAAGTTTGACTTAGATTCAAGTTTGGTTGATCCTAAGAGGTTTAAGTTTGACTTAGATTCAAATTAGGTTGAACCAAAGATTTAGGTATTCTTAGGTTCAATTTAGATTGAACCTAAAGTTTATGTTGAACTAGATTCAATTTGAGTTGAATATAAAGTTTATGTTAAGTTAGATTCAATTCTAATTAACTTAGGTTTAGGTTAGACCTAAGTTATAAGTTTAACTTAAGTCAAATGTAGGTCAAACCAAAAATTTAATTAACTTGGATTTTTTACCTAAATTCAATATGGATTAAACATAAATTTCGTTAATTTGGGTCCTAAGTTAGGAGTTGGTCTAGGTTCAATATGGGTTGAACCTAATGTTTGGTTAACTTGGGTTCAAGTTAGGTTGAATCTAAGTTAAAAGTTGATTTAGATTTAATATGGGTTTAGCCTACGGTTTGATTATCATGGTTTCAAGTTTGGTTGAACCTAAGTTTGAAGTTGATTTAGTTTCAATATGAGTTGAATATAAGATTTAATTAACATGGATTAAAGTTAGGTTGGACCTATGTTAGAAATTGATTTAGGTTCAATATGAGTTGAACCTAATGTTTGATTAACTTGGGTTCAAGTTAGGTTGAACCAAAAATAGAAGTTGATTTAGGTTCAATATGAGTTAAAACTAAGGTTTGATTAACTTGGTTTCAAGTTAGGTTGAAGCTAAGTTAGAAGTTGATTTAGGTTCAATATGATTTGAACCTATGGTTTGATTAACTTGAGTTCAATAGGTTGAACCTAAGTTAGAAGTTGATTTAGGATCAATATGAGTTCAACCTAAGGTTTGATTAACATGGGTTCAAGTTAGGTTGAACCTAAGTTTGGAGTTGATTTATGTTCAATATGAGTTGAACCTGAGGTTTGATTAACTTGGGTTCAGGTTAGGTTGAATCTAAGTTAGAAGTTGATTTTAGTTTAATATAGGTTGAACTTAAGCTGGAGTTAACTTGGGTTCAAGTTAGGTTGAAACTAAGATTAGGTTTGATTTTGATTCAATGTATGTTGAATCTAAATTTTAGTTATGTTCAATTTGGGTTGAATTTAGTTAAGTTAGGTTCAATGTAAATTGAACCTAGTCATTTGGTTAGGTTCAATTGGGCTGAACCTCTTTTTTGTGTTTGTAAATTGAACCTGGATTCAATTGGTTTGAACTTAGTTAAGTTATGTTCAATGTATATTGAACCTGAATATTTGGTTAGGTTCAATTGGATTGAATATAAAGTTTGAGTTTTGATTTAGACTTACTTAGGATTTTAGGTCGCTTAAGACTAATTTGAGTAAGGTTTAATAGTTATTTAATTCTAATTAGGGTTAGACATAGTTAGGTATTTAGGATTGTTTAAGCCTAATGTGACTAAGGCTTAAGGGTTACTTAAGTCTAATTAGGGTTAGACTTAATTAGGGTTTAAGGTTACTTAAGCCTAAAGTACGTAAGGCTTAAGGGTTAATTAAGATTAATTATGGTTAGACTTAATTAGGGTTTAAATTTGTTTAAGCCTATGGAAATAAGGCTTAAGGGCTAATTAAGTCTAATTAGGGCTGGACTTAATTGGAGATTAAGGTTACTTAAGCCTAATGTAAGTAAGGCTTAAGGGTTAATTAAGTCTAATTAGGATTAAACATAATTAGGATTTAAGGTTGTTTAAGCCTAATGTAAATAAGGCTTAAAATTTAATTAAGTCTAATTAGGGTTAGACTTAATTAGGGTATAAAATTACTTAAGACTAATGCGAGTAAGGGTTAACGATTAATTAACTCTAATTAGGGTTAGACTTAATTAGGGTTTAAGGTGACTTAAGCCTAATGTAAGTAAGGCTTAAAGGTAAATTATGTTTAATTAGGGTTAGACTTAATTAGGATTTATGGTTACTTAAGCCTAATGTAATTAAGGCTTAAAGTTTAATTAAGTCTAATTAGGGTTAGACTTAATTAGGATTTAAGGTTGTTTAAGCCTATGTAAATAAGGCTTAAGGGTTAATTAGGTCTAGTTAGGGTTAGACTGAATTAGGATTTAAGGTTACTTAAGGCTAATTTTGGTTAAAGTTTAAATTTTACTTAAGTCTAATTTAGGTTAGACTTAATTAGTGTTTAAAGATTAATTAAACCTAGTTTAGGTAAAGTTTAATTGATTAATTAGACCTAATTAGAGTTAGGACTAATTAAGGTTTAAGATTAATTAAAACAAATTTAGGTAAGGTTTAATTGATTAATTAGGCCTAATTATGTTAGGTCTAATTATTGTTTAGGATTAATTAAACCTAACTTAGGTATGGTTTGGTTGATTAATTAGACCTAATTAGATTTAAGTCATATTAGGGTTTAAGATTAATTAAACCTAATTTAGGTAAGGTTTAATTGATTAATTAGACCTAATTAGGGTTAGGTCTACAAGGGTTTTGGATTAATAAACCTAGTTTAGGTATGGTTTAATTGATTAATTAGACCTAATTAGTGTTAGGTCTAATTTGGGTTTAGAATTAATTAAACCAAATTTAGGTAAGGTTTAATTAATTCATTAGACCTAATTAGGGTTACGTCTAATTATGGCTTAGGTTAAATTAAACCAAAATTAGGTAAGGTTTAATTGATTAATTATACCTAATTAGGGTTTAGGATTAATTAAACCTAATTTAGGTAAGGTTTACTTGATTAATTAGACCTAATTTGGGTTAGGTCTAATTAGAGTTTATTATATTAAACCTAATGTGATTAAGGTCTAACTTGGTTTAATTAGGCCAAAATGGTGTCTAGGTCTAATTAGAGTTTCTTAAGTTACACCTAATGTAATTAGGTCTAACTTGGTTTAATTAGGTATAAATGGTGTCTTGGACCTAATTATGGTTTGTGGTTTGAGTCTGATTAAAGTTAGACTCAAAATTAACTTAGTCTAATATAGAATGGGCTATGTAGGGTGAAGATTTTAGTTTAAAATGATTTTAGGGTTTTTAAATATTAATTAATAACTTTTAACCCTAAAAGGCAAAATGTCATTTTTAAATTTGCAAAGGGGCTAACATTTTTTTATTTTAGGGTTTATGTCTGTCTCCCTAAATTCCATAGCCAATTTTATTTTTAATATGCTAATTTCTAGTTTTCATAATTATTTTTTTAAAAATAATTACAATGTTTAATAGAAATTAGTTGAATTGAATTTGAAAATCTTATCATGGCTTGGAAAAATTACATAGTGTTCCTAAGATTGAAAGGATCACTTTGTGGAAATTTCATAATTTATGGATTTATTATTAATTTATAATAATTGAATTACTTTAGAGATTATTTAATTAATTAACATTACATATAATTCATTAATTCAAAATTTCAAGACACAAGGCCTCGCTCGGATATTAATGAAACTTCATGGAAATCATTTCAAAAGATTCATCGTGTCTTAACAAACACATCCATATGGATATGTGAGAGTTTTGAATTAGTCTTCTTCACAAATGTCCAAACCCAAACTAGTTTTAAGTTAAAGTGATCATACCTTGACTTGACGAAGTGAAGCTTCAATCAAGTTTGTCTGGAACGACTGCCAGGCCCTTGCGAAGCTCCTGATATGCTCAATTTGTGAGAATCTTTCACTAGATGGTTTCTCCATAAACATCAAAACCTCAGTAACAAAACCAGATTAAAACTTAGCAACACATTGGTTTCTCACCATGACTTCTAGACCTAGGAATAATAAAAAAAACATGAACTAAATATTGAACCTTATTTAACATTTAAAGCAAATCAAGATAAAAAAAGAAAAAAAAACCAAGGTATACATGACATGAACCATTGGTTAGCGTACTTAACATCAAAACTAAGGATCACACATTTAGCCTAGGTAAATCTGAGTATAGAGAGTTAGGTTAGTTTAATAGGTGCCCTAACTAGCTCTATGTACAAGGATATACAAAATAGATAACCTATCACACGAGACTAGAGGGAATACCTTAGGATGTAACCCCTTGTTACTGAGAAATGTATTTTTAGGCTGCTTTGAAACAATGAATCTTCTATAAACCGTGGTACTCAAGCGAGATTCATGGTTTTGTGGTTGGTTATAGTAAATGGATATTAATGTTCTCGGGATGATGAAAAATCATGGGCATTCTGCCTGAAGGCTTTTTTCCCAAAGTTTAGGTTAGGTCACCTATTAGGATTCCTTGTAGAGTCTTTGGTTTTCATTTCCATTTATATATTCATCTCACCTAACTCCATCTTCTAGTTTATGATTTCTAATCACTTTAGTCAGTTAAATCAAGTAATCTAAAATCTTTTTTTGACTCTACCTAACCAATTTGAATGCATTATCGGGTCATTCAAAATTCTTCGACTACCAACCATTAGATAGTCCTCCCTTGAATGGTTAATTCCCTTCACTTGGGCATTTTCAATGACTCACTTTCTTTGAATTGTAAGTCCCATTCTTTTGAGCTTAATTCTTTAAGATTTCATCATTCTTTATCTCCAACGCTCCAATTATAAAATTTTAACCTTTTGATAACCTGACTCGTTACATTAATTGAAAGTTATTTTTTAAGGTTCACAACTTTAGATTTGCAATTTATCTACAAGGGCTTGCTCTTGTAGGGAATGAGACTTTAAAATGAAAAGAAACGTTATCTTAACCATTTAAGGTAATAGGAAAAAACAAGTTTCATATACTTGCGGAGATTTTCATCATCTTGATGGTTTGGCCTATTTTTAAGGTAATGTTTTCTTCCTTTGGGAAGATATGTTATTCTTCAAAATAGAATGCAAGGTCTTCTATTTAGAAGTTTTTCAAAAAATCACTATGGTGTGTGGTGATGCACAAAAATCTCCCACCAAGTGCTTTTCTAGACTCCATGCTCACTGAACCTTAAGAAAATGTTGAATTTTGTATTGTCTATGGATTCACACCTTAAGAGAAGAGCTAAGGTATGAGGGAAGTTAAATTTAAAAAAGTGTCTTTAAATGGAGAATGTTATATCATTGCCCTCATATTCCAAATAACCATCTTTATTACATTAGTTCTCTCATTTCTTCCCCCAACCCCCCCACCCCCCCCCCCCCCCCCCCCTCTCTCTTTATATATAATATTTTCAAGTGTTGATTACATTTATAATTGTAGGTATATCTGACTGTTCCCCTTTTTAAATTGTTACATTATATAATTTATATTATCTCAGGTGCACTTAGTGTTATACTCTATTGTCATCACATTTCACAATATTTACTTGTGAATTACGTCGGCTCACAACTCTATCAGTCTGTTTAGCCTCCTTCTCATTTTACCTTTGGAGAGAGTAAACACTCCCCCAACGAGGCTAATTTAATTGATTGAAGGGCTCGTTAAGGTGTCACCGCTTAAACCCCTCTCTGATTCGCCCGCAGAGGGGTGTCCATGAAATGATTTGTACTTGGCGGTGTGCATTTGACGACTCAAACTTGCCGGCTTATTCATGGTAGCTCAGACTCCCCGTCTTACACTAGAGTTCTCACCAATCTCAGTTCGGTGGATCATGTTGATATGCCCTAAAGACATCGTGGTACTTCATCGGCCTAAAATAACCATAATTTGGTCACGCAATACTGGCCAATTAAAACATTATATTCCCTCAAGCTGTAAAAGTATGTAAAACCCCACCATTATTAACCGGCAAAGGCGTAAGCATATGCTTTTGCTTTCCACTATAATGCAACAGTAATTTTATGCCACATGAATTGAGATGACGATATAAATATCTATTTATTATTAAAATACGAATCTCCAATGAAATGAAATAGACTTCTCATATCAACTTGCTCAATTGACAAGAAAGGCAAAGAAATTTAGGCCTGGTATCTCTTCATCATCTTGTTATTCAATTCAGAGTCATTATCGTCTCAAATCTGTAACATGTGGATACTTGCACTTGCTTCATGTCATCCTCTGTTTTGCGGTCCTTCCTCACAACTTGGAATGCTGTAACTTCACTTTAGTATCTATCTGAATAGAATCTCCAGAAAAATAAAGTGATATAAAAGATATCTTTTTTTCACTAAAAGAATAGAATGATAGCAATAAAGTTGATTTGAGCCAGTAATTTAACTCTACTTTGTAAATAGTTGCTTTAAAGCATAAGAACACGATCCATGATGTTGACATAATTTCTCACGGATTGTTATCGTTCTTTTCTTCAAATGAATTCCCAATTGTTTAAATTGGGTAATTTAATCTAGCTTTCTAAAGAATTGTTGATGTAGTCTCCAAATTCTTTAAATTGAGACTAAAAGAATTCATATTGAAACAATTAAAGCCCCATTTTAAAATTCTGGGAACTAATTTGAAACTTTTATAAATTTTAGGATTAAAATGATAAATAATTGAGAACTATTTTAACACTGTACTCAGATCATGAAGGATATAAAATATCTTTAGAGCATATATTTATTCCCTGGGAATGCCACTGTGCAAGTGTAGAATCGGTCAGTGCGCTTTTGTCATTTTGTTTTTTGTTCCACTTCGTTTTCAATAGTTATACAAACAACAGTATAAACTCTTTTAGAAAGATACTGTGCTTACGTACACAGTGGAGTACCATTTCTTATCTATATGAAATCAAATTACCATTTATCTTTCGCCTTCAATTGTAGATCTTTTTGGTATAGTATAAAGTTTATTATGCCATCTATGAACATAAAAAAAATGCCAAAAAAAATTATGAATTATTTTTTAAACTGGAAGATATTTTGAGCTGTTTTAATGGCAAATTCTCATCAGATTTGAAGTAGAGGGACGTGAGGTAGGCTTTCATTGTTCCGTAGTATAAACTTTCATTTCGTTATATCACACGATTGATGATTCGATCAGAAATTTTCTACAGAGTAAAAATATCGGATTCGAAATCGAAATTCAATGTGTTTCAAGCATTAATATGCTACAAAAAAGTGTAGATTTTCCATATCTGAAAAGAATTATTCGTGCTGTCTAATTGCTAAGAAATCCTCATGTTTTGTGTGACCTTTGAAAATTATACTAGATTATAATCGAGTTGCAATTTTAGTTCCTATCGTCCTCATATTTTTTAACTGTCACATCCGAGATAGAAATAAAATTCTGCAGGACGTGAGAATTATTGCTTTTCAGAAAAGTGCTGCACACTCTTATCTTCAGAAAATACTAGGCAAATGGACGCGGTACGGCCAACAAAAATGGGAAGAATTTTCTAAATAATAACGATGCGGTAGATGGCGCTTGAAGAGGGAGAACCTTCACAAAGCAGCCCACGAAGTGAAAGTAACGAATTACTCATGGGGCGCCATACGTTTCTAACAAGGATGATGTATTAGATCGACTATAAGTATTTTTCTTAGAAGGCTTAATGAGTACTACTACTGTGATACTTGGAACATATTTTGAGTTGTCCGAACCGTCTACACAAAATCAGCCTAGCTCCACTTGGGCAAAACGTGCGTTCTTATCTTCAAAACATAAAATACTAAAAAATAAAAGCAAATTAAAACGACTAAAATAATTGAAAAAATAAGAACATAAGATAGATACGAAATTTATGTGATTTAGCGTGGAAAAGAAAATATTTATTCATAGCCGCAATATTGAACTATTTGTTTCAAAAGAAATATATAAAACATTACACTTCCTATAAAATCAGAAAATCATAAATTTTTATACCACTTCACTTATGTTACTTGCAAGGAATCAGAGGTTTTAATGCTGAGAAAATATTATTGTTGCTATAGTTGACGAATGTCCCATTTGTTTCTGCACATGCTAAATAACCTTCAGGTTGTGCTTCTGTTTTTACAGTACATAATTGCTATAACGCTTTCATCACTTCATATTGATCTTGGTTGCAAAAGTATTACCTCCAGCTACAATTCTCAACTAAGTTTTTTCATCTTTAATTTTCTTTGTTATTGGATTTCGTAGAAGTTGACTAGGGGTTAATATATAGATGCTATGAAAATTTAGAAATAAAATATAAACATGTACTAAATATATTGGATCTCTCATGTCAGTCATCTAGCAAGTACGGTTTGGATAATATGAGAGGGAAGCCTGCATAAGTTCGAGAAGGCTTTTATGACTCGTAGATTGGGTTAAGTTGGGACAACTAATTAATGTTACGAGTTCAGAAGATAACGTAGGACCCAAGATGAGCATTGAACTAAAGAGAGAAACAAGACGGGGATGTTCTCCGCCAATAGTCTCCGAAGGAATTGACCGCTGGTAGAGTCTATAAATTTCATAAGCAACTCAAATTATATTAAAAAAATCATATTCAATGTTATATAGTTTTTGTATTCAATGCGCATGGAAGAAAATATCTTTGTATAAGCCCAACGGGTTGAAGTTTGTCATGAATTGATTACGAAGCATTATGTAGGTTAGCTACAACCCAGAATTGATGAGATCAAAATTACGAAGCATCCCATGAATTGATTAGCTTATGTAGGTTAGCTACAATCCAGAAAGAAGGATTACACAAGTTAGAGAAAATATTTATTTCTAATTCAAAATTCATTCAAGGCAAGATTTTAGCAAGGAAGCTGTTTTATTTGAATTTAATAACATCTTTAATCCAAGCTTTGGAGTGGCCATCCGTTTCTTTCTTGATGGTAAGTTTGGAATGATTTTAGAGGGAAACAGGTCAATAAATCATTCAGCTGATCCAAGATGTATGATTTTGAGAGATGACGATGATTATGATCATGTAATTTTTTTTAGTGTGTTGATGATGAAAATCAGATACTTGGGATATGTCAGTAACTCTTATTTATGTGCCCAATTTATGTGATTTGCATTTTTTTAAAAAATTAACATAGAACTATCGTTATTATCATTCATTACAATTTCTCTCTCTCTCTCTCGCTCTAATCCTAGCTAGGGGGAATTCTTTTTTTGCTTGGAATATGGGGAAGAATAGCATTAAACAAATTTATCGTATTTTACATTACTTTGAGATCAAAACATCAATATTCCTATTAAATATCTGTCCATTCAGCTTAATACTTGTAGGAAGAAGAATTATTTGTTTGATTTGGTTCTTCAAAAACGTATAAGCGAATCCATAGTTGGGAAAATTCGTTCTTGTCTTCCGGGGGTAAACTCACTATTCTACAGAGTCAGCTTACTTCCTTCCCTGTGTATCTTCTTCAGTGAGTCAAATGACTAAAACTACGCAAATCAGGTTGGAGAGGGCATTTAATAAAATTTTGTGGGTTAGTCTTGGATCCGTTGGACTTTTTGGAAAAAAAATTTGTATACCAAAGAGGGAGTTTGGATTGGGTTTCAGAACATTTGTAAACTTTGTTAAGGTCAACCATTGTATGCTTTCGATAAAATTCAGGGAGCAAACAGGTTTGTGGGCTAAGCTCATGTTTAAAAGATATTGTAGACTATCTCATGTTTCTATTTATTCTCCAAAATTGGGTGATTCGGCGACGTGGAATGAAATGGTGATGATTAGATGAAAAGCAAAGGATTTTGTGGTTTGGAATTTGGGGGATGGTCAGATAACTTTTTGCTTTGATAACTAGACTTAATGACCCCATTAAAGGTGTTTTCCAATGAATTTGTTAATATTTATTAGGTTATTGCTAAATTTTGGGAGCAGGATCGTTGGGACAGAAGAAAATTATCAAATTGTCTCTCAACAGATTTGGTTGATTATACTGTGGATTTTCCCTTTGATGTGTCAAATAGATGAACATTTATTTAAAAGGAACTTTAATTCCACTATTTCTAAAACAATTGCTAGCAGGCTTTATGATGAACATAATTCTGGAAGGGGTGATCTTGTTTGGAATTCAATTCGTAAACCTTCTCAATCAGTCTTTTCATGGAGGCTGCACCTCAAATTTCTATCTGTTAATGATATATTAAATCTCAAAGGACAATGATTACCTTCTTGCTGCCTATTATGTAGACAGGAAGAAGAAAGTTTCCCACTTTAATTTTTGGATGCAGGTTTGCAGTTAAAATTTGGTATTGTTTGGCTGCTTCATTCGGGACTTTTATTCCAAGTAATGAAAATGTTCCATGGAGCAATGTCTGCTGTGTTGGAAGAAGAATAATAGGAGCAACTTTCAGAATATGATTCCTTATATTACATATTGGTTTTTTTGGGTGGAAAGAAGTTAGAGGAAACATCAAGGGGAGTCTCTACACGAGGAAAGAATCCTAACTTAGATCAAATCCTATATAGTCAAAGTTATTAAGTTCACTAATTCAGCTAAGTACCTGAACAAAATGCAAATTATAATGTTGATTAAAATTTGGTAGCTAGAACTCATCGAAATTCATGTCGGTTGGTTGTTTGGTGTAGGCCTTGCTAGCCTTTCCTTAAAATAGACGTTGATGGTAGTTTCAGGCGCGGCTGGTGCTGGGGTATTGTTTAGGAAACACGATAGTAGAGGTTTATTGCATCTTTATGCTTCATGTGATCCTTTATCAGCTCAAGGATTTGAATCTACTTCCATTATTACGGGCTTATGGTTGCTAAACAATTTAAATCTCAGCATTTGATCATTGAAATGGATTCACTCTTATCTTATCAAGTTTGTATGGAAACAACGTGTTGTCCTTAGACTCGTGCAATCACTTGGAGGAAAATTGAAAGGTTGAAAACTGTTTTAGATATATAGTGATCACATGTCTGCAGAGAATCGAATCAACCTACTGACTATCTAGCTACGTTGGGTGCGACTTTGAGGTCTGTCTATGTGGGTTTTGTCTTTAATTTCAAACTAAAGCTTTTAATTCACGGTAATAGCTTAAGGGTTCCTTATGTCAGATCAAAGTACTGCTCTAAGTACTGATCTATAGTGTATCCTTCTTCTTTATCAATAAAAGTTTACCTTGTTATATATATATAGATATATATTTATATATATCATGATTAAGGAGGAAATATAAATTTGTCATGAGTATAGTTTTTTAAAGAAGTTATTTATTGTATACATTGTCACAAGTTTGATGTATGAACATTCAATTGTTTTTTTATATAAGAGCTCTGGTAAAATCTAATTTATTAATTTTGTCAAAATATTATGAGAATTTCAACTATTTTTTTCTTTATCATTAAAATTTATCATCACAAATACTATTAAGCATCCCATAAGTGTTGTAAAAAACCAACACCAAATAAAGAAATTAAAGCATCTTTACCCTCTACAACCCAGAGTTCTTCCTTTTGTACATTCGTAATTTTTTACTCCTTTGCTATCACACTTCTAATAACCTTTGCAATAATAGTATCAACATAAGATGACAGCACTCCTGACTCCAATTATAAACATATTAATTATTGAATCAAATTGTACGTCAGAAGCTGTTTTCCTCTTTTTTACTCATTTTTTCTCCGAATTCGTTCCTTTTTGCTTCTTTTCATTCCAATCACTTAAAATCATCATACCTGCAATAAATCATGAAAAATACCTTTCTATAAAGTGAAATATCACAAAAAATGAGTAAAATTATTTAGTAAAGACAATATATATTTTTGGTGCATCAAAATCCCCCAAACTTAACTATTACTTGTCCTCAAGTAATTCTTTTACTACATAAAAATATAACTCTAGGCAATGCACTTTTCACCTGTAAGATACTAAAATCATTCATTCAAAAGAATATATTGGTTAGATCTTAGGAAAGAAATTTAGTAACTCAGGTCAATACTACAGGTATAAGAATATTCAGTAATCAAGTCTAAGAGTTCTAGTCTTCTATTTATTTCAAGATAAATCATAATTTGTCACTTTAAAAGTTCCTTGAAAGATTATATGAAAAAGGGGTTCATGAAAACTTTATCAAGAAGTAGGCCAATACTTTAAATATAAATTCAGAAATGAAATCAAGTTCTCCCTTTAGGGTGACTCAAGTGAAGCCAATGTTTGATTAGACATCTCCTCAAGTTTCACCTCATACTTTTCTTTTTCTTTCTTTTTCGTTTTCTTTTCTTTTTGGGATTGTTTTTCAATCCTTTTTTTTAAATGATAATTGCTATATCTGGATAGCCTTTAATGATTTTGAACTTCACTCTCTTCTTTCTAAAGTTCAAACTAGAGATATCTTCTTACTTTATAATTAGGTACAAGCTTTATTATTCATCATAAAGTCACAATCTCTTCTTAACACACAATACTTTAATTCTCTTAACATTTCAAAAATACAGTTTTATTTACTTTAAATAGTTAACTATAATCAAATCCGTTTATACCAAATATCTTATTTCTATAAATTTAATCTTTATTACCAAAAACTTTCATCTAATCATTCCATAATATTCAACTGAAATAAAAAGTTTTAGTTACCTACAGTAAGGTTCAACTGTCAGAAGTTATGCTAATAATTTTTTGAAAATATAATAATTGAGAACAAATAACAGTTAATATTTCTCCGCCCTCCCCCAAACTTAAATTTTTCAATAAAATTTGACACAGTAGAGAGTAAAAGAAAACTAAACTTTTTGTGTTGGGATCTTGAAATCTTCAACTGCTATCTAGTATTAGTCAAAATTTATAACCAGCAGGCATGAAACAGTTAGTAACAGTGATATATAAATATTGAAAACTTTTGTAAGGTGAAGAGAAATTAACTTTAAATATCTAAACATCCAACAAAACATCATAATACTAAACAAATCATAACATCACAACACAGTTCATTTAACAATTTCAAATTTTTTTCAATACAACATAACAGTACACCAACAGAGTTGCACATCACATGAAAAACAAATAACTACTACATCACAATAGAACAACACTACACAACAAGAAAAACAGAAATAAAAACAAACAATCTACCAATCTTCATCAACAGGACCATCAGTAGGGTCAGCAGGATCAGGTCTATACGGTGTATACTGGGGCAAGTTGAAAATATCACATCAGTCTCCCCCCTCATGAATCTGACTTGAGCATCATAATAGGCAATATTGAACTTAACTCTCCTCTTCAAATAATCTTCACTCACGTCACTTCTGGCCTCAAACACATCCATCCAACCATGGAATCTATCCACACTAGCACTCTATAATCTCAGCTGCTCCGTAATATCAGATAATTTAGGGGGGTTCAGATGTAGATGGAACGTCATAACTCAGAGTAGGAATATCAGTACTACTACTCTCATCTCGGGCTCCTACATGAGATTCATAAGTATGGATAATAGTCCTTGTAATCGGTCTCAGTGGTATAGCCACTTCTTCAAAACTGCTGAACTCTACTCCAGACTGAACACACAGGGCACGAACTAAGAAATGATGTCCTAATCCACCAGTGGTCTCGCCTCTAGAAATAGTCTGAATGTTCTTAAAGACAATAGTTCCAATGTCAATCTTTTTCATCTTCTGAATACAATAGTTCAGAATTGCTCTATCCCTTAGTAACCTCATTCGTGGTGATAAGAAGGTAATAGTCTTGCAGAGATGAAATAGTGTCAAACTTTTGATGCAATATTTAACTTGTAAGCGGGGAAATTAATCATCTGTTTTTGACTTACTTTCTAATTCCCTCTTCATCCATCAGAAAAGCAATCACTTCTCTCATATTTGCCTTCAAGTATCAAAGTTTTCATATTCACAAACAAATGTTTCCCGAGTCTAATAGAATTCATTAATACGCTGAGGAGTAAACTCAACAATTATTCCTCTAACTAACACACACTCAGTCTCAGTCCAGCGCACATTTGAATAGAACTCTCTAACAACTCCCACAACCGCATTCGCAGTAAAATAACAAAATCGTTCCCAGTTCCGTTCTGCAATTAACTACTCTACAGATCCACCAAGATTATCAAAAGCTCGGTCCTGGATACACTTCTTATTGTAAAGGTAAGAGTTAAAGTGAAATTGCACTTTAACATTAACAAATTTTTCTTCATCAAAATCCAATTTTCTCTTCCATTTACTCAACCTTGGGGCTATGTGAATTTCTAAAATTTGCAAGAAAATTCCAATAAATTCCAAATTCAAAATGTAACAAACTCCAAATACTATTGTAAACAAGTAAGAGCAAATTTCATCATAGGAAATCTCAAAATTTCTTTAGAAATCTAAAAATTCTAACCTAAGCAAAGTGAGAGATTTCCATGGTGAAAATAAAAAATTTTTAACTTAAACTGAAGCTCTTACCAAGAGAAGTGTAGATCCAGTCTCGAAAAGCTTTGAAATCACTTCAAATCTGAGATCTAGCAAGCCCTAGGTCTTCAAAATCGCAAAAATGGAGGAGGAAAACGAAAGCAATGGAAAAAATCGCGGGTCCCAGGGTCAAAATTGTGAAATAAAGGGTTTTCAAAATTTTTCTATACTTGGGCGCCGGAGGCGCTCTATTTATTAAAAATGCCAAACTCTCTGGATTTGGGCGGCGGCGGCACCAGTTTAAAATTTTTTTTGGGTCCAAAATTTTTTTTGTAATTTCGATCATATCAACCTCCACAATGATATTTATCACTTGATTAAGCATCTACTTCATCTAACAAGTAATAATTAACACAATTCTTTACGCAAACAATACACAATATATTTTTAAATATAAAATCCAAGTTACATTATAAACACCAAATATGTTCATTCAAACCAAACCAACAACTCTTAGATGTTTAGTGTTGCAAGTATGCTACGATAAGCAAACACTAAAATCTAAGCACGCAATGAAAGTAAGCATATCAAATCCAAATTAAAATTACAAAGCAAAGCAAAGTAAATACTACACACACCAAACAAAATTAAGCAAAGTAAACTAAACAGACAATAAACATAAGTAGAATCTAATAATCACTCCACATCGGTATCTTCTCCTCTGATGTCTCCAATACATTACTGATGCACGAATAAATTGTAGAATAGACGAAATGAGAATTCATCAGATGAATCCTCAGTAATCACCGCGTTCTTCTTCATCAGATTAATCAGGCCCATCTCAATTCAACCAGTGTGATCAAAATATTCCTTCATCCTCCAATCTATATGATCGAATAAATCAGAAATATTATTGATTACATTCATAACGTTCTGTACCTCTTTCTCCAACTGTTTGATCCTCTTCAGTATCATTCTAGAACTTTCAGGAAAATAGGGATGAATCGGTTGTGAAGTCAGTGTTGGTTGATCAGCAAGCAAATTCATATCATCTTCATCTCCCACTGTTTGGTAGTCATAAAGATTAGTTGGATCAATAGGCCTCCATGGAAGAAGAACCTTTTCCCAACTCTCATATGGAACTTGTGATTGACTACATAACAGAAATATGATGGACGGGTGTCCAAGCCCATATTTAGATCCATGAACAATTATTCCCAAAACTGATTTCACAATTATATTACTAATGTCAATCAGCCTCCCAGTTTGAATAGAAAAATTCAAAATGGCACTTTCCTTTGTTACCTTACTAATTTTCAACGTTGGAAATAACATTGCCAAAATAAAGTAATGCCACTTCTTTGACACTGGATTTAGAGACGCATAAGGGAAACTAATATATCCATTTTCTCTAATTTCCTAATCCTCATTCTCATCTGTCAAATAACAAGACACATCATTCATATTATCACTTGTGGTAATGAAATTAGAATAATGGCAAATAGGTACATTCTCAATCATAACGAGATTGTTAATTCTTGCAGGAGTGAATTGCACAAACCTACCTCGCACAAATACAAATCCTTGGTTGATACCATGAAGATTTGTATAGAATTCTTTCACGATCGGAACAACTACGACAGGGGTAGTGTAGCAAAGCACTTCCCAGCGTCTCTCCTTAATTATCTCTTCAATTCTAGTAGTAGGATTATCCATAACTCGATTTATGAAGCCTCTTTCCTTGATAATCCTCCTCTTCATTATCACTTTGTTGAACAATCTCTGCGCCTCAAAACTTATAAACTTCCTTCGGTTAAAAATGATAGATCGAGGGGTTTCTATAGAGTAGGAATCCATGGGATGCTAATTGGGAATGGTAGTTTTCATTTTTATGGAGTTTGGAAGTCTAAAATGGAGTTTAAGGAGTTATAAAGACAAAGTTTCAGCTCAAAACCACCAAAACTCACATTTTGAAACTCCAAAAACCATCAACAGGTTTTGGGCGCCGGCGGGGCTCAAACCTGTAAGTTTAATAACTTCTCTGTAATTAGGTGCGGGTGGTGCCCATTTCGGCGCCGACAGTGCCAATGGTAAAAAATTCTCACCGAACTTCGTTTGGCCCAAAATATTCCAATATCTCAATTCGATCCAATTTTTATCAATTTTATAAGTATTTAGGAGCGATTAGGATTCAAAAATAAATATCTAAAAAGCACAAGTACAACAAACAAGCAAACACAACACAAAGATACATATGTGTTGCCTCACATAAAGCACTTGGTTTAACGTCGTCAGCTCGACAAACCCTTAAGTTAATCTAGATGACTAGGCATTAAAGCCTCTTTGAAGTCAGGTTTAAACCCATTCGAGTAAGGCTTTAATCGATGCCCATTAACATTAAAAATCTTTCCAGTATTAGGATATTTAATATCAACTGCTCCAAAAGAATGAACTTTTACAACTGTAAAAGGTCCTAACCATCTAGACTTGAGCTTTCCAGAAAATAACTTCAATCTTGTGTTGTATAACAAAACATTTTATCCAAATTCCAATTTCTTTTTCAATATCTTTCGATCATGCCACAATTTCATTTTCCCTTTATAGATCCTGTCATTAGAATGAGATGCATTTCTAATCTCTTCTAATTCATTCAATTGCATAAATCTTTTCTCTCCAGCATTTTTCAAATTAAAATTTAACTCTTTTATCGCCCAATATGCTTTATGCTCCAATTCAACTGATAAATGACAAGTTTTACCAAACACTAGTCTATAAAGAGGCATTCCAATAAGGGTTTTAAAAGCAGTTTTATAAGCCCATAAAGCAGTATCTAATCGAGCAGACCAATCTAATTTATGATTATTAACAGTTTTCTTCAAAATTCTTTTAATTTCACGATTAGATACTTCTGCTAAACCACTAGTCTGGGGATGATAAGCAGCAGAGATTCTATGAATAATATTATATTTTTTAATTAATCTCTTAATTCGATTGTTCCTAAAATGGGATCCAGCATCAGTTATGATCACTCTTGACATTACATTTCTTGTAAATATATTTTTCCTTAAAAATTTTGAAACACTCCGAGCATCGCATCTAGTTAAAGTAATAGCTTCAATCCATTTCGAAACATAATCAACAACAACAAATATATATAAATTTCTAAATGAAGGAGTAAATGGTCTCATAAAATTTAATCCCTATACATCAAAAATTTCAACATCCAAATTATAATTTAGAGACATTTCATTTCTTCTAGAGATATTACCTACCTCTGACATCAATCACATGATTTAATATATCTATAAACATCTCTAAAAAGAGTTGGCCAATAAAATCTAGATTGTAGAATCTTAAAAGCAGTTTTTTCAACACCAAAATGACCTCCAAATTCATAATCATGACATCGTTGAATAATCAAATTTGTTTCTTCTTGTGGTACACATTTCCTATTAATCAGATCCTTACACTGTTTATATAGATAAGGCACATCCCAAAAATAAAATTTTGCATCATATTTGAACTTCTTTTGTTGTTGCCTTGTTAAATCAGGTGGTACAATATCATTTACAATATAATTCACAATATCAGCATACCAAGGAAAGTTGTTTCCCATAATTGTATAGAGTTGCTCTTCAAGGAAAATTTCAGTGATTACACAGAACTAGATTTGTTTTCTCACAGAGCTCCAAAATTTTTGCTAAGTTTTCCAAGAAAATTTCAAATGAAGTCCCAAATACAGAGAAATCATCCATAAAAACTTCTATTCCATTATCTATCATACTACTGAACATAGGCATCAAACATCTATGAAATGTTGTAGGTGCATTACACAGTCAAAAAGGCATTCTTCGAAAAGCAAAGGTTTCATAAGGGCTAGTAAATGTTGTTTTTTCTTTATCCTCGGGAGCAATAGGTATTTGATGGTAACTAGTATATCCATCCAGAAAATAGTAGTACTTGTGTCCAACTAGTCTATCTAGCATTTGATTGAGAAAATGAAGAGGAAGGTGATGTTTTCTAGTGTCGGCATTTAATTTCTTATAATCAATACAAATTCGCCATCCATTAATTTGTGTTGTGGGTATAATTTCAATACATTCATTCACTTCAACAGTCACTCCTCCCTTTTTTAGTACACATTGTATTGGACTCACCCAAGCACTATCCGAAATAGGATAAATAATTTCAGCATTCAGCCATTTTAAAATCTCTTTCTTAACTACTTCTTTCATTATAGGATTCAATCTCCTTTGCGGATCAACTCTCGGTTTATGTTCTTCATC
This sequence comes from Papilionanthe hookeriana x Papilionanthe teres, assembly GCA_022702705.1. Lineage (NCBI taxonomy): Eukaryota > Viridiplantae > Streptophyta > Magnoliopsida > Asparagales > Orchidaceae > Papilionanthe > Papilionanthe hookeriana x Papilionanthe teres. Next base: position 65,722,075 of record CM040430.1, on the reverse strand, counting down.
TAATAAAATTTTGTGCATACAAATCGAAGGACTAACTCCTTTAATATTCGCCAAAGTCCATTAAAAAGCTTTCTTGTATCTTTTTAAAGTTTCCAACAACTTTTGTTCTTGATAATCGTTTCACTTCGAAGATACAATAATTGGCAAGGTAGATAACTCTCCTAAAAACATATAATTTAAATGATTAGGAAGAATTTTCATCTCAAGTTTAGGAGGTTTTATTATAGATGAAACTAAGCTTTTATTTACACCTTTCATAGTGTCTAATACTTCGAATCTCTCCGTAACATACTCCAAATCTTCATTCTTCTTACTATTTGAATTTTTATCATCTTCAATTTCTTCTTCAAACATATTTTCATATTCTTCTTCTTTTTCAAATATATTTTCAAAATGATCGTTTCTCAAGTAATCATAGACCTCCATCCTAAAACATTCATTGTCTTTTTCCATTAAGGGATACTTCATAGATTTTAAAATATTAAATGTCAACTCTTGATCATTAACTATCATAGTTAATTCTCTTTTTTGAACATCAATTACCGCTCTTCCAGTAGCAACGAATGGTCTTCCCTAAATGATTGGAATTTCTTTATCTTCCTCCATATCAAGTACAATAAAATCCACAGGAAAGATAAATTTATCCACTTTCACTAACACATCTTCCACCACTCCTTTAGGGTAAGTAATGGAACGATCGGTCAACTGAAGAGTCACAGATGTAGGAGAAATTTCTCTTATTCCAAACCTTTTAAAATTAGATAAAGGCATAAGATTAATACTTGCTCCCAGATCACATAAAGCCTTTCCGAAAAAATTTTCACCTATAGCACACGAGATAGTGAAACTACGAGGATCTTTTTGTTTTTCCGGAAGCTTCTTCTGAATAATTGCACTACACTCTCCGCTAAGTGCAACAGTTTCATAATCTGTAAACTTTCATTTCTTTCTCAGGATATCTTTCATAAACTTGGCATAGTCAGGCATCTATTCTATTGCTTCAACAAAAGGAATATTTATCATTATTTTTTTAAGAATCTCCAAAAATTTTCCAAATCTGTTATCACTGTTTTGTTTCTTTAATCTTTGAGGACATGGAGGTGGTGGTTTTTCAACAGTTATCTTCATTGGCTCAAGAGGACAATCTAAGTCTGGATAAATCTTGTTTTAACCTTTTTCGATTTCAACCTTCTCCTTTTCTATTTCAACTTCTTTTTGCCTCTAGTTTCCAATTCTTTTCCACTCCTTAATTGAATAGCCTTAAGTTGTTCCTTGTTTTAATCTTTTGGATTGATTTCCACATTACTTAGAAGTGTTCTAGAAGGTCTATTATTAAGTGCAGTGAAAATATGTCCTAACTGATTTTCAACATTTTTCATAGCAACACCTTGAGCTTGTAAATGATTTCCCATATTCAAAATCATTTCTTCAGCAGACAACTTCTTATCCTTAAATTATGAGTTACTATTAAATCCAGGGGGATAATATGATCTAAAGTTAGTATTTCCTTGATTGCTCGAATTTCCAATTGGATTTATTGAACTGTTAGCCCAGTGCATGTTAACATTAACATTGTTATTATTCCAATTGAAGTTTGGGTGATTCTTCAAACCATGATTATAATAATTCAAATAAGAATTGTTAGGTCTATTAATAGCATTTAAAGTCTCATAAGGTGTTTTCTATTTTTTTATCTGTCCAAATGAATTTTCCTTCAACACTTGAGGTGGTTGAGAATAATTCATTCCATATTGAGTTATTTTCTTAGAAAGGGCTGCAATTTGAGAAACTACCATAGTCATCATTTCTGAATCATGAACACTAGCTACTCTCTTAAGATTTAGCCGTTCAGAGGGCCATTAAAATCATTAGTAGCCATTTCTTCAATTAATGTGTATGCTTCATCAAAAGGTTTTGACATTAATGATCCGCCACCAGCAGCATCTATAATAGATCTTAATGATTCCACTAATCGATAATAAAATGTTTGAGTTATTAACCAATCTGGTAAAGCATGATGTGGGCACTTCCTAAGAAGATCTTTAAATCTCTCCTAAGCTTCATATATTGACTCTCCTTCAAACTGACAAAAGGATGTAATATAATTTCTTACTTTAGCAGTATTTAATGAAGGAAAATATTTCGATAGAAACTTTTGAGATAATTCTCCCCAAGTTCTAATAAATCCAGGTGCTAACGAGTTTCACCATGCCTTAGCTTTATCCCTTAATGAAAAAGGAAAAAGTTTAAGTCTGACAGCGTCACTAGACACTCCATCATATTTAAAAGTAGCACACAGTTCTAAAAAACTAGCGAGATGTAAATTTGGATCCTCATTAGGTGTTCCTCAGAATTGATTACTTTGTACCATTTAGATAATAGCTAGTTTAAGTTCAAATGACTTAGCAGCAACATCAGGATTTTGAATAGTTATGTGAATTTCATCTGCTGTTGCGTTAGCATAATCTCTTAAAGGTCTTGGCAAATTTCTAATTTCATTTCTCTGATTATCTTGATTATTCGCCATTTTGCAAGGATTTTCAATTTGTTTTTGTTGTTTTGTAATTTTTTTGATAGTGCACTCTAACTCTGAATCGTAAGGCACTAAACCTATAGATCCACTACTACGCATATACAATCACACAATTACTTTTATAAAAGGTAAACAAACACAACTACACACTACAAAATAAAGATTTTCTGTTGCTATATTATTAATAAATAATATTTATACTTTCTTACTTACTACTCAATACATTCCCGTCAACGGCGCTAAAAACTTGATGCACGGGACTTATATTTTGCAAGAATTTATGAACTCAAATTTATATATTTATAATGATTTTGTTAAGTCCAAGCATTCAATGCAAGTATACATATCGTATCAAGTAATACAGGGCTCTAATGGAGTCCTGGTTATCGATCCCACAGTGAATTGTAAAGTATAAGAAAGCATTCACAATATATAATATAGCACTAAAATCTTATATTTAAATAGCACTTAAAGTTTAATACTTACTCCAACTAACTCTTTGCAGAAAACAGTAACAATTAACTAAACTACAATTACTTCTAACAACTTTAAAAATAGAATTAACTAACAGATACACTAAACTAAGTATTTGAAAGGTTTTTGATATATGAGAAAAGTATCTTTCCTCTTGCAATGAGAATATGATGTGTGGATTAATATAAAACAATTATCTATATTATTGTGCCAAAAAGGAGCATAGATGATTCTTTACCCTTAAAAGAGTACCCCCTCTTTTAAGCAAGAAAATAACATTGACATATCCTATGTTTAGTCACTAAATCTAAGGCTAGGCTGGGAGGATGCCGGCTCTCACTTCGAAGCTCCCACTCACCCTTCATCCGAAGGCTAACCTTTGATATTAGTTATTAATCTTAGAACCAATTTGGGGATTTCAGCCTGTCACCCTGAAATCTCCACATTGAAGTCCTTCAAAACACATTTCCCTATTTTTTTACACACAATTCCCATGAACTACGCAATTCATCCATAGAAATTGAATGGATCTTTCATTATTGTTGTAGGACATTAAATCCTTTCAAACTTAATGTTTAACAACATATTTTAACATTTCAATTGGCCAAATCGAGAAGTAAATTAAGTTCGAAATGAAAAACCATCATAATTTCTTCAATACATTAAAAGCACATCAAATCCACATCAATCCATCATCACTTCTCTATGCAAGAAGAAAGACAAGGGAGAATACTCAGAATTCATGAAGAAAATTCAATAAAATATGAATTTTATATATAAAAGAAAAGTCATACAAACCACAAAAGAAAATACAACTTATCTCTTTCTCTTCCCCAATGCAATTCCCTTGAAGTTCCTTTGAATCCTCTTCTCTCTTCTTTACAACACTTGATTCTATCTTTAGAATGGAATGAAAGAAGCAATCTCTCACTTTACCTCTTCTCCTTCACTCCTTAGAGAAAAATTCCTCCCAAATCCTCACTCTACAAACTCTTTTCCTAAACCCTAACACTTAACACACTAAGAGAAACAAAAAGAAAGCAAGAGAGACCACCAAAAACTCTCCTCTTCTCGTCAAAAAATAGTTACTTATAAGATAGGGACGAAATACCAAGTGTTTCCATAGGCATCCTTTTAAAAAATTGCCAAATCTTTTCAAATTTGAACTCTAATGACTTCGGGGACCGGCGGTGCCAGATAGGGTGTCAGCGACGCTCTATCAAGCCATTTATATATCAAGTCTCTGAATTTGGGCATCGACAGTACCCATTCTGGTGTCGGTGGCGCCAAAACACCTTTTCCACCATTTTATTCCTTTTTGCTCCAAATTTGTTCCTTTTTTCTTCTTTTCACTCCAATCACCTAAAATCATCACACCTGCAATAAATCATGAAAAATATCTTTCTTTAAAGTGAAATATCACTCAAAATGGGTAAAATTATATAGCAAAAATCATATATATTTTTGGTGCATCAGCCGCTGGTGCCCAAAGTTGGTGGAATTCAAATTTAAAGAGTTTTGGCGTCTTTTTAAAGGGATGCATATGGAAATTTTTGGGATTTCGTCTGTAACTTATATGCAACTATTTTTAGATGAAAAGAAGTGAGTGGAAGGGGGATCACTTGGTTTCTCTTGCTATCTCTTAGTGTTTTAGTGTGTGTTAAGTGTTAGGGTTTAGGAGAAGAGTGTGTAGCAGTGAGGATTTGAGAGGAATTCTTCTCTAAGGAGTAAAGGTGAAGAAGTAAAGTGAGAGATTGCTTCTTTCTTTTCATTTTAAAGAGAGAATCAAGTGTTGTAAAGAAGAAAGAAAAAGATTCAAAGGAACTTCAAAGGAATTGCATTGGGGAAGAGAAAGAGATAAGTTGTATTTTCTTTTTTGGTTTGTATGACTTTTCTTTTATATATAAAATTCATATTTTATTGTATTTTCTTCATGAATTATGAGTATTCTCCCTTGTCTTTCTTCTTGCATAGAGATGTGATGATGGATTGATGTGGATTTGATGTGCTTTTAATGTATTGAAGAAATTATGATGGTTTTTCATTTCAAACTTAATTTACTTCTCGATTTGGCTAATTGAAATGTTAAAATATGTTGTTGAACATTAATTCTGAAAGGATTTAATCTCCTACAACAATAAAGAAAAATTAATTCAATTTCCATGGATGAATTGTGTAGTTCATGGGAATTGAGTGCAAATAAATAGAGAAATGTGTTTTGATGTACTTCAATGTGGAGATTTCAAGGTGACTGGCTGAAATCCCCAAATTGGTTCTAAGATTAATAACTAAATATCAAAGGTTAGCCTTCGAGAGAAGGGTGAGTGGGAGCTCCGAAGTGAGAGCCGGTATCCTTCCAGCCTAGCCTTAGATTTAGTGACTATACTTAGAATATGTCAATGTTCTTTTCATGCTTAGAAGAGGGGGTACTCTTTTAAGGGTAAAGAAACATTTATGCTCCTATTTGGCACAATAACATAGATAATTGTTCCATATAAATCCACACATCATATTCTCATTGCAAGAAGAATAATACTTTTCTCATATATCAAAAAACTTTCAAATACATAGTTTACTGTGTCTGCCAGTTACTTCTATTTTTAAAGTTGTTGGAAATAATTGTAGTTTGATTTAATATTACTGTATTTTGCATAGTGGTAGAAGAAGTAATTAGTAAACTTTAAGTGCAATTTGATTATCGATTTCAGTGCTATAATATATATATATATTATGAAACACTTTCTTATACTTCATACTTCCCTGTGAGATCGATAATCAGGACTCAGTTAGAGCCCTGTTTTACTTGATACGATACGTATGCTTGTGTTGAGTGTTTAGACTTTACAAAATCATTATAAACATATATAAATTTGAGTTCATACATTCTTGTATATATAAAGTCCGCCGGTCAGCACTGCTGGCACCAGAATGGGCGTCGCCGACACCATTTTCCAGAGACTCAACAATTAATTCAACGATAGAGCGCCACCGGCGCCCCATGTTGGTGGAATTAAAATTTGAGGAACTTTCACGACTTTTTGAAGGGATGCCTATGGAAACTCTTGAGATTTCATTTCTAACTTATATGTAATTGTTTTTGGATAAAAATGTGTGGTTTTGAATGTGTGTTATGAAGTTCTAGAGAGGGAGAGTGTGCGTTAAGTGTTAGGGCTTAGGAGAAAGGTGTGTAGAAGTTAGAATTTGAGAGGAATTCTTCTCTAAGGAGTGAATGAGAAGAAGTAAAGTGAGAGATTACTTCTTCCTTTCCATTCTAAAGAGGATAATAAGTGTTGTAAAGAAGAGAGAAAAGGATTCAAAGGAACTTCAAGGGAATCACATTAGGGACAAGAAAGAGATAAGTTGTATTTTCTTTTGTGGTTTGTATGACTTTTCTTTTATATATAAAATCCATGTTTTATTATATCTTCTTCATGAATTCTGAGTAGTGTCCTTTGTCTTTCCTCTTGCATAGAGATGTGATGATGGATTGATGTGGATTTGAAGTGCTTTTAATGTATTGAAGAAATTGTGATGGTTTTTCTTTTCAAAAATAATTTACTTTTAGATCTAGCCATTTGAATTGTTAAAATATGTTGTTGAACATTAATTCTGAAAGGATTTAGTGTCCTACAACAATAATGAAGAGTCCATTCAATTTTCATGAATGAATTGCGTAGTTCATTGGAATTGAGTGCAAATAAATAGAGAAATGTGTTTTGATGGACTTCAATTTGGAGGTTTCAGGGTGACAGGCTGAGATCCCTGATTTGGTCCTAAGATTAGTAACTAAACTTAAAGGCTAACCTTCAGGTGAAGGGGGAGTGGGAGCTCCGTAGTGAGAGCCGGTATCCTCTCAGCCTAGCCTTAGATTTAGTGACTAAACTTAGGATATGTCAATGTTCTTTTCATACTTGGAAGAGGGGTACTCTTTTAAGGGTAAATTAACATTTATGCTCTTATTTGGCACAATAACATAGATAATTGTTCCATATCATCCACACATCATATTCTCATTGCAAGAGGAAAGATACTTTTCTAATATATCAAAAACCTTTCAAATATATAGCTTATTTTGTGTTTGTTAGTTAATTTTGTTTTCAAAGTTATTAGAAGTAATTGTAGTTTGAATAATTATTACTATTTTCTGCATAGTGGTAGTAGAAGTAAGCTTTAAACTTTAAGTGCAATTTGAGTATCGGATTTCAGTGCTACATTACCTATTGTGAAACACTTTCTTCTACTTCGTAGCTTCCGTGTGAGATCGATAACTAGGACACCATTAGAGCCCTGTATTACTTGATACGATACATATTCTTGCGTTGAGTGCTTGAAATTTACAAAATCATTATAAACATATATAAATTTCAGTTCATAAATTCTTGCAAAATAAAAGTCTGGAAATCTTTTAGTCATGGAGCTTATGTGTGCAGGTGCTGACGGCGACCAACCCAGAGCTGATGGCTTCTTAGTCCAGAGAATGGTGAGAAATGACACTTACGCCACCCAGAAATGTCATCGAATGCACCAGTTATGGTTATGGCTGAGATTCCAAGATATTAGGAATGACATTTGGAAGGTTTCTTTAGGAATCTCTTGGGAAATTCATCCCTACATTATAAAATAGTGTATTTATGTCAGAAAAAGTCGTGTATGTTACAAAAAAATAAGAGGAATGCTTAGATATCTTAGAATTTATGTAGAAATGTAGATTTCTACCTTTTTGGAGAGATTGGAGAGGGGATTTTGAGAGAATTTGTAAAAGAATGTGCTAGCATTGCATGGATCATTGAGAGACTTTGTAGGAAGGATTTTCATCTTTCGTCGAAGGGGAAAAAGCTAATTATTGTATTCTTCATTATCTTATAATTTTGTAAAGAATTATCTTGTGAATTTGCTTTGATGAATTGAAGTTTTTCGTTATGTTTTCTTTGTGCTTTGTGATGTGTTATTCTTGCACTTCCTTCTTGTTTGAAAATATTAGCATGAGAAGATTATGTCATTGTTTTCATTCTACTTTTCTTTTGTAATGAGTAGGATTCATGTTTAAGATTTTGGGATGCTTGTTAGAAGAGGTTTTAATTATAAATTTAATGGTTGAAACTTGAACTTTGTTTACATTACCGTAAGGGTCGTTATAGTGTTAAAATTTATTATAATTGTATTAAGATCCAAGAGAACAGTGTAATTTTCAACAAAGTAGAATTTCATTTAATTCCATGGATGAGAATGTAGTACATGTGGTTAAGTGCAAATAAAAAGGATAATATACATTTATGGACGTAGAATTGGAGATTTTAGAGTGACAGACTAAAGTCCCCAATTTGGTCATAGTTTTTGGAAACTAAACCGAGAGTTAGCCCTTAAGTGAGGGGAAGTTGGAGCTTTGGAGTGAGAGCCAGTATCCTCCCAGCCAAACCACAGATTTAGGGACTAAACCCAGGATTAGCCAATGTTCTTTATGCACTAAATAGAGGCTAAAGAATAGGATTGCTCCTATTTGGCACACACAATAATTAATGTATCACATTCCTAAACTTTATCCAATTCACTACATAACTATAGTAGTTTTTAACATCTCAAAATTATCCAAACTAATTCGTCCATAAAGGGTTATATTTAGAGTTAGTAATTTGCTTTAGGAGTAGTTATAAGTTATTTTAAACTGAAGACTTACCTTTAGGAGTACTTGTTAGAAAAACCACTTAAATTGATATTCCAATCTAAGGTCCGATAGCAGTATACTAGAATTCTAAGGGATTTCTTACCTCGCTTCTCTGTGGGATCAATACTGGGCTTTTTTAAAAAAAGCCCTATATTACTTGAACATATAAGTTCACTTGCATAGAACCCATAATGTGTGAATTTTTATCTATATTTTATAACATTTTAATTTTGCATACTAGTGATCCTCGATTACAATATACAAGAGTTTGATCCATTAATTTTCTTGTTTAATTTTCTTCATTTACAACTTTGCCAAAAACTTAACTGCAAAGCAAAGCAAGATTTTAGTTATCTCATTAAATATTAAGGATTTTACGCAAGTATATGTATCGTTATCAAGTAATATATAGCTTTTTGATTAAGCTCCAAATATCGATCCCGCAGAGATCAGGTAAATCACAACGGCTTTCAAGAGAAGTTTTATTCTACAATAACACACCTTAACTTGGAAGGTCGATAAAGGTTTGGTTTTAATTAAATCCTAAAATTATTAATACAATACTACTTCTAAACTAAAATACTTAATGAAAATCAGAAAGTCGGGTTTATATATATTAGAAGTACTCTTCCTCATGCAATGAAATTTGTGACATGTGTAAAAGAAAAACAAGTAGTGAGAGAGATTGTAAAAAATAGGAGCAATTATATTCTTTAACCTTACTTGGTTCCATAAAGAACAAATTTTAATCAAATGCTTTGAAATCTTAAAGATGGGTTAGGCAGAGAAGATACTAGCTCTCACTCTAGAGTTCCCTCTTCTCCCTCTACCTAGGGGCTAACATCTCATATCAATGCTCAAAACATCAAACCAAATTGGGGGCTTTAGCCTGTCATTCCGAATTCCTCTAATTTTACACCCATTAAAGTATATCTCCTTATTTTTTTTGCACTTAATTATATGGACTACATTCTCACCCATATAATCTCATGTGATTCTTGTCAATAGTTGACTAAGACAATACCACATTGGTTCTTATATGTTCTCACAATAGATTTTAACATGCAAGTTGATCATGTTTACATGTAAATGAAGAAAAAAGTAAAATCATCACAATATATTCTCATTCTACTCAATTCTATATCCTACACATGCATACTAATGTATTGTAAGAGGGAAGAGTAATGAAAACTACTCACTACACATGGAGAAACAACAAGAACATTTCATTGAATAAGTCTTTGAAACCACACAAATAAAGTACTAGATTCAAATTAAAATATAATGAAAATACTTATCATTGATGGAAATTAACTTTCCTTGTATAGTAAAAGAAATCTTCTTACAATCCTCTCCAAGAATAAAGTGAAAAGAAAAGAAAAAAATCATCACTCTCTCTCTTTCTCCCTCACCTTGTCGCCCCACTTGGGGCTCATGCCCAAATGATCTTCTTCTTCTCCAAGTCTTCTTCTCCTCTTTCTACTAGTTCCTCTCCCTTCCCTAAGTCCTCTTCTTCAACAGTTTCCAAGCCCTAATTATAATTTATCAAGGGATTCTTAAGTGTCTCTTCAAAAGAGTCCACATTCAATGAATCTTTTAAATGGTGTCTTAAGTGCCACTTCACTACAAGAGACACATCTATTTAATAATAAGTCCTTATAACTGCCCCAAATCCTTTTGGAAAGTCCATTTTATCATTTTAAATGAATTCCCCATGAGACACACTTAACAACGCTTCAAAAGACGTCCAAATCAGACGTTTCTTGTAGAAGTTATGATAAAAATCATCACTGGCAGCTATGCGCCCATTTTGGGCGTTTAAGCACCACTTCCTGGCAGCTATGCACCAACCGGTGGTGGTTAGGAACCAGGTATAGGTACATAGGTGTCTGGTTTGAATTGTTTTGCTCTGATATGCTTCGGTTCAACCCGTTTTGCTCTGGTATGCTCCCTTTTGGTCCATTTTTGTTTCTTTTACTCAAATCACTCCAAATTTTTCAATTTGATGTACCTACAGCCAAAAACACAAGAAAACAAACCTTTAAAGTGCAATATCATTATAAAATTTAGCATAAAAAGTAGTACATTTTTAGGTAGATAAAAATTCCCCAAACTTAAACATCTCTTGTCCTCAAGTAATACTACCCATTTAAAATAGTATATGTAGATTAGAGTTAATGTGTCATCCTTTATAATTGTTAATATTTTGTTCTAAAAAAGTGATATTTCAACTTAGAAGAACTTCTAGTGAATTAGACTAGCCCAGGGTAAAAATATTTATCATTAAACTTCAGAATTTGTTTTCCTATCAAAATCAAAAAAATATGAAGATTTTTCAAACTTCAGATCTTACGAACTTTACTATCTAGCCTTAAAAACTCTCTTAAAAATAATTTAACTAATATAAGTATTAAATGCATGCTTAGGATTATTCTAATTTCCTTACTCTAGAAAAACTCAAGTGAAAACAATTTTTAATTAGGACCTCTCCTAAAACTTCTCCTCACAATTATTATTATTATTATTATTATTACTATTACTATTATTATTCTTTTCAGGATCTTTTTTATCCTTTTTTTATATATGAGGATCACTATATTTGGAGAAATCCTTAAATAATTTTGAATTTCACTATTCTCTTCTAAAGTTAAAGCTTATTACTTTCCTTTACTTGAAGAGATGTATAATTTATTTAAATACCTTTCAAAAGAGCCTTAAATATTTGAAAATAAAAATTGTAAGAATCCTTAGTTTTCCAAAAATACATTTCTTTCTACTAAAGATATTTATTCATTCTCCCATATTCTCCACTAAATATCCGTAACTCTAGGTTCACCCTTTTCACTAAAAATATCAACTAAGTTTTTATACTCCATTTATATACTTAAAATTCTAACATTCTTACGATGACTACACATAACAAATATCATTAGAAATACAATACAAATTTATTTATAGTAGTTTTGAAAACAAGTAAGTTTTAAATTTGAAACATTTTTCTTTCCCCCCAAAACATAAGCTCAAAAATGTGTAACAATGAAGGACAAATATATGCGACAGGGAAAGATCACTTTTACAATTTACTACACATCCTACAAAAATTTCAACAAATAGAACTTGGTAGAATATTGCAGTAGAATGTAAATCTAAACTAAACATGCTTGACATAACATTATAAAGGAATTTTAAATTGAAGAAATGGTACAAACTGAAGATTAAACAGGAACACATTTTAAACTTTATAAAGGAATTGTTGGATGCTAACAAGTTCAAAATATTAAGATAAGTTTTTTTTGTCTCCAATGACTCATTCAACTTGATTCATAAACATAGACACACAAACACCAATACATAGACTCACAGATTTCATAAATAAACAAGAGCTGAGGTTAATTTTATCTCCCTTCTACTCACATTTCCCCTTCTTACATTTAGTTTCTAACGAAGGCAACTACACTAATAACGTGGGTGTATTATAAAATTTTCATATGGTTATCACCCTTGGACCAGAATTTCCTTATTATAAAAACTCTTGTGTTTCCAATTTCAGTTTTACTCTAAGTGTAAGGTATACACAATCTGGTAAAATAAAAGTAGTGCATTTAATCTAGATGTTGTTCACTAAGTAAGTTCATGACCTTACTCTGTAAAGACAAAGTCAGATAAAGGGAGTATTAGAGTTGACATGGAGTGATCCACGTCCGAACTCTAGATGCTTCAAGGTAATGCTCATCTTCGGTTGAGAACTAAAGACATAACAGACTCGTCAACGTGCAACTACCATAAGTCATATACAAATTTAGTCAAGATAAAGGCATAACCTCAAAACATTAACTCAAACCACTTTTACACATCAAACAAGGATCAAAGTCCAACAGCTCACTATTATCCAATCCAACATAACAACAATCACACTATACTGCTAACAAAGATAACCATGGATTGACTCCTATGAAGCGCTTGGTCTCACACTGACCACCCGAAGTATCCAATGTTTACTCTGGTTGCCCCAGCATCAAAATCTCATTCATTTTGTCTGTATACCATGGAATATGACGTTCATTGATTTTGAATAACTCTCTCTTATGATATCATTTACTGATTTTATCATTCAATTTAGGTTCTTCTTGTGATTGAGTCGAATCCGAAGATATAAAGATTGGTGGTGTACATGAATTCCTTAAATAGGTAGGCTTTAAAATTATATGGGGTACATTCATCTTAAGATGAGATTTTTCAACAGATAGAATTAAAATTTTACTATTTTTGTAACTTCCATCATTTTACACCTCTCCTGAACATACATACAGTCTTCTTTAAATAACGTTTTCAACGCATCATGAAAGTCCATTTCGATCTCATATGTTAACTTACTCTCAAAACTCTCTTGGAAATGCACTTTACTTAGATAATCAATTTCATCCATCGAAAAACAATCATCATTTTTTCTCTCAATTGGATATTTCATAATCTTTAATACATCAAAAGTTACTTCCTGGTCATTAATATTCATAGTCAACTCTCTTTTTGCACATCTATCATAGCTTGTCTAGTAACAAAGGAAGGTCTCCCCAAAATAATTGGATTATCTTTATTGTCCTCCATATCTAATACTATAAAGTCCAAAGGAAAGATAACTTTATCCACCTTAATAAGCACATCTTCTATAACACCTTTTGGATAAATGATAGATCGATGAACTAACTCAAGGGTTACAGTAGTAGTAGAAATATCAGCTAAACCTAACCTTTTAAAAATAGATAGAGGCTTCACATTAATGCTCACTCCTAAATCACATAAAGTTTTCCACATATTTTTTCTCCACTTGCACAAGGAATTGTAAAGCTATAAGGATCTTTAAGTTTCAGAGGAAACTTTTTCTGAAGTGCAGCGCTGCACTCATCACTTATTGCAACTGTCTCGTAATCTCAAAGTTTCCTTTTCTTATCTAATATCTCCTTCATAAACTTTGCATAACATGGCATCTGTTCCAAAGCTTCAGTGAAAGGAATATTTATCATTAACTTCTTATGTACTTTCAGGAATTTTAAAAATTATTTATCCAACCCATGATATCTATGTCTTTGAGGAAATGGAGGTGGTGCTTTTTCTAAATTGATTTTAGTTGGAAATATTAATTTTTCTAGATCCTTAGAATCACATTCTATAGGTATTTTAGTTTCTTTTGTTTCTCTCACAACTTCTTTCTCTTTTCTAACTACATTCTCTATCTCTCTTCCACTTCTAAATTGGATGCTTCTTCTTGCTCATTAGTATTCTCTTTAGGATTGATCCCAATGTTGCTAGGAAGTGTTCCTTGGGGTCTATTATTAAGTAAGTTAGGAATTTGTCCCAGTTAATTCTTTATGTTTATAATCGCAACATTTTAAATTTGCAACTAATTTCACATTTGCGATACCGCTTCTTCTATAGACATCTTCTTATCTCAAATTATTGATCATTGTTAGAGTCCATTAGATATGAAGGTATATAATTTGTGTTCCCCTGATTATTCCAACTTCCATTAGGATTTACATGATTATTTTCCCATTGTTGGTTTCCACCCCCAGTAGCATGATTCTAGTTAAAATTAGGTTTGTTCTTCCAACCTGGCTTGTAAAAGTTAGAACATAGGTTGTTTATGGTATTTAATATCTTACATGATAAGTTAGAATCAATCATATGCCCTAATGAACTTTCCTCACTTACTAGAGTAAATTGAGGCTGGTTCATTCCAATTTTGTCCAATTTCCTTGATATTATAGCAACATGAGATGCAGGAATTGAAATCGCATCTGTATCATAAACACTGGCTACCTTTTTAGGATTTACCCTTGTAGAGGGTCATTCAAATTCATTTATAGCCATTATTTCAATTAAAGCATACACTTCATCAAATGGTTTTGATATTTACAATCCACCAGTGGCTGTGTCAATTATAGCCCTATGGGATGCTACTAACCCACTGTAAAATGTTTTAATGATTAACCAATTAGGCAGAGCATGGTGTGGACACTTTCTTAGGAGTTCCTTAAATCTTTCTCAGGCTTCATATATTAATTCCCCTTCATACTGAAAAAATGAGATAATAATTTTTCTAAGTTTAGTAGTCCTTGTAAGGTAGAGCATAACCACATTTTAGCCTTATTCCTTTGTAAGAAAGGAAAAATACTTAGTCTAATAGCAATATCTGACATGTCGTTATAACGAAATGTAGCACAAAGTTCTAGAAAACATGATAAGTGTAAATAGGGATCCTCCGAAGGAGTTCCCTCGAATTGGTTTTCCTGCACCAGTTGTATCATCCTTGGATTTAGCTCAGACGAGTCAGCTTCTACGATAGGGATTTGTACACTTGAGTGAATTTTACCTATCGTAGGATTTGCATAATCGCTCAATGATTTATGATGATTTTCTAAGTTATTATTTTGAATGTTTTCCATTTTTATTTCTAGTTTTTTTAGTCCTTTTTGGTTTTGATTTTTTTCTTTTTTTCTGACTTAGGATCACAAGGAAAAAGTCCTACAGATCCTTTACTTCGCATTCATAACACAACATACAATACATTAACAATTAAATAAAAAATATTTCAACACAAGAATATATTTTCACAAACACCTTATTTTTTACATAATCAATTTCTTAACAACACTTTTTCATACAAAAAACACATTTCACGCTTACGACACTACAATTTTTCAGGTCTAAGACTAAATACTTCTACTAAAACCCTACTAGAAATGTCGCTGATTGCGCCAGTGATGGTTTTGGCCGAGATTCAAGGGATTAGGATAATATTTGGAAGGTTTCTTTAGGCATATCATGTGAAACTTATCACTACATTACAAAATAGTGTATTTATGTCAGAAAAAGTGGTGTATGTTACGAGAAATAAGAGAAATGCTTAGAGATCTTATAATAGGAGTAGAAATGTAGATTTCTACCTTTTTGGAGAGATTAGAGAGGAGATTTTGTGAGAATTTGTAAGGGAACGTACTAGCATTGCATGGATCAGTGAGGAACTTTGTAGGAAGGATTTTTATCTTTCTTTCAAGGGGAAAAGCTATGTATTGTATTCTTTATTATATTATGATTTTATAAACACTTATCTTATGGACTTGCTTTGATGAAATGAAGTTTTTAGTTATGTTTTCATCATGTTTTGTGATGTGCTATTCTTACACTTCCTTCTTGTTTGGAAATAGTGGCATGAGAAGATTATGTCATTGTTTTCATTCTGCTTTTCTTTTGTAATGAGTAGGGTTCATGTTTAGGATATTGAGATTCATGTTATAAGACGTTTTAATTATAATTGTGATGGTTTAAACTTGAACTTAATTTAAATTACAATAAGGGTCATTGTAGTGTTAAAATTTATTGTAATTACATTAAGAATTGAGCGGATAGTGTAATTTTCAAAAAATTTGAATCACATTTAATTTCATGGATGAGAATGTAGTACATGTGTTTAAGTGTATATAAATAGGAAAATATACTTTGAGGGCGTAGAATTGGAGATTTTAGGGTGACGAACTAAAATCCCCAATTTGGACATAGTTTTTGGAAACTACAATGAGAGTTAGCCTACAGGCGAGGGGAAGTGGGAGCTCTAGAGTGAGAGCATGTATCCTCCCAGCCTAACCACAGATATAGGGACAAAACCTAGGATTAGCCAATGTTCTTTATGCACTCGATAGAGGGTAAAGAATAAGATTGCTCCTATTTGGCACACACAATATTTAATGTATCACTTTTGTAAACATTATTCAATTCACTACATAAGTATAGTAGTTTTTAGCATCTCAAAATTCTCTAAACTAATTCTTCCAGAAAGGGTTATCTTTAGAATTAGTATTTTGCTTTAAGAGTAGTTGTTGACCTCATTTTTTATGAGGTCTTTTGCCTCTCTCTCTTTAGTACTAAGGATCTAGCCTTAGGCATTTCCTTTGACTAATCTTAGAGGACTAGAAATGGAACCTACCACTTAGAAATTTAAACACCTCTTAACTCCCTGCAAATCCCACAAGCTTGATTGTAGACCCCTAATCACCTAGAGGGTTGAAATCAAAACTGGAGGTTTAAAGGATGAGTGCCCCATAGGACTCTTTGGCCTTAGGACCACCCTGAGTAGCTTGGTTTGGTGAAGGTTGACTTACACACTCACTACACTCATACTCTACACTCCCACACACACAATCCAAATCCTAAAACCACACCCATACCCAACTTGACTCCTTGACTCATTTAGGTAATTCATATGGATGGACCTTAACCCCTAAGCCCCTGGCTAAGAGGTTAGGAACAACATCGTGAATGCCTCAAATGAGTCCTCTCATGGCTCATATAGGCTTAATATGGCTTCATGGCTCAATCAAAGTGATTCCATTTCACTCATATTTGGTCAATCTTCTTTTTTCCAAAATTTCAATTTTTGACAACGGGGACCCTACACTTATCAAACCTACCAAAAGCCCTTAAAATTGTCCAAATCCTCCAAAATTCCCAAATCACCCAAAATTCCCCAAAATTAACCTTGAACATTTCCTCACCAATCAAATTGATCATCCATATCCAAAAATACCAAAGATTCCAAAAATACCCCCAATACCCTCCAAATACCCAAAATGCCCCTCTTAGCCAAAAAATCCAAAAATTCAGAAAATTCCCAGAAAATTCCAGAAAATCCCAAACATTTCCAATTTCATTTTGTTCAACTACACCATATGCTGATTTTGTCAATTTACCCCACTATTTCCAAAACCCCCAATTTAGCCTATTCTTAACCCAAATGAACCCAATGTCAAACCAAACCTCCCCAATTGACCCCAATTTTGGTCCAATTCAATTCTGAACTTCAATTCAATATCCCCAATATCAATTTAGACCAAATACAAGTCCAATTTGATTGACATATGGATTCAATTCCAATTTGGAGCCTAAAGCCCAATTTTGACCCATGACCTAAACTTGACCCAATTTGACCCAATTCAACTACAATTGATCCCAAATCTTTCCCTAACCTTCATAACATCCCCACAAACAAAACACTAACATGATTTGTCAAAAATTTGGACCCAAACCCCACTCAAATTCAACCCAAAACCAAAAGGCCCAATTTTGACCTAAACCCAAACCTAACCCAAATAAGCCCAAACCCCAAAATCAAAACCCAACCAAAGTCAAAACCACTTTGAAACACTCCCATAAACATTTCCCAACATTAATTTTACATCAATTTCAACCCTAGCCCAACATTGGCCCAAGTTAGCCCAATTTGACCTGCATTGGCCCATTTACCAAAGAAGCCCAAATCCAACCCAATTCAAACCTAAATCACTCCAAACTCATTTCAAATCACTCATGACATATCCCTAAACCAAACCCAACAATTATTTGGCCCCAACTTCTACAAAATTCCCATCCATGAATTCATTCTTAAACCTAAAGGCCAATCCCCTTTAGCCTTCCTAAAAGCCCATCAAAAATGATTTCAAAAGGCCCAAAATTCATCCAAAGCCCACATGACACTTCCCCTCATCATCCATTTAATCAAAATCACCCCTAAGTTTCAAAATCATCATTAAACCATTCCAAATCAAGCTTCATGAAAATTCTCCACCAAAGTACCAAAATTCCTAAATTCTACTTCCATGAAATCAAGCCAAGCCATCCTAAGCCATAGGCAAGCCATGAAGCCATGCATGAGCCACATGGAAGCCATGAGAGCCTCTTTACATGTCACCATGCCATTTTGGGCAAAAGAAGGAGACTCTTTCCTTAATCTCCTAAAGTCATTAGCCTTAACCTTGATTCCCCTTAACCCGAATTTAATCTAAATATTCTTAGAAAGAGACCTCACCACCTTTGACCAGCTGACCTAACTTATTCTCTCAGCCTAAAACCAGGTCATGGGGAGGTGAACCCAACCCAAACACATGGGTTGACCCAAACCAAGCCAAAATGGCCTCTTCCCCATTCCATTCCAAGCCATCCCCTTTACACATGGCAAGGCCCAATTGACTGCACAAACCTCCAGCCCTGACCCACCTGGACCTGAGGGTGACCCATGCCTGCCGGCCAGCCACCTGGATCGCCGGAAAACACCACACCCGAGAGCTCACATGTGAGCCAACATTGAAATTCCCCTTGCTGAGTCGCCCAAGTCCAGTGCGTCGTCATGGCTGTTCTTCCCTTGACCTATGCAGCTGATCCCAAGCCCTAACTCTCCCCCGGGAGGCCCTCTAGCCTCTCCTATTTAAACACCACCACCTCTCGGCCAAATGAGGTGCTAAAACAAACCTTAAAGAAACTCTGCCAAAATTGTTCCAGACTACTCCCCACACATAGAGAACTTGATCCCCACTGAAATCCCCTGCCATTTCTTCTCTCGCGAGCTCGATTTCGAGTTGAAATCCAAGCCCAAAACTAGGACACTTCTCCACAGTGAGACAATCCCCAAATTGATTGGTTCTACACCTTCACCAGACCAAGAGAAGAAGTTTACCAGCAAAAGCCCCCTCTCCAGGCCAGCCATTGCTTCGAACCTCCAAGCTTTGTGATCGGCTGTGGTCGAAATCATACCTAGACAATTCACCAGGCCAAGGGACTTCATCTGGAGCTTGCTTGAACCCAATCGAACGTGACACAACTCTCAGATCGAAGCTTCACTTCTATGAGCAAAGGTATGGACTCATTCTTCTTCCCGAGCTTACAGAGATTCTCCATTTAATTTGAATTAATTTCAATGCATGTTTACCGTATGGATGTGTTCGTCTCTTCAAGACGAATCCATAGAGCATAAGAACACAAAAATCCGTTGAGAATCGAGTGAGAAATTAGGGTTAGAAGGTTGACGGTCACGGGTTCACACCAGTCGTAGATGATGACCAGGAGCCGTCGGATCGCGCGTGTATCGAGCGGACGGTCAGGATCACGCCGAATGGAGCAACAGGATATGAACGGCGGGCCGTGTGGCATCCCAGTCAGATGGCAGCGCCGAATTAAAAGACGACGCGTGGAGCTTCGGAGACGCCGAGGTTGAGTCAGCGCCGCGTGGATAATTAGGAAATTAGGGCTATTTTCTATTTATTTAATTACCATAACTTTGAAAATTCATAACTTTGTGTAGAAAAATCCTAAAAATAAAATAAAAATACTTTCTTGCTCAGTGAACAGAGGAGAATAATGTGGAAAAGAAATCTTATAATTTCATCAAGTATTTTATTTTTAATGATTTATTTACTCTCTGCATTGTTTTAATTCTCCATGCATATAGAAAATTCACCATGGCATGAGACCATAGGGCTTTTGAAGCCTCTGAACTTGGGAACATTCCTTGAATTTTCCAAGATCAGAGGCCATCCTTATGAGAAGTTATTGATTTTTCAAATTCATGTCACTGTTTCGATTATTTTAATTCCAATAATTAGCATGGTGAGAAATAAATTCTAGGAAAATTTGGTGATGTTTCTTATGACCAGAGGACCCTAGGAAAAATAATTTTTGAGTTAATTCACTTTGAACAACCCTAATTGGCCTAAATACCCAAAAATGAACTTTAATTAATTAGGGTTAACCATTCATCAAATTAACTTAAAAACAATTCTCCACTGTCCTTTAGGGATAAGAGAACACCACATAAAAATTTGAAAATAATTGGACTTGATTAACCCTACCAAATGGGTTGATTAAGCCTCTTAAGTAATAATGGGTAAAATTAAACTATAAAAATTCATAACTCACAAAATACTTTTCAAAATTTCACAAAAATTGTTTTAGAGCCTCTCTGATATCAGAGGAATTTAAGAAAATTAAAATTGCAATTTTCTAAAAAAGTTGATTTTTAAGCTTATTTTAATATTTTTAATAATTAAAAAATAATAAAAATTATAAAAATATTAAAAATCACCAAAATGTCACATTTTGAATTCTAATTACTTAGGAATAAACCAAATATTTTTCTTAAGTCCCTAGGATAAGATATTGACTTTTAAAGGCTTAAGGTAATTTTTAATATTAAAAAAAATATATTTTCCAACCTTGTCACTAACATAATTCTAATAAATCAAGAAAAAATCAGAAAAATATAAAATTTGTTTCTCTGGACTCCTTGAGGTCAGAGAGATTTAAGAAAAATATTAAATCTATTTTTCAACTTTAATTTTTTTTAAAATTAATTAATGCTCCAAAAATCAAAATAATTCTAATAAATAAAATATAACTCAAAAAACACCAAAATTGATCCAAGTGGTCCTCTGGTCATTAGGAACATCCCATAATTTTATTAAGGACAGAAACATTTCCTTGGTCATGTTACTGAATTTTCCTTGAAAACCCCTATTTTCCATTAAAAATAATTATATAAATAAATTAAATACAGAAAAATCACATTTTCTCCTCTAATGTCTTAATTGACATGTAAGTGAGGTCACATAAAAATTTCAAGTTCATTTGAGCTTAATTTAGTGAGTTATAGAATTATTAAGCTTGAAGGGCAAAATGGTAATTAAAATTTTCAACCCTTAATTAAAATTTTAGGATTAATCAAAAGGGGAGGGTAAAATATTTGATTTTAAACTGATTTTGGATGATTGAAACTTAAATGGTTAAGGGTAGAAACCCACCAACCATTTTGAGAATAATTAAAGTAAACCTTAATTAATTAATTAATTCAATTTGGAAGATTAATGAAAAATTGGAATTATTAAAGTAGGGATATTATTAAGAAAATGTTTATTCTTTAATTTAAAAATCCCTAAATAAATCAATTCAATAATACTTAATTCTTAATCAAAAGATTAAAATAATAATTCAAATTAAAATCAAATTAAATGAAATGAAATTAAATTAAATTAAATGAAATTAAATTAAATTAAAATCAAATTAAATTAAATTAAATTAAATTAAATTAAATTAAATTAAACTAAATTAAAAATTAAATTAAATTAAATTAAATTAAATTAAATAAAAATTAAAAATTAAATTAAATTAAATTAAATTAAATTAAATTAAATTAAACTAAGTTAAAAATAATAAAAAATAATAAATTAAATTGAAATTAAATTAAATTGAAATTAAGTTTAAATTAAAGTAAATAAAATTAAATAAAATTGAATTAAATTAAATTAAAATCATTTTATAACAAACCTAAGTGAAATTATTAAGAATTAAACCTAAAATAGTTTGAACACTATTCCAAACTTAAATTAATTTTCTATAATTAAATCAAAAATTAAAATTGAATCATTAAGTTTAAATTACCAAAATACTTAATAATTTGATTTGCCCTTTTAAAGCTCTTATTATTATAACTCTTAAATGAAACATCAAGTGAAGCGTTACCTCACTTATAGGATATTCAAATGTCCTAAGTTCACTGAGCAAAAGAATATAACACTTAAACTCCCGGCTAATTAATTCACTTGTTAAATTAAATTCTCTTGGACTTAAAACGATCCTAGAAATATTGAAAAAGATGTTTAAGATTTGTCTTAAGCACCTCCTCAATATGATAGGATGTTTATAAGAACAATTGAACTTAATTATTCTTTGATGAAGAAAATCGTCCTTAAATCAAAATACAAGAACCTAGACGTTAAAAGAGATGACTAGCTATAGGATTAGGACTTGGATAGATAACCTAAACCTTTCCCTTAGTTTTACCTAGGTACTTGTTGAAATATTTAAATGCCTTAACATGTGTTTTAAGTGCAGCTTGGGATGACGGGAAGACCCTCCAGGTACGATTTTATATTAGTGCAATTTACTTTATTGCAAATGCACTTTACCTTTCTTGCATGATAAACAGCTGTTGCATGAAAACCAAAACTTTTAGGGTAGTCCGTGAACTGAAACCAATGTTGACCTCATTTTACAATGGGTCAATACCTTATGACCTAAAAAGTCAACTTTGGTCAAATTGGTCAAATCAGACCTAATGACCTACACTGTTGACCCCATAGGTCAACCTTTGACCTGAAAAGTCAACATTGGTCAAACTGGTCAAGCCTGACCTAATGACCTACACTATTGACCCAATAGGTCACCCTTCTGACCTAAAAAGTCAACTTTGGCCAAACTGGTCAAACCAGACCTATTGACCAACCCAGTTGACCCAATAGGTCAACCCTATAACCAAAAAAGTCAACTTTGGTCAAACTGGTCAAACCAGACCTAGTGACCAACCCTGTTGACCCCATAGGTCAACCCTATGACCTAAAAAATCAACATTGGTCAAAATGGTCAAACTGCACTCAGTGACTAACCCCGTTGACCCCATAGGTCACCCTTATGACCTAAAAAGTCAACTTTGGTCAAACTGGTCAAACCGTACCTAATGACCTAAGTGTCGACCCCATAGGTCAACCCTATGACCTAAAAAGTCAACTTTGGTCAAACTGGTCAAACCGGACCTAATGACCAACCCCGTTGACCCCATAGGTCAACCCTATGACCTAAAAAGTCAACTTTGGTCAAATTGATCAAACCGCACCTAACGACTCTACATCGTTGACCCCATAGGTCAACCTTATGACCTAAAAAGTCAACATTGGTCAAAATGGTCAAACCGGACCCAATGACTCCACCCTGTTGACCCCATAGGTCACCCTTATGACCTAAAAAGTCAACTTTGGTCAAACTGGTCAAACCAGACCTAATGACCTACACTGTTGACCCCATAGGTCACCCTTATGACCTAAAAGTCAACTTTGGTCAAACTGGTCAAACCAGACCTAGTGACCAACCCTGTTGACCCCATAGGTCAACCCTATGACCTAAAAAGTCAACTTTGGTCAAACTGGTCAAACCAGACCTAATGACCTACACTGTTGACCCCATAGGTCACCCTTATGACCTAAAAAGTCAACTTTGGTCAAACTGGTCAAACCAGACCTAGTGACCAACCCTGTTGACCCCATAGGTCAACCCTATGACCTAAAAAGTCAACTTTGGGCAAACTGGTGAAACCATACCTAGTGACCAACCCTGTTGACCCCATAGGTCAATCCTATGACCTAAAATGTCAACTTTGGTCAAATTGATCATACCAGACCTAATAACCTACACTGTTGACCCCATAGGTCAACCCTATGACCTAAAAAGTCAACTTTGGTCAAAATGGTCAAACCAGACCTAATGACCAACCCTGTTGACCCCATAGGTCAACCCTATGACCTAAAAAGTCATCTTTGGTCAAACTGGTCAAACCAGACCTAATGACCTACACTGTTCACCCCATAGGTCAACCTTTTGACCTAAAAAGTCAACATTGGTCAAAATGGTCAAACTAGACCCAATGACCAACCCTGTTAACCCCATAGGTCAACCTTTTAACCTAAAAAGTCAACTTTGGTCAAATTGGTCAGACCAGACCCAATGACCAGTGTTGTTGACCTATAAATCAACCTTTTCACCCACTGACACAATTAAAACACCACAATGACAAAATCAAAAGAATTGGACATCTACAATCAATTTGATCAATTTGGGCTGACTTGGGTCAACCCAAGTCAAAATTGGTCAACGCCTATCTATTTTAATTAAAATAGATAAAAATGAAATAAAAATAACAAAATTAATCAAATAATTAATTTCAAAATTATTTTGATTAATTAAAGTGATTAATAATTTAATTTTCAAAATTTTAATTAAATGACATAATTAAAATGAAAATTAAAATCATAAAATAACAAAAATGACAAAAATAATCAATTAATTAATTTAAAATTATTTTCAATTAATAAATTGATTAATAAAATAATTTCCACCAATTTTAGTTAATAAAATAATTAATTAAAATAGGAATTAAAGAAGAAATGAAATCATCTTTAGCCTCTTCATATTTAATTGGGCTAAACCATCCTAAAGGCTTGTTTAACACTTAATTAAGCCCATCTTAAGGCCCATTACCCATGGCTTAACATCCATGGTTATGCATGGGATGAGGTGTCACCACCTCCTTCATTCTAAACATATTCTCTCCTTAAGGTGGTCGGCCAACACAAGGGCATTTTCTCAACCTCCCAAGCCACCCAATGGGAGGGAAAACCACATATGAAACCCCCCTTACCATGGTTAATGGTAATGATGAAGGCTAGGCATATGTGTCACCATTTGCCAAGCCTAAGAAGTGAGGTGTAAGCTCATTAGCAAGTGAAACAACAACTCACAAGTAACCTCCCACAATGGCCAATGGACAAGAGACGAGGAGATGAAATTCATCATGACAAACTTAGGGAGAAGCATCCAAGCCTATCTCCAGCCAATTAATCACCCAATCAGCTAATAGAGGAGGTAAGTAATCCTCTAGAACAGCCTAAGCTAAGCCAACACCATCCCCTTGCTATAAATAGACCTCATGGCTGAAACAAGCAAGGAGGAGAAAAATATTTAGGGAGGTCCATAGGCTGCTCAAACCCTCTTGCTCCCAACACAAAACTTCTTCCTAAGAGCTTCCAAAATCTTTTAGGATCAATTCCAAGCCTTAGTTTCAGCTCATTTGAGCCAATTTGATCAATTTTCAAAACAGCCCAAATTAGGCATCTCTTTCAAATTCCTCCCAAAGCTCGACTTCCGAACAAATTGCTGCAGCAACTATCTTCCATTGGGGTCCTAGAAGGCAAACATAAAGTCTGATCTAGCTTGATTTGCTTGTGGCCAAGGTATGAAATTTATCTTTGCAAAATAAATCATGTTTTTGACAAATCATGTGCTATGCTAGCTCAAAAGTGTATCATCACCGTATGGATAGATACCTCTCATCCAGATGAGCATTTAAAAAAAAATCACTCAATTTCGTCAAGAAATGAGTGAGATATTAACATTTGAAGTTTAAGGGTTTCGGAATTTTCGGAATTAAACCCCCGAATTTTCTCAGCCGTCCGATCCCGCGCCTTTGGGATGGACGGCGCTGATCCGCGATCACGGTGTCCATTGTCCGGCAGTTGCACGGGATCCTCCCGCTCTTTCGACGACGCCGAGGACACGCGTCGTCCCCAGGGGAATTTGGCGGGGCAAAAATAAAAAAAAGAAAAATTTCTTTTTAACCCCTTAAACTTCAAAAATTCATATCATTTTAACGAGAGGTCCTAAAAATAAAATAAAAATACCTCTGGAAAGCTCTTGAAGAGGAGAAAATTATGAGACCAAAATCATAATTTTATTCTCAGTATTTAATTTTTAATTAATTAAATACTCTCTTGAGTATTTTAATTATTAAAAAGTATTTACAAATCAAAAAATTATGAAACTTTCGAGGCATTTATCTTTATGTTCTTAGGGACCTTCCATAATTTTTCTAAGGACGGAAAACATGCCTAGGATACTTTTCTTGAATTTTCAAGTTTCTTTGTAATTATTTCAAATAATAATTACAAAAATTTGAAAATTAAGAAAATAAAAATACAAATGACTTGGAATGATAGGGCAACAGACAATGACCCTAGGAAAAAATATTTCTAAGTCATAGAAACAATTTTGAATGACATTTGAAAATTTAGGGTTAAAATCATTTATTAATCAAATAACTTTGAATCCTAAAATAACCCTTTGTTAAATTGAACTATTTTCATCAACAATCTAAGTTTGAAAATGGTTCTAGCCTATGATAGGCTAATAATAAACCTCACATGAGTCTAAAATGACAAGAATAGATTCAATTAAGGCTTAAAATGACATTTAAATCAATTAAACCTTACCTAAATTAGGTTTAATAAAAATTAAACTCTTTTAAATATGTTTAAGGACACACTAAACTTAATTAACCCATTAAACCTAAACTAAATTAGGTTTAATAAAAATTAAACTTCTTTAATTAAGTTTAAAGACATAATAAACTTAATTAACCAATTAAACCTTACCTAAATTAGGTTTAATAAAAATCAAACTCCTTTAATTAAGTTTAAGGACACACTAAACTTAATTAACCCATTAAACCTTACCTAAATTAGGTTTAATAAAAATTAAACTTCTTTAATTAAGTTTAAAGACAAAATAAACTTAATTAACCAATTAAACCTTACCTAAATTAGGTTTAATAAAAATCAAACTCCTTTAATTAAGTTTAAGGACACACTAAACTTAATTAACCAATTAAACCTTACCTAAATTAGGTTTAATAAAAATTAAACTCTTTTAATTAAGTTTAAGGGCACACTAAACTTAATTAACCCATTAAACCTTACCTAAATTAGGTTTAATAAAAATTAAACTTCTTTAATTAAGTTTAAAGACATAATAAACTTAATTAACCAATTAAACCTTACCTAAATTAGGTTTAATAAAAATTAAACTCTTTTAATTAAGTTTAAGGACACAATAAACTTAATTAGCCCATTAAAACTTACCTAAATTAGGTTTAATAAAAATTAAACTCTTTTAATTAAGTTTAAGGACACACTAAACTTAATTAACCCATTAAACCTTACCTAAATTAGGTTTAATAAAAATTAAACTTCTTTAATTAAGTTTAAAGACATAATAAACTTAATTAACCAATTAAACCTTACCTAAATTAGGTTTAATAAAATCAAACTCCTTTAATTAAGTTTAAGGACACACTAAACTTAATTAACCAATTAAACCTTACCTAAATTAGGTTTAATAAAAATTAAACTCTTTTAATTAAGTTTAAGGACACACTAAACTTAATTAAGCCATTAAACCTTACCTAAATTAGGTTTAATAAAAATTAAACTTCTTTAATTAAGTTTAACGACATAATAAACTTAATTAACTAATTAAACCTTACCTAAATTAGGTTTAATAAAAATTAAACTATTTTAATTAATTTTAAGGACACACTAAACTTAATTAACCAATTAGACCTTACCTAAATTAGGTTTAATAAAAATTAAACTCTTTTAATTATGTTTAAAGACACACTAAACTTAATTAACCAATTAAACCTTACCTAAATTAGGTTTAATAAAAATTAAACTCTTTTAATTAAGTTTAAAGACACACTAAACTTAATTAACCCATTAAACCTTACCTAAAATAGGTTTAATAAAAATTAAACTTCTTTAATTAAGTTTAAAGACATACTAAACTTAATTAACCCATTAAACCTTACCTAAATTAGGTTTAAAAAAAATTAAACTCTTTTTAATTAAGTTTAAGGACATATTAAACTTAATTAACACAAAACTAAACTCCCTTAATTAGGTTTAAAGACATACTAAACTTAATTAACCTCCTTAAACATAAGGTTTAATCAAACGTAAACCCTAATTAGCTCTAACCCTTAGACCTTAACTAACTAAGGTCTAATCAAACCCAAACCCTAATTAGGTCTAACCCTTAGACCTAATTAAACCATTAGACCTTAACTAACTAAGGTTTAATCAAACCTAAACCCTAATTAGATCTAACCATTAGATCTAATTAAACCATTAAGCCTTAACTAACTAAGGTTTAATCAAACTCAAACCCTAATTAGGTCTAACCCTTAGACCTAATTAAACCTTTAGACCTTAACTTACTAAGGTTGAATAAAACCTAAACCCTAATTAGGTCTAAACCATTAGACCTAATTAAACCATTAGACCTTAACTAACTAAGGTTTAATCAAACCTAAACCCTAATTAGGTCTAAACCATTAGACCTAATTAAACCATTAAACCTTAACTAACTAAGGTTTAATAAAACCTAAACCCTAATTAGGTCTAAACCATTGAACTCAATTAAACCATTAGACCTTAACTAACTAAGGTTTAATCAAACCTAAACCCTAATTAGATCTAACCCTTAGACCTAATTAAACCATTAGATCTTAACTAACTAAGGTTTAATCAAACCTAAACCCTAATTAGATGTAACCCTTAGACCTAATTAAACCATTAAACCTTAACTAACTAAGGTTTAATAAAACCTAAACCCTAATTAGGTCTAAACCATTGCACTCCAATTAAAGCATTAAACCTTAACTAACTAAGGTTTAGTCAAACCTAAACCCTAATTAGGTCTAACCCTTATACCTAATTAAACCATTAAACCTTAACTAACTAAGGTTTAATAAAAACTAAACCCTAATTAGAGTCTAATCCATTGCACTCTAATTAAACCATTAGACCTTAACTAACTAAGGTTTAATCAAACCTAAACCCTTATTAGATCTAACCATTAGATCTAATTAAATCATTAAGCCTTAATTAACTAAGGCTTAACTAAATTCAAATCCGAATTAGGTCTAAACCTTAAACTTAATAAGACTATTAAGCCTTAATTAACCAAGGTTTAATAAAAATCAAACCTGACTTAAGTCTAACGCATTTAGTCTTATGTCAAACCAAACTTAGTTAGATCTAAGTCAAACTTAAGTCCAATCTACAATGAACCTAAATCAAACCTAAATCTAACTTATGTCTAATCTACATTAGACTTAAATCAAACCAAACTTAGGTTTAACCCACACTGAACCTAAATTAAACCTAAACCTAACTTAAGTCTAACCTACATTAGACTTAAGTCAAACCAAACTTAGGTTCAACCTGACATGAACCTAAGTTAAAATCAAACCAAACTTAAGTCTAACCCATATTAGACTCAAGTTAAACCAAACTTAGCCAAACATATCCTAACTTGAGTCCAATCCAACTTGAACCCAAGTTAACCTAAACCTTAGGTTCAACCCACATTGAACCTAACCTAAACCTAATCTAACTTGAGTCCAACCTAACTTGAACCGAAGTTAACTCTAAACCTTAGGTTCAACCCACATCGAACCTAACCTAAACCTAATCTAACTTGAGTCCAACCTAACTAGAACTCAAGTTAACCTAAACCTTAAGTTAAACCCACATTGAACCTAACCTAAACCCAACCCAACTTAAACTCAAGTTAACATAAGCTTTAGGTTCAATCCACATTGAACCTAACTCAAACATAACCCAACTTGAATTCAATCCAACTTGAACTCAATTTAACCCAAATCTTAGGTCCAATCCATATTGAACCTAACTTAAACTCAAACATGACCTAACTTGAATTCAATCCAACTTGAACTCAAGTTAATCTAAATCTTAGGTCCAATCCACATTGAACCTAAATTCAACCCAAACCAAAGTTAAGTCTAATCTACATTAGACTTAAATCAAACTCGAACTCGAGTTCAACCCCTAATGAACTTAAGACAATCCTAAATCTAAGTCCGACAAAATAGACTTGATTCGGACTTAAACCTTACCTAAAATGGATTTGAATGGTCTATAATTCTAATTAAGTCTAATTTATTAGGCTTCGATTAACCTTTAAATCCTATTTAAACAAGGTTTAAAATTTAATTAAGTCCATCCAAAACCAAACCTTTTAACTTAAGTTCAAACAGCACATGAACTCGAGTTAATCAAATTCAATCAAGCATTGAATTTAACTTAGGTTCAACTAGACATGAACCCAAGTTAGTTCAATTAATATTGAATTTAACTTTAAATCTTTTGATAGACACGAACCTGGAATTTAAGCTCAAACTCAAGATCAATTCAACATAATTCGACATTCTAAAATTGACATAACAGACATAAATCTGATGTTGACATAATCAACGAAAATTTGACATTTTAAAAACAACATGATTAGCATGAAGTTGACATTTCAAAAAAACTTAAAATTAAAAAAAAAATATTCTTTGATATTATTTCTGACGATATTTTCTTCACAGGATGAAGACAAGAAATTCCGTTTAGATTTTCTTTGCATGTTATAAGGTGCGCTAACTCTGTTTTGCAGGACACCGACGACGAAATATTAGCAACAAAATAAAACAAAACTTTTAGGTTAGACATATAACCTGAAAATTTTCAACAAGACAACAAAATTGAAAACAAAACAAAACTTTTAGGTTAGACATATAACATGAAACTTTTCAACAAGACAACAACATTGACAACAAAACAAAACTTTTAGGTTAGACATATAACCTGAAATTTTTCAACACAACAACGACATGACAACAAAACCAAACCTTTAGGTTAGACATAATACCTAAAGTATTCAATAACATGATATAATGACATTTGGGAGTGATAGTGGGTACATCTCTCCTTAAAATAAACTTTTAGAAAACAAATGATTAACATTAATCAGAAGTTTTCTTAAACAATCTAGAATTGTTTAGGATGTAATTAACTATAGAGGCTTACCTCTATAGGAGATCTACAAGAACCCAAAATAGAAATCTCTGGTTTACCATGATTTTCTTAATATGAAAATTCTAGAATACGTTATTCTAGAATATCCTCATATAAGAATTATCATAAACACCTTTTTCTACTATTAGTCCTAAAAATTCTCTAAATCCTTCATAGGATTTATACGAATAAAACTAGGCTAATATTAGATGGAGTCTCCTTGACATTGATATGATATATTGGATGGCGATGACATGACATCATCATCAAATACATGATATTTTTTTCCATCACCGCCAAGAGAGTGGCGACTCCGCTGGGGAGAATCTTTCTTCTCATCTTTTGTTATCATTTGTTTTCATTTCAAAATTTTGAAAATAAAAGTTCCCAGTTTATAAATAAGTCAATAATATTCGTTTTTCTTGAAATTACAGAAAAATCGCAATGGATTCTCCGAATTCGATCTTTTCTTACTTTCAAGACTTTGACATACCGATAGAGGAAAATCCTCCCTTTTATCATAATGATTATGGATTATTTAGTGAAACGGAATTCATATTAGATAATCCATATCAAACTAATTCTCAATCTTTTCAAGAATTTGCCTTGCAACCTTATGAAGACTTTCTGAATTTTACAGACAATTTACTTGAATATATACCCGAAGAATCTTACATCCTTGAAGAAATGAAAAGACAGAGTGATAAGAAAGGAAAACAAGTTTACGAGGAAGATGATGTTCCACCATCATCTATGTATGAGATCGGATCTTCTTCAAGGAACGTTCATGAAACTCCTTCATTTAAAAGAAAGAAAAGGTGGAACGAAAATGATAATTTTGAAACACCTGAATTTCAATAGAATTTTTTTGGGAATCCTTCCTTTTTAGAGGAAAATCAATATATTCCAATTCCTGTTGAATACACTGACAATTCCTTTCAACCTAAAAGATCTCCCCCATTTCGTTCTGTACATTCAGTGTTTAAGAGATTAGCGCGAAAAGAAAAATGTTCATTATCTAAGTTATTAGATAAAATGGGTTGTGCAGTCTCCAACACCATGAAAAGGAGAATTTTAGCAATGGGAAATTCTGATTATCAAGAAACTGATTATCAATTCCAAATTGATGAACATTGTGTTCGAGTGCAAGTAAAATTTCGATTGGGCCCTAGAATAAGAGATGTAGTGGTCACCAATGACAAAACTCGATATGACAATTTAATGTCAGAAGTAGAAAATACAACTGATAAAATGACATACTTGGTCCAGATGCTACAAAAAGCAAATTATCCTTATACTGGATATGATACACCACCTGAGAATTCTCACCTTATACTTGAAAATAATGTATGGAGACGAAAATCGTCTGAAAGAAATTCTGATACCACCAACACTCCTGCAAATAATTCACAAGAAGAGATTTGCAGAAAACATTCTAC
Organism: Papilionanthe hookeriana x Papilionanthe teres; assembly: GCA_022702705.1. Classification (NCBI taxonomy): domain Eukaryota; kingdom Viridiplantae; phylum Streptophyta; class Magnoliopsida; order Asparagales; family Orchidaceae; genus Papilionanthe; species Papilionanthe hookeriana x Papilionanthe teres. The sequence continues at coordinate 65,689,840 of CM040430.1, read as the reverse complement.
AAAATCATTTCAGGAGAGATTAAGGAAATTAAAAGAAGATATTAAACAACTTTCAAGACAAGAAAGGAAAAATACTTCTAAAAGTTCTAATGAGAATGTTGCTAGCGTTAACATGGTAGAAACCCGATCTGCTTCCTTAGAATGAGAATCAAAAGAAGAAGAATTGCGAGAGGTGATACGACAACGAGATGAACAAATAAGTCGTCTTGAACAAAGAATGGAAGAACTGGTAGCGACTTTGCAAAAACCACCAGCCGACCCTTCTCCAGCTATTGAAATCATTAGACTGGAGGCTATTCACATCCTTGAAAGCAGAGAAGAACTAATGGATGTCGAGGAAATTACTTGAAAGAGAAAGAATTCTCCTCATAACGAAACTACAGAAAAGGATATTACAAAAATAGTGGAACAAAAGATTAAAGAAACAATGGCTCTGGCAAAAGTTGGAGCATTAACTCCAAAGGGTAGGCCATACCTAGAGGAATTTGATTCTGTTCAATATCCTAAAGGTTTTGTTCCTCATGTCTTTAAAATGTTCGATGCGATGGGAAATCCCTGACAACATCTGACACATTTTAGAGCAAGCTGATGTAATGCTGGAGGAAATGACGCTCTCCTATTTTGACAATTTATTAACAGTCTCACGGGAGTTGCCTTCGACTGGTATGCAGAACTTCCCAACGGATCTATCAAAACTTTTGTAGAGCTTGAAAGCCTTTTTATTCAACGCTTTGCAGGAGCACAACATCATACCATTGTTGGTGTTTTGGTGGTAGAGAAACAAAAACCAGGAGAAACCTTGGTAGATTATATTTTACGCTGGAGAAATCTCAACATGAAATGTGTACCACAATTACAAGAACAACATGCTGTTGGAATACTGCTCAAAAATATCCATGGTCCTATAGCATTCATGCTTAAAGGATTTACGATAAAAACTTTTGAAAAATTACTCAGTAAAGCTGCCAATCTTCAGGAAGAGGTTAAGCAGATGAGTGTAATGGAGAAAACTGAAAAGACAAAAACTATCAAAACTTTTGAAAAGAAACCTGGGAATATTGTAGAAAAAGGCAAACAGGTGATGCAGATCCAACCGGAGCAAAAGAAGCAACGATAAAATCCTTCGACATCACAGACATCACCTCAATTACAACTTCAACAATCAATCCTAGTATTAACTGAGAAGAAAATAATGGCTCAAAGAATGAATAAAGTATATTCATTTAAAACAAAAGCCGTCGGTAAAATATTGCGTAGCTTGCTTAAAATACCTGAATTTAAGCTACCAGAAGCTAAAAGGCCAGCAAATATTGACATGAAGGACAATCCTAATTATTGTCCTTATCACAGGATGCTCGGACATAAAATTGAAGAATGTTTTGGCTTCAAAGACTGGTTAGAGTGTAATTTCAAAGATGGAAATATAGTCATTCCAAAAGAATACTTGAAAGAACCTGAAAAGGGATCAGTCAATATGGTTTCGATAGAGGAACTTAATCCTAAAAACAAGGATAGCATTTCTGAAGAGATCTTTGCTAAATACCAAGTTACAAAATCTCCCAAGAAAGAAAAGAAAAAGAAAATCAAGAAAATGGAAAAGATTAGAGGCCTTCCAGACATAGGGCCGCAACTCCTTTTGTACCTTCTAGTTCATTTCACTCTTATACTAGGATAGTTATGTCGGCCGAAGGACGAAAAATCCTTAAGCCAATAACTTTGTATGACTTTCTTTTTATCATGAATAATAACAATCCTAGTTTTGCGTACATTTTATCCATTCTGGATGATGCTTCTGAGAATGACCATTTGAATTCTAACCCTATAGACAATGCTCAAATCGTATATGATCAATCTAAAGACAACCAAACTAATGAAAATGAAAATGAAAATGAGAAATCTGACAATGACACAAATGAAGCTGACATTGCTACACTTCAATTACAAAGAATTCCGATTTCTATAGGATTGGAGTCCTCAGACTCAGAAACGAATGAATCGGATAATCAACTTGAAGAAATAGTTGAAATTAACTTGAGAAGTGGAAAAATCTTACCTCTTAGGATAATTCCACAAGAAAAAGAAAAACAAATAATTACACCAGATAAGATCATTCCTCCAATATATCCTCGAACTTCTGAAGCAAGTAAGGATGATCTTCACAATAAGGTGGATTATAATGTACTGGCTCATTTGAAAAAATTACCTGCAAAATTAAGCATTTATGACGCTCTCATACTTTCCAAAGAAATGAGAGAATCATTAATAAAAGCTCTTTCGGACCCTGACATTTGCCTAACTCAACTTGCTAGTACAACCCAAAATGAAGCCTACTCATTAGAGGAATCAACAAAGATTACCTTCTCTGACAATGACTTGTTGCTCGGAACAACTAAACACAATCTTCCACTATATATTACAGTACACATCAATGACACGATACTTTCGAGAGTTCTTATTGACCCAGGTGCTTCAATCAACATTATGAATCTGAGAACTCTTGCATACTTAGACATTGATGCCTCTCAACTATCTAGGGATACGATGATGTTAAGAGGATTCAATCAACAAGGAGAACGGGCCCTTGGATCAATAACATTGCTCTTAAAAATAGCCGACTTGGCAACGACAGCAAAATTTCACATTATCGATTCAGTACACCTCTTTTAATGCCTTACTTGCGTACCATGGCTCCATGAATATAAAATGGTAACCTCTTCATTACATCAATGTATCAAATATTTACAAAAAGGACAAGAATTTCGTATTATAGGAGACCCGCAATGTTTTCAATCCATGAAATCGGTATACATGAAGATGCAGCATATTATGCTCCTATAAATAAAGCAATATCTTCCAAAGAGACAACGGTAAATATGGAAGAAAAGAACAAAGAAAAGAAAATAAATGAAAAGGATTTTTCTTCAATAAAGACAAAAGAGACTAATTTCCGTCAGACTCGCACTCGAGGTAGAGGCCGAGAACGAGGACGAAGGAGAGAAGATCCGATTGTCACAATGATGAAACCATTGAAGTTCAAAATCCACCTGGATTCTGAAGAAGAAACGATATTTGTGGTTGCAAAGGAACCCCAATTCAAAATATCTTTAGAAGAAGAAGACAAAGAGAAACAATTTGAATCCATGTATGACAAAATTAATCATTATATACATTCTATGACTCTAACTCCAATCTCAACTTCTAAGATTGAGAATTTAATAGTCAAAGAAGTATATAATGATGAAAAAAAGCCAATTAAGTTTAGACTTGGCTCTACTTCTTCTTGTACTAAAGATGATGTAAAAATAGAAGATGGAAATCTTCCACAATCAATGAAAATTCCTTTTGAGCTGTATTCTCCTTGGGCACAAAAATTCATTCAAAATAGTATAATGCTCAAACAATGGTCTTTAAAACAACCGCATTTCATTGAAAAAATGTGGAATGATAATAAACGAAATTCTAACTCTAAAAAAGGTGTTGGATTTGGAGTTTTGGGACCATTAGATGATACAGAATTTTGTTTGACTGTCACAGAAGAATGTGATTCTGAAACATTGCCTGATCTTCCAATTGAAAATGCTCCCCCGGAGTTGGAAGAAGAAATTAAATCGACAATTGATGAACTAAAAGAAATAAATTTAGGAACTAATGAAAATCCAAAACCGACTTTTATTAGTTCATTCCTTAATGATGAGGAAATAAAAGACATAACTCAATCGTTGATGGAATAAAGATCGTTTTGCTCGGACTTATGACGAAATGCCTCGGTTTATCTCCCGAAGCTGCGATCCATAAACTTGGGATAGACCAAATCATAAACCCGCTTAAACAAGCTCCAAGAAGGATGCGTGTCGAAATAGAGCAACAAGTCATTGCAGAAGTCAAGAAATTGATAGAGGCTGACTTCATACGAGAAGAAAACTATCCAACATGGCTAGCCAATGTGGTGCCAGTTAAAAAGAAAAATGGACAAATAAGAGTCTGCATAGACTACATGGACTTGAACAAAGCATGTTCAAAAGATGAATTTCCTTTAACAATTCCTGAGTTAATGGTTGATATTGCATTAAAATATGCAATATTTTCTTTCATGGATGGATCATCAGGATATAACCAAATAAAAATCTTTTCGGAAGACAAAGTAAATACAGCTTTCCGAACACCCATCGGCATATATTGTTATAAGGTTATGCCATTTGGACTGAAAAATGCTGGTGCAACCTATCAAAGAGCCATGACACGGATTTTTTATGAACTAATACTTAATCAAGTCGAATGTTATGTCGACGATCTGGTTGTCAATAGTAAACAAAAAGACGATCATATATATGATTTGAGAGTTGTCTTTGAACGACTACAACGTTATAATCTTAAAATGAACCCTTTAAAGTGCGCCTTTGGTGTCACTTCAGGAAAATTTTTAGGATTTGTAGTTCGACATCGTGGGATAGAAATTGATCCTCTCAAAATTGAAGCTATTCTAAATATGCCTCCTCCTAAAAATCTAACTCAATTGAGATCCTTCCAAGGAAAATTAGCATACATACGACGTTTCATTTCCAATCTATCGGGTAGATGTCAACCCCTTACTGCCCTTATTAGAAAGGATGCCAAATTCGTGTGGGATGAAAAGTGCCAACATGCCTTTGAAGACATTAAATAATATTTAACAACCCTTCCTGTCTTAGTAGCCCCTGTATTAGGAAGACCTTTAATCCTTTACACCGCAGCATTGAACAATTCACTTGGAGCTTTACTAGCACAAGTAAATGATGAAGGAAAAGAAAATGTGTTATACTACTTCAGTCGTTGTTTACTTCCAACGGAAATAAAATATCCGACAATTAAGAAGCATTGTTTAGCCTTGATCTTCGCAGTTCAAAAGCTAAGACATTATATGCTTTCTCATAAAGTAACTCTTATTTCAAGAGTTAACCCGTTACAATATTTAATAACACGACCGACACTTTCTGGGAGATTAGCAAGATGGACAATGATCTTGTTACAATTCGACATAACATTTGTACCGCTACGTGTTATTAAAGGACAAATCCTAGCAGATTTCTTAGCGGCACACCCGATTCCAACAGGATCACCCCTTAATGAAGATCTACCTGATGAACAAATATCAGAAGTAAAAAATTCTAACATACAACGATGGGAACTCTACTTTGACGGAGCATCGTCTGCATGGAAAGACAAAGACAAGCAGACAATCATACCAGGCAAAGCCGGAGTAGGATTAATTTTCATTAGTTCAGAAAAAATGATGATGCCCTTTTCCTATCATTTGACAGAACCATGCACGAATAATGAAGCCGAATATGAAGCACTCATAACCGGTCTAGAATTGACAATATTAATGGAAATTGAGAATATTGATATCTATGGAGATTCCCAATTAATTATCAATCAAATTGCTGGCAAATATAAAATTCTGAAACCACGACTTGAACAATATTCCCGTTACACTCTGAAATTACTTCAACAAATTCCTGATGTAACATTCTTCTTAATCCCGAGACGAGACAATTCTCTAGCGGATGCTCTGGCAAAACTTGCAAAGGAATTTGCTTGTCCAGAAGAAGATGACATATCAATTTCTATAAAAGGACGACAAGTTCTTTCTCAAATTGATATAGATAATTTGCATAAAATCAGTGAAAATATGATAATGACAATAAATGACGAGAAGGATGATTGTTGACAACCAATCATCAAATATTTACAAACTGGAGAATTACCTGAAAATAGTTCTATTGCTAACCAAATTAAACAAAGAGCATTATCATATGCTCTAATAAATGACGTCCTTTACAAACGATCTTTTGATCAAATGTGGTTAAGATGTTTAAACTAAATTGAAGCTCGAGATATTGTTAAAGAAGTTCATTCAGGTTTATGTGGTGCACATCAATTTGGGCCCAAAATGAAAATGAAAATAAAAAGAATGGGTTATTATCGTCAACAATGATGACAGATTGTCTTGACATTGCAAAGAAATGTCATCAATGTCAAATACATGGAGTAGTTTTACATCAACCTCCAAATGTTCTACATCCAACTATTGCATCATGGCCATTTGAATGTTGGGGTACTGACATAGTGGGCCCTATAGATCCTCCATCCTTCAAAGGCCATAAATTTATTCTAGCAGCTACTGACTATTTTTCTAAATGGGCAGAAGCAATACCCCTTCGAGAAGTCAAAGCAGAACAAGTTCTCCACTTCTTTAAAACCCATATCGTTTATAGATTTGGGATTCCTCAAAGAGTCATATCAGATAATGGGTTGGCCTTCAAAAACACAAAAATGAATCACTTTATCCAGAGGCATGGGATTGACTGGAGATATTCCACAATCTATTACCCTAAAGCCAATGGATTAGCTGAAGCTTTCAATAAAACATTGGTGCAAATCTTGAAAAAGACATTAAGTAATAGCCCGAGACAGTGGCATGAACGACTAATAGAAGCTTTATGGGCTTATAGAACTACATACCGAACTCCAACACGGTCTACACCATTTGCTTTGGTATATGGTTCTAAAGCCATTTTGCTTCTAGAAGTCCAAATTCCTTTTCTCAGAATCGCAATAACTGATAAAATAACTGAAGAAGAAAATGTCAAGTTGCGACTTGAAGAACTTGAAAATTTGGAGGGCAAACGTCTGCAAGCCCAATAGAATCTTGAATTATATCAAGCAAAAAAGATACGAGCTCACGACAAACTAGTTCATCCTAGAACCTTTCGAATCGGTGAATTAGTTTAAGTTCTTCGAAGACCTATACTAGCTCATCGAAAGATAGGTGGCAAATTCGAACCCATATGGGAAGGTCCATATGTAATTGAAAAGACCTATTCCGGAGGATCCTGTCAATTGGTCGATTGTCAAGGAGAAAGAATCCTACCTCCAATCAATGGGCGTTTTCTAAAGAAATACTAAGAGACATAAAAAAAAGAAAGAAATGAATAAAGACTTATTTATAAACTGGGACAATAAATTCTCCTTTCAAAAAAAATCATCTTTGATGTTTTGTTACATCTCTTTCATTTGTTAAACAAACATTTGAAAATCTGAATGATATTCGTCTTGATATTTTCGGGAAAAATGCCCGAAGACAGATTATTTTTCTCATTACCGAAATAATGACTTTTTCCTTGGACCATCGACATATAGACGCGGGGACCAGAGTTCACTTTGATTTCGACCTATTGCAGGTTGAATCCATATATCATGGATCGTTACTTTATTTGGTGAGTCACAGTGAAGTTAATTTGCAAACACCTTTGATAGAATTCAAACTCCGACAACCCGAAGAATAGGACTTCACAATCAGTGATAGCTCAGATGAAGCAGAATTCATGATTGCCCCTGTGCAAGGAGCATCAACATCGGGAACCAAAAATCCAACGACAGGATTTACCAGATCGCAAAGACGAAATCACAATAAACGACTAAAATGACAAAAATAATTACAAGAGAAACAAGACATGGAAGATATGAGTCAGTTAAAATCACGGACTATCAATACTCCGTTTGAGGAAATAATATCGGAAACGACAAATCTAGAACTTACAGAAAAAGAAGATGGAAAAGCAGTCGTCACTCCACCATCGGTCACACCTGCTCAATATTTGAGGGTATCCGACGAAAAGAATCACTCAGAGGAAGAGATACGACGAATTCGTGCCATTGAGTGGAGAACTTTTGAACAATATAAATATGTGAATAAAAGAACAATAAATATTCTGGATGGTCTTAAACTTTTTACTAGAATATTTGATGAAACTGAACAAGCTGCTATCATCAACCACATCATAGAAGCCCGAGATCATGGTAGGGCTGGACGCCTTCGAAGGAGGACCTATTCTGAACCTAGTAAATGGATTCGAGGTAGGGTAGGCAAACCATTCAAAACGGATGTTGCTATAACTATGCAAGAGACAGAGAAGGAAATCTTCCTCGGATTCTAGACATGAACAAGTCGACCCTTTACCCGTTGTGATAATCGAAATTATTAGACAACTCATTACTTGGGGGATCATACCTGCAGATTGTGTTCCCGATAGCTGCATCATTAATATGTATGACAAAGGGGATTGTATCCCTCCTCACATCGATAGTCATGATTTTGAAAGACCATTTTGTACTCTCTCTTTAATGAATCGTTGCTCCGTGATATTCGGAAGAGAGATACAAATCTTGGAACTCGGAGAATTTGAAGGGACATGCCGCGTCCTTTTAACTCGAGGATCAGTTCTTCTGCTCCAAGGGAACGGTGCAGATTTTGTGAAACACTGCATACCCAGTGTCAACAAGCCACGAATCTCCATTACCTTTCTACGAATGAAATCCGACAAACGACCAGACGGATATCAACCGATATCAGAGCTCGAAGGACTAAAGCCTTTGGAACGTACTGTGATTCCATAAATGTCTGAACACCTGAAACATGTTCGACGAATGATGTTTTGGAGAGTAGGACGTTTATGGACGATCTGATAATCTCAAAATCTACAACATGATGTGAAGAACTCCCGACATATAATATATATATAGTTGTCGATGTGTGATATATCGGTAGCTATTGACATATAAAATATCAGTAGTTTGTTGCAGCATGCTATATGATATGTACATATGTATGTACAGTAAGCATTTGTTTGCAATAAATATGTACTGGTGACTTTTTTTTAAGGAAATAAAAAAAAGTGTTGAAGGAAAATATATCCCCATTGTCTGTGATATGTCGACAGGTCCTGAAATCAATAAATGACAAAATGAATAATCTATGATAACCAAACATGAGAATTAACTTTCGACCTATATAGGTCAAAACCCCAGCGGAAATTCCCACCAAAAATATTAATGAGTTCGCCACTCTCTCCGGTTATTGGATATAAGTCCTTTCCTGACACGGAAATCACGGCTTTCCTCTAACCAAATCTTGATATCGACATTGAGGAAAATAGAAAATGACATCTATTTTCTCTCTTCTGCTATCGGATATAAGTCCTTTCCCGACACGGAAATCACGGCTTTCCTCTAACCAAATCTTAATATCAACACTTTGAGGAAAATAGAAAATGACATCTATTTTCTCTTCTTGGTTATCGGATATAAGTCCTTTCCTGACACGGAAATCACGACTTTCCTCTAACCAAATCTTGATATCGACATTGAGGAAAATAGAAAATGACATCTATTTTCTCTCTTCGGTTATTAAATACAAGTCCTTTCCTGACACAGAAATCACGGCTTTCCTCTAACCAAATCTTTATATCGACACTTTGAGGAAAATAGAAAATGACTTCTATTTTCTCTCTTCGGTTATTGGATATAAGTCCTTTCCTGACACGGAAATAACGGCTTTCCTCTAACCAAATCTTGATATCGACATTGAGGAAAATAGAAAATGACATCTATTTTCTCTCTTCGGTTATTGGATATAAGTCCTTTCCTGACACGGAAATCACGGCTTTCCTCTAACCAAATCTTAATATCGACATTTTGAAGAAAATAGAAAATGACATCTATTTTGTCTATTCGGTTATTGGATATAAGTACTTTCCTGACACGGAAATCACGGCTTTCCACTAACCAAATCTTGATATCGACATTGAGGAAAAAAGAAAATGACATCTATTTTCTCTCTTCGGTTATTGGATACAAGTCCTTTCCTGACACGGAAATCACGGCTTTCCTCTAACCAAATCTTGATATCGACATTGAGAAAAATAGAAAATGACATCTATTTTCTCTCTTCGGTTATTTGATATAAGTCCTTTCCTGACACGAAAATCACAGCTTTCCTCTAACCAAATCTTGATATCAACACTTTAAGGAAAATAGAAAATGACATATATTTTCTCTCTTCGGTTATTGGATATAAGTCCATTCTTGACACGGAAATCACGGCTTTCCTCTAACCAAATCTTGATATCGACATTGAGGAAAATAGAAAATGACATCTATTTTCTCTCTTCGGTTATTGGATATAAGTCCCTTCCTGACACGGAAATCAAGGCATTCCTCTAACCAAATCTTGATATCGACACTTTGAGGAAAATAGAAAATGACATCTATTTTCTCTCTTTGGTTATTGGATATAAGTCCTTTCCTGACACGGAAATCACGGCATTCCTCTAACCAAATCCTGATATCGACATTGAGGAAAATAGAAAATGACATCTATTTTCTCTCTTCGGTTATTGGATATAAGTCCTTTCCTAACATGGAAATCACGGATTTCCTCTAACCAAATCTTAATATCGACATTTTTATAGAAATAAAATGACACCTATTTTCTCTCTTCGTTATCAGATATAAGTCCTTTTCCCCGACATGGAAATCATGGCTTTCCTCTAACCAAATCTTGATATCGACATTTTGAGGAAAATAGAAAATGACATCTATTTTCTCTCTCTCCGGTTATTGGATATAAGTCATTTCCTAACACTCGAAACTCGTTGCTTTCCTCTAACCAAATTCGATATCGACATTTTCGAGGAAAACAGAAAACAAATATATTTTCTCTCTTCGGTTATTGGATATAAGTCCTTTCCCCGACACGAAAATCATGGCTTTCCTCTAACCAAATCTTGATATCGACATTTTGAGGAAAATAGAAATGACATCTATTTTCTCTCTCTCCGGCTATCGGATATAAGTCCTTTTTCTCGACACCATGTAAAGCATGGCTTTCCTCTAACCAAATCTTGATATCGACAATTTGAGGAAAATAGAAAATGACATCTATTTTCTCTTCGGTTATTGGATATAAGTCCTTTCCCGACACGGAAATCATGGCTTTCCGCTAACCGAATCTTGATATCATATTTTTATGGAAAATAGAAAATGACATCTATTTTTCTCTCTCGGCTTTTGGATATAAGTCCTTTCCCGACACGGAATCCGCGCTCTAACCAAATCTTGATATCAACACTTTGAGGAAAATAGAAAATGACATCTATTTTCTCTTCGGTTATTGGATATAAGTCCTTCCATTACTGAAATCATGGCTTTCCTCTAACCAAATCTCGATATTTCCATATTTTGTGAAAATAGAAAATGACATCTATTTTCTCTTCGTTATTGGATATAAGTCCTTTCCCGACATGGAAATCATGGCTTTCCTCTAACCAAATCTTGATATCGATATTTTGAGGAAAATAGAAAAGGACATCTATTTTCTCTCTCCAAGTTATCGGATATAAGTCATTTCCCACGTCGTGAAATCATGGCTTTCCTCTAACCAAATCTGATATCGATATTTTGGAGGAAAATAGAAAATGAAATATATTTTCTCTCTTCGGTTATTGGATATAAGTCCTTTCCGACACGGAAATCATGGCTTTCCTCTAACCAAATCTCGATATCGATATTTCGAGGAAAATAGAAATGACATCTATTTTCTTTCTTCTAAGTATTTGATTTAAGTCCTTTCCGATACTCTGTTACGGCTTCTCTCAACCAAGTCTTAACATTGACATGTCGGCATATTTTTAGGTTGTGTTGTATTTAAAAAAGGGGTCGCCAACGTAAGTCATTTAACTTAAATTTTAAATTTAATTTAAATATATATATATAATTTAGAAAGTAGTATCTTTGATTTTGAAAATAATTTTAAATATGAGATTAAACTGATCTCACATCCCAAATAGTTTATATAAACGGACACGCACACTCACAAACCGTGTATCTATCCCTAAGGATGTATAATCGCTTCGATGGTGGGGCTCGACTCAAATAAACTAGAAGTTTTGGTGACATCCGTTTGGTTCCGCGAACCAATTTTATAAGCCGGATAAATCTCCGCTTAATATGAAAGTATCAAATGTGGTTTATATTACTCCGGGTTCTTTAAAATTCCCTATAAGGGCAAGCCCCTATAGTTAATTACATCTTAAGTGACGGGAATCACCTAAGAAAACTCTCGATAATAATCAATACCCCGCTCTCAAGAATTTCAAAGTTTAAGGTTTTCAAAGATTGAATTTTGGAATTTCAATAGAATGGATCAAATTTGGAACATTTTTGTTTTGTGAATCCGTTGAAGGAAAAAGGTAGGAGAAATCACCGATTCGAAGTGAACTTCGGTAATTTCCCGACTATCCTATTGTTTGGCTTGAATTTAGGAAAGTCCTAATGTTTATTTAGTATTTCAATCTTGCAAATTTTAATTAATTAGGGCTTATATTTGTATGATAAAATCAAAACAAATAGCCTAGAAGATGTGAGGTTTATTGTCGTATCTGACGCATCACCTCGGAATCCTAAGACCGGTTAGGCTTAATTTGCAATGCAAATGCCTAACAAAGAGGTCGAGGATTTATGTCGCATTGTGCAAGCTACCTCGAAGTCCTACACGGTTATTTAATTCTAGGAAAGTTTTGCTGAAGTAGGTTCAAGTTTTGCCGACGACGATGGCCGTGCCGCCCACCATGCTCCAAGCTCCTTATTGTTGCAAACAGGTTTAGTTTTAGAAATCATAAATCAGAGACGAGAAAAGTGTTTTGTTTTTGTAGAAGTTCTAATTTCCAAGTGTTTTGTATTTCGATTAAAACAAATCTTAAGTTGATTATAACGACACCGGCGAAGATCCCACGGTTCCATCCTTCCGGCATCATTATTTTTATCGGATTCACTTAGTCCATGAACTCGGCGAAACTCAACCGAACGAGTTCCACACTTTCATTTAGACCGCGGGAAATCCCGTTAGCAACACGTAGGTTACATCATCCAAGGTATACCCGATCATCCAACAGACGTTTTAATTTAGTTGCAATTGAAGTTTTGTGTTCGTTTGTGATTAAATTTCGAGTTGTTTTATATTTTGAAATGTTGTGGCGGTGAATTTTATCTTGCAATGACTTTTAACTTAAGCTTTGGTTTCCCGCTAGTGGACTATCCTAAAGTGTGTGGGTTTTCATGCAACCGTTGTTTTATCATGCAAGAAAAATAAAGTACATTTCCGCAAGAAAGTAAATTGGTGTGAAAGTAAATTGCAAGAAAGTAATTGCAATAAAAATAAAAGCGTACCTGAGGGTCTTCCCGTCATCCCAAGCCGCACTTAAAACACAATTAGAATATTTAAGCAAGTTCCTAGCAAAGCTAAGGGAAGGGTTATGGTTTTCTACCAAATTCCTAATCCTATAGCTAGTCATTCCTAGACGTTCTGTGTTCTCTCGTGTTTTGCTCTCAGACGATTTTCTTTTCATCAAAGAACGATTAAGCCCAATCGTTTATAATGTCCTATCATATCGAGGAAGTGCTTAAGAGGAATCTTAAAACATCTTTTCAATATTTCTAGGATTGTTTTAAGTCCAAATGAATTTAATTATACAAATGAATTAATCGTCCAAGAATTTCAAGTTTTATTGTTATCTTGCTCGTTGAACTAGACATTCGAATATCCTATGTCAAGTAACATTTCATTTAATGTTCACAGAGTTATGATAACTAAAACTTCCAAGGGTAAATTGGTATTCCAAATGATTTGATTTAAGTTAAAGGCTTAAATTTAACAATGGTTTCAAGTTGCTTTATATTTAATTTAATTTAATTTAATTTGTGCTCGATTTACGTTGAATTAATTTAATTTCGATTTTGATTCGATTTTAATTCAATTTCGATTTAATTAAATTTAATTTAATTTAATTTAATTTAATTTAATTTAATTTTAATTTAATTTAATTTAATTTAATTATTTAATTTAATTTAATTTATTTAATTTAATTTAATTTAATTTAATTTATTTAATTTAATTTAATTTAATTAATTTAATTTAATTTATTTAATTTAATTTAATTTAATTCAATTATTTAATTTAATTTAATTTACTTAATTTAATTTAATTTTAATTTAATTTAATTTAATTTAATTTAATTGTTTAATTTAATTTAATTTAATTATTTAATTTTATCTAATTTAATTTAATTTATAATTTTAATTGAGATTTTAAAAGAGTTTAATGATTTAATTAAGTCTTTTAATATTTTAAATTTGAGTTATCATTTTAATTAAGAGTTAAATGTTAATGATATAATTAGTTTAGGGATTTTTAAATTAAAGAATAAATCTCTTCCTAATAAATATCCCTTATTTTAATAATTCCAATTTTATTATTCTTCCAAATTTAATCTATTATTTAATTAAAGTTTAATTATTTTAAAATTTGTTTAATGAGTTTCTACCCTTTAATTATTTAAATTTCAATCATCCAAATCAGATTAAGATCAAATGTTTTTACTTGTTGATTTTTTATTAAACCTAAAGTTTTAATTAAGGGTTGAAAGTTTAATTACCATTTTACCCTTTAAGCTTAATAATTTCATAACTCACTAAATTGAACTTAAATGAACTTGAAATTTTTTATGTGACTTCACTCATATATCAATAAAGACATGAGAGGAGAAAATGTGATTTTTCTGTATTTAATTTATTTATATAATTATTTTGGTGGAAAATAGAGATTTTCAAGGAAAATTTGATAACATGACCAAAGGAAAGTTTCTGTCCTTAATAAAATTAGGGGACATTTCTAATGACCAGAGAAGCACTTGGACCACTTTGGTGATTTTTTGAATTATATTATTTTTATTATAATTATTTTGAGTTTTGGAGTGTTAATTAATTTAAAAAATAAAATAAATGTTGAAAAATGGATTTTATATTTTTCTAAAAATCTCTCTAATATCAAGGAAAACCAGAGAAACAAATTTTGCAATTTTCTGATTTTTCTATGATTTATTATAATTATTTTAGTGAAATGCTAGAAAAATACATTTTTTTTAATTTTAAAAATTACCCTAGGGCTTTAAAATTCAATATCTCAATAAATAGACCTAGGAAAAATGTGGGATTTGTTCCTATGATTAAAATTCAAAATGTGACATTTTGGTGAATTTTATTATTTTTGTGATTTTTATTATTTTTTTTATTTTTTAATTAAGTTAAAAGTATTAAAATATTATTAAAATCAACTTTTTTTTAGAAAATTGATATTTTAATTTTCTTAGGTTCCCCCGATATCGAGAGGCTCCAAAACCAATTCGATGAATTTTTTAAAGTATTTTAAAAGTTATGAATTTTTAAAGCTTAAAATGGCTAAGTGACTTAATCAACCCAATTAGTAGGCTAACTAAATCCAATCGACTCAAATTTTTATGGTGGGTTCCTCCCATCCTAAAGGTCAAAGGGGAATTGATTTCAAGTCAATTTGATGCCCTGTTAATTCAACTAATTAAAGACCTATTTTGGGTGTTTAAGCCAATTAGGGTCGTTTTAAATGAACTAAGTCAAAACCTATTTTTTCCTGTGGTTCTCTAGTCATAAGCAACATCACCAAATTTTCCCTAGAATTTATTTCACAACATGCTATTTAATGGAATTAAAATACTCAAAACAACACCGAACTTGAAAAATCAAGAACTCTTCATGGGGATGGCTCCTCTGACTTTGGAAATTCAGAATGTTCCCAAATTCAGAGGTTTAAAAGTTCCCATATTCCCATGCCATGGTGAATTGTATGCATGCATGGAGAATTAAAACAATGCAGAGAGTAATGAAATTATAAAAAATAAAACATTCGATGAAAATTAAATGATTTCTTTTCCACATTATTCTCCTCTGTTCACTCGAGCAAGAGGGTATTTTTATTTTATTTTTCTGATTTTTCTACACAGAGATATGAATTTTGAAGTTTAGGGAATTAAATAAATTAGAAAATCCCTAATTTTCTATTTATCCACGCAGCCGCCGCCGCATCCCCGCAGCTCCGAAAGGCCACGCGGCGTGCTCCCATTCGACGCCGCCACTTGAGCCGCAGCCCGGGCCCCGCGGTTCTCGTACCGTCTCCCCGGTCCGACGCGGGACCCCGGTCGTCCGTGCGCGCGTGTATCACTGACGGCATCCGTTCATCGTCCCCAAGTGTTCTCACCCGAGAGTCATTCACACTAAATCCCTAAGATCTCACTCGATTCTCAATGGATTTTTATGTTCTTATACTCTATGGATCTGCCTCAAGAGCATCTAACACATCTATACGGTTAACATGCATTGAAACTAAGGCATTTGAAATAGAGATTCTTCAAGCTCGGGATGAAGAATTAGCTCATACCTTTGCCTCCGCAGAAGTGTGGCTTCAATCCGAGAGTTGTTGCACCTTCAATTGATCCCTAAGAAGCTCCGCATGAAGTCTCCTGTCCGTGAATTGTCCGGATATGATTTCGACCAAGCCCGATCACAAAGCTTGAGGCCGGAGCAACCGGGTGGCCCTGGAGATGGGGCTTTTGCTGGTGGACACCTTCCCTTGGTCTCGTGAAGGTGTAGAGCCAATCAATTTGAGAATTGGCTCACTCGTGGAGAAGTGTCCCTGTTTTCGGGGGAATTTCAACTCTGAAATCGAGCTTACAGGAGAAATGGCAGTGGGGATTTCACCTGGGATCAAGTGCTCTAAGAGTGGAGAAGAGTCCGGAACAATTTTGCGTAGCTTTGGCAAGGTTTGTGCTTAGCCCTCATGGCTGAGAGGGGCGGAGCTTGGGGCGAGCTGGTCGTGGGCCTCCCCAGGGGAAGTCAGAGCCGGGATCGCCCAAGGGTTCGGTGAGAGAACACCGGCCCATGGTAGCCACCGGGGATGGGGCAGCCTGCCAAGTGAGAATTTCAATGTTGGCTCACATGTGAGCTCTCGGCCATGGTGTTTTCCGTGCCCTGGTGGCCGGCCGGCCAGTAATGGTCACCATCTGGGTCGTGGGTCGGGTCGGGGTTTAGTGTGTGCAATTACAAATGCCATGTGTAAAGGCTTTGATTCAAAGTGGAATGGGGGCATGGCTAAATTTAAACCTAATGGGTCAACCCACCCATTTGGGCTAGGTGCACCACCCAAGGCCTGGTTTGGCTGGAGGGAAAAGTGATTTGGCTCAGCATAATCAGTAGGGTCAAGTCACCATCCAAGCACAATTGGGGGCTTAAGCACATGCAGCTGAATCATGGAAGTGGTTAATCACTCTTAGGAATTAAGGAAAGAGCCTCCTCCTTTTGCCCAAAATGGCATGGTGACATGGAAAGAGGCTCTCATGGCTTGCATATGGTTTGTGCATGGCTCCATGGCTCCATTTGGCTTTGGGAAAAGGTTCGGGTCAATTTCATAAAAAAGGATTTTAAGGATTTTGGATAATTTGGTGGAAATTCTGTAGATGAAGCTTCATTTAGAATTTTTTGATGATTGGTTTAGGACTTAGGGATGATTTTAATTGAAAATATGATGAGGGGAAATGTCATATGGGCTTTGGAAGAATTTTTGGGTTTTGGATTTGGTGGCGTGCTTTTTAAAAATGGTTTAAGGAATTGCCTTTAAGTTTTGAAAATGAATTTATGGATGGAATTTCAGAAGAGGTTGGGCCAAATAATTGTTGGGTTTAGCTCATGGATGTGTCATGAGTGATTTGAAACAAATTGGGGGTGATTTGGATTTGAATTGGGTTGAATTGGGTTAGGTTTTCGGGTTTAGGGTCAAAAATGGGCCTTTTTGACTCGATTGAGTTTGAGTGGGACTTGGGTTCAAATTTTGGGCAAATCATGTTAGGGTTTTTGTTTGTGGGGAAATGTTAAGGAAGATTTAGA
This sequence comes from Papilionanthe hookeriana x Papilionanthe teres, assembly GCA_022702705.1. Lineage (NCBI taxonomy): Eukaryota > Viridiplantae > Streptophyta > Magnoliopsida > Asparagales > Orchidaceae > Papilionanthe > Papilionanthe hookeriana x Papilionanthe teres. The sequence continues at coordinate 65,672,215 of CM040430.1, read as the reverse complement.
AAAGATTTTGAGGTTAATTGAGTTGAATTGGGTGAGTTTGGGTTAAGTTCGTCATGGGTCCAAATTGGGCTTTAAGGCCAAAGCAGATCGATCCAAATGTCAATCAAATTGGACTTGATTGGCTCCAATTGGTATTGGGAATGTTGAATTGATGTTTTAGAATTAAATTGAATTCAGAATTTGGGTCAATTGGATAGGTTTGTTTAAATACTGTCCACTTCTGGGTTAAAATGGGTCAATTTGGGGGTTTTGACAAAAGTAGGGTAAATTGACAAAATTGGCCTATGGTAGTTGGACAAATGAAATTGGGAATATTTAAGGTTTTTCTGGAATTTTTCGGGAATTTTCTGAATTTTTGGATTTTTGTGCCAAGAAGGGTATTTGGGTATTTGAGGGTATTGGGGGGTATTTTGGAATCTTTGGTATTTTTGGGTATGGATGATCAATTTTGAGTGATGTGGAGATGTTTGGGATTGATTTTGGAAAATTTTGGGTAATTTGGAAATTTTGAAAAATTGCAATTTCAAGGGTTTTGGCAGTTGAATAGTGTAGGGTCTCGGGGTCAAAAAATTGAAAATTGGGAAATTGGAGATTGGGTGAATTTAGGTGGAAAGAAATCATTTTGGTTGAGCCATGAAACCATTTCAAGCCCATATGAGCCATGAAAGGACTCATTCGAGGTATTCACCATGCTTCTGCCCTTAACCCTCACTACGGCTTGTGGTTAAGGACCATCCATGCGAATCACCCACATGAGTCAGGAGGTTAAGTTGGGTATGGGGTGGCTTTAGGAAGTGTGTGGAAATGTAGTGGGAAGGCAGTGTAAGTCAGGCCCCCCACCACCAAAGCACCTGTGGCAGTCCTAAGGCCAGTCCCATAGAACTCATCCTTTAAACTTCCCACACCTCCCACATTCGATTTCAACCCTCTAGGTGATTAGGGGTCTATAGTCAAGTTTGTGGAGTTTGCAGGGAGTTTTTAGAAGGGTTTGAATTTCTAAAAGGCGGGTCCCACCTAGTCCTCTAAGATAGTCAAAAGAAAAAAGCCTAAGGCTAGATCCTAAGCACTAAAAAGAAGAAGGGAAGACCTCATCAAAAATGAGGTCAATGACATTTTGAGAAATGGAAAATGACATCCATTTTCTCCCTCCTGTTATCGGGTATTCGTCCTTTCCTGACACGGAAATCACGACATTCCTTTAGCAAAATATCGACATCGACATTTTAAGAAATGAAATATGATATCCATTTTCCCTCCCAATAAATTTTTTCAAATACAAGAAGAAAATCTCTTCTTAACCGACATAAAAGACATTCGACATCCTTTGGGAGCGATGGTGATGGTCCCCTCCTTTCCTAATCATTATGAGACATCTCTTAGACCACTTCGGTCACCTTAATATTTGCATAATATTTATATAGTATTCTACACATATCGGGCCCTTTTGTCAATTCCCATTTTACAATGAGTCAATGCTCCTTTGATCTAAAAAGTCAACATTGCCTAAAATGTCAAAATCCAGACCTGACCAACCCCGTGACCTCATAGGTCAACATTGTGACCTGAAAAGCCAACTTTGGTCAAATCGGGTCAAACCAGACCTATCAGACTCCACCACACTCAGACAGTCAACCCTATGACCTAAAAAAGTCACATTGGTCAAATCGTCACTGCACGCAATGACTCATTAATCGTTGACTCCATAGATCACCCTTTTGACCTAAAAAGTCAACTTTGGTCAAACTGGTCAAACTGCACTAGTGACCTGCATTGCTGACCCTGAGGGTCACCCGACCTAAAAAGTCAACATTGGTCAAATCGTCAAACCGTACCCAATGACCTACACCGTTGACCCCATAGGTCACCCTTGACCTAAAGCTTTCCCCCCCCCCCCCCCCCCCCCCCCCCCCCCCCCCCCCCCCCCCCCCCCCCCCTTGGTCAAATTGGTTAAACCAGACTCAATGACCCACACCGTTGACCCCATAGGTCAACCTTTTGACGGCACCAACCTCGGCCACCTGGCTGCTGCATCTATATCGCACATCAAGCTGACCCTGGCAGTCAACCTTTGACCTAAAAAGTCAACTTTGGTCAAACCGGTCAAACCAGACCTAGTGACCTACACCTGACCCCATAGTCAACACTATGACCTAAAAGTCAACTTTGGTCAAATTAGTTAAACCGTACCCAATGACCTACACCGTCGACTCCACAGTCAACCTTTGACCTAAAAAGTCAACACTGGTCAAAATGGTCAAACTGCACCTAATGACCTATCCCGTTGACCCATAAGTCAACCCTTTCACCCAATGACACATTTAAAACTCAACAATGACAAAATCACAAGAATTGACATCTTAAAATCAATCGATCAATTTCATTTATCAGTCAACCTGGTCTAAATTGGACAACAACTATCTATTTTGATTAAAATAGATAAAAATAAAACGAAAATAACAAAATTAATCAAATAATTAATTTCAAAAATTATTTTGATTAATTTAATGATTAATGATTTAATTCTCAAAATTTTAATTAAATGACATAATTAAAATGAAAATTAAAATCATAAAATAATAAAAATGACAAAAATAATCAATTAATTAATTTGAAAATATTTTCAATTAATAAACTGATTAATAAAATAATTTCCACCAATTTTAGTTAATAAAATAATTAATTAAATAAATTAAAGAATAAATGAAATTATCTTTAGCCTCTTCATATTTAATCGGGCTAAACCATCTTAAAGGCTTATTTAACACTTAATTAAGCCCATTTTAATGCCCATTACCCATGGCTTAACATCCACACAGTATGGGATGAGTGTGCTCATCACCTCCTTCACTTAGACACATTCTCTCCATGAAGTGGCCGGCCAACACAAGGCCAATTTCTCCACCTCCCAAGCCACCCAATGGAAGGAAAATCCTTACACATGAACTCCCCCGTTACCATGGTTAATGGTAATGATGAAGGCTAGGCATATGTTTCACCATTTGCCAAGCCTAAGAAGTGAGGTGTAAGCTCATTAGCAAGTGAAACAAAAGAGGCCACAAGTAACCTCCCACAATGGCCAATGGACAAGAGATAAAGAGATGAAATTCATCATGAAAAACTTAGGAGAAGCATCCAAGCCTATCTCCAGCCAATGATCACCCAATCTGCTAACAGTTGAGGTAAGTAATCCTCTAGAACAGCCTAAGCCAAGCCAACACCATCCCCTTGCTATAAATAACTTGCTAATAAACCATGGCAAAAGAGGAGAAAAATATTTAGGAGGTCCATAAAGCTGCCTAAACCTTCTTGCTCCCAAATAATAAAACTTCTTCCTAAGAGCTTCCACAATCTTTAGGACTAATTCAAAGCCTTAGTTTTAGCTCATTCGAGCTAATTTGATCAATTTTCAAAAACAGCCCAAATTAGATTCTTTCAAATTCCTCCCAAAGCCCGACTGAACAAATTTCGTAGCAACTATCTTCCACTGGGTCCTGAAGGCAAACTATAAAGTCTCGATCTAGCTGACGGTTTGGTGGCCTGTGCATGGAATTTATCTTTGCAAAATAAATCATGTTTTTGATAACCATACTATACTAGCTCAAAAGTGTATCATCGTCCATTGATAGATACCTCATCCAAGATGAGTATTTTAAAAAAATCACCTAAATCCCAAGAAATTGTAGTGAGATAATAACATTCTGAAGTTTAAGGGTTTCCAGACTTTCGGAATTAAACCCCGAATTTCTCTTTGTACCGTCCGATCCCGCGCCTTTCGATGGACGGCCGATCCGCGCGCACGGTGTCCTCTCGTTCGCCGCTCACGGATCCTCCCGCCTTTCGACGATGCCGAGGACACGCCGCTTCGTCCCCTGTGGAGCTTTGGCGGTGCAAAAATAAAAAAAGAAAAATTTCTTTTTAACCCCCTTAAACTTCAAAAATTCATATCTTTTTAACCAGAGGTCCTAAAAATAAAATAAAAATACGTCTAGAAAGCTCTTGAAGAGGCATTTATCTTTATGTTCTTAGGGACCTTCCATAATTTTTCTAAGGACAGAAAACATGCCAAGAATACTAATCTTGAATTTTCAAGTTTCTTTGTAATTATTTACAAAATAATAATTTTAAAAATTTTGAAAATTAAGAAAATAAAAATACAAATGATTAGGAATGATAAAATTGCATAATGACCCTAGGAAAAATATTTCTAAGTCATAGAAACAATTTTAAATGACATTTGAAAATTTAGGGTTAAAATCATTTATTTATTAAATAATTTTGAATCCTAAAATAACCCTTTGTAAAATTGAAACTATTTTCATCAACAATCTAAGCTCAAAATGGTTCTAGCCTATGATAAAGCAATAACAAAACCTCACTCCTATCTAAAATGACAAGATTAGATTCAATTAAGACTTAAAATGACATTTAAACCCATTAAAACCTTACCAAAACTAGGTTTAATAAAAATTAAACTCTTTAATTAAGCTAAGACACAAACTTAATTAACCCATTAAACCCCACTCACCAGTTTTCTAATAAAAATTAAACTCCTTTAAATTAACTTAAAGACACACTAAACTTAATTAACCCATTAAACCTTACCTAAATTAGGTTTAATAAAATTAACTCCTTTTAATTAAGTTTAAGGACATATTAAACTTAATTAACACAAAACTAAACTCCCTTAATTAGGTTTAAAGACATACTAAACTTAATTAACCTGCTTAAACATAAGGTTAATCAACCTAAACCCTAATTAGGTCTAACCCTTACCTAATTAAACCATTAAACCTTAACTAACTAAGGTTTAATCAACCAGAGATCCCACTAATAGGTCTAACCCTTGTATCTAATTAAACCATTAAGCCTTAACTAACTAAGGTTTAATCAAACCTAAACCCTAATTAAATCTAACCCTTCGACTCAATTAAACTATTAAGCCTTAACTAACTAAGGTTTAATCAAACGTAAACCCTAATTAGGTCTAACCCTTAGATCTAATTAAACCATTAAGCCTTAACTAACTAAGGTTTAATCAAACCTAAAACTCCTAATTAGGTCTAACCCTTAGACGAAATAAACCATTAAGCCTTAACTAACTAAGGTTTAATCAAATCAAAACCCTAATTGTGTCTAACCTCACCTAATTAAACCATTAAGCCTTAACTAACTAAGGTTTAATCAAATGAACTCCTAATTGTGTCTAACCCTACCTAATTAAACCATTAAGCCTTAACTAACTAAGGTTTAATCAAACCTAAACCCTAAATTAGGTCTAACCTAGACCTAAATAAACCATTAAGCCTTAACGAACTAAGGTTTAATCAACCTAAACCCTAATTGTGTCTAACCCTTACCTAATTAACCATTGCCTTAACTAACTAAGGTTTAATCAAATCCTAACCCTAATTGAAGTCTAACCCTGCACCTATCTTAAACCATTAAGCCTTAACTAACTAAGGTTTAATCAAATTCAACCCCACTGAAGTCTAACCCTGTGACTAATTAAACCATTAAGCCTTAACTAACTAAGGTTTAATCAAACCTAAACCCTACTTAGTCTAACCCTTAGACCTAATTAAATCATTAAGCCTTAACTAACTAAGGTTTAATCAAACCTAAACCCCACTCAGTCTAACCCTTAATCTAATTAAACCATTAAGCCTTAACTAACTAAGGTTTAATCAACCTTTAAACCCCACTGTGTCTAACTTTTACCTAATTAAACCATTAAGCCTTAACTAACTAAGGTTTAATTAACCTAAACCTTAATTTGTGCTCCAACCCGTACCTAATTAAACTATTAAACCTTTAACTAACCAAGGTTTAATCAACATAAACCTCGATTAAGTCTAATTTATTAGACCTAATTAAACTATTAAGTCTTAATTAAATAAGACTTAATCAAACAAACCTAAACCAAACTTAGGCTCAACCTGATATGATCCTAAGTTAAACTTAAACCTAACTTAAGTCTAACCTACATTAGACTTAAGTCAAATTATACTTAGGTTAAACACACACATGAACCCAAGTTCAACCTATACTTAAGTTCAACCCCAAATTAAACTTAAAGTCAAACATCAAACCCAGGTTCAACCCACATCGAACCTAACCTAAATCCTTAATCTAACTCGAGTACAACCCAGCTCGAACTCAAGTTAACTCAAACCTAGGTTCAACCCAATAACCTAACCTAAACTATTCAATCCCGAGTCCAACCTAACTCGAACTCAAGTTAACCTAAACCTTAGCTCAACCCACATTGAACCTAACCTAAAACCTAATCTAACTTAAGTCCAACCTAACTCAACTCAAGTTAACTGAACCTTAGGTTCAACCTATTATCAACCTAACCTAAACCTAATCTAACTTGAGTACAACCTAACTCTCAACTCAAGTTAACCTGAAACCTTAGGTTCAACCCACATCGAACCTAACCTAAACCTAATCTTAACATGAGTCCAACCCCGACTTGAACTCCAATAACCTAAACCTTAGGTTCAACCCACATCAACCTAACCTAAACCACTCAACTGGAGTCCAACCTAACTCAACTCAAGTTAACCTAAACCTCCAGTTCAACCCACATTGAACCTAACCTAAACCTAACTCATCCTTGAGTTCCAACCTAACTCGAACTCAAGTTAACCTAAACCCAGTTCAACCCATATCAACCTAACCTAAACCCAACCCAACTTAAACTCAAGTTAACCTAGAACTTTAGGTTCAATCCACATCAACCTAACTCAACATAACTCAACTCGAGTTCAATCCAACTCTAACCTGTGTTATCCCAAATCTTAGGTTCAATCCACATCAACCTAACTTAAACTCACAAATATGACCTAATCCTTGAATTCAATCTAATCTCAACTCAAGTTAATCTAAATCTTAGGTCCAATCCACATTTAACCTGAATTCAACCCAAACCAAAGTTAAGTCTAGCCTACAATAGACTTAAATCAAACCTAACTCGAGTTCAACCCCCAATGAACTTAAGACAATCCTAAATCTAGGTCCGACAAAATAAACTCGATTAAGACTCAAACCTTACCTAAAAGGGATTCGAATGGTCAATAACGAATTAAGTCTAATTATTAGGCCGATTAACCTTTAACCTATTTAAACAAGGTTTAAAATTTAATTAAGTCCATCCTAAACCAAACCTATTAACTGTAGGGTTCCATTTATTACGAACCTTTGCTAATCACCCAATCAATATCAATTTAACTTTTATTCAATCGACATGAATCCAAGTTAATTCAATCAATATTGAATTTAACTTTAAAACTTTTAACTTTAAGTTCTCAAATGTAGACATGAACGTAGTTAATTAAATTCAATCAACATCAATTTAAATTAGATTCAATCAGATACGTATCCAAGTCAATTCAATCAATATTGAATTTAACTTTAAAACCTTTAACTTAAGTTCAAACATACGAACTCAAGTTAATCAAATTAATTAACATTGAATTTAACTTAGATTCAATCAGATCCAAGTTAATTCAATTAATATCAATTTAACTTTAAAACCTATTAACTTAAGTTCGCATGACATGAACTCAAGTTAATTAAATTCAATCAACATTTGAATTTAACTTTAAAGTTCAAACCAATCATGAACCCAAGTTAGTTCAATCAATATTGAATTTAACTTTAAATTATTCGATAGACAATGAATTCAAGAATATACACGAACTCCAAAATCTAAATTTAAACTCAAGATTAATTCAACATTTCGTATCAAGACCATATAATTCGATATTCTAAAATTGAAATTGACATAATCGATATAAATCCGATGTTGACATAATCAACAAAAATTTGACATTTCAAAAACAACATGATTAAGATGAAGTCGACATTTCCAAATAACTCGACATTCAAAAAATATTCTGTGATATTATTTCGACGTATTTTCTTCGGCAGATGAAGACAAGAAATTTCGTTTAGATTTTCTTTGCATGTTATAGGGTGTGCTAACTCTATTTTGCAGGAAGCCGAAGACGGAATATTAGCAATAAAACAAAACAAAACTTTTAGGTTAGTCATATAACCTGAAACTTTCAAAAAGACAACAACATTGAAAACAAAATAAAACTTTTAGGTTAGACATATAACCTGAAACTTTTCAACAAGACAACAACATTGAGAACAAAACAAAACTTTTATGTTAGACATATAACCTGAAATTTTTCGACACAACAACGACATGACAATAAAACCAGAACCTTTAGGTTAGACATAATACCTAAAGTATTCAATAACATGATATAACGACATTTGGGAGCCATAGTGGGTACATCTCTCCTTAAAAATAAATCTTTTAGGAAAACAAATGATTAACATTAATCAGAAGTTTTCTTAAACAATCGAGAATTGTTTAAGATGTGTAATTAACTATAGAGGCTTACTCTATAGGAGATCTAAAAGAACCTGTACCGTAAATCTCTCGGTTTAACATGATTTTCTTAATATGAAAATTCTAGAATACGTTATTGTAGAATATCCTCATATAAGAATTATCATAAACACTCACTATTAGTCCTAAAATTCTCTAAATCCTCTATAAGATTTATACGAATAAAACTAGCTAATATTAGTTGGCGACTCTGACATTGATATGATATATCGATGGCGATGACATGACATCATCCATGATATTTTTTCCATCACCACCAACTCATTCAGATCGCTTAGCAACGATCCGGACTAAGTGAATCCCATGAAAATAATAGTGCTCGGATGACGGAACCGTTGGATCTTAATCGGCTCATGAACAAACTTTAAGATTTTTTTTAATTAAAACATTAAAAACATTTGACTTCAAGACTTCTCTAAAACAAAAAACACTTTCATCTCCCGATTTTCACTTTCTAAAACAAAACCTCACAACAATACGGAGCTTGGAGCATAGGCAGCACGTCCACCGCCGCAAGCAAAACTAGAATCTACATCAACAAAATCTTTCCTAGTTTTAAATAACAAGCCATATGATTTTGAGGTAGTTTGCCTAGTGCAACATAAACCCTCAACCTTTTGTTAGGTATTTGCATAATTATGTTATGCAAATTAAGCCATAACCAGTCTTAGGACTCCGAGGTAGTCGTTTGGTATGGCATAAACCCTCACATTCGAGGCTATTTGTGTGATTATGTCATACAAATATAAGTACTAATTAATTAAATTCGCGTGATTGAAACAACAAATTCTCAAATTGACGCCAAATATCAGATAGTTTGGGAAGTTGCCAAGATTCTTCTTGATCCTCAGCTTCTCCTACTTTCTTCCGTTGGACTCTAAAATTAATTGTTCCAAATTGAGCTAATCCCTTTGAATTCCAAAATTCAACTTTGAAAACCTTGCATTTGAAATTTTCGAGAGAAAAACCATCGATCATTATCAAGAGTTTTCTTAAGTGAACTCGTCATTTAACATGCAATAACTGACAGAGTTTCATTGAAAGAAATCTCAGAATCAAAGGGATGAGGAACTGCAATGAATCTTTATATTGCTTTAGGGAAACTTGTTGGCTTATAAAATTTATTCGCAGACCAAACGAATTTCACAAATCTTCTTGTTTATTTAATCGAGCCCCATCATCAAGCAGTGTGACTATTCTTCGGGATAGATACACGGTTCATGGTGTAGTGCTCATTTTTATAAACTATTTAGGCAGAGGATTTTGAATCCACCATGCACGGGTTCAATTACCGTCGTTCGCCCAATGTGAGATGGGTTTGATTTCTTATCTTAAAATTTTCAAACTTAAAATTGTTTTCAAAATCAAATAGTACTTTCAAATTATATAATTAAAACCTAAAATTCATCGATAATTTCTATAGGCGACCCCCTTTTCAAAACACAACCTAAAGAAATAAGTCGTACAGTCCATCGTTCATTTTAAAAAAAGATCAAGAAATTTGGAAAGTGGTATAGAATCTTATGAATGCCATTAACAATATTTCTGATTTATTTGATCACTTGGATTGGAGGATGAAAGAATAATTTGATCGTACTAGGAGAAGTGAAAAAATTTGGTAAATTTAATGAAGAAGAAAACTATGATTGCAGAGAATTCAACTAATGAATTCCCTTATCGCCCCTTTTAAAATTTGTTTGTGCATTATCAATCCATGGAAGATATTAGAGGTGATGATAGTACTGAGACCGATGATGAGTAGTGACTACTTTATATTTAGTATTTGGTATTTTAATATGCTTTGGTGTGCCTAGTAGTTGGTTTGAATGACAATATAATTTGTGTTTGAACTTATTATACTGAGAATTTGTGCTTGTGTTTAGTTTTTAGTGTTGGAGTATTGTAGTGTGTTTTCGACGTTGAACTTCTATGTTATATGGCTTCATGAACTCATAGATTTAAGTGCTTAAATGTGTATGGTTGCAATGTTGATTTAGTTTGTATTTTTGTGTTAAATTAATGTTATTTAATGCTTAATTGATGAAATTGATGCTTAAACAGGCTAATTATATGATAGGGTAGCTTTAAAATGATCGAAATCGCAAAAATTTTATGGACCTAGAAATTAGACTTGCACCGACGGCACCAGAATGGGCTTCGACGGCTCCCAAATCCAGAAATATTGGACATTTAATTTAAATAGAGCATCGATGGAACCTTATCTAGTGTCGATGGCGCCTGTACCGTAAAGGCCCGCTCGTTTAAATCACAATTTTTACCTGTGGACCCGCTACTTTTGCCCCTGACCCTCCGTAATTTTGCCCTTTCCATATCTTCAACCTCAAGCCAAGGTTGAATAAAGACCTAAGGCTTGTTTGACTGTGGATTTAAGGTGATTTCAAGGTTTAAAAAGTGTGGATCTTCTGTTCTATTAGTAAGATCTCCAATTTTAACTTAATAGTATTTATTTTCACCATGGAAATCTCCCACATTATCTAGATCTGAGGTTTTTAATTTTTTATGATGCTTTGAGATTATCCATGGTGAATGAAGTTCTTACATAAGACTTTCTTTTGGTGTCTCCTATATTATGATTTTTTAATTTATTGGATTTTTATTACATATTTTTACAATATTTGATATGGCTCCAAAGTAAGTGAAGGGAAGAGGAAATTGGATTTTGATGAGGATAGATTTATGAATGTTAAAGAACAATTTTGTTTTAATTTGAACCTTTACAATAAGAAATGTAAACAAGATCGAGCTTTTGAAAATCCAGACGGAATGGTAGAAGAGCTAATTATCGATCAAGAATGGGAGATATTTTGTTATTTTACTACTGATGCGATCACTACGGGTATAATGGACAATTTTATGCAAACTTTCCATGGACTGAAAGTGAATATGTGTTTATAAGAGGGAAAATGGTAGAATTTACCTTGAATCGTATTAATTCTTTTTACCATTTTTGGGGAACACCATTCTATGAATATGAAACTTTTGGTACATTGATGCTAGACTTAATGAAGTGATTTCTTTTCCCATTGATGGAAAAAGGCAATGAAAGATAAAGCAAAGACAAAATATTAACTTCTCTGCTTCCATGTTGAATGTAGCTTTTAAGGCCTGACATTATTTCATCTCAGCAAGATTATTACCTTCTTACCATCACAGCGACTACTACATTCAGAACATGAAATAAATATATTTTGGATTTATAAGAGTATTCGGACTATTGCAAGAGGACAAACCACTGGTGGATTAGGATATCCTACCCCGATTCACACACTATGTGTACAATCTTGACTTGAGTTTGACGATAAAGAGGAGTTAGTCCATCCATTGAGGCCAATTACCCAGGATAATATTTGTACTTATGAGTCTCATGTGGGATGGAGAGGAGGAAGTAGGAGTACTGATATTCTTTCTGCTAGCCAGGACATACCTTCTACTTCCGAGGCACCTATTTTGTCTGAAGTTATGGAGCAGTTGAGGATTCAAAAAATTTCATGATTCATATTTAAACTAAAGCTGAAGGTTGGGGGAAGGGAAAACATTTATCAAATTTAAATATTATTTGTCCTTAAAGAACTCATACTTTTTTAAAAAATATATTAACATAACATAAGGAATGAAAATCTCGTTTAAGATTACTCAAATTTTTAAATTTATAAATAATTTAGTAAACTTAACTAAAACTTCAAAATTTTGGTTGATTTTAAGAATAGAATTAGTTTAGCTTAAAGAATAATAAGATCAAAATTCTTTTTCATTTATAGTAAAGAGAATTGTATTTTTGAAAATATTAAGGAATCAAGATTATTTCTAAAAGAAAAGATTGAAATAAAATTTGAAAAATAATAAATTATTAACTTCATATTCATTAAGTAAAAATGTATAAGTTTTTGTAGTTCAAAATTATTAACAGGCTATCCAAAAATAATAATCCTCACTTAAAAAAAGGAATTGAAAAACAATCCAGAAAATAAAGGGAGAAAAGAAAGAAAAGAAAGTGAGGAGAGGCTTGAGGAAATGCCTAATTAAAAATTGGCTTCACTTGAAGTATCTTATAAAAAGAAAACTGATTACATTTTTAACTTAATTTCTATGTACATATTTTTTTACTAGAAAAATATTTCATGAAAATCTTTTTCTTATAAATATTCTATGTAACCTTAATATGATGAATTACAATTATTCTTGAAAGAAATGAAAAATTGGAAGTCGAATGATTTGGTAGTTAAATGTTCTTCGATTCTTAAAATAAAACTTAATTAGTGAAATTTGGTTAACGATTTGCTATAGCATTTATAAAACCAAAAAATACAAGGAATCTTAAATATTTTATCTTCATTCCAAATGTTATCTATTTTATGTAATTAAAAGGGTTACTTGAAGACAAGTAACCTAAAGAAATATCTATTTTTATGCCTCATTTATGATTCAATTCTTAAGGATATTATGCTTTAATGAAATGTATTTTTATGTTTTTGGATGTAGATGATTTAAAAAGAGTCCAAGAATGAAAAAAAAAGGAAAAGGAGCAAAAAGAAGCAAAAATGGAGCTGCATGAGCAAAATTTTGAAATTATTGTTCTGCGCCTAAGCACTTAATCCGCCTAAGTGTCAGCTTCGATACGACACCGTCAAGATTTTTTGATGACTTTTGGAAAATTATTTTCCACGGTGTTAAGTTGTTATTGGAGCTTCTAGAAGACTAGAAGTTACTCTTAATATATAGGACATGTGATACAATGTATTTGGACACAAGGAAACGGTCTAGATCACGAAGATGTGCAACCAAAAATGAAGAGGTGCGAAAGGCCTGGTCACGTAGTCCGGCGCCTAGGCGCCCGATCCCGGCGCCTAGGCGCGACAACGCTTACCTTGTAGAATTGAATGAATTTGAATAGGTGCCTTAAGTAGCCCCTACTAAATTGCTGTAGCCTATAAATAGGAGCCCATTCTATAAAGAAAATCGCACCAAAACCCCCTTGTTAGTACACATACCCATTTTAGCATCTTCTCTCTCCTCTTTAGTTTTATTTAGTCTCTTCCATACTTAGGGTGCCACTTTATTTTGAATCTAGTTAGTTTATTTTGAGTGTTAATTATGTGTTATCGTTGTTTGTTCTTCATAATTACCTATGAGTCGCCGAAGTCGTTGGATCACTTGAAGGAACACTTCGTATAAGTATTTGTACTTTTGGTTTAAAGTTCTATAAATATGTTTTAGTTTCGTGTTATTTCAATGTGTTCGAGTAGTTAGTTATCTTTTCTCCTTCAACTATAAAAAAATTATAAATTAATTAAATTTTAGTAGGAGAATTAAATTTAAAAATTTTAAAACATTGTGATGATATTAATACTCGATCTTAGTTTACTTTTTAAATTGGCCATTTAAATTGTTAAAACCGTTGAAGAATTTGAGACCTATCAGGAGATAAATTCTTAACTAGTAGATATCACATGAATCCTTAGGTAATCGGAGGCTATACACGGATTGTTTAAGGTGGAGTGCAAATAAATAGGAAGATAATATTATTTGGCGTAAATTTAATTAATATTTAGTGTGATAGACAAAATTCTAATAATTTGGTTTATAGAAAGGTAACGGGTCACTAGTAGTGCCGACCATAGCCACCCATGGACATCTAGTAGTGTGAGCCTAGATTAACTCATTCTACTAATAAATTAGTCAATGTTCTTCGCACTGACCAAAAGGTAAAGAAAAGGGAATGCTTCTATTTCAAGTACAATACCATAACGTAAATTCCTACAAAAGATAATTATTCTATAATTCTTGGATTAGTTGAAAAGGAGAAAGTTGTTTTTATACTTGCATTGAATTTTAATTATTACTTACTTTACTACTTACTCAAGCATTTGATTTTAGTAAAATTATTAGTAATATTAAATTTAAATATATATATAAAGGTATATATAAATTGCATTTAATTTGAAAAATTCTAAATATTACTTATATTTCTTACTCTTTTTATAAATTCACTATCCCTATGGGATCGATAACCAAAAGATTTACTCATGCCCCGTATTACATGAACGATACGTATACTTGCGTTTAAAATTCGTGACTTTTACAATAATAAACTTAAAATATAAAATTATAAAAGTAAACCTCGCACATCAAGTTTTTGAAGCCATTTTCTAGGAATTAAATATTCTAAAAAGTGGAATCAAATTCTTGTATTTTTAAGCATATATAAAGTCGCATTTCATCAATAGCTTTAGAAGATTTCAAAATCCCAGCACAAAAAGGCTAGTTATCTTTTTTTTTTACTCTCTGCCTTTAGAAATTTATATGTACTGAAAAACTTAAGTTTGGGGGGGGGGAGAATATTAGCAATTATTTTCTCAAAAATTAGTAACATAACTTTTAGTATCATAGTAGATTTGAATGAATGTTTTTAGAAATGATCGTTAACTTTATGGGGTTAAGATATTTAGTATAAGAGGATTGGACTATAGTTTACTATTTAAAGTAAAGAGAACCGTATTTTTTAAATGTTAAGAGACTTAGGTTTATATGAGAATAAATGATTGTAACTCTATGATGAATCATAAAGCTAATATATATCTATAAAGTAAGGAGGTGTTTCATGTTTCAACTTTAGGAAGAGGAGAGTGAAGTTCAAATTTATTAAAGGCTATGTAGATATAGTAATCCTCACAAGAAAAGAAAAAAAAAGAAAGGATTGAATACCAATCCCAAAAAAAAGGAAAACCGAAAATAAAAAGGAAAGAAAATATATGTGAGGAGAAGCATGAGGAGATGCCTAATCAAAAATTAGCTTCACTTGAATCAACTTAAAGAAAGAGCTTAGTTACATTTCTCAATTTATATTTAAAGTATTAGCCAACTTTCTAATAGAGTTCGCATGCACTTATTTTTCATATAGTTTTTCAAGGCACCCTTAACGTGACAAATTATGGTTATTCTTCAAATGAATAGGAAACTAGAACTCTTAGACTTGACTACTAAATGTTTTTATACATGTAGTTTTAACCTGAGCTATCAACATCTTTCTAGGAATCTTACTATTATATTCATTTAAATAAAAAATTATAGTATTATTTAAGTGAAAGTTTACTACTATGAGTTATATTTATATGTAGTGAAAGCATTACTTGAGCACTAGTAATGGTTATATTTGGGGGATTTTGATGCGCTAAAAGTATGTTAGATTTTCATATATATATATAAATTGTACTCATTTTTGGCAATATTTTACTTTAAAGAAAGGTATTTTTCATGTTTTGATACATGTATGATAGTTTTAGGTGTTTCGAGCAAGAGGAAGCAAAAATGATGGATTTTGGAGCAAAAAGAGGTAAAATGGAATAATCTACTTACTAGCACCGACAGCGCCAAAATAGGTGCCACCGGCACCCAATTCCAAAGAGTTTAGAAATATTAAGGTGGACCAGCGCTGATGGCGCCCTATATAGCTCCGACGGCCCCCTAAGTCATTGGAGGCCAAGTTCAATGCATTTAGATGATTTTTGAAGGGTTGCCAAAGGAATCTCAAGGGAAATTTGTTTCTAAACTATTTTAAACAGCTTTTGATGCAAAAAAATGTGATAAAAGAGAGGGTGACGTGTCTATTGGTGTGAGTAAAGTGTGTTAGGGTTTTTGACTGTGAGTGTGTAAGTTTATTAAAGTGTGTGGAAGTCTTGTTTTGTGAGGGATTCTTCTCTAAAGAGTGTAGGAGAACGAGGAAAGTGAGAGTTTGCTTCTTCCCTACCATTCTAAGAGGGATTGAGTGTTGTTGTAAATAGGGAAAAGGAATCAAAGGAACTTCAAAGGATTTGCTTGGGGAAGAAATTAAGATAAGTTGTATTTACTTCTTATGGATTGTATGACTTTGCTTTTATAAATATAATTCGTGTTTTGTTGTATCTTCCTCATGATTTCTGAGTAGATTTCTTTATCTTTCTCCTTGCAATGATATATGATAAGGTGGTGATGTAGATTTGTTGTCATTTAAATATTAAGAAATTGTGATGATTTTTCACTTTGTATTTCATTTACTTTTCGATCTAGCCAATTGAATTGTTAAAACTTGTTGTGAAACATTCAATCTGAGAGGACTAAGGACTAAGTTTTCTATAACAAAAGTGGAGAATTCATTCAATGTCCATGAATGAGTTACGTAGTTCATGGCGGTTGAGTACAAATAAATAAGGAAATGTGATTTAATGGGCATCGAATTGGAGATTTTCATGTGATGGACTGAAATCCCCAAAATGGTCCTAGTGTTTTGTAACTAAAGCCTAGGTTAGCCTTCAAGTGAAGGGAAGTGGGAGCGCTAAAATGACAGCTAGTATCATCCCAACCTAACCATGGATTTAGGGACTAGGTCTAGGATTTGCCAATGTTCTTTACATAACTCTGAAGAGCGAGTACTCTGAAGAGGGTAAAGAATAGGACCTATTTGGCACAATACAAAACTTTATCAATCCATATCATTCACACACCATAGTATCATTGTAAAGGGAAATATGTTTTTCCATATTGAATCTTTCAATACAAAACATTGTCTATGTTAGTTAATTCTATCTAGAAATTTAGAAAGTAACTTTAGTTAACTTAGCTTTAAGTCATCTATACACTAGCAACTTTAATATTTTTTGAACGTATGTTGTGAATTAACTATTGGATTTCTGTACTAAAACTTGAAAAGTTCCAACCTTCCTCATGGGATCGATAACCAGGACTTCAATAGAGCCCTGTATTACTTGAACGATATGTATACTTGTGTATACGTATGACTAACTAATTATTAAAATTAACTTATCTTTGAAACTGAAGTGAAACTACCTTTTAAATATTTATCTGAGTTGCAGTGCACCGGCCAATGCTTAAGCGTTTGACTATTAAATCCTTCGAGAAGCTAATAAGTAAGGTGAGTCGTTTATAGGAAGAAGTCAAACAGATGGAGGCCGCAGAAAAAGCAGAGAAAATAAGACCAGTCAAGGCATATGAGAAAAAATCTGGTGTAGTGGCAATGGTCGACAAAGGGAAACAACTGATGAGGATACAGATGGAGTTGTAGCCTCAGTATAGTAGTTCTGCTGCAAAATATTCAGCCTCCATAGTATGTTCAGCAACAATTTGGTCAGCCCCGTCCATCATAGTATAGTCGCCAGCATGTAAAGGTGGGCAACAAGGATCCCGCAGTCTCAAAGAGAGCCAGATAGAGGGGATATAGCGTCCATCGATTTCAGATCAGTTGAGTATGAATTTTTCCTTCAAAGATGACGTCTTAGCCAAGATGTTTTGCATTTTGATGAAGATGCCTGAGTTCAAATTGGTCGAATTGAAGAAGCTGGAGGAAGTGAATAAGAAGGATCATCCCAACTACTAGTCGTACCACAGGCTACTTGGATATACCATATAGGGATGTTTCAGCATTAAGAATTGGCTCAAGAAGAAATTTAAAAATATAAATATAACAATATCAAATGAATATTTAAAAGAACCTGCAAGAGATTCTATAAATATGATTTTGGTTGAGCCAATAGACCCATACACTGAAAAGATGGATGGAACACAGTTTGGACCAGGTCATCCAAGTATATACTAGATCAGATTCAGAGTTTGACGTTATATAGGATTCTCCGATCAGATAATGTCTATGCAGATGCTTTAGCCAACCGATAAAGAGTTTGCATGTTCATAGAGGATTCTACAAATATCACAATACAAAGATGTCAGGCTCTGTCTCAGGTTAACCTAGATACTCTACAAAGGCTCAAAAAGAAGAATTAGCAGCCACAGACAAGAGATATGAAGATTGGAAGTCGCCCATTGATAATATTCGCAAATAGGAAAACCAATGTAATATTTGTGCCGCAGCGCATCAAATTTTCAAAAGGACAATGTCATATGCCTTAATCAACAATGTTCTATATTAAAGATCATTCAATCAGATTTAGCTTGATTTCTTTGCAGAGTGGAAGCGCAAAAGATAATCAAATAAGTACATGTTGAATTATGTGGAACACACTAGTCGGAGCTAAAAATGATGATGAAAACTTAACGCCTTTGGTACTATTGTCGAAAAATGATGATACCAGGACACACGAAGAAATCTCATCAATGTTAAGTGCATGGAGTGGTTCTGCACCAACCTCTCATCACCGACACCATGATTGCGTCATGGCCACTCAGTGTCGGCCCTCGAACATGCGGGTTCAACAGTTCCTTCATCTTCAAAAGGATGAAATTTCATATTTGCTATAGATTACTATCAGTCGTTTAAAATTTTTGTGATGTTTTCAGTCGCCTCAATGGATATTTCGACTCCTATTTTAAATAAGATATAATTTTATATATATGTAATTTTGAAAAATATCATCTTTAATTTTAAAATATGAAATCAAACTAGTCTCATATATGCAATAGTTTAAATAATTAAGTACTGTACCACAAGCCATGTATCTATCCCATACAATGGATACATTGTTTCGTGGTGTGGGTTGATCAACTAAAGAATCCATGACATTCGTTTGGTCTGCGAACTATTTATGTTGACCAATAAATTCCCCTATCTCATATAAAAGATTTAGATATGGTTTATATTAATTTGGGGTCTTTAAGATTCCTATATAAGGGCAAGCTCCTATAGTTAATTAAATCTTAGATAATCAAAGTCACTGATGAAAACTCTCAATTTAGATTAATAAATAAAATTTTCATGACTTCCAAAAGGTAGGACTTTCCAAAGGAGTGTGAGGAATCAAAATTCTAATGGGTTAATGGCTCAGGTTTTGGAAGAGTTATTGTAGGAATCCGATGGAATGAAATCTAGTGGAAGTCATAGATCCTAGATGAATCTTAGAGACTTCACAACTATCCTATGTTTTGGCTTCAATTCGGGGCAATTATTTGATGTTTCATCCTGTCAATTTTAATTTATTGGGACTTACATTCACACGATATCGCTCATGTGAATATCCTGGAAGATGAGAGGATTTATTTCATCGTATGACAACCTCGCAGTCCTAAGACGAGTTTAGGGCGAGACAACGATGCGAAGGCCCAAAAGACAGTTGAGGTTTGCTGCACTCAGTACAGTATCTCGAACTCTTATGGCTTATTATTTAATCCTACAAACCCAGTGAGCCAAGATCGTCGTGCGTTCTCCACAAGATTTGCTCTAAGCTCCTCGTCGTAGAAGGTTTAAGTTTTGAAGTGTCAAATTGAAGAGAAGAGAGAAGTGTTATGTTTTGGAAAGTTTTAAATTGAGGTGTTTTAATGTTTTATTAAGGGGGGAGTTTAGGTTAAATATAGTGACACCGGTTAGCATCCCATGGTTCTCTCATACTGGCACCACTATTTTCTTCTGATTCACTTAACCTAGATGAATTTACTAAACCCAACTGAATGAGTTCCTTAATTTCATCCATACCGTGGGAAATCTCGTAAGCAACTGTAGGATACCTCCTCCGAGGGATTCGAGAACATCCAAAGAGACATTTTAATTTAGTTGCAGTTGTGATTTTGTTTTCTTTGTGATTAAATTTTGATTTGTATTTTAATTGTTGTGGCAGTGATTTTTATCTTTATTTTGTTTTCATTTTAATTTTTATTTTGGTTTTGTAGTTATCCTAAAAGTTTTAGTTACATGTAGGGTGACCTTGTTGTTTATCATGTAAATTTAAAAGGGAAGTACAACAATGTAAATGCAGGAAAAAAAATATTAATAAAACTGTAAAAGCATAGCAATCCTCTTCTGGCATTTCACCTGATAGACTAGCTTTTTCAGTACGTGAATGTATAATTCGCAGGAAATTTAAATTACATGCCATAGTATAGGAAAAACAAGGCTAAAGTTCACCTACCAAATCCTATGTTATAACTTGAGTGTTCCTATCGAGTCATTTGGCGAGGGATGATTTCATTAAGCAAAACCATAATAAACTCATGTCCTCTATGCTTCAAAATATTATGAAAAGCCCTGAAAATACCCTAGATATTTCATGATCCCTCGAATCGTCTCGAGTTTATTTAAACTTGTTATGTTGCTAAGTGATTCATCCATTTCATACCCTCATGCCCAACAGACTTTTGATGTTATAATTATCCCTTTAAGTTGTGCAATCATAATTTTTCATTTCACTTATAGATTATGTGGGAGAAGGCCCTTACGACCAATTTGACTTAATTAAAGAACTTAGCCAATTTGAATTTTTTTAAAGTTGGGCATGTTCTGTTTCAATTATGTTTAATATTGATTACCCTTCCTTTTCTAATCCTTATTATTTAAATCTGGATTAAGCCTAGTTCACTACTAAACCATAAAAACTTAATGGGTAGATCTGTAATTTTAAGAATGTTAAATATTATGATCTTAATCTATATCAACTTATTGAATCATCATTTAAACACCAATAAGTAATAAATCGATATCATTAACTTCAATGTTAAAACCCCTAACCTCAGATCATTTAATTTTGATTATCTTCCAAATTAACATAATTAAAGGAATCAAAATTTATCTTTTTTGTGACAAAGGTGAGATTAGTTTCTACCACTTATCTCTTTGTGTTTTAATCATTTGGACTATCAATTTATGATCATTAATGACCCATTTACCCCTTTTATTAGGCCTAAATATTTGTTAAGGCTTAAATTCTTTAATTACAACTTTACCCTTTAAGGCCTTATCACTTAATAAATCATTAAATTAAACTAAAATAACATTAAAATTTTCACACCCACTCATGGGTCAATTAATATATCAGAGAAGAAAATGTGATTTTTCTAAATTTAATTAAATTTATATAATTATTAATGTAAAAAATAAGGATTTTTAAAATAAATTTAATAACTTAATCAAGACAAAGCTTCCATTTTAAGGAAAATTATTGGAGTTTCACCTAAGTCAAAGGACCACTTGGACAAATTTTCATGATTTTTAAAATTTCAATTTAATTATTATAATTATTATTCTATTTTGAGTATTAATTAACTATAAAATATATTTTAACTTAAATATTAAGTTTTATATTTTTCTTAACTCTCTCTGAGTTCGAGGAAATAAGAGAAATAAGTTTCATATTTTTTTTATTTTTATTATAATTATTATAATTATTTTAGTGGGAAATTAGGAAAAATCCATTTTAAGCTTAAAAATTATTTTTAGCACTTTAAAATTTAATATCATCGCTTAGAAAATAGATTTAAATTAGTTGCAATTGTTACAATTCTGATGCAATATTTATGTTGGCTTCTCAAATTGTTATTTCAAAAGAATAGATCAATTCGGAATAAACTATTCTCAAATGCCTCAGGTGTTAAAGGAAAATTCATTGGGATAAATAGTAGATTCTCAATCATCTGAGACTTTGGAATGCTATAAATAATGGACCTAACAATCCTTATTCTAATTATTATAATCCTGTCAGAAAAATCACCCAAACTTAAACTAGAATAATAACACTACTACTGTTAATTCGTAGTGGGGGAACAATTCTATGAAACTATTAGGAAATTTGAACAACCAAGGAAACATTAACTAAAGTCCTTTTTATCTTTCGGGTTTAGATAGTAACCCACAATTTAAGGGAAAATAAATTTTCTATGTAAGAATTGATATTAAACATGGGTAATCAATTGCAAAGTCAAGAGAATCAATTACAAAGTCAAGATAACTAATTGCACAATCAGGAAGCTGCTAATAAAATTAGGATATTGCTACTGTACTTAGTGATAGACCTTCAGGAACAATCCCTAGTAACATTGAAATTAGCTCAAAGGATCAAATTAAAGAACAAATTAAGGCTATAAAATTAAGAGTTGGAAATGAATTGGAATCAAGAGTGCACAACGATGTTGAAATTGAATAAGAGAAAGTAAAAACCTAAAAGGGTAAAGATAATTGACCTCAATCCATGAACAACGTAGTAATTTATGCTCTCAAAAATATGTTATAGTCAATACTTTCGACCAAAATAATACGGCGGCTAGTGTATATAAATATAATTTTGAAATATTTCACACACTAGATGTACTACGCAAGTATACATATCGTTTCTGGCACATAGAGCTTTAAATAAAGACCTCTCTAGTATCGATCCCACGAGGAGGTTTATAGATTTCTAAATATTTAAAATTTATTTTTATGTGTATTTCTTTTTAAAGTTTTTTGAATTTAATATTTAATTTACTAAAAGCAAAATTAAAGCAGTACTAAAATAATGAGTTATGCAAATACACAAGCAAACAACTTTCTTCCTTTAATTAATTCAAGACTTTTTAGATAAATATAATATTTCAGGGAGAATATAAATTTAGGTATCATGGTCAGTCAAGTAGTCCTATTCTTTACCTTCACTCGATAGTATAAAGAACATTAAGTTAATCTATGGATCAGGTCTAGATGTATTGATAGTAGAATGGGTTAATTTTGGCTCACACTACTAGATGTCCAAGGGTGGCTATGGTCGGCCCTACTAGTGACCCGTTCCTCTCTATAAAACAAATTACAAGAACTTAGTCCGTCATTACCTCTAAAAACTTATCAAATTCTAAGCCCATTGAATAATATTTTCCTATTTATTTGCACTTCACCTTGAATACCCCGGACAAGGCCTTCTCATCATAAGAATTCATGTGATATCTACTCGTTAAGAGTTCATCTCCTTCTAAGTCTCAAACTCTTCAACAAATTTTAACAAATTTAAATGACCAATTAACGTAAATTAAGATCCCAGATTAATTTCATCATAATATTTAAAAACATATTTTAGTTTCTAAATTCTCCAAACAAATTTTAGATTATCTTATTTATGTTTTCATAATTGAAAGGAGAAAGTAAAGTAACTACTCAAAAACATTGAATCAAATAACAGTATATAAATAAAAGTTTCGAATAATTACAAATACTTATCTCAAGTGTTTCTCCAATCAACCTCTCGATTCCTACCGACTCCAAAGTGAAATAGACTTCAAAAGCACTATCTTCCTAAACTCTCAATACAAACTCTAAATAAAATAAACTCACTAATTTATGAAGGAAAGTAAACTAAAAAGGTGGCCCTTAAAATTATCTCTCTAATTTCGGATTTCTTATCGTGGCTACTGTGGGCATTTTTCTCCTCGTAGGAATAGCCTCCTATTTAAAGGCTTCAAGGGTTTCCAAGGCACCTCTTCAAAATGTGTCCACCCAATGAATCTCTAGAAAGTGTGTCCGGCGCCTGGCGCCGGCATTCAGCGCCGCGCGACTCCAGGTCTGGCTCTTCGCACCTCTTCACTTTCGATAGCACCTCTTCGCGATCCAAACCATTTCCAAGCATCTAAATACAATGTATCACATGTCCTATAATCAAGAATAATCGCCAATCTTCTAAATGGTCCAATAACTCGCTTTGGTACAAAGTAGTTACAAACCATCACGGTATTTGGTATCGAGCCGGTGCTTGCGCCGATTCGGCGCCAGACGCCGTGCTCATTATTTTAGCAATTTTGCATTTTGCTCCATTTTTGGCTTCTTTTGCTCCTTTTCATTCTTTTTCATCTTTTTTTCTTTTTGAACGTTTTTGCATCACCTACATCCAAAAACATAAAAATACCTTTCATTAAAGCATAATATCCTAAAAAGTTTGATAAAAATCAAGGCATAAAAAAATGTATTTTTTTCATGGACTTTCAAAAATCCCCCAAACTTAAATGTTGCTTGTCCCCAAGTAACCTCTTTTTACTATATAAAATGTATAATATTTGGAATAAAGGTAAATATTTAAGATTCCTTGTAATTTTTGGATTTTATAAAGGCTTTAGTAAATCATTAACCAAATTTCACTAACTAAGTTTAATTTTATGAATTTAAAGAATATTTAACTACCAAATTGTAAGACTTCAAAAATTTTTCATTCATTTCGAAAATAATTGTAGTTTATTATATTAAGATCACATAAATTATTTACAAGAAAAAGATCTTCATGAAAATCTTTTAAAGATACATGCATAAAAATTAAGTAAATTATGTAATTAGTTTTCTTTTTATAAGATAATTCAAGTGAATCCAATTTTTGGTTAGGCATCTCCTCAAGCTCTTCCTCGCTTCTTCCCTTTCTTTTTTTTTTACTGTGAGGATTATTATATCTGGATAACTTTGTTATAATGGTTTTGAACTTCACTATCCTTAACTTATATATTTTCAAACTTATACATTTTCACTTAATTACTATAACATGAATAGTTTTCAAAAAGACTTTCAATCTTTTCCTTTTTCAAGTTATAATTCTTGATTTCTTAATATTTATAAAATTCAATTTTCTCTATCATGAATAGAAAAAAAATTCTTAATCATACTCTTCTTTAAGTTGAATAATTATATTCTTAAAATCAATCAAAGTTATTAAAATTTTTTGTTAAGTTTACTAAATTATTTATAATTTCAAAAATTTAATTTTTTCATTCCTTTTTCAAGTTATAATTCTTGTTATGTTAATATATTTTTTTTAGAAAATATTAGCACTTTAAGGACACTCAAAATTTAAATTTGCATTTGTTTTCCCTTCCCCAAACTTAAGTTTTGATATATCATGAAAAATGGGAAGTATTTAGAGAAAGAAAGGCATAATTTTTAAAAGGAATTTTTTTGTAAGTATGCAAAAACAGTCTACAAAGAAAAATTTACTTCTACACATGTTTTTAATGAGTATTACTGAAATAATGAAGCATATATAAAAGTAAGCATGTTAAATTTGTATATTATTAACAAAATTAAACGACTATACTAATCACAATAACATAAACAAAACAACATCAATAACTATATAAGAATACTAAATAGTAGGTTGAAAACAGAAATAAACATTTATCATAGAAAATAAAAATAAATTCATCTATACTTCAGTCTTAAAAATATATCAAACTAGATACTCTAAAAACAGTCTCAACATAAAAAAAAAACCACACAAAGATACTTAAAACAAATCCACACTAACTAACCACAAACTAATCAATACTAACAAATAGAAAATAAACTAAAAATAGAATCAACTCATCTCCAGAGGTAAATCAAGCTACTAATCACTATCTGTAGCCTCATCATCACTACTCACCAAAAGAAAATTCCACATCCTTTGGATCAACATACGGTGAAAATTCCAGATGCAGTGAACCGAACATCATGCTCACCCTTCAAGAATTTAACTAAAGACTCCGAATACTCTGCATCATAATCACTTTTCCTTTGGGTATATTCAGATAGATGATCAATCTTCTTGTCTATAGTATCTACTCGGCAGTTGAGTTAGAAATAACCCATTCTAATCGCTCCTAAATCGATCATGCATCGATTCCCGGTAAACTAGATGGTGGCTCAAGAAGTAGGCGAGAAGGTCTAGAAGCAGGCTCTACCGGTGTAGGTGGCCGAAGTAGAAGGAGAAGTAGATCTCTTCCCGCCAAGACGACCATATATACTAACACTCGCCCAATAGGCTTTGTAGTCTTCTCAACTTCTCCTCTAAAATATCGTAATAACTCCATCAGTTTACAAATAAAGAATATATCAAGGATGGGAATACTAATCCCACAAAAGTGATGGATCTTGTAATAGACTCCACATAATCATATATAATGCTGCCAACATCTATCGGCTTCCTCTCTTGAATGCATTAGTTTATAATAGCTCTATCTCTGGTAACTTCTCTCGTGGCTGGAAGGAAGTAGTCTAAAGGTGGGGGCCAAATAAAGGGGCGTGCCCTTGGAATACAATTCAACGCAAGATTTAAAGTTTACCCGTTTTGCCGTCCGGATCTTCCAAGCTCCTGTGCCATCGTTTAGATATAACAATCATCTCCAAATCTCCTTCGCATGGAGATAGCACTGCATTGGTGAAGACTCGATGGTAAGTGTAAAGCCATAGAAAATATTGATCCGTTCCCCGAGTAAATCCCACTCCGGACACTTCTAACGAAGACTTCGTAGTCTTCCGCATCCATAAAATTGGAATAAAACTCTCGTATAATAGGAATAACAACAACGGCAATGAAATAACATACCGCCATGGGGCTAGGTACAACGATCGTGTTCACGATCATCTCTCCGAGATTATAAAAATTGCGCTCCGAGATTGTAAAAACTGCGCTCCGAGATAAATTTCCTTGATGAGGCAAATTCATAATAACAAAAGTGCGCTGTAGTAGTAGCAAACTTGTTGCTATCGAAATTTTTTCGTGCTTTTTCGCGCATAGATGTAGGTGTCATCTAAACGTGAAAGAAAAAATAAATAAATAAAGGAATCAAAGATATAAATTCTTTTAAGCTTGATAACTTAAAATGAGTTAAGAAAATCCATGGAGAATTTCTAAAAATCAAAATTTTTCTCCAAAAATTCCCGCTTTTAGCAAAAATAGGAAAATCCATGGTAGAAATTAAAAATAATTGGATTAAGGTAGATTTGACCTTAAGATGAAGAAATCGACCGATTTCGGGCTCAAATACGCGACTTTTCGACCAAGATGGATCTAAGCGGTGTATTTTCGTGAAAAAATAAGGAAGGGATGAAGCTTAGGCGTCGTCCATAGCTTTTGGGGTTAAAATCCCGATTTTCGGGTAGCAGCCGAACCGCGCTGAACACCGCGCCTAGGCGCCAGACTCACCTTTCACAAAAATCATTTTTTAAAAATTTATTTTCCACCAAAACTCACAAAATTCAACGTCTAATTACTCACATAAGAGTATTTCTTCAGTTTCTAACTTCCAAAATATTTTCCAAAAATTTTAAAAATTAAAAATTAAATCCATCAATTAAATACAAGTTTAAGTGAAAATCTTCTAATTCTATTCATAATCTTCAATTTCGGGTTCAATACAATATAGATAAGTACAATAATAAGATTCAAGTCTTACTAATAATCAAACAAAACAATTTCAAACCAAATACAACACACATTGAACAATAAAACAAACACATAAACAACACAATCGATTTACCAAATCGATACATCGACACACTAGATAAAGTCTCGATCTAACCACATTTACTATCTAATCTTCATATTAGAAATTTCCATTTTCATTGCAATTCAGATTACTTGTCCTACTTGGGAAGAACACTAATGTCCTTGGAAAATCCATAGCCGTTTTCTCGTCGATCCATTTGTTCTTCGCATACATCTCCACTTGAGCATCCCTGACAGTCATCAGATGATCGAATTGAAGCTTTTCCTGCCATTCCAGATGATCGATTTAATGATACATCTCATGGAGGTGATTCCAATGCTTTTGAATTCCACTTCAAACTTATCTAGATGACTCGAAAACTTCTCCAAATTCAACAGAATGAAACCATCAAGTAGCGTCAAGATCCTTAGAATACTTATCTCTAAATTTCTCTTCATGATTTCTTCTCTCCATTTCTTCAAAATCTTCTCTTATCTCCTCAAGTATGAAGTGTAAAGGTCATAACTATGGTTTCTTAGGTATTGGGGACGAAGATGGGGTAGTTTATAGGAGAAAATAGTGTGAAAAACTGAAAATTTTTAATTTTTACACGACCCACAAAGTTTGGCGCTTAGGCGCCAAATCTAGCGCCTAGGCGCTAGACCCCTCAACACATAGTTTACTCTAGCGCTTAGGTGCCGGATTTTGGCGCCTAGGCGACGAAATCATGTTCGACTTCGTTTCGCCTAACGTCAAATTTTAAAGTTTTGATCTCAAAAATAGGTAAATTAGAATGGTAAGATCAATATAAACTCAGTAATTAAAACAATGACGGTTAACTTGATCTCCTTTTTACTCAAATACAAAATGGAGTGATCCAAAGTCCATACTTTATATACTTCAAGATAATCTTTAGCTTAAGTCAACAAAGACTTATTAGCATCCAATTTTCTAAAGTTATATAAAATTAGTCAAGACTGAGGCATAACCTTACATTAAAAATGTAAAAACACACAAAAATAACTATGGGTTGCCTCCCACAAAGCGCTTGGTTTAACGTCATCAGCCTGACCTAATTAAGTATTTAATCAGGTAGATTCAACTCGTAAGCCTCTTTATAAATCATTTTTATTTATCCCAAATAAGGTTTCAGTCTTAATTCGTTAACTTTAAATATTTTTCCCGTTTTGGAATCTTTAATATCCACAGCTCCATAATGGTATACTTTCTCAATTATATATGGTCCCATCCATTTAGATATTAATTTTCCAGATAAAAGTATTAAATGAGTATTGAATAATAATGCTTCATGTCCAGGCTCAAATATTTTTCATGAAATCTTTTTATCATGTAATATCATCATTTTCTCTTTATAAATCTTTGCATTTTCATATGACTCATTTCTTATTTCATCCATCTCATTTAATTGTATTTTTGCAAGATTCAAATCAAAATTAAACTCCTTATCGCCCAATAGTTTTTATGTTCAAGTTCAACAGTAAGTGACAATGTTGACCTTAAACTAATCGGTAAGGTGACATTCTGATTGGTGTCTTATAAGATGTTCTATAAGCCCAAAATGCAGAGTCTATCAACCCAATCAATTCTTTTAGGATTAACAATCTTCTCTAAAATTTTTTTAATTTCTTTGTTTGATACTTCAGCCATTCCACTTATTTGTGGGTGATAAGTAGTTGCAATTCTATGTTCATTCCAAATTTTTCCGCAATGATTGAATTATTATGTTCAAATGACTTCCACCATCCGTGATAATTACTTTAGGCATTCCAAATCTAGAAAAATCATTTTCTTTAAAAATATCTAAACACTTTTGAATCGTAAAGTTAGGTAAAGCAACAGCTTCAACCACTTTTGAAACATAATCAACTGCTAATAAAAATATAAATCTTTCCCGTATGATGGTACAAATGGTCCCATAAAGTCTAAACCCCATATATCAAAAAATTTCAACTTCCAATTAATAGTTTAAAGGCATTTCATCTTTCCTAGATATATTTCCCATCCTTGACATTGGTCACATGTTTTAACATAATGTCTCACATCTTTCAACAAGGTAGGCCAATAAAATCCCGAATTTTAAATTTTAAATGCAGCTTTATTTACTCAACGTGTCCTCCAAATTCGGAATCACGACATTTTTGTCATAGCAAAAGTTTCTTCATAAGGTACACATCTTTCGAATTACGTAATCTCTTCAATTTAAATAAATGAGGATCTTCCGCATATAAGATTTGACATCATTTTTAAATTTCTTAATATATTTGTTATTCAATCCGTAAGGTAGAATATTGCTAACTAAATAGTTAACTATATCTCGCATACCAAGGTGTTTGCATCCTTGAATAATATATGCAATTGTTCATCAAAGAAATTTCTCTATTTATATTTTCTTCAAAAAAATATCATTCTTAATTCCAGATAAATGATCAAGAATTTGGTTGTCGGCCTTTTTCTATCCACAATTTTGAAAATCAAATTCTTATAGAAGTAAAACCCATCTTATCGCCTTAGGCTTAGCATCTTTTTCTGACATTAAATATTTAATAGTGGAATGATCAGTATGAACTATGCATTTGGTACCAAGAAGATAAGGTCTAAATTTATCAAAGGCATAGACTATAGTTAAAAGCTCTTTTTCAAATAGTATGTAATTTCTTTGAGTTTCAAGAATAAACTTTTTACTAGCATAAAATATAACTTTGAAAATTTTCTCATATTTTTGTCCCAATATAGCTCCAATTGCAAAATTCACTTGCATCGCACATTAATTCAAAAGGTTTATTCCAATTAGGTGCAATAATTATAGCTAGCCTATTAATTTTTCTTTTAAAATATTGAAAGCATTAACACAATCTTCATTAAATTCAAATTTAGCTTCTTTTCCAATAAATGACTAAGAGGTTCAGCAATTTTAGAAAAATCCTTTATATATCTTCTATAAAATCCAGCATGTCCTAGAAAGTACTTCTCACATCAATAATAGTAGTAGTATTGTAGTTCAGCAATAATTTTCACTTTTGCTTGATTAAATTCCATCTCGTTTTGTGAAATTTTGTGACCAAGTACAATGCCTTCTGTGACCATAAATTAGAATTTTTCTTAGTTAAGAACTAAGTTTGTTTCTTCACATCTTTTTAGAACTTTGGATATATTTTTCAAACAAGATTCAAAAGAAGTTCCAAAAATTGAAAAATCATCCATAAATATTTCAATTCCTTTGTCAATCAAATCATAAAATATTGACATCATACATCTTTGAAAAGTTGCAGGTGCATTACATAAACTGAAAGGCATTCTTCTAAATGCATGTTCCATAAGGACTTGTAAATTTTATTTTCTCTGGTCTCGTGAGCTGTGTACTGATGATAAACTGCATTATCCATCCGTAAAATGTAAATATGAGTGTCTAGCTAATTTGTCAAGCATTTGATCCAAGAAAGGTAAAGGAAAATGATCCTTTCTAGTGGCGTTATTTAATTTCCGATAATCTAATGCAAACTACCATCCAAAGAATCCTGTCTTGTGGGAATTAGTTCATTTTTATCATTCAAAATAATGACATTTACCTCCTATCTCCTGAACACAATGAATAGGACTCACCCATCGACTATCTGAAACAGGGGATAAATAGTTCCGCATCTAACCATTTTAAAATTTCTTTTAACAACCTCTTCTACAATAGGATTTAACTTTCGAGGTTCAATAAGAGGTTTAAAATATTCTTCCATTAAAATCCTATGCATACAGATGGAAGGGCTTATTCCTCTTATATCAGCAATAGTCCAACCAAAAGCTTTCTTATAATTCCTTAACACTCCTATTAATTTTCTTCTTGATCTAAGCTTAGTTTAGAAGAAATAATAACAGCAGTTAATGAATTTCCAAGAAAAGATACTTTAAATGTTCAGGTAACATTTTTAATTCCAGTCAGGGCTTTTAATTGAGGGTAAAAGTATATCATTTTGAGTTATGTTTAAAATTTCCAGTTATCTTTAATATAATGACTTTCTTTAAATAATTCATCTTCTTTTAGTTCTTTATTTTCGTCAGTTAATAATTCAATTTTTTCTTCAGAAATGACTTTACATTTTTCATGATAATGTTTTTCAATTATATAATCAATAATATCCATTCGATAGCATTTTTCTTTATCAGAGTACTTCATTGATTTAAGGACATTGAATTTAATCTCTTGATCATTAACTCTCATAGTTATTTCTTCTTTTTGCACATCAATCATAGCCTCTTCCGTAGCTAGAAAAGGTCTCCTAAAATAATAAGTATTTCTTTATCTTCTTCCATATCAAACACAATGAAATCCACAGAAAATAAATTTATCCACTTTAACAAGAACATCCTCTATAACTCCCTTTAGGGTAAGTGATGGGATTCATTAGCTAACAGAAGGATTATAGTGGTGGGAGTAATCTCTCCTAAATTCAACCTTCGAAAAATATAAAATGCATGAGATTAATACTTGCTCCCAACCGCTTACAAAGTTTTCCACAAAATTTTTCTCCAATAGCACAAGGTATATGAAACCTATGATCTTTAAGTTTCGAGGTAATTTCTTTGAATTATTGCACTACATTCTTCACTTAATGCAACAAACTTTCAAAAGCTTCAAATTTTTGTTTCTTACTTAAAATATCCTTCATAAATTTTGCATAAGTCAGTATCTGTTTCAAAGCTTCATTAAAAGGCATGTTAATGGTAAAAGCCAAAAATTTCAAAGAACTTAGAAAATTGATGATCAAGCTTTCCGTTCTTTAATCTTTGAGGAAAAGGTGGTGGTGGATTTTCAACTTCCACATTAATAGGAATAACAATCTGATCTTTTAATAAAGAGAAGGCGTTTCTTTAGGTTTTTCAATCTCTTCAACCTCAATCTCATTTTCAATTTCATTCTGAATTTTTCTTTTAATTCCTTTCCACTTTTAAGTTTTACAAATTTTTAACATATTCATGTTCTTTTCCAGCTTTCTTTTTTGATTGATTTCAACATTACTAGTAAGTGTTCCTGGAGGTCTGTAATTAATTAAATTAGCGATTTGTCCCATTTGATTCTCAATATTATGAATAGCAGTGTTTTGATTTTGTAATTGATTACTCAGTTGTAAAATTAATTCTTCTATAGATAACATCTTTTATTGATTATTAAATCCAGGAGGTTTATAGTTTGAATTTACTTGATTATTCTAATTTCCAAATAAGATGAGATCGATTATTACCCCATTGTTGTTGTGAATTATTCCAGCAAAATTAGGGTGATTTTTCCATCCAGGATTAAATAATTTGAATAAGGATTATTTTTACTAGCAATAACTTGTAAAGCTCTCAATAGTTTGAGAATCTTCCATAATAGCGTGTCTGTTATGTGATACATTGATAGCAAAATTATCTAATTTCTTAGATATCGCAGCTACTTGTGAAGCTAAGATGTAGTGCTGGGCTTCGTTATCATGAATACTTGCCATTCTTTTAGAATTAAACCTTTTAGAAGGCCATTGAAAATTATTGTTAGCAATTTCATCAATTAAAGTATAAACTTCTTCAAATAATTTAGCCATTAAAGAACCACCGCAAGAAGATCAATAATCGATTTTGATCCAACAAGTCCGTTATAAAATGTTTGAATAATAAACCAATCATGTAAAGCATGATGAGGACATTTTCTTAATAGTTCTTTAAATTTTCCCAAGTTTCATAAATTGTCTCCCTCAAGCAACTGGCTCAAATGAAGTAATGTCATTTCTTAATTTAGTTAGCTTTAGAAGGAGGAAAATATTTAGTGAAGAATTTTGTGCCATTTCAGCCCATGTTTTAATAGAAACTCAGTTGCTAATGAGTTCAACCACATCTTTGCTTTATCTCTTAAAATAGAAAGGAAAGATTCTAAGTCTATTAAGATCATCGTAAACATTGTTATATTTAAAAGGCAAGACAAAGTTCTAAAAAACTAGCAAGGTAAAAATTTGACCTCATTTCGTGTTCTGATTATTTTGAACCATTTGAATAATAGACGTTTAAGCTCAAAAGAATTAGCATCTACACAGTAGGTATTTGAATACTATTATGAAGTTCATTAACTGTAGGGTTAGTATAATCCCTTAATAGTTTGTAAACATTTTTTTCATTAATTTCAATTGGATTTTGTAAATTGTTATGTATATTAGCCATCTCTTGATATTTTTGAATTTGTTTTCCTTTCTAATTAAGAATCTATAGGTAATAATCTTTCAGAACCAGAACTACGCATAAAAAGTAAATAAAAAGTAAAATAAAATAACAAGAAATAAAATCTCTACTTACTTTTTTTTATATTTTTGTTTTTATAAATGTTTTTGTTTTTTATATTTTTTTATTCTGATAATAAAAGAAATAAATAAAATAAAATAAATATTTAAAATCTAAAAATTTTCCATCCCTTGAATCGCGCCAAAAACATGACCTCAATCCGCTTAACAACGTAGTAATTTATGCTCTCAAAATATGTTATACCAATAGTTTAACCCAAATAATAATAAATTTCACATAATATAACATAATTTATGGAAAAATATTTTACACAATAGAGGTACTACGCAAGTATACGTATCAAGCTTCAAGTAATATAGGGCTTTAAATAAAGACCCCGCATCGATCCCATGTGAGCTTTATAGATTTTTAAATATTTAAATTTTATTTTTATGTATTTCTTCTAAAGTTTTAAATTTAATTTTTAATTTACTAAAAGTAGAATTAAAGCAGTACTAAAATAATGAGTTGTGTAAATAATAATAAGCAAACAACTTTCTTCCTTTCAATTAATCCAAGTCTTTTTAGGATAATATAATATTCGTGGAGAATATAAATTTATTGCGTATCATACAAATGTAGTTAGCCTTATTCTATACCTTCACTCGATAATATAAAGAATATCGGCTAATCTATAGATCGTGTCTGGATGTATTGTTAGTAGAATGGGTTAATCTAGGCTCACACTACTAGATGTCCAAGGGTGGCTATGGTCGGCCCTACTAGTGACCCGTTCCTCTCTCTTATAAACCAAATTACAAAGAATTCTAGTCTCAGAATTCTAAAAACTTATCAATTCTATGCCCATTGAATAATATTTTCAAATTTATTTACACTTCACCTTGAATACCCCGCACAAGGCCTTCGACTACCTAAGAATTCATGTGATATCAACTAGATAAGAGTTCATCTCCTCTAGGCCTCAAAACTTTCAACAGATTTTAACAATTTAAATGGCCAATTTAAATAAATTAAGATCCGGTATTAATGTCATCACAATATTTAAAACATATTTTAGTTTCTAATTCTCCAACGAATTTTAGATTATCTTATTTATCTTTTCATAATTGAAAGGAGAAAGTAAAGCAACTACTCATAACACATCGAATCTAAATAACAAAACATATAAATAAAACATTGAATAAAAATTACAAATACTTATCTCAAGTGTTTCTTCAACCGAACCTTCTGATTCCTACTGACTCCAAAGAGAAATAGACTTTAAAAGAACCAACTCTTCCAAACTCTCAATACAAACTCTAAAAAAAATAAACTCACTAATTTATGAAGGAAAGTAAACTAAAAGTATGGCCCTTAAAATTATCTATCTAACTTTTTGATTTGTTATCGTCACTAAAGCGGCGTTCGTACAAAATTGAGAGTGTATTTTAAAAATTTGCATTTTATGGCTCTTATAAAGAGGAGGCGTAACGACTTGTGACAAAGTTCTTATAAAGAGGAGGCTAATCAAAGAATGAGTCTTTATCAATCAAGCTATGAATGTTCCTAGTACTCGAGTAGAAGAATTAATATATGTGCAGGGCAACGGGGAGTGTTTTGCTACACTTTTGTAGTAGTAGTCATTTTGTGGTGATGGAATTTTATGCAAATGTTTAAGTAATCAATTAAGGAGTCGTCTTTGTGCGAGGTAGGTGGATACAATTCACTCCTACAAAAATTAATGAACCTTACATGATAGATAAAGTGACAATCTGTCATTACACAAATTTTGCTCCTATGAGAGACAACATGAATGAAATCTATTGATATTGACGGATGAAATGGAAGATTGGGAGATAAGTGACAACAGGTATGAAAATTTATCTACTACCTTATCAATCCCCGTGGCTACAATATTGTTTCTTTATATCTTTGAAATTACTCCCAACCATGAAAATTAGTAAAGTGACAAAGGAAAGTGCAATACTAAATTATTGTATTCAAACTGGAAGGCCTGTTTATATTGGCACTATAATTGTGAAATCTGTTTTGAGCATGATTGTGTATGGATCAAGTTATGGTTTGGGACATTCTTCTGCTATATTTCTTCTCTACAGTCAATCACAACCATATAAAAGTAGGGAATAAGTGTCTCTCCCTGAAGGCCATGAACCTTAAATAAAGATTTATGTCTCGTCTAGCAACTCGGGGATGAGAATGATCCGCAGCATAATTATCGATCAACCATCTCAGAGTTTACTACCTATTCAACCTCCCTTTTCTGTAAGTTCGCAGTTTATTTTGAAAAATATCAAGACACTAGAGAAATAGCTATAGAATCTTATGAATGCAATTAACAATATTTTTAAATAATTCAATCATCATGATTAAAGGATAAAGGATTAAATTGATCATACTGGGTGTATTGAAGAAGGCTTGATACTTTTGATGAAGAAAAAGGCTTGGATTGAAGAGGATTTGACTAATGAATTCCCATATCGATCCTTCTACATGTGTTCATGCATCACCAATTGACCCGAGCCGCACTTAACGCAGTAATGTTTGCTTCCAAAAGATAGCCAAAAACTTTGACTTAATTTATAAATAGCTGCCGTTGTATAAAATTAATATTATATAATTTAGTAAATATTTTTACACACTGTGTGGCAATTACGCAAGTATACGTATCGTTTCAAGTAACATGTGGATTTTAAACAAAGACCCCAAAGATTTTATCCCATTGTGTGAAGATTTATAGAAATAAATTTTCTATGAAGTAAAAGCGAAATAAAATAGTAAAAATATTTTTATTTTATCTTTTAATTTGATTATAAATTACTATTAATTTACTAGATGCAAATAAATAAAACAATAATAAGAAAATGATTTAATGAATTCTATATAAAATAAACAACTTTTCTTCTTCAATTAATCTAAGATTTTTAAGATAATTTAATATTCGTTGGAGAATTTGATTTAGGCATGCCAAATAGAAGCATTCCTATTCTTTACCCTTGATCTAGGCGCAAAGAACATTGACTAATTTGGCGTAACAGTCCCGATGTATTGTTAGTAGAATGCAGCTAATCTAGGCTCACACTCTAGATGTCCAAGGGTGGGCGTGCACGGTCTCTACTAGTGTTCTCTCTTCCTAGTCTATAAATCAAATTATAAGAATTTAGTCCGTCACTCTAAAAACTTATCAATTCTATGCTCTTTAAATATTATCTCTCATTTATTCGCACTTCACCATGAATGCCCACACATGACCTTCGACTACCCAAGGATTCATGTGACATTTACAAGTTAAGAGTTCTTCTATCACTTCAAGGTCTCAAAAGTCTTCAACAGGTTTTAACAATTCAAACTGCCAATTTAAAAAGTAAAGTAAGATTAGGTATTAATGTCATCACAATTTTTTGAAAAATTTTTAATTTTAATTCTCCATCGAATCTTTATATTATCTTATCTATCTCTTCATAATTGAAGTAAGAAAGTAACTAACTACTCAGAACACATTGAAAATAAATAACAAAACATGATAATTAAACTTGAATCAAATATAAAAATATACTAGTCTCAAATATTTCTTCTATTAGTATCTTCTCGATTCTTACCGAATTCAGTGTAATGAACTCCCGTATGCAATAACTGAAAAATAAACTCACTAAACTAAACAAAAGTGGCCCTAAATTCTCTCTCTAATTCTCTAAGGATGAAAGATTCTAAAGTAGATAAGAGAAAGGGGTACAATGGGAGGGGCACGTTCGAAGAAATGGACCTCTATTTATAGGTATCAAGAGCCGCCTCGAGGCACCTCTTCAAACATGTCCACATTCAATGAATCTTCTAGAAGGTCGGTTTGGCGCCAGGGCGCCGGACACCGCGTCCAGCTTCTTCGCAAGCCACTTTGCCTCGCACCTCTTTGCGATTAAACCATTTTGGAGCGTCCAAATGCAATGTATCACATGTCCTATTATCAAGGAACAACCGTCAACGTTCTAGAATGTCTAGTAAACTTAATTGGCCAAAATAACTGATTAAATGTTGTAAAAAACTTGACAGTTTTCGTATCGAGTCTGGCCATATTTTTTTTATACTTTTGGTATTTTGTTCCATTTTTGCTCCTTTTTGCTCCTTTTTCCTTCTTAGACCTTTTTACATTACCTACATCCAAAAACACAAAAAATACCTTTCATTAAAGCATAATATCCTTAGAAATTAATAAGAATTAAGACATAAAGAAATAGGTATTTTTTATAGATCACCAATTCATGGTAAATTTTAGAGAAGATAGAACTGACATTAATGAGGAGTAGTGATTTTTTATTTTATCTAGTATTTAGTATTTAGACTTTATATGCTTAGGTGTGTTTTGTGTTTGGCTTGCTTTAGAGTGTGATTTTAGACTTATTATGCTAGAGATCTAAGTTTAGGTTTATGTTTTCAACATTGGAGAGTTTTATTTGATTGCGACACTAAATTATTGTTATGGTAGAGTGATTTAAATGTGTAAGTTAGTTATTGTAGATTTTATATATAAAAGTGATATTTTGTCTTGTTTCAGGTAAATTTTTTATTAGATGTCATCGTAACTTAGAAATGATCAAAATCATATTTTTTTTAAAACCCTGAAAATTTTTCTGGCACTGACAACACCCAAAACCCGAAACATAACCTGTTTTAGAGTCAAAATTTTGAGTAGTTGACACTATTTGACCACCTTCAACTTGGGCCGAAGGCTAAAAACTGCTTCTAAGGCTTGCTAACATTTGGATTTGAGGGGAGTTCAAGGCTTTTAGAGGTTGGATCTCATCTTCTCTTGGTAAGAACCCTACATTAAACTAAAAAATTTTGACTTTCATCATGAAAATCTCCTGGCATTCGTAGGATCCAAAAATTTGATTTTTTTAAAACTTCAGATGATCCATGGTGAAATATTCTTACCTATTAGATTTGATATCGGGACTCCAACTACATCGTAAATTTTGGAATTTATTGAGATTTATTTGAACATTTTCTAGAAATTTCAAAATGGCTCCGAGGATGTTTAAGGGGAAGAGAAAGGTGGATTTTGATGAAAAGAAGTATGTGAATATCAAAGCACAATACCATTTCAACTCTAGTCTACGAGGTAAAAAGTGTATACAACATCGAGGAATTGAAAATCCAAGCAGTGTTATGGAACAGGTAGTTGTTAATCTGATATGGGAAATATTTTGTTGTTTTTCTGTCGATGCAGTTGCAGATGTAGTCTGTGAATTATATGCTAAACTATGGTGGATCGGCTGCATCATGTGTTTGTTCAAGGAAAAATGATAGAATTCACTCCTGAATTAATCAATGCTTTCTACCAATTGAGAGATAATCCATTATAGGAGCATAAATCTTTTGGTATTACGGATGTTGATTTAAAAGAGGTAATTACTTTTTTACTGATGGAAAAGGGGAGTGGAAAACAAAGCAAGTGCAAAGATAAATTTTCTTGCTTCCATTTTAAATTTCAAATTTAAAGCCTGACATTATTTTATTTCTACAAGAATACTACCTACCTATCATCGTAGAGAAATTTTAAGAGATAGAGCTTTTTGGAATTTTTGTATTCAAATTATGAGGATAATTAACATTGGTGATATTACTTATAATAAATATCCACCATAGCTAAAGGAGAGACCACTAGAGGATTTGGACATCTTGCCTTGATTTACACATTATGTGTACAATCAGAAGTTGAGGTTTATAATAGTGAAGAGTTGGTCCATCTTTTAAAGCCTATCTGTAAGGCCAACATTCACACTTTTGAATCTCATTTAGGATGTAAATCTGGAAGTAAGAGTAGTGAGGTTCCCTCTACTAGTCATGATATACCTTTAACCTCTGGGACACCTACTATTTCTGATGTTATGGAGCAATTGATGCTACAACAGGATGATATTGCGAGGCTTCATAATATAATTGAAGGATTAGAATCAAGAAATAGTATTAATGATGATTATCAGAGGAGAAGAGTAGAGTATGATATAGCTTACCATGATGCTCAGATGAGATTCAAGTGGGGAGAAGCTAGTGTGATATTCCATACCAGCCTGAAGAGGAAGATGAACCAGAAGAAGAAAAAGAAGATGATTGGTAGAGTAGTATTCTTTTGGTTTGTTATTGAAGTGAAAATATATGTGTTTGTTATTTTCTTTCATGTAGTTAATGTGTGTAGTGATTGTACTATGTTATGTTAGCTACATTGTATTGAAACTTGTGTTAGTTTGTTTATCAGTTTGTATTGAAATTGTAATGGGTGTATGTTTGTATTAGGTGTCTAAAGTTATGTTTTAAATTTTTTTTCACCCTACAAATCTATGATATATATGTGAAACAATACTTCTAACTGTTTTATGTCTGTATTTAATTTTTCTATTAATACCAACATACTTCAGATGTATCAAAAGCCTGACACAAAAAAGTTTAGTTCACTTTTTGTTTTTCTCGCTCATTTATTATTTGATATACACTAAAAAACATAAGTTTGGTGGAGGAAATATTAACTTCTATTTGTTCTCAATTAAAATATATTTTAAAATTTATTATAACATGACATGGAGTTGAGCTTAACTTTAGATAACTAAATTTTATTTTAATTAAATATTGTAATAGATTTGAATGAATGTTTTTAGTCATGAAGGTTAACTTTATGGGGCTAAGATATTTAGTAAAAGAGGATTATACTATAGTTGACTATTTAAAGTAAAGAAAACTGTATTTTTGAAATATTAAGAGTCTTAGAGGTTTATGTGAGGAGAAAAGATTGGGAATCTATGATGAATCATTTAAAAGCTAATATATATCTATAAAGTAAAGTGATGTTTCAAGTTCCAACTTTAGGCGGAGGAGAGTGAAGTTCAAAATCATTAAATGCTATCTAGATATAGTAATCCACACAAGAAAAGAAAAGAGAAAATGAAAAAAAAAGGATTGAAAGTAATCCTAAAAATAAAGAAGAAAAGAATAACAAAGAAAATGTATGTGAAGAGAAGTTTGAGGAGATGCCTTATCAAAAATTGGCTTCACTTGAATCAACATAAGGGAAGAGCTTAATTGCATTTCTGAATTTATATTTCAGTAAAGTAGTATCCTTACAACGGAGTTCTCATGATCTTCTTTTCATACAATACTTCAAAACAATCTTTAATGTGACAAGTTATTGTTATTCTTGAAATGAATATGAGACTAGAACTCTTAGACCTGATTACTAAATGTTCATACACCTATAGTTTTCACCTAAGTTACTGAAAATATTTCTAAAATTCTCTCTATTACATTCATTTAAATAAAAAATTATTTTATTCTTTTAGTAAATTTCTCTACTATGAGTCATATTTTTATGTAGTAAAAGGGTTATTTGAGGACAAGTAATAGTTAAGTTTTGGGAATTTTGATGCACCAAAATATGTTGGATCTTCCATATATATTTTGTACTAATTTTTGGTGATATTGCATTTCAGGAAGTTATTTTTCATGTTTTGCTCCAGGTATGGTGATTTTAAGCAATTAGAGCAAAACGAAGCAAAAAAGGGACGAATTAGGAGCGAAAAAAGGCAAAAACCAAAAAATTGTGCTCTAGCGCCGATGGCGCTATTTTCTAGAGAGCATCAAAGATTACGAATGATAGGGCTCTGACAACGCCCAATGCAGGTGGAGGCTAGATTAAATGTATTTGGATGACTTTTGGAGGGATTCTTGAGGCATCTCCTTGGGAATTCATCCCTAATTTATTTCAAAGAGAATTTGGTGCCATAAAAGTTGGTGTGAGTGGAGTAGATTAGTGTGTGAGTGTATCATTAGTAGAGAAGAAGTGTGTGTAGAGAGTTTAGGGTCTAGGCTTTGGTGTAAAAGTGTTTTTATGTGAGGGACTCATCTCAAATGAGTTGTAGGAGGAGAGACAATGTGAGAGATTGCTTCATCCCTACTATTCTATAAGAGAATAGTGTGTTGTTGTGAAGAGAGAAGGAGATTCAAATAAATTTCAAGGGATTTGCTTTAGAAAGAAATTGAGATAAGTTGTGTTTACTTCTTATTGCTTGTATGACTTTGCATTTGTATATAAAATCTTTGATTTGTCGTATCTTCCCATTAAATCTGAGTAGATTTCTTCATCTTTCTCCTTACAATGATAAATAGTGAATTGATGATTTGATTGGATGTGTCATATGAATGTTAAGAAATTGTGATGATTTTTCACTCTATTCTTCATTTACTTTTTTATTTGCCCAATTAAATTGTTAAAATATGTTGTGAGTCATACAATCCGAAAGGACTATGTGTTCTAAAATAAAAGCAAAGATTACATTCAATTTCCATGAATGAGCGATGTATTTTATGGGGGTTGGGTGTAAATAAATAAGGAAATATGGTTTATTGGGCATAGAGTTGGAGATTTTAGGGTGACAAACTAAATCCCCAATTTGGTCCAAGTGTTTGGAAACTAAAGCGGGAGTTACTCTTCAGCGAAGGGAAGTGAGCCTCCGAGCGAGAGCGTATCCCCTCCGAGCCTAACCACGAATTTAGGGACTAAACCTAGGATTAGCCAATATTCTTTATAGCACTCAGAAGAGGATAAAAAATAGGTACTCCTATTTGCATAATACAAGATTCTCACTAATCTTTATCATTCACTCACCATAACATCATTGTAAGGGGAAGGACACTTTCTCAAAATTTGAACTATTCAATACAAAACATAATGTAATAAAAGTTAACTTTTATTTGATGTTTAGAAAATACTTTATTGATCAAAAAATCTTTAGCTTCTTTAATCTCTAGTAACTTTAGTATTTGTTTTACATGCATTGCAAATGGAATATTAGATTTACTTGATATTCTTTAAAGATTTGCTTCCTCCCTGTGGGATGGATAACCAGAACTCCACTAGAGCTATGTATTACTTGAGCGATACACATACTTACGTACAGATTGGTTGCTTTTTATTAATAGACTGATTATACTTTTGTGATTCTAGTGAAAATAATTATAAATAATTATATAAGACAGTAACGTTCAAAGACTGTTTAGGTGGAGGGAAGAGAAGCTCTGATGAACAATTGTGTTGATACAGCTTAGTTGGGTCCAATTTGGAGTTTTGACCATTTGGGCTGTCTCGGCAATGGCATTTTCTGGTAGACAAGATGGTAGGCCGACCAGCGAGGGGTCACCAACTGGTGTGGGTGGTCAAAGCTTGGGTTTGGTGCAGTCAATTTGAATTTATCATGTGTAAAGGTGTTAAATTGAAATGGTGTGGTCTTTAGACTAGGTTAGGTCAACCACGGGATTAGCCCCATTGAATAAGCTTGGGTGACTTCCCATGGCTGGCCCAGCAGGGGTCGACCAGCTTGAGATGGTGTGGAGAAGTCCCCATCCATTGGATTTTGCTAAGCATGAGTTTAGTTGAGTCATTAGAAAGGTTAAAATAGTTTTTATGGGGACTTGAAAGTAATTTTTCCACTAATGGCATGATGGCAAGGAAATGACTCATATGGCTTGTCCTTGAATTGGAATAATGCTTCATGGCTCACTTTGGCTTGGTCAATTTTCATGGAAAGAGATTTTTTATTTATGGGATATTTTTGGTGGGGTATATTGTGGATAAGTCTTTAGCAAGTATAATAAGTCCAAAATGAACACGAGACAATCTTAAGGGTTCTAAGTTTAGGGTGTTCCCCGGAACTTTTCACAAGTCTTCTGGATATCTTAGAGAGAAATCGAACCTATTGTACTTTGCTAAAGAATAAAATTCTCTTAAATGAACAAATCAGAACTCACCATGTTTTGATATAAAATTTTGTAGGTGCACTTCAAACTTGTTTTCCTATTTTTTAGCATGCAATTTTAAATTCCATGCAAAAATATATATGCAATGCAAAGGCTAAAATTTCAGCTGGAGTGCGAGAAGAAGACTGGTACGCATTCACATTTTATGTATTGCAAATTTTTTTGCTTATTTTTAAGTACTTTACATTCAGTAACTTTTTGCAAACCAAACTTACAT
Source organism: Papilionanthe hookeriana x Papilionanthe teres (assembly GCA_022702705.1). Taxonomy (NCBI): domain Eukaryota; kingdom Viridiplantae; phylum Streptophyta; class Magnoliopsida; order Asparagales; family Orchidaceae; genus Papilionanthe; species Papilionanthe hookeriana x Papilionanthe teres. The sequence goes on along the minus strand of CM040430.1, from coordinate 65,628,572 downwards.
GTCAAAACCAAAACTTTTAGGATAGCCACAAAACTAAAATCAAATTCACTGCCGCAACAAAGCAAAATATAAGACAACTTAAAATTTAATCACAAAGAAAATAAAAATCACAATTGTAACTAAACTAAAAAGTATCTATCAGATGATTAGGAATCCCTCGAAAAAGGCAACCTATAACTGCTAACGAGATTTCCCATAGTCTGAATTATGTACTAAATTCATCTAGTTGAATTTTGTAAATTCATCTAGACAAAGTGAATTCGAAGAAAATAGTGGTGCTGGAAAGAGGGAACCATGGGATCCTAACCAGTTTATCTATAATCAACTTAAATATTCTCAAAAAGACATTAAGATGTACTTTCAATTTAAACATCTCTAAAAACAAGACGCTTCTCTCATCTTTTCAATTTGATACTTATAAAATTAAACCCGCTGCAACGAGGAGCTTGAAGCATACATAGTGGGTGCGCACAATCATCTTCAACAAGAAAATTCCTTCTCTATAAAGGACTAAACAAGTTAAAGACTTCGAGGTAGTTTTTCATGCAACATAAACCCACACTTTGTCTCTTTAATCCTTTGCACCCGTACAATATGTAAGCTCCAACTCATCTTCAAATTTCCGAGGATTGTCATCGTGTATGACATAAATCCTCCAATCTTCAAGACTATTCACATGATCGTCAAGTGCATGTAAGCCCTAAATAATAAATTGGTAGGATGAAACATTAAATAATTATCACAAATTGAAGCAAAGTAATGGAATAGTTTGGGAAATCACCAAGATTCTTCTTGCAGCTGTGTTTTCCCCTAGTTTTCTCTCCCTTTAGATTCCTAAAATAACTAATCTAAACTTTAACCACTCACCTATTAGATTTCCTATTATCACATTATCTTGAAGATCTCACCATTTGCATGAAAATAATATTTCTTGATCCATATCATGAATTTTCTTAGGTGACTTATGTTATCTAAGATGTAATTAACTCTTGGAGCTTGCCTTTATAATAAAGTTAAAGACCCTATATCAATATAAACCCTATCTAGTTGATTCATATTAGATAGTGGATAAGCTGTCAACATAAATGGTTCTCAAACTAAATGGATATCATGAATTCTTTAGTTTATTTGACTGTTACACTACCGAGCAATGTAACCATTCCCGAATAAATACATAACTTCGGTGTACCGTTTCGATTATTTTAACTATTACATGTATGAAATTAGTTTCGATTTCATATTTTTAAATTTAAAAAAACAATATTTTCCAAATTCTATATATACCAATTAAAAGCAAATTAAACCTCCCATACCCTTTGGCAACCGAAAGTTGGTTGGTTGAAGTGAAGGAATGCTTTGGGCTTAATGTGTGGTAGAAAGTACCGCTTATACTGAAAGGAATATTTTATAAGATGCTGGTAAGACTTGCAATGCTTTATGGTGCTGAATGTTGGCCTTTAAGGGAGAGCATAATTCTAATTTAAGACTTACCGAGATAAGAATGATTAGAAAATATTTTGTTTACACTTAGAGACAAAATATGAAATGAATATATCCATGATAGGTTTTGTGTAGCTCCAGTGATGAAGAAAAATTAGAGAGAATTGACTTAGATGGTTTGGTCACATTAAACATTGACGATCTGATGATTTGATTAGGGAAGTAGATGTTTTAGATTTAGCTTATGTTAAGAAAAGTAAAGGTAAACCTAGGAAGGCTAGGGTTTATTGAATAAAAAATTAGCTTAATTTATCATAATTAAAAGAAAATTATTGGGTCTGGGTTGGGCTTTGGGTTAAGAATTAGGGGCTGTTATTGATCTAAATTGACTGGATAATTGTCATGAAGAATTTTTGAAAAAGAATCGATGGTCATGGAATCATCAAGAGACTCAATTGGGTGGAATTCGCTCATGGTTAATTCTTGGGGCATTTAGGTTGATTAGGCTAGAGTTTGGATTTGGGTCACTTGATGGTTAAAATTGGTTCAATAGATTTTCATGAAAAATTTTAGATATAAATTTCATGGGAATTGTGGAGTTAAGAACTTCAATTTAGTAACACTTGGCTTTTGGAGCAAAAATTAGGATTGGATTGGGGTTTGGAATTTAGGTTTGATATTGGTTTAAATTATTCTTAAATTTGATTTTGATTGAGAGTATAAATGATGAATTTTGATGTGGAATTGAAATTGGGGAAGTTTGGAATCAATTTTGGTGAAAAATGGGATAATTTGGGGATTTTTGGCATTTAAGGGCAATTTGGGGATTTTGGTCAAAATTGGTCAATTTTGGTATAATTAGGGTCAAGGATTTGTTCAAATTGATTTTGAAGATATTTGGAATGATTTTAGGAATTTATGGAATTTTTGTGGTATGAAGGGCATTTTGGTAATTTTGACAAATTTTGGGGTATTTCAGAAATTTTGGAAAATTTTGGGTACTTAAGGTAATTTGTGTGGTTTAGGATGGTTTTAAATGATTTTTGGAGTGAATTTGGGAATTTGGGGTATTTTGGAAATTTTGTAAAAATTAGCATGGGCAATTTAGTAATTTTGGAAAGTTTTGGGGCTAAAGGCCAATTTGGGGGTTTTTAAGTAAAATTGGATTAATCGAGAATTTTAATCATGTAATTACCCTTATTGAGCCATGAGATCAAAGGATATCCTATTTTTGGACCTCCATGTGTTGGTATTAGCCAAACCCCAGTTGTGGCTAAGGGTCTGGGGGACCACCCACATGAGTTTCCAAAAGATAGGGGAACCAGGCTAAAGGTGATTGGTTTAAGGTTTTAGGTTGTGAGTGGAAGTGTGGGGTTGTGTGTCTATGCAATACTGACCTAGGCCATTCCATCCAGGGCTAATTCTAAGGCCAAGCAATCCTATGGGAACCCTTCTTAAGCTCCCTCTTGTTGGGCTCCACCCTACTAAGTACTAAAGGATGGAACCACAAATATGGAACTCCAAGAAAAGTAACAAGGTTAAATTTAATGGCATGGCTCCATCAATAGTCCTCTAGGATAGTCAACAGAAAAGTACTATGGCTACATCCTAGGTTCCTAAGAAGGAAGATTAGACTTCAACAAAAGTGTGGTCAACAGCTCCTCTCTATTATAACTAGCTTCATAGAAAATGATTGTCATAAATATTCTAATGTACATGTTGACCCGATATAAATATATACGTACTAAAATCTTCTTCCTCGGCAAATAAGCAAAATCAATCTCAAGTCCACCTAAGATCAACGTACTAATTAATGCTTTCAAAAATATATGATATAAATAAAAATAGTAATTTTGAAGGTATATAAATATAATTTTATGGAAAGTATTTTACACACTAGGGGTTCTACGCAAGTATACGTATCGTTTCAAGTAATATAGGGTTTCGAAACAAAGACCCCACTATCGATCCCACTAGGACAGAGTTATAGATCTTTAAATATTTTTATTTTAAAGTATTTCTTTTATAATTTTTAATTTACTAGATGCAATAATAAAGAAGGAAGAAAATAATCGATGTAAATAGCAATAAGAAAGCAACTTTCTCCCTTTCAATTAATCCAAGATTTTCTAAGATAATGATAATATTCGTGAAGAATATAAATTTATGGTATTGTGCCAAATAGAAGCATTCATATTCCTTACCCTTTGATCCAAAGAACATCGTCAGCCTATAGATCAAGTCCGGATGCATTCTTAGTAGAATGGGTTAATCTAGGCTCACACTACTAGATGTCCAAGGGTGGCTATGGTCGGCCCTACTAGTGACCCATTCCTTTTCTATAAACCAAATCACAAGAATTTAGTCCGTCACTCTAAAACATATCAATTCTACGCCCATTATATAATATCTTCCTATTTATTTGCACTTCACCTCGAATAACCCGCACAAGGCCTTCGACTACCCAAGATTCATGTGATATCTACAAGTTAAGAATTCATCCTTTTCAGTCTCAAACTCTTTAACAGGTTTTAACAATTTAAATTCCACCAATTTAAATAGTAAATTAAGAACCGATATTAATATCATCACAATGTTTTAAAATATATAATTTTTAATTCTCCAACGAATTTTGTATTATCTTATTTATCTTTTCATAATTGAAAGGAGAAAGTAAGGCACTACTCGTAACACATTGAAATTAAATAACAAAATAAAAATAAATAAACTTTGAATCAAAATAAAAATACTTATCTTAGATATTTCTCCTACCGAACTTCTGATTCCTTACCGACTCCACAACGTAATGAACTACAAATATGCACCAACTCATTCAAACTCTGAAAACAAACTCTAAAATAAACTCACTAATTTATGAAGGAAAGTAAAAAAGGTGGCCCTAATATGATCTCTCCAATTCTCACTCTAGATAGGACTCAGATGTGGAGGGGTAGATAAAAGTCAAGGAATACCCTCCTATTTATAAGCCCAAGGGTTGCCTCAAGGCACCTCTTCAAAATGTGTCCACATACAATGAATCTTCTAGAAGGTGTGTTCCACCTAAGATCCTGCCAACTGTGCCTGGGGAGCCTGACATCGCGTCCAGCTCTTTTACACCTCTTCACCTCGGGATCGCACCTCTTCACGATTAAAACCGTTTTAAGCGTCCAAATACATTGTATCACATGTCCTATAAACCAGAACAATTGCCGCCTTCTGTATGTCCAATAACCGCTCACACAACAAATAACCACCCAAAAGTCGTCAAACTCCAACAATTTTCCGTATCGAGCCGGCCCCAGCGCTAATCCCCGGCGTGTTGACCTCATTTTTGATGACGTCTTTTTCTCTTCTCTCTCCTTGGGCTAAGGTTGGGCTAATGATAGATTTGATTAGGATCTAGCCTTAGGCTTTCCCTTTGACTATCTTAAAGGATTAGAGATGGCACCCACCATTTAGAAATTCAAACACCTCTTAACTCCTTGCAAACCCCATAAGTTTGATTGTAAACCCTTATTCACTTGGAGGGTTATGATCAAATGTGAAGGTTTAAAGGATGAGTTTCCTATAGGACACTTTGGCATTAGGACTACCCCGGGTGGCCCGGTCCGGTGAGGGCTGACTCGCACACATTACACTTTCACACACATTCCAAATCCTAAAACCGCTCATACCTAGCTTGACTTTCTGACTCATGTAGGTAATTCATGTGGATGGCACCTTAACCCCCTGTGCCCTCGCTAAGAGGGTTAGGAACAACATAAAGGAATGCCTAAAATGAGTCCTCTCATGACTCTTATAAGTTTGATATAGCTTCATGGCTCAACCAAAATGATTCCACTCTACTCAAACTTGATCAATCTTCATTTTTCAAAATTTCAATTTCTTTGACCCTCGGGGCCCTACACCCACCAAACCTTACCAAGTGCTCTCAAAACTACCCAAAATTTCAGAAATTACCTAAATTACCCAAAATTCATCAAAAAACTAATCCCAAACATTTCCCACCATTCAAATTGATCATCCTAGCCAAATGTACCAAAATTTCCAAAAATACCCCCCAATACCCAAATTTCCAAAATGTCATTTTTAACCAAAAAATCCATAAATTCCAAAAATTCCTAGAAAATTTCAGAAAATCCCAAATATTCCCAATTTCATTTTGTTCAACTAAAACATAGGCCAATTGTGTCAATTTAATCCACTTTCACTAAAACCCCCAATTTGGCTCATTTTTAACCAAAGTAAGCACAATGTCAAACCAAATCAACCCAATTGACCTCAATTTTGATCCAATACAATTCTAAACTTCAATTAAATATCCCCAATATCAATTTATACCTCAAATCCAATCCCAATTTGATTAATTGACATGGCTTCATGGCTCAACCAAAATGACTTCTTTCCACTTACATCCACCCAATCTTCAATTTTCCAAATTTTCAATTTTCGACCCCGGGACCCTGCACCCGCTTAGCTTACCCAAAACCCCCGAAATTACCCAAATTTCTCAAAAATTTCCAAATTATCCAAAATTCTCCAAAATCATTCCCAAACATTTCCACATCACTTAAATTGATCATCCATACCCAAAAATACCAAAAATTCCAAGAAAACCTCCCAATACCCTCCAAATACCCAAAATACCCCTCTCGACCTAAAAATTCAAAAATTCAGAAAATTCCTAGAAAATTCCAGAAAATCCCAAATATTCCCAATTTCATTTTGTCCAACTACACCATGGACCAATTTTGTCAATTTACCCTACTTTTGTCAAAACCCCCAATTTGACCCATTTTAACCCAAAGTGAACCCAATGTCAAACCAAACCTACCCAATTGACCCCAATTTTGGTCCAATTCAATTCTAAACTTCAATTAAATATCCCCAATACCAATCTAGACCATATCCAAGTCCAATTTGTTTAACATTTGGATCCAATCTCACTTTTGGCCTTAAAGCCCAATTTGGACCCATGACCCAAACCTAACCCAAACTCACCCAATTCAATTCCAATTAACCCCAAATCTTTTCTAAATCTTCCTTAACATGCCCACAAACAAAATACTAACATGATTTGCCCAAAATTTATACCCAAACCCCACTCAAACTCAACCCAAAGTTAAAAGGCCCTATTTTGACCTAAACCCAAACCTAACCCAAATGAGCCCAAACCCCAAAATCAAAGCCCAACCAAAGTCAAAACCTCTTTGAAACACTCCCATAAACATTTCTCAACATTGATTTTATATTAATTTCAACCCTAGCCCAACATTAGCCCAAGTTAGCCCAATTCGACCTACATAGGCCCACTTACCAAATAAATCCAAATTCAAACCAATTCAACTCCAAATCACATCAAATTGATTCCAAGCCCTTCATAGAACATCCCTAAACCAATTATGACATTTATTTGACAAAGTTCTTCACAAAATTTTTATCCAAATGCCCATCCTAAAATCAAAATCCCATTTCCCTTAAACTTTCCTAAAAGCCCACTTCACCACATCCAAAGGCCCAAAATCTACCCTAAAGCCCACATGAAATCTCCATTTGTCATCCACTTAATTAAATCCATTACCTAAGTCCTAAATTCACCATCAAATTATTCCAAATCAAGTTTCATACAAATTTCCATCAAATTACCAAAAATTCTTAAAACCCATTTTCATGAAATCGACCAAACCTTTTCCCAAGCCAAAGGTGAGCCATGCAAGCCATGGACAAGCCACATGAAGCCATGGAAGGCTTCGACATGTGATCAAGCCATTAATGGCAAAAGGAGGGGCCCCTTTCCTAATCCTCCTTAACCCCTTTTTACCTTAAGCATGTCACACACTAAACCATGCTTAGCCACCTCATCATGGATGGAGACCACACCACTCTCCCTTGGCCGACCCAACCGATCCTCTCAGCCCAAAATCGAGGCCATGGGAGGTGCACCCAACCCAAATCAATGGGTTGACCAAATTAAGGCCAAAATGACCCCTCTCCATTCCATTTTAATTCAAACACTTTACACATGTCCAAGCCCAATCGACTTCACCATTGCCAAGCCCCTGACCTCCCCGGTCAAGATGGTGACCCATGCCTCGCCGGCCACCCGCCCGGATCGCCGGAAAACACCACACCCGAGAGCATCATGTGAGCCCAAGCTTGGAATTCTCACCCGCCGAGTCGCCCCATGCCCAATGGCCACCATGGTCGTTCTTCTCCTCACCAGAGCAGCTCGATCCCATGCCTTAACTCCCCCGGGAGGCCCTCCACCCTCTCCTATTTAAACTTCACCCCTCTCGGCCATGAGAAGAGCCGAGCACAAACCTTGCCGAAACTCGCCAAAATTGTTCCGCACTCTTCTCCACCCTTAGAGCAGCTTGATCCCAAGTGTCAATTTGCCCTAATCCCCACCGACAAAATCCAATTTCCCAACCGAAATTCCACCCAAAACCAGGACACTTCTCCACAATGAGCCAATTCCCAAATTGATTGGTTCTACACCTTCACCGTACCAAGGGAAGGTGTCCACCAAAGAAAAGCCCCATCTCCGAGCCACCCGAGCTGCTCCAGCCTCCAAGCTTTGTGATCGGGCTTGGTCGAAATCACATCCGTACAATTCACTGCACCGAGAGACTTCATCCGGAGCTTGCCGGGATCCAATCGAAGGTGCAACAACTCTCGGATTGAAGCCACACTTCTCTCGAGCAAAGGTATGAGCTAATTCTTTATCCCAAGCTTCCGGAGATTCTCCATTTCAAATGCCTTAATTTCAATGCATGTTAACCGTATAGATGTGTTCGTCTCTTCAAGACGAATCCATAGAGCATAAGAACATGAAAATCCATCGAGTATCGAGTGAGATCTTGGGATTTAGTGTGGACGGCTCTCGGGCGAGGACGCCGGGGACGATGAACGAATGCCGTCCATTCAATACACGCGCGGACGAACGGCTCGATGGCGTCGGACTGCAGAGACGGCACGAGAACCGCGGGGCCCGGGCCGCCGACTCGGTGTGGCGGCGTCGAATGGGAGCGCGACGCGTGTGCGTTCGGAGCCGCCGAGGCTCGACGCGGCGCCGCGTGGATAAATAGAAAATTAGGGTATTTTTCTATTTATTTAATTCCCTAAACTTCAAAAATTCATATCTCTCGTGTAGAAAAATCAGAAAAATAAAATAAAAATACCCTCTCGCTCAGCGAACGTAGGAGAATAATGTGGAAAAGAAATCATTTAATTTCATCAAGTATTTTATTTTTTATAATTTATTTAATCTCTCGCATTATTTTAATTCTCCATGCATGTATACAATTCACCATGGCATGAGACCATGTGGCTTTTGAAGCCTCCGAATTTGGGAACATTCCCTGAATTTTTCAAAGTCAGAGGCCATCCCTATGAAAAGTTATTGATTTTTCAAATTCAGGTTACTGTTTTGAGTATTTTAATTCCAATAAATAGCATGTTGTGAAATAAATTATAGGAAAATTTGGTGATGTTCCTTAAGACCAGAGAACCCTAGCAAAAATAGGTTTTTACTTAGTTCATTTAAAACAACCCTAATTGGCTTAAACACCCAAAATAGGTCTTTATTTAATTAGAGTTAACCAGGCATCAAATTGACTTGAAATCAATTTTCCACTGAGCTTTAGGATCAGAGGAATCTACCATAAAAGTTTGAGGTCAATTGGACTTGGTTAGCCCCACTAATTGGGTTGATTAAGCCACTTAGCCATTTTAAACTTTAAAAATTCATAACTTTTAAAATACCTTTCAAAAATTCACTAAATTGGTTTTGGGGCCTCTCTGATATCAGGGGAACCTAAAAAAATTAAAATTTCAATTTTCTAAAAAAGTTGATTTTTAATAATATTTTAATATTTTTAATAATTAAAAAATAATAAAAATCACAAAAATAATAAAATTCACCAAAATGTCACATTTTGAATTTTAATCACATAGGAACAAACCCCATATTTTTCTTAGGTCTATTTTATGAGATATTAAATTTTAAAGCCCTAGGGTAATTTTAAAAATAAAAAAAATGTATTTTCTAGCATTTTCACTAAAATAATTATAATAAATCATATAAAAATCAAAAAATTGTAAAATTTGATTCTCTGATTTCCTTGATATCCGAGAGATTTTTGAAAAATATAAAATTCATTTTTCAACATTTATTTTATTTTTAAATTAATTAACACTCCAAAACTTAAAATAATTATAATAAAAATAATATAATTCAAAAAATCACCAAAATTGGTCCAAGTGGTTCTATGGTCATTAGGAATGTCCTCTAATTTTCTTAAGGACAGAAACTTTCCTTTGGTCATGTTATTAAATTTTCCTTGGAAATCTCTATTTTTCACCAAAAATAATTATATAAATAAATTAAATACAGAAAAATCACATTTTCTCCTCTCATGTCTTTATCGACATATGAGTGAAGTCACATAAAAATTTCAAGTTCATTTGAGTTCAATTTAGTGAGTTATGAAATTATTAAGCTTAAAGGGTAAAGTGGTAATTAAAATTTTAATCCTTAATTAAATTTTTTAGGTTTAATAAAAAATTAACAAGTAAAATATTTGATCCTAATCTGATTTGGATGATTGAAATTCAAATAATTAAAGGGTAGAAACCCATTAAACAATTTTAAAATGATTAAACTTTAATTAAATAATTGATTAAATTTGGAAGAATAATAAAATTGGAATTATTAAAACAGGGATATTATTAGGAAGAGATTTATTCTTTAATTTAAAAATCCATAAATTAATTATCTCATTAATATTCAATTCTTAATTAAAATGATAACTCAAATTTAAAATATTAAAAGACTTAATCATTAAACTAAATTTAAATTATTAAACTGTTTTAAAAAAATTTCAAATTAAATTAAACAAATTAAATTAAATTAAATTAAATTAAATTAAATTAAATTAAATCAAATTAAATTAAATTAAATTAAATTAAATCAAATCAAATTAAATTAAATAATTAAATTAAATTAAATTAAATTAAATCAAATTAAATTAAAATTAAATCAAATCAAATTAATTAAACATCAAATCAAATTAAATTGAACTATATTGAATTAAATTAAATTAAAACTCAATTAAATTAAATTAAATTAAATTAAATTAAATTAAATATAACATCACCTAAGACATAAAGAATTCAAAATAAATCTAAAATAACTTCAACACTATTCCAAATTTAAACTCATTAATGGAAATTAAACTAAATCACAAACCATTCGAACACCAATTTACCCTCAAAAGCTTTAGTTATCATAACTCCTAAATATGACATTAAATGAAATGTTACTTCACTTATAGTGATATTCAAATGTCCTAGTTCACCGAGTAAGTTAACAAAACTCGAATCCTCGACGATTAATTCATTTATATAATCGAATTCATTCTGGACTTAAAACAATTCTAGAAATATCGAAAAGATGTTAAAGATTTGTCTTAAGCACTTTCTCGATATGATAGGATGTTCATAAGAACAACCGAATTTAATTGTTCTTTCGATGAAGAAAATTGTCTTCAAACCAAAACACAAGGAACCTAGACGTCATAGAAAATGACTAAGCTATAGGATTAGGAATTTGGTAGAAAACCATAACCTTTCCCTTAGCCTTTACCTAGAACTTGCTTAAATATTCTAATTGTGTTTTAAGTGTAGCTTCGGATGACGGGAAGACCCTCCGTGTACGCTTTTATTTTATTGCAATTTACTTTCCCGCAATTTACATTATCGCAATTTACTTTATTGCAAATGCACTTTACTTTTCTTGTATGATAAGACAACTGTTGCATGAAAACCCACACCTTTAGGATAGCCCCTAAAACTGAAACCAAAACTAAATTAAAAGTCATTGAAAGATAAAATTCACCGCCACAACATTTCAAAATATAAAACAACTCAAAATTTAATCACAAACGTAACACAAAACTACAATTGCAACTAAATTAAAACGTCCCGTTGGATGATCGTGAATACCTTGGATGATGTAACCTACGTGTTGCTAACGGGATTTCCTACTGTCTAAATGAAAGTGTGGAACTCATTCAACTGAGTTTAGCAAATTCATCCGGACTAAGTGAATCCGATAAAAATAATGATGCCGGAAGGATGGAACCGCGGATCTTAACCGGTGTCGTTATAATCAACTTTAAGATTTGTTTTAATCAAAACATAAAAAAACACTTGGAAAATTAAGACTTCTCTAAACCAAAACACTTTTCTCATCTCCTGATTTATGATTTCTAAAACTAAACCTCTGCAATAATAAGGAGCTCGGAGCATGGTGGGCAGCACGGCCATCGTCGTCAGCAAAACTCGAACCTACTTCAGCAGAACTTTCCTAGAATTAAATAACCAAGCCATAGAATTTCGAGGTAGTTTGCCTAGTGCAACGTAAATCCTCAACATTTTGTTAGGCATTTGCCTTGCAAATTAAGCCCTAACCGGATTTAGGATTCCAAGGTAGTCGTCTGATACGACATAAACCCTCACATCTTCAAGGCTATTTGTATGATTCTATCAAATAAGTATAAGTCCTAATTAATTAAAATTGACAAGATCAAAACATTTAAAAATATTAGGACTTTCTTAAATCTAAGCCAAACAATAGGATAGTCGGGAAATTACCGAAGTTCACTTCGAATCCGTGATTTCTCCTACTTTTCTTCCTTTGGATTCACAAAACAAAATGTTCCAAACTTGATCCATTCCCTATCGAAATTCCAAAATTCAATCCTCAAGACTTAAACTTCGAAATTCTTGTGAGCAGTAATTATCGATTATTATCGAGAGTTTTCTTAGGTGATTCCCGTCACTTAAGATGTAATTAACTATAGGGGCTTGCCCTTATAGGAATTTTGAAGAACCCATGTAATATAAACCCCGTTTAATGTTTTCATATTAAACAGGGAATTTTGTTCGACTTATAAAATTGGTTCGCATACCAAACGGATGTCACAAATCTTCTAGTTTATTTAATCGAGCCCCATCGTCATGCGTGTGTCTATCCTTAGGGATAGATACACGGCTTGTGGTGCGGTGCTCGTTTATATAAACTATTCGGGACGTGAGATCGGCTTAATCTCATATCTTAAAACCTTCAAATTTAAAATTATTTTCAAAATCAAATACTACTTTTCAAATTATTTATTTTAATTAAATTAAAAATTCGCCGACAGATTTCGCTAGCGACCCCTCTTCAAAATAAAACACAACCTAAAAATATGCCGACGCATTTCGGCGACTCCGCCGGGGACAATTCCTCTCTCCATTATAATCGTATAATTTCGCTTTCAAAAATCGGTAAGTGCATCCATGTCCTTAGTGGATCAAACTACTCCTTCTTTCCGTTGGAATACTATGTTCATTTCTACCTCGAACAAGTATAGCCAACATTCTCCCGGATTTAGGAGCCATCGTTTAGACACCCCTAAACGGAGAGGTTCCGAGATCCTTTTACCTCATTTCGAGGTGGGCGCGACCTCAATAAAGTGTTAGTTTCGGAATGATCCTTCGAGTCGAGAAGTCTTGCTTAAGACTTTCTTTCCCTTTCCAACTCTGAATCGGATTCCTTACCTTCTCTACACCTTTGAACATTCCGTTCTAAATAAACAAACCCTCTAATAAGTGATTCTTTTAAGTAATGATTCCCTCTTATACATACATGAACAAGAATGTGTTCGGACTCTTTTCAATTCCTTTCTTTTCGTCCTAAAGAAAAGAAGCATAACTCGGGACCGACAACCGAATCTACCTCGCGTAAATGGAAGCCCCGAAACCGATTTTCTCCTTCACCAACGGATCGTACTTCGCCGTCTATAAGGATGAGCCGCCCGACAATGGGATCATCCGATTCGGACGAGGATTTGAAAACACGAACGTCAAGGTCACCGACGTCTCCCTTTTTGCACTGACAAACAATGTATCTTTAGCTGAGGAGCCACTGCTTGAATTCAACCTTAGGTCGACCCAAGAGTTTCCTCCCCTGCAAAGGATCCCGACTAGGAGGAGTACTGCCGTCCGCAGGAGGACTGTTCTTACTACCCCCACCGGTCTTGTTGTTTCGCACCTACCCCGACTTCGCCAAATCAAAGGGGAAAGAAATCCAGAATTATGGTAAACCTGTCACCGTGGAGGGTACAGATCTTCTCGTAAGACCTTCCGTTTTCGAAATCGGGTCCAGCTCAAAGATTCCGTCACCGACAAAGACCCAAAGAAGAAACGAAGTAGAAGGATCGCCAGAGAAGCCGTAGCCGCCGAAATTGCTTTCGTGGAGGAAATTCCGTAGCCGCCAAGATATACACCGCTACCGTAATATACACCGCCGCCCGACTACATACGACTTTTGGGAGGAAGCAGTTCCATCCCCTCTCCGCCGCAGAGGACGAGGAGAATGTTCGCAAGATTTCGCCACATTACCTCAGCCCCGCATATTACAACGATAGCCGCAAGAAAAGAACTAGAACTACGCCGTTTGCTCGACCGCAAACTTTGGTAGAAAAGTTAGCAAGGAAGGAAAACCGCCCCGTATCGGAAATTCTACAAAGGATAGTGGCGGGTGCGGGTCAAATCCCGTCTCGGGCCCCGAGTAGAGCCCGCCGTCATGACGTAAAATCCAAGCAAGAGAATGAAGGCTAGCTCGCCCGTAGTAGTCTCGGGATTAGCAGCATTAGGGAGGATACCACCTTCCAAGATTTGGCCGACGCACCATCCGGTCCTAGCACCTTCCGCCGCTAGAAGGATGGTGTGGCGTCCCACTACCGGGCGACTGAGATCGAAACGAAGCAGCCTCGAGAAAGAGAGTCTCGCCAGGAGGCTCGAATCCGAAGAAAGTGCTACCGCGATAAAGGGACTCGTGAAAAGGGACTCCGGCAGCCTATCGCATGACAACCGCAAAGACACACAGAAAGCTCCGCTAGAAGATGCCATGGAAAAGCCGAGAACCGATATCCGACGGTCGGCAAAAGAAAGAGAAGAAAAGTTCGGAGATGAGATCGATTCATCGGAGTTCATGGACGACGAATATGCGAAATCAACATGGTCGAGACACGAGCTTCATCGCCTTCGCAAGGTGCTCCCGCAGCCGCAGAAGAGAGGAGCCGTAACCGATGAGAAGACAGCCTTCAGGAAAAGACGACACGATCGCTCAAATGGCAAAAAGGATGGAAGAGATGGCCGTAGCTCCGGCCACTCTCCGCAGTCAAGTACAACCACATGAGAGACACCCCCGCAGGTCATTCACATTGTAGATGGAGGAAAGGAGATTACATCCGTCAATGGGGATGATCACCGAAAAAGGACACAAGACAAAGTATGATCCCCGAAAAGGATATCAAGAACTTGGTAGAACAAGCAAGTGCGAGAAGCCTTAACACAATCGAAGAACGGGACATCCATTCGGACGGGTAGACCTTACCCAGAAGAATTCGACGCTGTCCAATACCCGAAAGGCTTCGTACCACCTCTGTTCAAGACATTCGATGGAACCGGGAACCCCCGACAACATGTTGCACACTTTCGTGCCAGTTGTTGCAATGCCGGCGGGAGCGATGCGCTACTCTTCCGACAGTTCGTCAGCAGTCTGTCAGGAATCGCCTTCGACTGGTATGCGAATTACCCAATGGCTCTGCTGAAGACATTCTCGCAGCTAGAGAGCCTCTTCATCAAGCGATTTGTCGGAGCTCAAGCACCACATCACTATAGGTGATTTAGTGGTAGAGAAACAAAGGCCGAATGAAACTTTGGTGGATTACATACTTCGATGGAGAAATTTAAGTATGAAGTGTGAACCACAACCGCAAGAACAACATGCATCGACATCTTGCTTAAAAGCATTCACGGCCCGATAGCACTTCTCCTCAAAGGATTCACTATTAAGACTTTTGAGAAGTTGTTAAGCAAGGCCGGAAGCTTGCAAGAAGAGGCGAAGCAATTAAGTTTTGCCGACAAGACGGACAAGCGAAGCCGGTGAAGACCTTCGAAAAGAAATCCGGATCATTGCAGCGAGCTTGATAAAGGCAAGCAACCGATGCAAATACCACCGTAACGGCCGTAAGCAACCACAACAGAATTACCAAGCAACCCCGGTCCAGCTATCGCTCGTCTCCGCAAGATGAACAACCGCCTCATCCGCAACTTACATTAAGGGAGCTTCGAGCAGAGAATATCCGTTCAAAAATGAAGCAAGCATCGAAAATGTTCCGTAGCCTAATGAAGACTCCAGCATTTCCAACTGCCGAACCTAAAAGACCAGAGGAAGTCAACAAGAACGGTGATCCCAACTTTCGCCCCTACCACCGGATGCTTGGGCACAAGATAGAAGATTGCATTACCTTTAAAAGTTGGCTCAATGACAACCTTCGGAAAGGAAATATAACAATCCCGAAGGAGTACATGAAGGAACCCCAGAAAGGAGGTTCCGTCAATGTTATCTCAACCGATCCCGTCATTCCGATGGATCCCTATGCAACCGACGATGGATGGACTACCGCCTCGGACGAGGTCTTCGAAGAAGATTTTAGACAAGCATCCGAATCGCTTCGGTGCGGGCTTCAATTCGTAGTTCGAGACCCGTTAAACCGGTACTATCACTTGCGATAGAAGAACCACCTCGACAGAGACGATCGAAGAAAAGAAGAAAATCGACGAAGAAGAGGGGACCGAGACTCCTAAGGCTGGACTCAGGGGCCGCTTATCCTAGGATAGTTGTTTCCGATTCGGGGAGAAATCCCTCGAACCTCTCGATTTTGTATGATTATCTGCTCACTTCGGTGGGATCATATAATGATAAGGGTGATGGCATTGGTTACATTTTGACTGTTTCTAACGATTACGTAACTAGCGACAATCCGGACATCGACTTCGATGCCAACAACAATTCTCAAATCATACACGATCTCGACGAGCAAAATAATGAAGAAGACATCCATCAAGGAGGCTACGAGAGTTCAACAAGCAACGGATCTATCTGTGAGTTTCGAGGAGCTCCAGTTACGATAGAGTTAGAGCCTTCAGATTTTGAAGATAATCCGGAAGAGCCTGTCATTCCGATTCGGGAGGAGACACCGGCAAGTTCAACACTAGATTCGAAGAAATTACGAAGTCAACTTAAGAAGTGGAAAAGTTCTACCTCCAAGAATGGGTCCAAAAGACAAAGGAAAGCGTGTGGTTGTTCAAGAAGAACCAACCCCGGCGAAGAAATACCCGTTCGAGAAGAAGCCGAGACGCATGAGAACAAAGTGGACTACAACGTGCTAGCCCATCTTAGGAAACTACCGGCCAAACTGAGCATTTACGATGCTCTCATCTTATCAAAGGAGATGAGAGAAGCTCTGATCAAGGCCTTACTTGATCCATAAATTTTCTTAGCTCAAATGGCCGGAGATTCCTTAGATGAGGTTTGCTCGTTAAAGGAACAAGCCGAGGCGTTACCTTCACGGACAATGACTTACTACTTGGGACAGCAGATCACAACCGACCGTTGTACATTTCAGTTACAATTGGGAAGTTTACGCTCTCCAGAGTATTGGTGGATCCAGGAGCATCAATCAACATAATGAGTCTTCGAACACTAGCATACTTGGAAATTGATGCTCGTGAGCTCGAGGCCGACAAAATGTTATTAAGAGGATTCAACCAGTAAAGGAGAAAGAGCCCTCGGGTCAATAACGCTATCGATGAAGACCGGTGACTTAGCAAAGACAACCGCAAAATTTCACATAATCGATTCGTAAACATCGTTCAATGCTCACCGGGCCGACCATGGATACATGAAAACAGGATGGTACCATCATCTCGCACCGAAGTGCATCAAATACTACGATGGAGGGGAACAAGGCATCAAAGGCGACTTGCAACCATTCTCCGTACATGAGATTGGAATCCATGAAGATGCAAACTTATTATGCACCGCCAAAGAAAACGATCTTCTCCAGCAGATACCGTAACAAATGAAGCAAAGAAAGTTCATGACAACGAAGAACCCGAGGTTCTAGTCCAACAAGTCACTCACCACTCCCTTACGGCGAGATGGTGAAGGTTTCTCCACAACTCGCATCCGAGGTCGAGGCCGGGACGAGGTCGTGGTAGAGATGTTAGGACAGCTGGATAGAGGAAACCAGCCATCAATGTTGATCGGGAAGATAGTTCGAAGAAGAAAAAGAAATCAAACAAGAAGCAACGGCAATAAGTCGGAAGAAGCCGCAATTTAAGATCTCTCGAAGATGAGAAGAACAAAGAATACAAATCAATGTACGAGAAGATTAACCACTACGTACATACTATGACCCTGACCCCGATCCATTCTAATAAGATCGAGGGTATGGTGGTCAAAGAGGTACATAGCGGCGGTGCAAAGCCAATCAAATTCTACCGTGGTGCTTCTTCCTCCAAAATTGAAAATAATGTACAATTTGAAGATGTCACTTCATCAGAATTAATGGAATTACCTTTTGAGTGGTACTCTCCCCGTGTTCAAAATTTAATTCAACGTGGTTTCTTACCTCGACAATGGACAAAAGGCCAATCACAACATTTTGAAAAATTATGGAATAACTCCGGTCGTCCACCCAATTCAAAGCATGGACTCGAATTCGGCACAGTAGGGTCAGTTGACGATACTGAATTTTGCTTGGTTGTCACTTGCAAGTCCAATGAAAACTGCATGGAAACTACAGACGAACTCGAAGATTTACAAATTGGAGATGCTCCACCAGAATTCGAAGAAGAAATTAAATCCACAATAGATGAGTTAACGGAAGTTAACTTAGGTACTAGCAAAGAGCCTAGACCTACCTTTGTTAGCTCCTTACTCAATAAAGAAGACTCCGAAGAAATAATCAAATTGTTAATGGAATTTAAAGACTGTATTTCTTGGAACTACGACGAGATGCCAGGATTAGCTCCGCAGGTTGCAGCCATAAGCTAGGAGTGGATCCTACTTCGTCCCGCCGACAAGGTCCCGAAGAATGCGTCTAGAAATCGAACAATAAGTCATAGCCGAAGTTAAAAAGCTAATAGACGCTAAATTTGTCCGTGAAGAACAATACCCGACTTGGTTAGCCAATGTGGTGCCGCCGTAAAGAAGAATGGTCGAATCGAATTTGTGTAGACTTCGCAGATTTAAACAAGGCATGTCCGAAGGATGAATTCCCTCTACCGATCCCGTAATTAATGATCGATATTGCTTTAACACATGAAATATTCTCGTTCATGGATGGATCTTCGAGATACAACCAGATAAAAATGGCTCCGTAAGATGAAAAGCTTACAAGCATTCGTAACGCCGATCGGAGTATTTTGCTACACAAGAATGCCATTCGGACCGAAGAACGCAGGAGCAACCTACCAAAGAGCAATGACAAGAATTTTTGATGATCTCATCCACAATCAAGTCGAATGCTACGTGGACGATGTGGTCATCAAAAGCAAAGTAAAGGAAAACCACCTGTATGATTCGAGAATTGTTTTCGAACGATTAAGACAATTTAACCTTAAGATGAATCCCTTAAAATGCGCCTTCGGCGTCACCTCCGGAAATTCTTAGTGTTCGTTGTCCGACATCGTGGAATTGAAATCGACCCGGAAAAGATTAAAGCTATCTTAGAAATGCCGCCTCCCAAAACCTTAAAACAACTACGATCTTTTCAAGGGAAGCCGGCATATCTTCGACGCTTTATCTCAAACCCGTCGGTAGGTGTCACCTTTCTCGGCACTAGTTAAAAAGGACGCCAAATTTATTCGGGAAGAGAAATGCCGAAGGCCTTCGAAGACATTAAACAATATTTAATGACACCTCCCGTCTTAGCAGTCCCCAGCCTCGTGTAGACCGTCGATACTTTACACCGCGGCTTTAGATGACTCTCTCGGAGCCCCGTTAGCTTGTGTCAATGATGAGGGTAAAGAAAATGCTCTTTACTACTTAAGCCGTCGTTTACTTCCGACGGAAGTAAGGTATCCCGCAATCGAAAAGCATTGTTTGGCCTTGATCTTCGCCGCTCAAAAGCTCGAGCACTACATGCTTTCTCATAAGGTTAACCCGATCTCAAAGTTTAATCCATTGCAATACTCGATGACTCGTCCAACACTTTCCGGCAGTACTTGCCGCATGGTCAATGATATTATTGCAATTCGATATAACTTTCGTGCCTCTCGCGTGCCGTAAAGGGACAAGTCTTAGCAGACTTCTCGCAAAGACACCCTTTCGTCAGCAGAATCTCCTCTCAATGATGATTTGCCGGATGAACAAATAATGAACCTAGAAGACCCCGATGATCGACGTTGGGAATTATATTTCGACGGAGCATCTTCAAGACACAAAGACGAAGAATCGCAAGTGATAGTGCCCGGTAAGGCAGGAATCGGGCTAATCTTTATAACACCGGAGCGGGGGATGTTAAGATACTCCTACCACTTAACAGAACCGTGTACAAACAACGAAGCAGAATACGAAACCCTCATAACAGGACTGGAATTAACTATTCAAATGGGGATAACTGACGTCAACATCTACGGGATTCACAGTTAATCATTCAACAGATCGCCGGACAATACAGAATTTTTAAACTAAGACTCGAACAATACTTCCAAGTATGCCATACAAATTGTTGGAACGGATTCCAAATGTGACAATCTTCAAAATTCCTGAAAAGAGAATGCTTTAGCAGATGCTTTAGCCCGTCTCGCAAAAGAATTTGCTCGTTTGCAAGATGAATCGGTGGAAGTGTCGGCTCACTGGACGTCGTGTCCTATCATAGCTCGACATAGACACAATACACAAATCGAAAAAGAAAAAGAAGTAGTTGCAAGCAAGTGATGTAAAAACACGAAGATCGGCGACAGCCTATCGATGGACTACCCGCAAACAGGAAAGCTACCAGAGCGATAGGTCGCTAGCCCATCGCATCAAGAAAAGAACTCCGTCCTACGCATTAATAAACAACACATTATACGAAGGTCTTTTGATCAAATGTGGCTAAGGTGCCTAAGCGGGTCCGAGGCCCGTGAAATTGTTAAAGAGGTGCATTCGAGACTCCGTGGCGCTCACCGCCGGGTCCGAAGATGTAAATGAAAATTAAAAGACTAGGGTACTACCGGCCCTCGATGATGACCGACCGCATGAAAATCGCCAAGAGCCGTCACCAATGCCAAGTGCACGGAGTGGTTCTACACCAACCTCCAAATGTGCCGCACCCGACAATTGCGTCGTGGCCATTCGAATGTCGGGGCACGTATATTATGGGTCCGATAGAACCACCATCTTCAAAAGGACATCGCTTCATTCTTGCGGCTACGCATTACTTTTCCAAGTGGCAAAAGCAGCTCCACTTAGAGAAGTGAAAGCACACCACGTGCTACGCTTTTCAAGAACCAAGTTGTCTACCATTTCGGAGTCCCGCGTAGGATCATCTCGTATAATGGGTCGGCATTCGAAGCACACAAATCAACAATTTTGTCGGAGACATGGAATCGACCGGCGATACTCAACGATTTACTACCCAAGAGCAAACGGTCTCGCCGAGGCTTTTAATAAAACTCTCGTTCAAATCTTAAAGAAAACCTTGGACGATAATAAGAGAAATTGGCACGAGAAATTGTTAGAAGCCTTATGGGCCTACCGGACAACCTTCGAACTCCTACTCAAGCTACACCTTACGCTCTAGTGTATGGGTCCGAGGCGAGTGTTACCTTTAGAGGTTCAGCCTTCCTTCACTCGGAATTGCAGTTGCAAAAAAGATCACGACATAAGAAAACGCCAGATTACGACTCGAAGAATTAGAAAGCTTGGAAGGGAAAAGATTTGCAGCGCAACATGAATTTAGAACTATACCAAGCTAAGATGGTTCAAGCCCATGACAAACCGGGTCCGCCCAAGAACCTTTAAAGTTGGTGACTTAGTTCTCGTTCTCAAGAGACCTATTCTTGCACACCGCAAGATAGGAGGAAAATTTGAACCCACTTGGGAAGGACCGTTCGTGGTTGAAGAAGATACTCGGGAGGTTCCTACCGACTAGTGAATTGCCAGGGAGAACGACATATGCTTCCGATCAACGGACGATACTTGAAAAAGTATTACGCTACCTGATGTTTCGAAGGAATGAATTCTTCATCCCTAAGAAACACGGGCGAAGTAATTACTTATGATTGGGTCCGAACCCAAAAAAAAATAATAAAATGTGTTAAAATAAATAAAATCATGATAATAAAGTTTTCCTTGTTTTCCTTTCCAAATCAAAATCTCTTCCCTGATCTTATCCTACTTCATTCCTGTTAAATTTTAAATATAGGAGAAATAAAAAATGTCTTTAATAAACATTTTCTTAATGTTCTTGTTCTTAGTATGACCCCCGATCCTTTTCCTTGTCTTTTCGCAGGAAATGTCGAACGGGCGGTTGGTCCCGAACTTTAAGAATGGCGTAAGCCTTGCACTCGATGAAAAGAGGGTGAAAGATGGAGCGATAATCGAGATCGACTCGGATTTCGCACCGACGAGCCTACGATACGAGGAAAGTGACCGGGTCCCGCTAACCGAGAAGAACTACCCGTGCGGACAAAGGATGAAAGTGGGTGGCCCAAGCCACCAATCCAACAACAAGAAAAGAAAAGCAAACACCGAAGAAGATAAGAAAATGAAGTCCGTAGTCACTACAGCGGAGGGCGAGCATGTCGCGCCGCGCCCACGAGATTCAAGAAGTGCGGAGAGCTACTCTCACAGCCCACGCAACGAAGAAATAAGAATCGCCGTATCCGTAAGATGTTAACAAAACTAGCCGCGGACCAGCCGTGACGAGACAATTGCTAATGCCAGCACACACATTTCAAGGACACCGGTTCACCGGGAACCTTAAGAAAGGAGGCCAGCACCTAGGATAACGTAAAGAACCGTGGAAATCTCCGGAAGATCGAAGAAAGAAGGCTACCACGCCACCGGATAGAACCACCAATAATGCATGACCTTGTTGCGAAGCAACCCCGGGGATGTCCCGACGTGCATCATCCCCGAGGAGCCGAGGTATGCGGGGAACGTGAAGGGATTGAACCATATATCCCACAATATGTCACAAGGCCTCGCCATCCGCATCATTCCGGAATACGAGCCGGAGAGAATGTAGAATGTTGAAAAGAAAACCTTTGAATACTTCGAGAGAATTAAAGGAAGAAGAATCAACATACTAGAGGGCCTCGAGCTACATACCGACGTATTCTCCGAGTATGAACAACAGCAAATCGTGGATTGTATCCAGGATTTGAAAAGAATGGGCCGAGCAGGCCGCCTGAGGGAAAACACATACTCGGAACCCCGGAGATGGATGTCAGGGAAAGGAAGAATCACAATACAATGCGGATGCTGCTACAACTTTGCTGAAGACAGAAAGGGAAACCCACCGGGGATACTCCGTCATGGGCAAGTAGATTCGATGCCATTAGTCATCGGGAGAATGGTAAAAAGATTGATAACATGGAGGGTACCGCAGCAGATTGCATACCCAATAGCTGCATTATTAACATCTACAAACGAGGTGATCGCATACCCCCACATATAGATCACCACGACTTCGTCGACCTTTCGCACAGCCTCTTTCTTGAACGAGTGTGACATCATGTTCGGATCTGATCTCCGGATAGCAGACCCGGGTGAGTTCCGAGGGCCAGTAAAGATACCTTTACCGGTGGGTTCCATCATGATACTGAAGGGCAACGGAGCAGATATCGCTAAGCATTGTATACCAGGAGTGCCGATGGAGCGGATCTCGCTACTTTCGGGAGAATGGACGACAAGCAAGATACCTTACCATTTCTAACAAGACCCGCAGCTAGAGAACCTCCGGCCTTACGAGTTGTGAGTTACATGGGAAATATCACACCTCCAACGTACATCCACTCGGCATCCTTGCCGGGGATGGCTTGGAAGGTGATGTTATTAACCATGTACCCCACAATTCAGTACATGGATTTTTTGACAAATGCTTCTTTTGATGGACCAACAAAGATCATACACAGTCCGTTTTGAGTCTACATGGATTGTATGAAATGTATTCCAGATCGAGTTGTATGATGTATTTTCAACATGATTGGAATGAAAGTGACCATGTCACGTTTTGGCCTTCACCTCTTTTGTGCAAATTGATTGGGAAACGCCATTAAAGTTAAATGAACTTCGAACAAAGAATCGAAAAGAAATAAAGAAAAAAGAATAAAAGAAAACTTTCCTAAAAAAAAAAAATCTTAAAAAATGACAAACACGAAATTCACATGAACATTAAATAAACGATAAAATAAAATTTGAACCATTAAAAGATAAACGAAATCAACACAAATCTCAAATTCCATCCTCCCAAATTTCAAATCGAATTTCGAATTCAATCTTTCCAAATTCCGAATCAAATTTCAATCTTTTCAAATCACAAATCAAATTCTCAATCAAATTCCAAATCCACTCCCGATCAAGTTTCAAATTTGATCTTCCAAATTTCAAATCAAATCTTAAATCAAATTTCAATCGAGTTCAAACTCATCCTTCCAAATTTCCAAATTCAATCTTTCCGCATTCCAAATCCAGTCTCAATCAAATTCAAATTCAATTTCTTCCAGATCTCGAATCAAATATCAATCAAATCAAATTCAACCTTTTGGGTCGAGGATTTTACATCCAAGACTGCACTGCTTTAGGATCCTTTTCCTATTGCACTGAAATACATCAAATTCAAACTTTGAAATACATCAAATTCAAACTTTTGGGTCGAGGATTTTACATCCAAGACTGCACTGCTTTAGGATCCTTTTCCTATTGCACTGAAAAACATCAAAATCAAACTTTTGGGTCGAGGATTTTACATCCAAGACTGCACTGCTTTAGGATTCTTTCCTATTGCACTGAAGTACATCAAATTCAACCTTTTGGGTCGAGTATTTTACATCCAAGACTGCACTACTTTAGGATTCTTTCCTATTGCACTGAAATACATCAAAATCAAACTTTTGGGTCGAGGATTTTACATCCAAGACTGCACTCGCTTTAGGATTCTTTCCTATTGCACCGAAGTACATCAAATTCAACCTTTTGGGTCGAGGATTTTACATCCAAGATCGCACCGTTTTAGGATTCTTTTCCTATTGCACTGAAGTACATCAAATTCAAACTTTTGGGTCGAGGATTTTACATCCAAGACTGCACTGCTTTAGGATTCTTTTCCTATTGCACTGAAATACATCAAATTCAAAACTTTTGGGTCGAGGATTTTACATCCAAGACCGCATCGCTTTAGGATTCTTCCCTATCGCACCGAAATACATCAAATTCAAACCTTTTGGGTCAAGGATTTTACATCCAAGACCGCACTCGCTTTAGGATTCTTTTCCTATCGCACCGAAATACATCAAATGCAAAACTTTTGGGTCGAGGATTTTACATCCAAGACCGCACTCGCTTTAGGATTCTTCCCTATTGCACCGAAATACATCAAATTCAAACCTTTTGGGTCGAGGATTTTACATCCAAGATCGCACTCGCTTTAGGATTCTTTCCCTATTGCACTGAAATACATCAAAATCAAACTCTTGAGGTTAAGGATTTTACATCCAACACCGCATTACTCTGAGATCTCTTCTCATTGCAACGATTCAATATAATCAATTCAATTTTCTTTCGAGGTTGAAGATGTTACATCTAAAACCTCAGAATTCCAATTTTCATTTCAAATCAAATCCTTCAAATTAATTTTGACAAACTCCAATCTAAATTGAAACTCCAAATCGAAATCTAAACTCACACATCAAAACTTAAATTGAAACAAAATAAAATCTAAATCGAAATTCCCTGTGTCATGTGATTCGGAGTTCACCTCCTTTTCCTTTCCCTACCGAGAGTTTAGGAATCTCCGGTTTCGTAGATATACTTGCTCCCCTAGCGAAAACTCCTCTATTTCATCCTAAGTTTGTCACTTGGATGTTTGTGTTGGTTTTGTTGATCGCTTCGGTCAACACCAATACACGTGGTGTGCTCCGTCAGCTCACCACACCTATTGGGGGTCCATTTGTTGACCTCATTTTTGATGAAGTCTTCTCTTCTTCTCTTTAGTACTTAGGATCTAGCCTTAGGCTTTTCCTTTGACTATCTTAGAGGACTAGAATTGGGACACACCTTTTAGAAATTCAAACCACTTCTTAACTCCCAGCAAACTCCACAAACTTGACTGTAGACCCCTAATCACCTAGAGGGTTGAAATCAAATGTGGAAGTTTAAAGGATGAGTTCCTATAGGACTCTTTGGCCTTAGGATCGCCTCGGGCGGCTCGGTCCGGTGAAGGGGCCGACTTACACACACAAGTACACTTATACACTACACCTACACACTACACTTCCACATACCTCCTAAAACCACACCTATACCTAACTCGACCTCCCGACTCATGTGGGTGATTCACATGGATGGTCCTTAACCCCTAAGCCCTCGCAAGAGGGTTAGGAACAACATAGATGAATGCCTCAAATGGTTCCCTTCATGGCTCACATGGGCTTGACATGGCTTCATGGCTCAACCAAAATGACTTCTTTCCACTTACATCCACCCAATCTTCAATTTTCCAAATTTTCAATTTTTGACCCCCGGGACCCTACACCCGCTTAGCCTACCCAAAACCCCCGAAATTACCCAAATTTCTCAAAATTTCCAAATTATCCAAAATTCTCCAAACTCATTCCCAAACATTTCCACATCACTTAAATTGATCATCCATACCCAAAAATACCAAAAATTCCAAGAAAACCTCCCAATACCCTCCAAATACCCAAAATACCCCTCTTGGCCTAAAAATCCAAAAATTCAGAAAATTCCCAGAAAATTCCAGAAAATCCCAAATATTCCCAATTTCATTTTGTCCAACTACACCATGGACCAATTTTTTCAATTTATCCTACTTTTGTCAAAACCCCCAATTTGACCCATTTTAACCCAAAGTGAACCCAATGTCAAACCAAACCTACCCAATTGACCCCAATTTTGGTCCAATTCAATTCTAAACTTCAATTCAATATCCCAATACCAATCTAGACCAAATACAAGTCCAATTTGATTGACATTTGGATCCAATCATACTTTTGGCCTTAAAGCCCAATTTGGACCCATGACCCAAACCTAACCCAAACTCACCCAATTCAATTCCAATTAACCCCAAATCTTTTCTAAATCTTCCTTAACATTCCCACAAACAAAATACTAACATGATTTGCCCAAAATTTAGACCCAAACCCCACTCAAACTCAACCCAAAGTTAAAAGGCCCTATTTTGACCTAAACCCAAACATAACCCAAATGAGCCCAAACCCCAAAATCAAAGCCCAACCAAAGTCAAAACCTCTTTGAAACACTCCCATAAACATTTCTCAACATTGATTTTATATCAATTTCAACCCTAGCCCAACATTAGCCCAAGTTAGCCCAATTTGACCTACATAGGCCCACTTACCAAATAAATCCAAATTCAAACCAATTCAACTCCAAATCACATCAAATTGATTCCAAGCCCTTCATAGAACATCCCTAAACCAATTATGACATTTATTTGACAAAGTTCTTCACAAAATTTTTATCCAAATGCCCATCCTAAAATCAAAAGCCCATTTCCCTTAAACTTTCCTAAAAGCCCACTTCACCACATCCAAAGGCCCAAAATCTACCCTAAAGCCCACATGACATCTCCATTTGTCATCCACTTAATTAAATCCATTACCTAAGTCCTAAATTCACCATCAATTTATTCCAAATCAAGTTTCATACAAATTTCCATCAAATTACCAAAAATTCTTAAAACCCATTTTCATGAAATTGACCAAACCTTTTCCCAAGCCAAAGGTGAGCCATGCAAGCCATGGACAAGCCACATGAAGCCATGGAAGGCTTGACATGTGATCAAGCCATTAATGGCAAAAGGAGGGGCCCCTTTCCTAATCCTCCTTAACCCCTTTTTACCTTAAGCATGTCACACACTAAACCATGCTTAGCCACCTCATCATGGATGGAGACCACACCACTCTCCCTCGGTCGACCCAACCGATCCTCTCAGCCCAAAATCAGGCCATGGGGAGGTGCACCCAACCCAAATCAATGGGTTGACCAAATTAAGGCCAAAATGACCCCCTCTCCATTCCATTTTAATTCAAACACTTTACACATGTCCAAGCCCAATTGACATCACCATTGCCAAGCCCTGACCTCCCCGGTCAAGATGGTGACCCATGCCTACCGGCCAGCCGCCTGGATCGCCGGAAAACACCACACCCGAGAGCATCATGTGAGCCCAAGCTTGGAATTCTCACCTGCTGAGTTGCCCCATGCCCAATGGCCACCATGGATGTTCTTCTCCTCACCAGAGCAGCTGATCCCATGACTCAACTCCCCCTGGGAGGCCCTCCACCCTCTCCTATTTAAACTCCACCCCTCTCGGCCATGAGAAGAGCTGAGCACAAACCTTGCCGAAACTCGCCAAAATTGTTCCGCACCCTTCTCCACCCTTAGAGCAGCTGATCCTCAAGTGTCAATTTGCCCTAATCCCCACCGACAAAATCCAATTTCCCAACCGAAATTCCACCCAAAACCAGTGACACTTCTCCACAGTGAGCCAATTCCCAAATCGATTGGTTCTACACCTTCACCGGACCGAGGGAAGGTGTCCACCAAGCAAAAGCCCCATCTCCAGGCCACCCGAGTTGCTCCAGCCTCCAAGCTTTGTGATCGGGCTTGGTCGAAATCACATCCGTACAATTCACTGCACCGTGAGACTTCATCTGGAGCTTGCCGGGATCCAATCGAAGGTGCAACAACTCTCAGATTGAAGCCACACTTCTCTGAGCAAAGGTATGAGCTAATTCTTTATCCCGAGCTTCTGGAGATTCTCCATTTCAAATGCCTTAATTTCAATGCATGTTAACCGTATAGATGTGTTCGTCTCTTCAAGACGAATCCATAGAGCATAAGAACATGAAAATCCATCGAGTATCGAGCGAGATCATAGGGATTTAGTGTGGACGGCTCTCGGGTGAGGACGCTCGGGGACGATGAACGGATGCCGTCCATTCAATACACGCGCGGACGAACGGCTCAGATGGTGTCAGACCAGGAGATGGTACGAGAACCGCAGGGCCCGGGCTGCTGACTTAGGTGGCGGCGTCGAATGGGAGAGCGACGCGTGTGCGTTCGGAGCTGCCGAGGTTGACGCGGCGCCGCGTGGATAAATAGAAAATTAGGGTATTTTTCTATTTATTTAATTCCCTAAACTTCAAAAATTCATATCTCCGTGTAGAAAAATCGAAAAATAAAATAAAAATACCCTCTTGCTCAGTGAACAGAGGAGAATAATGTGGAAAAGAAATCATTTAATTTCATCAAGTATTTTATTTTTTATAATTTATTTACTCTCTGCATTATTTTAATTCTACATGCATGTATACAATTCACCATGGCATGAGACCATAGGGCTTTTGAAGCCTCTGAATTTGGGAACATTTCCTGAATTTTTCAAAGTCAGAGGCCATCCCTATGAAAAGTTATTGATTTTTCAAATTCAGGTTACTGTTTTGAGTATTTTAATTCCAATAAATAGCATATTGTGAATTAAATTCTAGGAAAATTTGGTGATGTTCCTTATGACCAGAGAACCCTAGCAAAAATAGGTTTTGACTTAGTTCATTTAAAACAACCCTAATTGGCTTAAACACCCAAAATAGGTCTTTATTTAATTAGAGTTAACCAGGCATCAAATTGACTTCAAATCAATTCTCCGCTGACCTTTAGGATTAGAGGAATCCACCATAAAAGTTTGAGGTCAATTGGACTTGGTTAGCCCCACTAATTGGGTTGATTAAGCCACTTAGCCATTTTAAACTTTAAAAATTCATAACTTTTAAAATACCTTTCAAAAATTCACTAAATTGGTTTTGGGGCCTCTCTGATATCAGGGAAACCTAAGAAAATTAAAATTTCAATTTTCTAAAAAAGTTGATTTTTAATAATATTTTAATATTTTTAATAATTAAAAAATAATAAAAATCACAAAAATAATAAAATTCACCAAAATGTCACATTTTGAATTTTAATCACATAGGAACAAACCCCATATTTTTCTTAGGTCTATTTTATGAGATATTAAATTTTAAAGCCCTAGGGTAATTTTAAAAATCAAAAAAATGTATTTTCTAGCATTTTCACTAAAATAATTATAATAAATCATATAAAAATCAGAAAATTGTAAAATTTGATTCTCTGATTTCCTTGATATCGGAGAGATTTTTGAAAAATATAAAATTCCTTTTTCAACATTTATTTTATTTTTAAATTAATTAACACTCCAAAACTTAAAATAATTATAATAAAAATAATATAATTCAAAAAATCACCAAAATTGGTCCAAGTGGTTCTCTGGTCATTAGAAATGTCCCCTAATTTTCTTAAGGACAGAAACTTTCCCTTGGTCATGTTATTAAATTTTCCTTGGAAATCTCTATTTTTCACCAAAAATAATTATATAAATAAATTAAATACAGAAAAATCACATTTTCTCCTCTCATGTCTTTATTGACACATGAGTGAAGTCACATAAAAATTTCAAGTTCATTTGAGTTCAATTTAGTGAGTTATGAAATTATTAAGCTTAAAGGGTAAAGTGGTAATTAAAATTTTAATCCTTAATTAAATTTTTTAGGTTTAATAAAAAATTAACAAGTAAAATATTTGATCCTAATCTGATTTGGATGATTGAAATTCAAATAATTAAAGGGTAGAAACCCATTAAACAATTTTAAAATGATTAAACTTTAATTAAATAATTGATTAAATTTGGAAGAATAATAAAATTGGAATTATTAAAACAGGGATATTATTAGGAAGAGATTTATTCTTTAATTTAAAAATCTCTAAATTAATTATCTCATTAATATTCAATTCTTAATTAAAATGATAACTCAAATTTAAAATATTAAAAGACTTAATCATTAAACTAAATTTAAATTATTAAACTCTTTTAAAAAAATTTCAAATTAAATTAAACAAATTAAATTAAATTAAATTAAATTAAATTAAATTAAATCAAATTAAATTAAATTAAATTAAACTAAATAAAATTAAATTAAATTAAATAATTAAATTAAATTAAATTAAATTAAATCAAATTAAATTAAAATTAAATCAAATCAAATTAATTAAACATCAAATCAAATTAAATTAACTATATTGAATTAAATTAAATTAAAACTCAATTAAATTAAATTAAATTAAATTAAATTAAATTAAATATAACATCACCTAAGACATAAAGAATTCAAAATAAATCTAAAATAACTTGAACACTATTCCAAATTTAAACTCATTAATGGAAATTAAACTAAATCACAAACCATTTGAACACCAATTTACCCTCAAAAGCTTTAGTTAACATAACTCCTAAATAGGACATTATATGAAATGTTACTTCACTTATAGGATATTCAAATGTCCTAGTTCACTGAGTAAGTTAACAAAACTTGAATCCCGGACGATTAATTCATTTATATAATCGAATTCATTCTGGACTTAAAACAATTCTAGAAATATTGAAAAGATGTTTAAGATTTGTCTTAAGCACTTCCTCGATATGATAGGATGTTCATAAGAACAACTGAATTTAATTGTTCTTTGATGAAGAAAATTGTCTTCAAACCAAAACACAAGGAACCTAGACGTCATAGGAAATGACTAGCTATAGGATTTGGAATTTGGTAGAAAACCATAACCTTTCCCTTAGCTTTACCTAGGAACTTGCTTAAATATTCTAATTGTGTTTTAAGTGTAGCTTGGGATGACGGGAAGACCCTCCAGGTACGCTTTTATTTTATTGCAATTTACTTTCCCGCAATTTACTTTCTTGCAATTTACTTTATTGCAAATGCACTTTTCTTTTCTTGTATGATAAGACAACTCGTTGCATGAAAACCCACACCTTTAGGATAGCCCCTAAAACCGAAACCAAAACTAAATTAAAAGTCATTGCAAGTTAAAATTCACCGCCACAACATTTCAAAATATAAAACAACTCAAAATTTAATCACAAACGTAACATAAAACTACAATTGCAACTAAATTAAAACGTCCTGTTGGATGATCGAGAATACCTTGGATGATGTAACCTACGTGTTGCTAACGAGATTTCCCACGGTCTAAATGAAAGTGTGGAACTCATTCAATTGAGTTTAGCAAATTCATCTGGACTAAGTGAATCCGATAAAAATAATGATGCCGGAAGGATGGAACCGTGGGATCTTAACCGGTGTCGTTATAATCAACTTTAAGATTTGTTTTAATCAAAACATAAAAAAACACTTGGAAAATTAAGACTTCTCTAA
The DNA here is from genome assembly GCA_022702705.1 of Papilionanthe hookeriana x Papilionanthe teres. NCBI lineage: Eukaryota > Viridiplantae > Streptophyta > Magnoliopsida > Asparagales > Orchidaceae > Papilionanthe > Papilionanthe hookeriana x Papilionanthe teres. The sequence goes on along the minus strand of CM040430.1, from coordinate 65,596,736 downwards.
ACCAAAACACTTTTCTCATCTCCTGATTTATGATTTCTAAAACTAAACCTCTGCAACAATAAGGAGCTCGGAGCATGGTGGGCAGCACGGCTCATCGTCGTCAGCAAAACTCGAACCTACTTCGACGAGAACTTTCCTAGAATTAAATAACCAAGCCATAGAATTTCGAGGTAGTTTGCCTAGTGCAACGTAAATCCTCAACCTTTTGTTAGGCATTTGCCTTGCAAATTAAGCCCTAACCGGATTTAGGATTCCAAGGTAGTCGTCTGATACGACATAAACCCTCACATCTTCAAGTGCTATTTCGTATGATTCTATCATATAAGTATAAGTCCTAATTAATTAAAATTGACAAGATCAAAACATTTAAAAATATTAGGACTTTCATAAATCTAAGCCAAACAATAGGATAGTCGGGAAATTACCGAAGTTCACTTCGAATCTGTGATTTCTCCTACTTTTCTTCCTTTGGATTCACAAAACAAAATGTTCCAAACTTGATCCATTCCCTATTGAAATTCCAAAATTCAATCCCTCAAGACTTAAACTTTGAAATTCTTGTGAGCGAGAATTATTGATTATTATCGAGAGTTTTCTTAGGTGATTCCGTCACTTAAGATGTAATTAACTATAGGGGCTTGCCCTTATAGAGAATTTTGAAGAACCCGAGTAATATAAACCCCGTTTAATGTTTTCATATTAAACGAGGGAATTTTGTCGGCTTATAAAATTGGTTCGCGGACCAAACGGATGTCACAAATCTTCTAGTTTATTTAATCCGACTTCATCAAGCGAAGTGTGTCTATCCTTAGGGATAGATACACGGTTTGTGGTGCGGTGCTCGTTTATATAAACTATTTGGGACGTGAGATCGGTTTAATCTCATATCTTAAAACCTTCAAATTTAAAATTATTTTCAAAATCAAATACTACTTTTCAAATTATTTATTTTAATTAAATTAAAAATTCGCCGACAGATTTCTGTTAGGCGACCCCTCTTCAAAATAAAACACAACCTAAAAATATGCCGACATTTCTCCAGCTCGTATTCCAGGATTATCTGAAGTCCTCGGTGTCTAGTAACATACTGCGGGATGTATGGCTCAACCCCAGCACGTTCTTCTGCATGTCTCGGCTCCTCGGGGATAGTCTCCGTAGGGACATCCTCCGGGGTTGCTTTCGCAACAAGACTCTTCGGATCCGGTACATATGCTCGGTGTCGAGGTACTAACTCAATTTCTTCTTTTCTTGGTATCTCTTTTATCTGTTCCGACCTTCTTGGCGTTGACTTTCTTCTTTCTGGTTCCTGACGAACCGGTCTCCTTGTAGCATTTGCACTTACAGTATCCACTGTCTGTTCATATTGATCTTCTGCTAACTTGGTTAGCATTTTGCGAATGCGACGATTCTTATTTCTTCGCTGGGTAGCAGTGAGAGTAGCTCTCCTTACTCCTTAAATTTTTGCGGGTGCAGCGCTGACAAGCCTACCCTCTGTTGTGGCAACCATGGACTTAACTTTCCTATCTTCTCTAGTTGCATGTGTGGCGTTTGTTTTTCTTTTCTTGTTGCTAGATTGGTGGCTCGGGCCACCCATTTTCATCACTGTCTGGCTGTGAAGTTCTTCTCGATCAACTGGGATCCAATCATTTTCTTAATATTGTAAGCCGGTAGGTGTGAAGTTTGAGTCAATTTCTATCGCTGCTCCATCCCTCACCCTCTTTTCATCAAGTGCTAGACTCACGCCATTTCTAAAGTTTAGAACCAACTGCCCCTTCAACATTTCCCTGCGAAAAGATAAGGAAAGGATCAGGGGCAGTACTAAGAACAAGAACAATAAGAAAAACACTTAAAAATTTTTATTCACTTCTTTTTTTTTTAAATTTAAAGGAAGTAGGAAGGGATGAGGAAATATCAGGAATGAATTGATTTAAGAGGAAAAATTGACATTTTATTATTATGATTTCCCATGTTTTCTTTTTAACATTTTCGTTGATGAGATATTTGTTTTTTAATCATCCACTTTATTTTGTTTTGGGTTCGGACATAGTCACAAAGTGATTACTTCACCCGTTTTTCTAGGGATAAGATTCTGTTTTAGAGGCCACCCTTCGAAACATCAGGTTGCGTAATACTTCTTTAAATAACGTCCATTGATTGGAAGCATAGGTCGTTCTCCATGGCAATTCACCAGTTGGTAGGAACCTCCTGAGTAGACTGTCTAGACCACGAATGACCCTTCCCATGTTGGTTCAAATTTATCACCTATCTTGCGATGTGCAAGAATAGGTTTTCTGAGAACAAGAGCTAAGTCACCGACTTTAAAAGTTCTTGGGCAGACCAGTTTATCATGGGCCTGGATCATCTTGGCTTGATACAGTTCCAAATTATGTTGTGCAGAAAGACTTTTTCCTTCCATGCTTTCCAATTCTCCCAGTTGTAGTCTTTCATTTTCTTCTGTAGTGATCTTTTCTGCAGCTGCAATTCGGAGTGACGAAAGCTGAACTTCCAGGGGCAAGACGGCCTCGGACCCGTACACTAAAGTGTAAGGCGTAGACTGAGTGGAAGTCCTAAAAGTCGTCCTGTAGGCCCTTAAGGCTTCTAACAACTTCTCGTTGAAATTTCTCTTGTTTTCGTCCAAAGTTTTCTTTAAAATTTGAACGAGAGTTTTATTAAAAGCCTCGGCCAAGCTGTTTGCTCTCGGGTAATAGATCGTTGAGTATCGCCAATCAATCCCGTGTCTTCTGACAAAGTTATTGATCTTTGTACTTTTGAATGCAGACCCATTATCTGAAATGATTCTGTGCGGTACCCCAAAATGGTAGACAACTTGGTTCTTGAAAAACTATAACACGTGTTGTGCTTTCACTTCCCTGAGTGGTATAGCTTCTGTCCATTTAGAAAAGTAGGCCGTAGCCACTAGAATAAAGCGATGTCCTCTTGAAGAAGGCGGTTCTATCGGACCCACAATATCTGTGCCCCAACACTCAAATGGCCACGACGCGATTGTCGGATGTAGCACATTTGGAGGTTGGTGTAGAACCACTCCTCGCACTTGGCACTGGTTACAACTTTTGGCAACTTTCATACAGTCGGTCATCATTGAGGGCCAGTAGTACCCTAGTCTTTTAATCTTCATTTTAATTTTCGGACCCGACTGATGAGCGCCACAAAGTCTTGAATGTACTTCTTTAACGATTTCACGAGCCTCGGACCCACTCAGGCATCTTAGCCACATCTGATCAAAAGACCTTTTGTATAATGTATTATTTATTAATGCGTAAGACAGAGTTATTTTCTTGATTTGATGGGCTATCGACTTATCATCCGATAGGTTTCCTGTTTGCAAGTAGTCTATTAATGGCTGACGCCAATCTTCTGTATTTTCTGTCACTGTTGTAATTGTTTCTTCTACCTTTTCTGCTGATTTGTGTATTGTATCTATGTCCAGCTGTGATAGGATCTGTCATCCTTGAACTGACACCTCAACTGACTCATCCTGCAAGCAGGAAAATTCCTTTGCAAGGCGGGCTCACGCATCTGCAATAGCATTTTCTTTTTTGGGAATCTTGTAGATTGTTACGTTTGGAATTTGCTCCAACAGTTTCATGGGGTACTGAAAGTACTGCTCGAGTCTTGGCTTAAAAATTCTGTATTGTCCGGTGACCTGTTGAATGATCAACTGAGAATCTCCGTAGATGTTGATATCCATTATTCCCATCTGAATGGTTAATTCCAATCCGCTTATAAGGGCTTCGTATTCTACCTCGTTGTTTGTACACGGTTCTGTTAAGTGGTAGGATTATTTTAACATCCCCCGCTCCGGTGTTATAAAGATTAGTCTGATTCCTGCCTTACCGGGCACTATCATTTGCAATTCTTTGTTCTTCTGTGCTGAGGACGCTCCGTTGAAGTATAGTTCCTAATGTCGAACATCAGGGTCTTCTAGGCTCATTATATGCTCGTCAGGCAAATCGTCGTCGAGAGGCGAATCTGCCAGTAAAGGGTGTGCTGCAAGGAAGTCAGCTAGGACTTGTCCCTTTACGGGGCGAAGAGGAACAAAAGTTATGTTGAATTCCAATAATATCATTGACCACCTGGCAAGTCTGCCAGAAAGCGTCGGTTGGGTCATCAAGTATTGCAACGGATTAACTCTCAAAATAAGGTTGACTTTATGAGAAAGCATGTAATGCATGAGCTTTTGAGCAGTGAAGATTAGGGCTAAACAATGTTTCTCGATCGGAGGATACTTTACTTCCGTCGGGATTAGACAACAGCTTAAGTAGTAGAGAGCATTTTCTTTTCCCTCATCATTAACCTGTGCTAGTAGGGCTCCAAGGGAGTCGTCTAGAGCCGCGGTATAAAGTATCAATGGTCTACCTGAGACTGGGGCTGCTAAGACAGGAGGTGTCATTAAATATTGCTTAACATCCTTGAAAGCCCGCTGGAATTTCTCATCCCAAACAAATTTGGCATCCTTTTTAACTAATGCCGAGAAGGGCTGACACCTACCTGACAAGTTCGAGATAAAGCGTCGAAGATATGCCAACTTCCCTTGAAAGAATCGTAGTTATTTCAAAGTTTTGGGAGGAGGCATTTCTAAAATAGCTTTAATCTTCTCCGGATCGATTTCAATTCCATTGTGTCGGACAACAAATCCTAAGAATTTCTCAGAGGTAATGCCGAAGGCGCATTTTAAGGGATTCATCTTAAGATTGTATCGTCCTAGTCGCTCGAAAACAATTCTCAAATCATACAGGTGATCTTCTTTCATTTTGCTTTTGATGACCACATCATCCATGTAGCACTCGACTTGGTTGTGAATGAGATCATCAAAAATCTTCGTCATCACTCTTTGGTATGTTGCTCCTGCGTTCTTTAGTTCGAATGGCATTACTGTGTAGCAATACACTCCGATCTGCATTCTGAAGGCCGTGAGCTTTTCGTTTTCTAGTGCCATCTTTATCTGGTTGTATCCTGATGATCCATCCATGAAAGAGAAGATTGCATGTGTTGAAGCAATGTCGATCATCAGTTCCGGGATTGGTAGTGGAAATTCATCCTTTGGACATGCTTTATTTAAATCTCTGAAATCCACGCAAATTCTGATTTGTCCATTCTTCTTTCTGACTGGTACCACGTTAGCTAACCAAGTAGGGTATTGTTCTTCACGGACAAATTTAGCGTCTATTAGCTTCTTAACTACGGCTATTACTTGTTGCTCAATTTCTAGACGCATTCTTCTGGGAGGTTGTCTGACTGGAACGGATGTAGGATCCACTCCTAATTTATGAATTGCGACCTCTGGAGCTAATCCTGGCATTTCGTCGTAACTCCAAGCAAAACAGTCCTTGAATTCCATTAATAGCTTGATTATGTCTTTGGAGTCTTCTTTATTGAGTAAGGAGCTAACAAAGGTTGGCCTAGGCTCTTCGCTAGTACCTAAGTTAACTTCTGTTAACTCGTCTATTGTAGATTTGATTTCTTCTTCGAATTTTGGTGGAGCGTTGCCGATTGGTAGATCTTCAAGATCTTCTGAGGCTTCCAAGCAGTCTTCATTAGGTTCGCAAGTGACAACTAAGCAAAATTTTGTATCATCAACTGATTCTACTGTGCCGAATCCGAGACTATATTTTGAATTGGGAGGCCGACTGGCATTATTCCATAATTTTTCAAAGTGTTGTGATCGGCCTTTTGTCCATTGTCGAGGTAAGACACCATGTTGAATTAAATTTTGAACATAGGGAGAGTAACACTCAAAAGGTAATTCCATAAATTCAGATGAAGTAACATCTTCAAATTGTACATCTTTTTCAGTATTGAAAGAAGAAGCACCACGGTAAAACTTGATTGGCTTAGTACCACCACCATGTACTTCCTTGACCACCATACCCTCGATCTTATTAGAATGGATCAGGGTCAGGGACATAATATGTACATAATGGTTAATCTTCTCGTACATTGATTTGTATTCTTCATTCCTTTCATTTTCGAGAGAGATCTTGAACTGTGGTTTCTTTTTATTTATTGTTTCTGCTTCTTTATTAATTTCTTCTTCTTCTTCAAAACTGTTCTCCCAATCAACATCGATGACCGGTTTCTTTTGTCCAACTGTTCCAACATTTCTTCCACGTCCTCGTCCCCGGCCTTGACCTCGGGTGCGAGTTCTAGAGAAATCTTCACCATCTCGTCGTAAGCGATTGGTGAGTAACTGTTGGACTAGAACTTCAGGTTCTTCATCGTCTCGAATCTCTTTTGCATCATTTGGTATAGTTTTTCTGGAAAAGATTGTTTTCTTCGGAGTCGCGTAGTAGGCCGCATCTTCATGAATTCCAATCTCGTGTACGGAGAATGGTTGTAAGTCACCTTTGATACACTGTTCCCCTCCTTCGTAATACTTTATGCACTGGTGCAGAGACGACGGTACCATCCGGTTTTCATGGATCCATGGCCGACCCAGTAGAGCATTGAACAATGTCTCAGAATCAATTATGTGAAATTTTGCGGTTGTCTTTGCTAAATCACCGGTCTTCATTAGTAGTGTTATCGATCCAAGAGCTCTTTCTCCTTTTTGATTGAAGCCTCTTAATAGCATCTTGTCTGCTTCAAGCTCGCGAGCATCAATTTCCAAATATGCTAGCATCCGAAGATTCATTATGTTGATTGGTGCTCCCAGATCAACCAACACTCTAGAGAGCGTAAAATTTCCAATAGTGACTGAAATGTATAACGGTTGGTTGTGATCTGCTCTTCGCAGTAATAGATCATTGTCCGTGAAGGTAACACCTCACTGTTCTCTTAACGAGCAAACCTCGTCAAAGAAATTACCAGCCATTTGGGCTAAACAAATCTCTGGATCAAGTAAAGCCTTAATCAGAGCCTCTCTCATCTTCTTTGACAGGATCAGAGCGTCGTATATACTTAGTTTGGCAGGTAACTTCCTAAGATGGGCTAGCACATTGTAGTCCACTTTATTACCATGTTCCTCGGTTTCTTCCCGAATGGGTAGTTCCTCTGCTGGAGTTGGCTCTTCCTGAGCAACCACCTGCTTTCCTTTATCCTTTGGACCCATTCTCGGGCGTAGAACTTTTCCACTTCTTAAATTTACTTCAGTTATTTCTTCTGAATTTGGTGTTTCCTTTTGAATCGGAACAACTGGCTCTTCTGAAGTTGTTTCGGTGTCTGATAGTTCCAATTCTATCATGATCGGAGCTCCAAGAAATTCACAAATGGACTCGTTGCTTGTCGAGCTTTCGTAGCCTCCTTTGTGAACATCTTCTTCGTCGTGGTCATCGAGGTTATGTATGATTTGAGAATCATTATTTGTATTGGAATCGAGATCTAGATTACGTCGGTTGTCACTAGTTACGTAATCATTAGAAACAGTCAAAACGTAGCCAACGCCATAACCCTTATCATTATAAGATCCCGCCGAAGCGAGCAGATAATCATACAGAGTCAGGAATTCGAGGGATTTCTCCCCCGAATCGTAAATAACCATCCTAGGATAAGCAGCCCCTAGTCTACCCTTCGGAGCCTCGGTCTTCTTTTCTTCCACGATCTTCTCCTCCTTCTGGGGCGGTTCTTCAATAGCAAGTGATAATGTCGGCTCGACAGGTTTCAAACTTTGAGCTGAAGCGTGTACCGAAGCGGTTTGGATGTGATCCAAAATTTTCTTTGATGACTTCGTCCAGACGGTACTCCATCCATCACCAGTCGCGTAAGGGTCTATCGAAACAATAGGATCCGTTTAAATAACATTGACGGAACCTCCTTTCTGGGGTTCCTTCATGTATTCCTTTGGGATCGTTATGTTCCCTTTTCAGAGATTATCATCAAGCCAACACTTGAAAGTGACGCAATCCTCTATCTTATGTCCGAGCATCTGGTGGTAAGGGCAATAGTTCGGATGATCTTTCTTATTGACTTCCTCCGGCCTCTTGGGCTCTGCGATCGAAAATCCAGGTGTCTTCATTAAGCCGCGGAACATCTTCTCTACTGCTTCAGTTTTGAATGGATACTCTTTATTTAGGAGTTCTCTTAAGGTACGCGATGAACGAGGCAGTTGTTCATATTGTTAAGGCGACTGATAGCTCAGACGAGGTTGCTGATAGCCCTGCTGAGGTTGCTAATAGCCCTGCTGAGGTTGTTGATAAGTTTGTTGTGGTGGTTGATAACTAGGTTGTGGCCGCTCTGACTGTATCTGAACCGGCTGCTTGCCCTTATCTACTGTCATGACAATTCCAGATTTCTTTTCAAATGTTTTCACAGGCTTCTGCTTATCAGTCTTGTCTACGAAACTTAACTGCTTTGCCTCTTCTTGCAAGCTCCCGGCTTTGCTAAGCAACTTTTCAAAAGTCTTGATTATAAACCCTTTAAGGAGAAGTGCTATCGGGCCATTGATACTTTTAAGTAGGATGCCAACTGCATGTTGTTCTTGAAGCTGTGGTTCACGCTTCAAGCTTAAGTTTCTCCATCGAAGTATGTAATCCACTAAAGTCTCGTTCGGCTTTTGTTGCTCCACCACTAGATCGACGATAGTGATGTGGTGTTGGGCCCCGGCAAATCATTTAACGAAGAGATTTTCAAGTTCTGAAAAGGTCTTTACTGAACCGTTCGGCAATTCTGTGTACCAGTCGAAGGCAATCCCTGATAAACTGCTGACAAACTGTCAGAAGAGTAAAGCGTCGCTCCCACCGGCATTGCAACAACTAGCACGAAAATGTGCAACATGTTGCCGGGGGTTTCCTGTTCCATCAAAAGTCTTAAACAGAGGTGGTACGAAGCCTTTCGGGTATTGCATTGCATTGAACTCTTCGGGGTAAGGTCTACCCGTTTGAATAGATGCTCCATTCTTAGATTGTGCTAGGGCCTCTCGCACCTACTGTTCTACCAGGCTCTTAATGTCCTTTTCTGGAATCATGCTTTGTGCAGGATCTTTCTTTGGTTGTTCGTCTCCTTTGACGAATGTGATCTCTTTTCCTCCATCTGTAATATGGATAATTTCTAGGGGTGTCTCTTTCTGAGGTTGTACCTGACTCTGGAGAGTGGCTAAGGCAGCAGCCATCTCTTCCATCCTCTTTGCCATTTGGGAAATTGTGTCATCTCTTTCCCGAATCTATGCTCTCAACATCTCTGGTTCATCTCTTTCCGCAGCTGCCGGAGCACCTTGTGAAGCTCACGATGCTCGTGTCTCAACCATGTTGATCTCGGCATACTCCTCATCCATGAACTCTGATGAGTCAACTTCATCTCCTAATTCTTCTTCTCTTTATTTTTCTAACATTCAGATGTAGGTCCTTAATTTATCCTCGGCATCCTCTATTGGTCCTTTCCGCACGGTCTCGCTGTCATCTCGTGACGGTTGTTGAACTTCATTCCCGGGAGTCCCCTTTATTGCAGTAGCACTTCCTTCTGATTCAAGTCTCCTGACGAGACTTTTCTTCTTAGGGCATTGTTTTTGTCTTAACTCGCCAGTAGTAGGTCTCCATACAATCCTTCTTACAGCCGGGAGCCTAGGACCGGATGGTCTGTCGGCTATATGCTGGAAGGTGGTATCCTCCCTAATTTGTAGACTCGATACAACAACGGTAGGACTGGCTTTTATCTTCTTCTTTGGTTTCTCAGTGGCCGCAACAGGCTCTATTCGTGGTCCGAGGTGGGATTTAGCTAGCACCCGTCCTATCCTTCTTAAGATTTCTGACACAGGGCATCTTTCTTTCTTTGCCAATCTTTCTATTACAGCTTGCAGTCGAGTTAATGGCCTAGTCTTATCCCTTTTCCTTTTGTAATTGTTGTAGTACGCAGGTCGGGGTAATGTAGTAGTGATCCTACGGACATTCTCTTCATCTAATGCGGCAGAGAGAGGGTGGAACCTGTTCCTTTCTAACAGAGGTATATACTCAGGCAGTTCTTCTCTTTCCTTAGGAATTTCTTCTAGAAAAGCAACTTCAGCAGCTCTAGCTTTCTTGGCGATCTTTCTGCTTCTATTTCTCCTTTGAGTCCGAGTTAGGGGTGTAATTCTTGAACCGGACCCAATCTCAAAAACGAGATGGTATTGTAGCAAAATCTATACCCTCCACGGTGACGAAGCTCATCACAAACTCGGATTTCCTTCCCCTTCGGCTTGGCGAAGTCGGGTTAGGTGCGAGATGACTAGACCCGTGGGGGTGGAGACAACAGACCTCCTATGAACATTAGTACTCTTCTCAGCTGGAATCCTTTGCAGGGGAGGGAATTCTTGAGTCGATTTCAGATTGAACTCAATCACGGGCTCTTCAGTTTCTGACACTTTGTCTATTAATGTGAAGAGAGTGACATCAGCAAACTTGATATCTGTGTTGCTGAATCCTTGTCTGAATGGATGATCCCATTGTTGGGCAGCTCATCCTTGTAAACGGTAAAGTCCATTACATTGGTGAAGGAGAAGATTAGCTTTGGGGCAGTCATTTTCTGCAGGGCAGATTACGAATGTCATTCCCGAGTTATGCTTCTTTTCATCATAAAGTTTAGGACGAAAAAGAAAGAGTCCAAACACATTTTTGTTTATCTTAGTGTATTTGTGATTTTTAAAAGAGATTGTTTATTAGGAGGTTTGTTTGTTAGAAACAAAACGATCAAAAGAAAAAGGGTTGTAGAAAAGGTAAAGGGCTTTATTTAGAATTGAAAAGGAAGAGAAAGTCTTATGCATGACTTCTCAACTCGAAGGACCGCTCCTAAACTAACACCTATTGGGGGTCCACCCCACCTCAGAAAAGAGGTAAACGGATCTCGGAACCTCTCTATTTAGGGGTGTCTAAACAGTGGCTCATAAATCCGAGAGAAGTTGGCTATACTCGTTCAAGACAGAAATTGACGCGGTATTCCAACGGAAGAATAGTAGTTTTGTCCACCAGGGGCATGCACTCACTACCGATTTATAAAAGCAAAACCATCTAATCAAAATGGAGATAGGAACTGATCCCCAGCGGAGTCGCCAGAAATTGTATGGCTTATTTTTAGGTTGAATGTTGTATTTTAAAAAGGGGTCGCCTACAGAAATTGTCGGTGAATTTTAGATTTTAAATTTAATTTAAATATATATATATATATAATTTAGAAAGTAGCATTTTATTTTGAAAATAATTTTAAGTTTGAAAGTTTTAAGATATGAAATCAAACCGATCTCACATCCCAAATAGTTTATATAAACGAGCACTGCACCACAAACCGTGTATCTACCCCGAAGAATAGACTCACTGCTTAATGACGGGACTTGATTAAATAAACTAGAAGATTTGTGACATCCGTTTGGTCTGCAAACCAATTTTATAAGCCGACAAGTTCCCCTGCTTAATATAAAGGAATTAAGCAGGGTTTATATTACCTGGGTTCCTAAAGTTCCCTATAAGGGCAAGCCCCTGTAGTTAATTACATCCTAAGTGATGGGAATCACTTAAGAAAACTCTCTATAATGATCAGTGGTTTTGCTCTCAAGAATTTCAAAGTTTAAGGTTTCAAAGGTTTGAATTTTGGGATTTCAATAGGGAATGGATCAAGTTTGGAACAATTTGTTTCAAGAATCCAAAGGAAGAGAAGTAGGAGAAGCTGAGGATCCAAGAAGAATCTTGGCAACTTCCCAAACTATCCTATTGTTTGGCTTAAATTTGGGAGTTTATTTAATATTGCAATACTACCAATTTTAATTAATTAGAACTTATATTTGTATGACGCAGTCATGCAAATAGCCTCGAAGATGTGAGAGTTTATGTCTTGCCAAACGACTACCTTGGAGTCCTAAGACCGGTTAGGGCTTAATTTACATAACATGATTATGCAAATGCCTAACAAAAGGGTTGGGGATTTACGTTGCACTAGGCAAACTACCTCGAAGTCCTATGGCTTGGTTATTTAATTCTAAGGAAAGTTTTGCTGAAGTAGACTCAGGTTTTGCTGATGAAGATGGCTGAGCTGCCCACCATGCTCCGAGCTCCATGTTGTTGCAGAGGTTTAGTTGTAGAAGGTGAAAATCAAGAGATGAGAAAAGTGTTTTAGTTTAGAAATCTTGAAATCCAAATGTTTTTAATTTCTTAGTTAAAATAAATCTTAAAGTTATTTAAACAGAATCGATTAAGATCCCACGGTTCCGTCATCCCGACACCGTTATTTTCATCGAATTCACTTAGTTCAGATGAATTTGCTAAACTCAACTGAATGAGTTCCACACTTTCATTTAGACCTTGGGAAATCCCGTTAGCAACACGTGGCTTACATCATCCGAGGTATTCCCGATCATTCAATGAGACGTTTTAATTTAGTTGCAATTGTAGTTTTGTTGTTCTGTTTGTGATTAAATTTTAAGTTGTTTTATATTTTGGAATGTTGTGCTGGTGAATTTTATCTTGCAATGACTTTTAATTTAGTTTTGGTTTCAGTTTAGGGACTATCCTAAAGGTTCTGGTTTTCATGCAACAGTTTTATTTATCATGCAAGAAAAGTAAAGTACAGTGCATGTAAGTAAATTGCAATAAAGTAAATTGCAATAAAATAAAAACGTACCTGGAAGGTCTTCCCGTCATCCCAAGCTACACTTAAAACACATGTTAAGGCATTTAAATATTTCAACAAGTACCTAGGTAAAGCTAAGGGAAGGGTTTTAGTTGTCTACCAAAATCCTAATCCTATAACTAGTCATCTCCTATGACGTCTAGGTTCTTGGTTTGATTTTAAGGATGATTTTTTTCATCAAAGAACAATTAAATTTAGTTGATCTTCTAAGACATCCCGTCATATTGAGGAAGTGCTTAGGATAAGTCCTAAACATCTTTTTAATATTTCTGGGATTGTTTTGAGTCTATATTAACTTATTTGCAAAGATGAATTAATCATCTAGGAGTTTAGTTAAACTTTGTTTCTTGCTCAGTGAACTTAGGTACTTGATTACCTAATGAATGGGGTGACATTTCATTTAATACTCTATTTAAGAGTTATAACAATTAAAGCCTTTAAGGGCAAGTTGGTTTATCAAGATTTTTAATCATTCTTAATTAAAAGTTTGAGTTAATGGTTTAAAGTGTTATTAATTTAATAATGAGGTTTTAATTAATAATTTTAAGTTTCGAATAATGTTAAAATTATTTTAGATTTAATTCTTAATGATTTCATTTAGGTTTGTTGTTAAATGATTTTAATTCAATTTGATTTTAATTTAATTTTAATTTAATTTAATTTTAATTCAATTTAACTTTTTTTTATTTTAATTTAATTTAAATTTATTTATTTTTTAATTCCATTTAATTTTAATTTAATTTAATTTTAATTTAATTTAATTTAATTTAATTTAATTTAATTTAATTTAATTTAATTTAATTTAATTTAATTTAATTTTTAATTTTAGTTTTAATTGTTAATTTTAATTATCAATTAGGATTATTATTTTAATTTTTAATTAAGAATTAAGTATTGTTAAAGTGACTTATTTAGGGATTTTTAGATTAAAGAATAAATATCATTTTAATAATACCCCTATTTTAATGATCCAAATTTAAATATATTCTTTCCAAAATTTAAATTATTTAATTAATTAAAGTTTCATTTTTGATATTTTCAATATGTTTAGTGCGTTTCTACCCCTTAATTTTCCTAAGTTTCAATCATCCAAGAGAAAGTTAAAATCAAATATTTTACCCCCCCACCCCATTTTGATTAAACCTAAAGTTTTAATTAAGGGTTAAAATTTTTAATTACCTTTATGCCATTTTAAGCTTATTTATTTCATTACTCACTAAATTGAGCTCAAATGAAATTGAAATTTTTATGTCACCTCACTCACATGTCTATTAAGACATTAGAGGAGAAAATGTGATTTTTCTAAATTTAATTTATTTATATAATTATTATTAGTAGAAAATAGGGGTTTTTCAAAGAAAATTCAACAACATTACCAAGGAAAGGTTTCTATCTTTAAGAAAATTATGGGATGTTTCTAATTACCAGAGGACCACTTGGACCAATTTTGGTGATTTTTTGAATTATATTTTATTTGTTATAATTATTTTGAGTTTTAGAGTATTAATTAATTATAAAATAAAATTAAAGTTGAAAAATAGATTTTATATTTTTCTTAAATCTATTTGACCTCAAGGAGTTCATAAAAATAAATTTTATAATTTTTTGATTTTTTTTATTTATTAGAATTATTTTAGTGAAAAAGGTTAAAAACCCATTTTTTAATATTAAAAATTACATTAAGCCTTTAAAACTTAATAGATTGCTCTAGGGACTTAGGAAAAATATTTGGTTTATTCCTAAGTAATTAGGCATCAAAATGTGACATTTTTATGATTTTTAATATTTTTGTGATTTTTATTATTTTTTTAATTATTAAAATATTAAAATGCTATGAAAAATCAACTTTTTTAGAAAATTCCAATTTTAATTTTCCTAAACTCCCCTGATATCAGAGAAGCCCCAAAACCATTTTTGTGAATTTTTGAAAAGTATTTTTGGAGTTATGAATTTGTAAAGTTCCATTTTGCTTATGAGGCATAATTAATCCATTTGATAGGGTTAATCAAGTCCAATTGATTTCAAATTTTTAATTGAGGTCTCTCTGGCCCTAAAGATCAGTAGAGAATTGTTTTCAAGTCAATTTGATGTGTGGTTAACCTAATTAATTCAAATTCAATTTTAGGGGTTTAGGCCGATTAAGTTTATTATGAATGAATTAACTCAAAATATATTTTTTCCTAGGCTCCTTTGGTCCCGAGGAACATCACCAAATTTTCCTAGAGTTTATTTCACAACCTGCTAATTATTGAAATTAAAATACCTAAAAGAGTGACATGAAATTGAAAATTCAATAACTTTTCACAAAGATGGCCTCTGACCTTGAAAAATTCAGGGAATGTTCCCAAGATCAGAGGATTCAAAAGCCCTATGGTCTCATGCCACGGTGAATTGTCTATGCAAATGAAGAATGAAAATACTGAAATCAGTAAATAAATTATTAAAAATAAAATACTCATCCAATTAATTTGATTTCTTTTCCACATTGTTCTCCTCTGTTAACTGAGCAAGAGGGCATTTTTATTTTATTTTTGTGATTTTTCTATGCAAAGATATGGATTTTTGAAGTTCCGGGGTTTAAATAAATAGAAAATAACCCTATTTTTCTACTTATCCACGCGACGCCACGCAATCCTCGGCAGCTCCGAAAGGCCACGCGGCGCGTTCTGATTTGGCGCCGCCATCTGAGTCAGCGCTACGGGGGCCCGCCATTCACGTACCATTGCGTTGTCCGACTTGATCTCGACCGTCCGCTCGATACACGCGCGATCCAACGGCTCCTGGTCATCGTCTACGACTGGTGTACACCCGTGACCGTCCACACTAAAACCCTAAGAACTCACTCGATTCTCAACGGATTTTTGTGTTCTTATGCTCTATGGATTCGTCTTGAAGAGACGAACACATCCATACGGTAAACATGCATTGAATCGACTCAAACAAAATGAAGAATCTCCAGAAGCTAGGGAGGAAGAATGAGTTCATACCTTTGCTCAGAGAAGTGAAGCTTCAATCTGAGGGTGGTGTCACCTTCGATTGAGTCCAAGCAAGCTCCAGATGAAGTCTCTTGCTCTGGGAAAATGCCTAGGTACAAAAGTGACCAAGGCTGATCGCAAAGCTTGGAGGCTGGAAGCAATGGCTGACCTGGAGAGGGGACTTTTGCTGGGGAACTTCTCCTCTTGGTCTAGTGAAGGTGTAGAGTCAATCAATTTTAGGATTGGCTCACTGTGGTGAAGTGTCCTGATCTTTGGGTGAATTTTTGACTGAGAAATTGGGCTCTGTTAATGGGGATTAGGGAAATGGACACTGGGGATCAATTTCTCTAGGTCGGGAGAAGGTTCTGGAGCAATTTTGGCAGAGTTTTGTTAAGTTTCTGTTCAGTACCTCTCATAGACGAGAGGAGGTGGTGTTTAAATAGGCATGGCTGGAGGGCCTCCCAGGGTGTTTGAAGGCTGGCATCAGCTGCTCTGGTGAGGAGAAGAAGAGCTATGTTGACCATTTGGGTTGAGACAAGTCAGCAAGGGAGAATTGAATTTTTTGGCTCACATGGAGCTCTCGGCCATGGTGTTTTTCGGCGGCCTGGTGGCTGGCCGGCCAAGCACTGGTCACCATCTTGACCCGGTGGGGTCGTGGGTTGGCAATGGTGCAGTCAATTGGAGTTTGACATGTGTAAAGGGGCTGAATTGAAATGGAATGAGGAGAGGCTCATTTTGGGTTCAATTTGGTTAACCCATGTATTTGGGCTTGGTTCACCTTCCCATGGTCTGATTTTGGGCCAGGGGATCAGTTGGGTCAGCTGAATTGGAGTGGTGAAGTCTCCATCCATGTTGAGGTGGCTAAACTTGGTTTAGTGTGTGACATGGTTATGGTTAAAAAGGCTTAATGAAGGATTAAGAAAGAGGGCCCTCCTTTTGCCATTAATGGCTTGGTAACATTTTAAACCTTCCATGGCTTCATATGGCTTGTAAATGGCTTGCTCATGGCTCCATGTGGCTTGGGACGAAGCTTGGTCATTTACATGAAAGAAGGTTTTGAATTTTTGGGATTTATGGGTGATTTTGGCATAAGGCCTAATTTAGGATTATTTGATGATTGATTTAGGACTTAAGGGATGATATCAATTAATGGGGTGATGAAAAGAATGTCATATGGGCTTTAGCATGAAGTATAGGCCTTTGAAATTTAGTGAAGATGGGCTTTTAAAATGGTTTAAGGATGTTGGCTTTTGGGTTTTAAAATGGATTTTAGGATGAAGGTTTGGTAAAGTCTTGGGCCAAGCAAGTGTTGGGTTTAGTTTAGGGATGTGTCATGAATGATTTGGAATTGGTTTGGAATAATTTGGAGTTGAATTGTGTTTAATTTAAGACTTTTAGTAAAGGGGCCAAAGTGGGTCAAATTGGGTTAACTTGGGCTAAAGTTGGGCTAATGTTGGATTTGATGTAAAATTAATGTTGAGAAATGTTCATGGGAGTGTCACAAAGAGTTTTCAACTTTTGTTGGGCTCTAATTTTTGGATTTGGTCCCAATTGAGTTAGGTTTGGGCTTAGGTAAATTTAAGGGATTTTGGTTTTGGGCTATGTTTGGGTGGAGTTTAGGTTCAAATTTTTGGCAAATCAAGTTAGGGTTTTGTTTATGGGGGTGTTAGGAAGGTTTTAGAAAAGATTTGGGGCCAATTGGAGTTGAATTGGGTGGGTTTGAGCTGGGTTTAGGTCATGGGCCAAAATTGGGCCTTAGGCTTCAAATTGAAATTGGGCCCAACTGTCAATCAAAATAGACTTGGATTTGGTCTAAATTGATATTGGGGATGTTGAATCGAAGTTTAGAATTGAATTGGACCAAAATTGAGGTCAATTGAAGTGGTTTGGTTTGACATTGGGTTCACTTGGGTTTAAAATGGGTCAAATTCGGGGTTTTGGTAAAAGTAGAGCAAATTGGAAAAATTAGCCCATGTTATATTTGAATAAAATGAAATTGGGAATATTTGGGATTTGTTGGAATTTTTTGGGAATTTTCTGAATTTTTGGATTTTTGGGTTAAGAAGGGCATTTTGGGTGTTTGAAGGGTATTGGGGGGTACTTTTGGAATTTTTGGTATTTTTGCCTATGGATGATTAATTTGAGTGGGGGGAAATGTTTAGGATTGATTTTGAGGAATTTTGGGTAATTTAGAAGATTTTTTAAATTTTGGGTAATTTCAAGGGCTTTTGGTAGGTTTTGTAGGTGTAGGTCCTGGGGGTCAAAAATTGAAATTTTAGAAAAATGAAGATTGATCAAATTTGAGTAAAATGGAATCACTTTGGTTGAGCCATGAAGCTATATTAAGCCCATATGAGCCATGAGAGGACTCATTTAAGGTATTCACTATGTTGTTCCTAACCCTCTTAGCCAGGGGCTTAGGGGTTAAGGACCATCCATGTGAATTAGCTACATGAGTCAGGAAGTCAAGTTGGGTGAGGGTGTGGTTTTAGGAATTGGAATGTGTGTGAGAATGTAGTGTATGTGCAAGTCAACCCTTACCAGACCAGGCCTTCCAGGGTATTCCTAAGGCCAACAAGTCCTATAGGGAACTCATCCTTTAAACCTCCACATTTGATTTGAACCCTCTAGGTGATTAGGGGTCTATAATCAAGCTTGTGGGGTTTGCAGGGAGTCAAGAAGTGTTTAAATTTCTAAAGTGTGGGTTCCACTTCTAGTCCTCTAAGATTAGTCAAAGGAAAAGCCTAAGGCTAGATCGTAAGTACTAAAGAGAGGAGAAAAAGACCTCATCAAAAATGAGATTAACAGTCCCTTCAAATTCTCCAGGTCCCAAAATCTGTATTTCTCTTCCAAATATGATGGAACAATGATTCATTAAGGACACTGTACAAAATTGTCTCTCGAAGTCATGGCTGTCAATATGAGGAAGGATACAATCTCCTTCATCATACATGTTGATGATGCAGCTACAGTCTGTAGGCATGATTACCCAAATGAGAAGACGTCAAATAATTTGAATTATTATAATGGGTAATGGATCGACCTGTTCATATCGTAAAATTTCGGGAAGATTCCCCTCTCTGTCTCTTGCATAACTATAATAACACCCATATTGGATGGTTTGTCTGCCTTTGCCACAAATCCATTTATTAGGCTCAGAATACGTCTTTCTTCTAACATGTCAAGCCTTACCCTGGTCCCAGGCTTCTATTATATGATCAATAATAGCGGCATGCTCGTCATCATCAAATAATCTGGTGAATAGTTTAAGACTATCCAAAATGTTTATTGTTCTTTTATTCATATGCTTATATTGTTCAAAGGTCCTCCATTCAATAATGTGAATCTGTCGTGCTTCTTCTCTAGAATGATCTTTTCCGTCAACGTTCTTACCTGACACCTTCAGATCTTGAACAGATATGATTGAGGGTAAAGTGATAGCTACCTTTTCTTCCAGGTTTCTCTTTACAGGGTCTGGATTTGCCATTTCCGATGCAGAATGTATTTCTTCAAATGGAGTATTAATAGCCTAAGATTTTAACTGAATGATATCCTCCATGTTTTGTCTTTCTTGCAATTGTTTCTGAGGCTTCAATCATTTATTAAGGTTCCGTCTTTGTGATCGGGTAAGTCCTACCGTCATATTTTTTATACCAGATGTAGATGCTCCTATAATTCATTGTACTGAAGTAGTCATAAATTCTTGCTCGTCCGAGCTGTCACTGATTTCGAAATCATACTCTTCGGGCTATCGACGTTTGAAATCTATCAAAAGTGTTTGCATCTCAATCTCATTATGATTAACCAATCAGAGTAATGACCCGTGATATATGGATTCAACTTGCAACGGATCAAAGTTGAAATGAATTTGAGTCCCCTCGTCCATGTGTCGGCGGTCCAAGGCAAAAAATCATATTATTTTGGAATGAGAAAAATAGTCTGTCTTCAGACATTTTTCCTGAAAACAACAGGATAATGTAACGTTTTAGCCTTTTAAACATTTGTTCAATAAGCGAAACAGATTTTACAAGACATAAAAGTCAAGATTCGTATCACAAAGATGATTTTGAGAAAAGATTTTATTATCCTAGTTTAAGTCATCATTCATTTTTTTATGTTGTGTAATATTTCTTTAAGAAACGACCATTGATTGGAGGCAAGATTCTTTCTCCTTGACAATCCACCAATTGGTAAGATCCTCCGGAATATGTCTTTTCAACCCATATTGGTTCAAATTTGCCACCTATTTTTCGATGAGCTATTATAGGTTTTCGAAGAACTAAAACTAATTCACCGATTTGAAAGGTTCTGGGACGAACAAATTTGTCGTGGGCTTGTATCATTTTTGCTTGATATAGTTCGAGATTTTGTTGATCTTGTAGACACTTTCCTTCTAAACTCTCAAGTTCTTCAAGTTGTAATCTGACATTATCTTCTTCAGTTATTTCATTTCCTATCGCAACTCTGAGAGAAGGGATTTGAATTTTGAGTGGTAAAATAGCTTAAGAACCATATACCAAGGCAAACGGTGTAGACCGTGTCGGTGTTCGGTATGTAGTTCTATAAGCCCATAAAGCCTATAAAGCTTCTACTAATCATTCATGCCACTGTCTTGAGCTGTTGATTAATGTCTTTTTCAAAATTTGAACCAATGTTTCATTGAAAGCTTTAGCTAATCCATTAGCTTTAGGATAATAGATTGTGGAATACCTCCAGTCTATTGCATGTCTTTAGATAAAGTTGTTCACTTTTCTATTTTTAAAGGCCAATCCATTATCTAATATGACCCTTCAAGGGATTCCAAATCTATAAATAATATGTGTTTTAAAAAAATAAAGGACTTGTTCTGCCTTGACTTCTCTAAGCCGTATTGCTTCTGCCTATTTGGAGAAATAATCTGTGGCTACAGAATAAATCGATGACCTTTAGATGATGGGGGATCTATAGGGCCCACTATGTCAGTGCCCCAACTTCAAATGGCCAAGATGCAATAGTTAGGTGTAAGACATTTGGCGGCTGGTGTAAAACTATTCAATGTATTTGACATTGATGACATTTCTTTGCTTTGTGAAGACAATCAGTCATCATTGTTGGCCAATAATATCCCATCCTTTTTATTTTCATTTTAATTTTTGATCCAGATTGATGTGCGCCACATAAACCTGAATGGACTTCGTTAATAACCTCTTGAGCTTCAACTTGGTTTAAGTACCTTAACCATATTTGGTCAAAAGATCGTTTATAAAGGATATCATTTATTAGAGCATATGATAATGCTCTTTGTTTAATTTGAGTGGCAATAGAAGTGTTTTCAGGTAACCTTCCAGTTTGTAAATATTGAATAATTGGTTGTCGCCAATCATCCTTTTCTTCATTTGTTGTCACTGTCATGTTTTCACCAATTTTATGCAGATTATCCATGTCAATTTGAGAAAGAACTTGTCGTCCTTTTATTGAAATTGGTATGTCATCTTCCTCTGGACAAGCAAATTCTTTTGCAAGTTTTGCGAGAGCATCTGCTAAAGAATTATCTTGTCCTGGGACTAAGAAAAATTTCACATCAAGAATTTGTTGAAGTAACTTCAGAGTATAACGAGAATACTGTTAAATTCAAGGTTTCAGAGTCTTATATTTGCCAACAATTTGATTGATAATCAATTGAGAATCTCCCTAGATATCAATATTTTTAATTTCCATTAGTATTTTCAATTCTAGACCTGTTATGAGGGCTTCATATTTGGCTTCATTATTTGTAGATGGTTCTGTCAGATGATAAGAAAAAGGCATCATCATTTTGTCTAGAGTGATGAAAATCAATCCTACTCCAGCTTTACCTGGTATAATTGTCTGTTTGCCTTTATCTTTTCGTGCAGATGATGCTCCGTCAATGTATAGTTGTCATCGTTGCACATTGGAATTTTTTATTTCTGATATTTGTTCATGAAGTAAATCATCATTGAGAGGTGATTCAGTTGGAATTGGGTGTGATGCTAAGAAATCTGCCAAGATTTGTCCTTTGACAGCACGTAATGGTACAAATGTTATGTAAAATTGGAGTAAGATCATTGCCCATCTTGCTAATCATCCAGAAAGTGTCGGGTGTGCCATTAAATATTGTAGTGGGTTAACTCTTGAAATAAGAGTTACTTTATGAGAATGCATATAGTGCCTCAGTTTTTGAACTGTAAAAATCAAGGCTAATCAATGTTTCTCAATTATCGGGTATTTTATTTCTGTCAGAACCAGACGACGGCTTAAATAGTATAACGCATTTTCTTTTCCCTCGGCATTTACTTGTGCTAATAATACTCCAAGTGAGTTGTCCAACGCCGCAGTGTAAAGGATTAGAGGTCTTCCAACTACAGGGGCTGCTAAAATAGGAGGGGTTGTCAGGTATTGTTTAATATTTTCAAAGGCGTGTTGGCATTTTTCATCCCACACAAATTTGGTATCTTTTCTGGTTAGGGCAGTAAGAGGTTGGCACCTACCTGATAGATTGGAAATAAAACATCTTATATACGCTAACTTTCCGTGAAATGATCTCAATTGAGTTAGATTTTTAGGAGGAGGCATTTTTAGGATAGCTTTGATTTTGAGAGGATCAATTTCTATCCCACGATGTCGAACTACAAATCCTAAAAATTTTCCTGAAGTGACACCGAAAGTGCACTTTAAGGGATTCATTTTAAGATTGTATCGTCATAGTCTTTCAAAGATAATTCTCAAATCGTATATATGATCATCTTTTTGTTTACTGTTGAAAACCAGATTGTCCACATAACATTCAACTTAATTATATATTAATTCATCGAAGATTCATGTCATAGCTCTTTGATAGGTTGCACCAGAATTCTTTTGTCCAAATGGCATAACCTTATAACAATATATTCCTATGGGTGTCTGGAAGGCTGTATTTGCTTCATCCTCTGAAAACATTTTTAATTGATTATATCTTGATGACCCATCCATAAAGGAAAATATTGCATGTTTCGATGCTATATCAACCATTAATTCATGGATTGGTAAAGGGAATTCATCTTTTGGACATGCTTTATTCAAATCCTTGAAGTCTATGCAGACTCTTATCTGAAAATTTTTCTTTTTAACTGGCACGACATTGGCTAACCATGTCAGATAATTTTCTTCTCGTATGAAGTTAGCTTCCATCAATTTTTTAACTTCTGTAATGACTGGTTGCTCTATTTCAACATGCATCCTTCTCGAAGCTTGTATAACAGGGATTACAATTTGATTTATTTCAAGATAATGGACTGCGACTTCTTGAGATAAACCAAGCATCTCATCATAAGTCCAAGAAAAGCAGTCTTTGTATTCTGTTAACAATTGAATTATGTCTTTTGCTTCCTCGTCATTAAGGAATGAACAATGAATGTTGGTTTCATATTTTCATTAGTCCCTAAATTTATTTCTTTTAATTCATCAATTGTCAATTTAATTTCTTCTTCCAATTCTGGAGGAGCATCTTTGATTGGAAGATTAGATACCATTTCAGAATTAAGTTCTTCGATGACGACTAGGCAAATTTCTGTATCATCTAGTGGTTCTAGAGTACCAAATCCAACACCTTCTTTGGTGTTAGGATTTCGTTTGTTATTATTCCACATTTGTTCAATAAAATGAGGTTGTTTTAAAGACCACTGTTTAAGCATTAAACTATTTTGAATAAATTTTTGTGCCCAAGGAGAGTACAACTCAAAAGGAATTTTCATTGATTTTGAAAGATTTTCATCTTCTATTTTTACTTCAGTTTCAGTACTAGAAGAAGTAGAGCCAAGTCTAAACTTAATTGGCTTATTTTCATCACTACATACTTCCTTGACTACTAAATTCTCAATCTTAGCAGTAGAGATTGGAGTTAGAGTCATATAATGTAGATTATGATTAATTTTATCATACATGGACTCAAATTGTTTCTCTTTGTCTTCTTCTTCTAGAGATATTTTGAAATGAGGTTCCTTTAAAACCACCGATGTCATTTCTTCTTTTGTATTTTCTTTAGAGTCTAGGTAGATTTTGAATTTCAATGATTTCTTCATTGTAACAATCAGATCTTCTTTCCCTCGTCCTCGTCCTCGGCCTCGGCCTCGAGTATGAGTCTGACGGGAATTAACTACTTTTTTGTTTGTTGAAAAAAATGATATTTTTCGTTTATTTTCTTTTCTTTGTCTTTTTCTTTCATATCCACCATTGTCTCTTTGGATAATATTGTTTTCTTTATAGGAGCGTAATATGTTGCATCTTCATCTATACTGATTTCATGGATCGAAAATGGTTGTAAATCTCCTACATACAACATTCTTGTCCTTTTCGTAGATATTTTATACATTGATGCAATGAAGAAGGAACCATTTTGTGTTCATGAAGCCATGTTCTACAAAGTAAGGCATTAAAAGAGGTATCAGAATCAATGATATGGAGTTTTGTCATTGTCGTCAAGTTGGCTATCTTTAAGAGTAATGTTATCGATCCAAGAGCTCGTTCTCCTTGTTGATTAAATCCTCACAACATTATTGTATCTCTTGATAGTTGGGATGCGTCAATATCCAGTTACGCAAGAATTCTCAAATTTATAATGTTAATTGAGGCACCTGGGTCAATAAGAACCCTTGAAAGTGTCGTGTCATTTATGTTTACTGTGATATATAGTGGACTATTATGTTCAGTTGTTCCGACCAACAAGTCATTATCAGAAAAGGTAATCTTTATCGATTCTTCTAATGGAAAAACTTCATTCTATGTAATACTATCAAGTTGAACTAGGCAAATGTCTAGATCTAAAAGGGCTTTTATCAATGACTCTCTCATTTCTTTAGAAAGTGTAAGAGCATCATAGATGCTCAATTTTGCCGGTAACTTCCTCAAATGAGCTAGTACGTTATAGTCCACTTTATTATGAAGATTATCCTTATCTCTTTCAGAGAGTTGTGGATGTATTGGAGGAATGATCTTTTCTAATGTGACTATTTGTTTTTACTTTTCTTGTGGAGCCATTCTAGAAGGTAGAATCTTTCCACTTCTCAAATTAAATTCAACTATTTCTTCAAGCTGGCTATTGGACACTTTTGTCTCTGAGTCTGAATATTCCAATTCTATTGAAATTAGGGTTCCTTGTAATTGGAGTGTAGCAGTGTCACTTTCATCTTTGTCATTGTCAGAATTTTCATCAATTTTTTTGTCATTTTGGTTGTCTTTAGATTGATCGAGATCATGTACGATTTGAGTATTGTCTACAGAATTAGGATTTGAATGATCATTTCAGAAGCATCACCCAAAATAGACAGAATGTAAGTGGAATTAGAATTATTATTATTCACAGTAGTAGCAAAAAGGAAGTCATACAAAGTCATCGGTTCAAGGATTTTTCGTCCTTCATCCGATATAACTATCCTAGTAGAAGATGAAGACATATAAGAACTAAAAGATACAATAGGAACAGTAGTCCCTATATCTAGAAGACCTTTAATCCTTCTAGGTTATTTATTTTTCTTTTTATTTTCTTTCTTGGGAGGCTTTGTAACTTGATATTCAGTAAAAATATCCTCAGAAGATTTACCTTGAACAATGTTGCTTTTGTTCTTGTTGTCGGATTTAAGTTTTTCCACTGAAGTCATGTTGACTGAACCTTTGTCAGGTTCTTTCAAACATTCTTTTGGGATTACTATATTTCCTTCTTTAAAATTGCCCTCTAACCAGTCTTTAAAGACAAAACATTCTTCAACCTTGTGTCTGAGCATTCTATGATAAGGACAATAATTGGGATTGTCCTTCATGTCGACTTCTGCTGGCCTTTTTGTTTCTGGTAGCTTAAATTCTAGTACTTTAAGCAGGCTACGAAATATTTTGCTGGCAGCCTTAGTTTTAAATGGATATTCTTTATTTATTCTTTCAGCCATCATTTTCTTATATGTCGGTAGTGGAATTGGTTGTTGAAGTTGTAGTTGAGAAGAGGAGGGTTGTTATGATGATTGGTTTTTTCATTGTTGTTTCTTTTGTTTAGGTTGAATTTGCATCACTTGTTTACCTTTTTCTACAACATTTCCCGGATTCTTTTCAAATGTCTTGACAATTTTTTTTTCTATTTAGTCTTTTCCGTTACACTCATTTGCTTTGCTTCTTCTTGAAGGTTGGCAGCATTACTGAGTAATTTTTTAAATGTCTTTATTATAAATCCTTTAAGCATGAATGCTATAGGACCATGAATATTATTAAGAAATATTTCAACGACATGTTGTTCTTGAAGTTGTGGTTCACATTTCATGCTTAGATTTCTCCAGCGTAAAATATTATCCACTAAACTTTCTCCTGGTTTTTGTTTTTCTACTACCAAGTCACCAACTGTAGTATGATGTTGTGCTCTAGCAAAGCGTTGAATAAAGAGGCTTTCAAGCTCTACAAAATTTTTAACAGATCCATTAGTAAGTTTAGCATACCAGTCAAAGGCAACTCTCGTGAGACTATTAACAAATTGACGGAATAGATGAGCGTCACTTCCCCCCGCATTACAGCAGTTTTCTGTAAAATGTGGTAAAGGTTGTCGGGGATTACCTGTTCCATCAAACATTTTAAAGACAGGAGGAACAAAACCTTTAGGGTACTGTATAGAATCAAATTCCTCTAGATATGGTCTACCCTTTGGAATTAATGATCCGACCTTTACCTGAGCCTTTGTTTCTTTTATCTTTTGTTCCACGAGTTGTATGATATCTTTTTCTAGAATTCCACTATGAGGGGAATCCTTTTTCTTTTAAGTGCTTTCTTCAACATCTATTGGCTCTCCTTTGTCTTCTAAAATATGGATAGCCTCTGGTCTGATGACTTCAATGGCTGGAGAAGGATTTGTTTGTGGATGTTGTAATGTTGCTACCAACTCTTCTATTTTTTGCTCAAGTCGACTGATTTGTTCGTCTCATTGTCGTATAATTGCTCGTAATTCATTTGTTGCCTCCTCTTCAACTGATTCTCCTGCTAAGGAAGTAGACCGTGTTACTACAATATTAACACTGGCAACATTTTCATTTGAACTGTCAGAAGTATCTTTCTTTCCTTACACCGAGAATTGTTTGATATAATTTTTTAACTTTTTCAGTCTTTCTTCAAATGATTTTACAGATTGTTCTTTTCAAATTCCATCTTGTGAACTATCTGCAGGAGTGCTTGTAGCATCTGAATTTCTTTCAGACGATCTTCGTTTCCATACATTATTTCTTAGTATGGGATGAGATCCTCTAGGTAGTGTATTATCATATGAACGATCTTCATTTTGTAACATATGGACCAAATCTGTCATTTTAGTGGATGTATCTTCCACTTCGAACATTAGTTTGTCATATTTAGCTTTGTCTTTTGTAATTGTAACATGTCTGACTCTTGGCCCTAGCTGGAACTTTACTGGCACTCGAATACATTGATCTTCTATTGGAGATTGATAACCTATTTCATCATAAATAGAGTTTTATAGTGCTAGAATTCTCCTTTTCATTGTTTTAGAGACTGCACATCCCATTTTGTCCAACAATCGGGAAATTGAACATTTATTTTTTCGTGTTAATCTCTTAAACACTGAATATATAGCATGAATTGTGGGAGAACTCTTAGGTTGAGAGAAATTATCAGTGTATCCACCGGAATTGGAATATACTGATTCTGTTCTAAAAAGGAAGGGTTTCCAAAAATATTTTGTTGAAATTCAGGTGTTTCAAAATTATCATTTTTCGTTCCACTTTTTCTTCCTTTTAAACGAAGGAGTTCTATGAATATTTTTGGAAGAAGACTCAACTTCATATATAGATGGTGGTGGAATATCATCCTCGTCGTAGACTTGTTTTTCCTTCCAGTCAATTTGTCCTTTCATTTTTTCAAGTTTATTAGGTTCTTCAGGTGTATACTCAAGTAGGTCTTCTGTAAATTTCAAAAAATCTTCATAAGGTTGCAGATCAAATTCTTGAAAAGAGTTTATATCAGTTTGGTATGGATTATCTAATGCAAATTCTGTTTCACCAAAAAATCCATAATCATTCTGATAAAAGGAAAGGTCTTACACCATTGGTGTATCAAAATCTTGGTAATAAGAAAAGATTGAATTAGGAGAATCCATTGGAACTTTTCTGAAATTTTAGGAAAAACCAATATTATTGACTTATTTATAAACTGGGAATTTGTTTTAAAAGTTTGTAGTTCTTATTTGTTAAAGAACGAAATGTCAAATGAAAATAAATGATAACAAAAGATGAGACAAATGAAATTCTCCAGCGGAGTCGCCACTCTCTTGATGGAGATGAAAGAATGTCGATTGGTTTCATCGCCATCAATTTTCGATGTCATGTCAATGTCAAGGATTCACCACTCTGTTTAATATTGCCCTAATTTTATTTCAATAGATCCTATAAAGGAATTGAGGAATTTAGGGATAATAGGAAACACTAGAAAAGGATGTTTATGTTGATCCTTATAGAAGAAGACTCTAGAATACCATATCCTAAGATTTCTATATAAGGAAAATCATGAAGTTTTGATAACCAGAGATTTCTATCATGGGTTCTTTTAAATCTCCTATAGAAGCGAGCTTCTATAGTTAATTGCATCATAAAAAATTTCTAATTGTTTAAGAAAACATCTGATTAATGTTGATCATTTGTTTTCTAAAAAATTTTATTTTTAAGGAAATATGTACCCACTATCAATCCTGGATGTCATTTTGTCATATCAATTTTATGTTATCTTGGTTTATCAATTCTTTTTTTTTGTTGTTTGTCTTTTTTTAATGTTTTATCATCTTTGTGGCTATCCTAAAAGTTTCAGTTTTATTTTATTTTGTCATTTCATTTCATATTTTTGTTTTGTTGTTTGCCATTTTTATTTTGTCAAGGTTATTATTTTATTGTCCTAAAACTTTCAATGTCAATATTTTTTTTGTTTTAGGTTTTGTGACTATCCTAATTGTTTCAGTTTTATTTTATTTTTCGTCGTGATTCCATGTCTTCCTGCAAAACAGAGTTAGCACATCCTATAATATGCAAAGTAAATCTAAACGAAGTTAATGTCGTCGTTTCATTTTAGTTATCTTGCAAAACAGAGTTAGCACACCCTATAATATGCAAGGGAAATCTAAACTAAGCTAATGTCATCGTTTCGTTTTAGTTATCATGCAAAACAGAGTTAGCACACCCAATAATATACAAAAAAAATCTAACATTTATTCTTAATCTAAAAGAATGTTAGATTTATTGAGACTAAATCTAATAAATATTAGATTTATTTGAGTATTGATTTTAATTCAGTGTCTTTTGAATATTAAGTTCAAATTTTAACATTTTAGATTCAGTGTCGTTTGAATCTAAATGTGTTATATTTAATATTGATTTGAACTTAATGTAATATTAAATTTAATTTAGGTCAAATTTATTGATTTAGATCAAATTTAAATAAATTTGATTTGCGTTGAACTTAATTTAAAGATAAATTTGATTTAAGTCAAACATAATATTGAGTTAAGTTTGATTTATATCAAAATTTAATAAGTTTGATTTAGGTCAAACTTAATGTTGAATAAAATGAGATTTGGGTAAAATTTAATATTGAATTAACATTGATTTATATCAAACTTTATATTGAAATAAGTTTAATTTGGGTTAAACTTAATATTTAGTTAAGTTTGGTTTAATTCAAACTTATTATTTGATTTAAGTTAGGCTGAATCTAAACTTAAAATTGATTCAAGTTCAATATGGATTGAACTTAAATTTGTTTTGAGTTATATTCAGTTTAAGATCGACTTAAGTGCAGTGTTGATTAAACTTAAGTTTAACTTGAATTTGATTTATATTCAAATTAGATTGAACTTAAATTTAAGGTCATCTTAAATTCAATATTGGTTGAATTTAAATTTGATTTTATTTTATTTAGATTCAAGTTAGATTGAATCTAAATTTAAGATTGACTTAAGTTCAATATTGATTGAACTTAAGTTTGCTTTTAATTTAAGTTAGATTAAATTTGAGTTTGACTTAGATTTAAGTTAGGGTTGATCTTATAAAAAGGTTTAATGTTTGACTTAATTTTAAGTTGGGATTGGACTTAAGTGTATGTTGAAGTTAAGTTCATATATGTTGAACCTAAAAAGTTTAATGTATGACTTAGATTCAAATTGGATTTGAACCTAAGTATAGGTTAAGATTAGGTTCATGTATGTTGGACCTAAAGTTTAAGTTTGACTTAGGTTTAACTTGGGTTGAACCTAAGTATGTTTTAAAATTAGGTTCATGTATGTTGAACCTAAAGTATAAGTTTGACTTAGGTTTAACTTGGGTAGAAACTAAGTATGGGTTAAGGTTAGGTTCATGTATGTTGAACCTAAGGTTTAAGTTTAACTTAGGTTTAACTTGGGTAGGATCTAAGTGTATGTTGAAGTTAAGTTCATGTATGTTGAACCTAAAAGGTTTAATGTTTGACTTAGATTCAAATTGGAGTTGAACCTAAGTATAGGTTAAGATTAGGTTCATGTATGCTAAGTTTGACTTAGGTTTAGCTTGTGTTGAACCTAAGGTTTAAGTTTGACTAGGGTTTAACTTGGGTTAAACCTAAGTATAGGTTAAGGTTATTTAAGCCTAAGTAAGGTCTAGTTAAATTAGATTTAATTAGGGTTTAAAAGTTACTTAAATCTAATGTAAATAGAGCTTAAGGATTAATTAAGTCTAATTAGGTTAGACATAATTAGGTTTTAAAAGTTACTTAAGCCTAATGTAAGTTACTTAAGCCTAATGTAAGTAAAGCTTAAGATTAATTAGGTCTAGTTAGGTTATACTTAATTAGGGTTTAAAGGTTACTTAAGCCAAATGTAAGTAAAGCTTAAGGATTGAATAGGTTTAATAAAGGTTAAACCTAATTAAGATTTAAATGTTACTTAAGCCTAATGTAAGTAAAGCTTAAGGATTAATTAGGTTTAATAGGGGTTAAACCTAATTAGGATTTAAAGGTTACTTAAGCCTAATGTTAATAAATCTTAAGGATTATTAATAGGGGTTAAACCTAATTAGGATTTAAAGGTTACTTAAGCATAATGTAATTAAAGCTTAAGGATTAATTAGCTTTAATAGGGGTTAAACCTAATGAGGATTTAAAGGTTACTTAAGCCTAATGTAAGTGAAGCAGAAGGATTAATTAGGTTTAATAAGAGTTAAACCTAATTAGGATTTAAAGGTTACTTAAGCCTAATGTAAGTAAAGCTTAAGGATTAATTAGGTTTAATAGGGGTTAAACCTAATTAGGATTTAAAGGTTACTTAAGCCTAATGTAAGTAAAGCTTAAGGATTAATTAGGTTTAATAGGGTTTAAACCTAATTAGGATTTAAAGGTTACTTAAGCATAATGTAAGTAAATCTTAAGGATTAAATAAGTTTAATATGGGTTAAACCTAATTAGGATTTAAAGGTTACTTAAGCCTAATGTAAGTAAAGCTTAAGGATTAATTAGGTTTAATAGTGGTTAAACCTAATTAAGGTTTGTTTATTGTTAAACCTACTGTCTTTAAAGTTTAATATAAGTTTAAGGATATTTTAAACTTAATTAATATTTGTTTATTATTAAACCTAATGTCTTTAAGGTTTAATTATGATTTGTTTATTATTAAACCTAATGCATTTAAGGTTTAATTATGATTAATTAAGTTTAAAAGTTACTTAAACCTAATTAAAATTTGTTTTGTTTTAAATCCAATATTATTAGGGTTTAAAATTTTAACTAAGTCTTGGGTGGTTAGACTTAATTAATAAAATTTTAGGGTTTTCTTTTATTATCTTTTAATTAACAAATTTTAACCATAAATTAAGTTGTCATTTTAAATTTTAAAGAGGCTAAGATTTGTTATCTTAAGGTTCATATATGTATCCCTAAATCTCTTAACAAATTTCATATTTTATTTCCTTAATTTCACATTTTTTATATAGTTACAAAGTTCAATGGAAATTAGGAAATGTTATCTTAGGAAATTTTCCTAGTCATGGGAAAATCAGAGAATGTATATAATGATGTAAAGATCATTTTGTGAAAATTTCATAATTTTCTGACTTATAAATAATTTTTAATAATTAAAATACTTTGAGGAGTATTTAATTAATTAAAAATTAAATACAAATAAAAAATAAAAATTTTCAATTCCACATTGTAGTGCTCACTTTTCTGAGTTGAGGGATATTTTTAATTTATTTTTTTGATTTTTATATAAAAAGATATGAATTTTTTATTAATTTAAGGTTTAACTATATTATTTAAAACTAAAATTAAACAGAAAAAGCTGGGAATGTCGCGTGTCCTCGGAGCCTTCGAAAATGAGGTTAATCCCTTGTGGGGATCCGAACAGCAGAGCGACTGGGTTTTAGTCTCATCCGTCCATTGTAAAAACACGGGATCAGACAGCAAAGGGTCATCTCCCACATTTCTCCTGATCCCGCAGATCGTCCACACTTTAGGGACAATATGTCGCTCGATTCTTAATGAAATAGAGCGAGATTTGTTCCTACATGATTGTTATGAGCAGACGAACATATCCATATGAATATGTGGGGGTTTTGAATAAGTTTCTTTCATAAAGGCTGAAACTCAAATGCCATTAATGGGGAAAAACCATACCTTGGCCATAGTGTGCAAAACTCTGAGTTGGTTGCTTCGGATTGGTCTTCTAGGTTTCAGAAAGCTTCCAAAAACTTCAATTTGAGTTCAAATCAGGTCTATATATGATTTTGACCAAAAGAAGATCTGTTTGAGGAGGTTTGATAGAGGCCTTGGAAAGGGTTGGATTTTATTAGGATCTTCCTCTCTTGGTCCCTAATAGGTGTTAGAATAGTTAATTTGGGGTTATGTGAAGTTTGATTTCACAATTGGAAAGTGTCCTGGTTTAGACTCATTTGGGTGCTCTCGGGTCAGTCAAATTGAGAGGATATGGTGGGTTTGAGGGCCTGGTTTTGGTGGGGTTCAATTGCTTAGGTCCTAGGGAACAATTTTCGTGTTGAAACTTTCTTGATTTGAGCAGTATATGGAGTTTTGGAATTTCACCTCCCTCACTTCATTTTTAGCTCTCGGGTTAGCCTATTTTAAATGGTCAAATTGGTTTTGGGTACTGTTTTTGATTAGGTTATGGGCTAACCTAATTACTGAGGTCCTAAGCTAGGTTTTTGCTCTTGGAAGTGAGGGAATTTGGGCAGGGATCAAGTAGCTATCACTCTCTCTTCTCTTCTCAACAAGGCTTGGGTTGGGCTCTATTTTTAGCCATGGGGGGAAGTTTTGGATGATTTTGGGCTGAAGTAGGTTTATCTAGGGATGTTGCCAACCTTTTCCTTAATATCTTGAGGATAAGTTTCAGTTGAGGGAATGATGAATTTGGATTTTCTAAGCTTAGCCTTCATTGGAATTAACCATGGTAACGATTAAACCCCAATCTTGTCTTGCTCTCATTGGTTCCCTTATGAGGTGGATATGGCTGGTTACAATCAGTTAGATTTACCTTCTCTAAGTGATTCATATGTTTATTCAATGAAATAAGGGAGAGGAGGACACATATATTATTCATTCACCATGGCATGACAAGTAAGGTAGATGACTCATTTCATGCATAACCTCCTCATCATTTAATTTTGCCACGGATAAAGTTTAGTCCATACTAATTTCCTTTCTCATTGGATGCTTAGGGTGGTGACCAAAATAATCCTTAAGGTGGCTGGCCACCTCATCTCATGCAAATGAGTGAGTCATTAAGCAAGTTGAAGGAAAGATGACAGATATTTTCCTCACTCCATTATTTATGTCTTTTGTTCATGATGGTTTTTAACCTTGGTAGAGTTTTAACCTTATGTCTTGGTCTTTCTCCATTAGGTTAGGGAAGAGGTGCTTGCCACCTATGAAGTCATGTTACACCTCATCTTGAGAGGGGATGACACATAAGCTTAACCATCATGATAATATCATGATAACTCTTAATCTTAGTTAAAGCCGATGAGTTATGGGTTAGGTAATGTGTCATGATGGATTTAATGAGTTTTAGGTTACCCATTAGTGATTCCCTATAATTTAGATTTAAGTTTAAAACTTAATAAAGGGGTTGATGACATCATGTTTGATGTCATAAATTTAAATTCAATTTAGGATTTTTTTTTTATATAACTTCATTCCTAATTAATTTTATAATTAATTAGAAATATGTGGAATTATAATATTAACCCTTAAATTAATTAAAATGATTTTTAGGAATTTTTGTGTCACATATGATGGTATAGGTCAAAATGTCATTTTATGTCTTTCTTAATTTGATTTTTATTTTTATTAATTATGTCATTAATTTAAATTATTGGAAATTATTTCATTATTCAATTTATTAATTAAAATACATTTTAATTAATTAATTGATTAATTTTATGTCATTTTTAAGTTAAAGGTTTAAATTTGTCATGTCTTTAAATCTTTATATTTTAATTAATTAAGAATTAATTAAAATATTAAATATTCATTTTATTAATAAATTAATTAGCTAAAAATGATTTGATTAATCATTTGATTAATTTTATGTTTTTTTAAATTAAAGGTTTAAATTTGTCATGTATTTAAACACTTTTATTTTAATTAATTAATTAAAATATCAACTATTCATTTTATTGATCAATTAATTAACCAAAAAAATGATTTGATTAATCATTTGATTAATATTTATTATTTGTAGGTTAAAGGTTTAAACATTTGTAGTATTTTAAACCTTTAATCATATTTTTATTTTAATCAAATGAAAAATTAAATAAAATTTAAAATATTATTTTATTAATCAAGTAATTAATTAAAATGATTTAAAACTAATTATTTGACTAATTTTTATAGTCTTTATCATTTTTTGTTCAAAATTAGGTATTTTGGCCAAATTTGATAAAGGTTGACTATAGTTGACCCTGGTTGACCCTAGTTGACTTAGGTTGGTCAATTTGAGTCTAAAAATGTCAAATGTAACTTATCCAACCTTGTCATGGTTGGTTTAGCCATAGGGTTGATGGGTTTTGTCATTATGGGTTGGTTTGGTCATGTTGACCATTTTTAGGGTTTGGGTTAACCTAATGGTCAATGTGGTGACCTCTGGGTTAAAATTTAATTAATCTGATAAATTTCAAATTGATTCTGTTAATGTCTGTCTTTGAGATTAATTTTATAGTTAAAGGGGCATGTGTTAGCCATTTTTGACCAAATTTGACCTATTTAGGTCAGAGTTGATTAAAGTTGTATTATTAGTTATGTGATGTCTTGAATTGATCAAATAAGTCATATTTGACCATTTCAGCATGTTGGTTGACTTGGAGATCAATGGTTGATCAATGAGTCAAAAACTAATTGATTTGTCCAAAGTTATTTTCTGGGTCAAAAGTTGACCAATTGGGTCAATAATTGGTCATTTTGTCAATAATTGATCATTGGGTAAAAAATTGATCAGTTTCATCAAAGTTGATTTTTTTGGGTCAAGGATTGACCTTTAGGGTTAGTAGGGTTGGTCATTGGGTCAAGATTGAGCATTTTGACCAAAGTTGATTATTTTTGGGTCAAGGGTTGACCTATCATAAAAATGAGATCAACAGTTTCCTCAAGCAACCTTTTAAAATTTGGCCAAATATATTGAATCTAGTTCAAAATCGGGATAGGGCACTGTCCGACGCTGTTAGGAGCATCGTTCGACACATTATTCTGCCAAAAACGTCGTAACTCTCTGGAAACTGGCGATTTCCGTCGTTGGTGACAGCGCTGTTCGGTGCTAGTTCAATAAAATGCACTTTATCCTTTTTTGCTCCAAATTTGTTCTTTCTCGCTTCCTTTTGCTCCAAAGGTCTAAAATCATTTTACCTGCATGAAATCATCATAAATACATTCCTTTAAAGTGCAATATCATCCAAAACAGGTATGAAATGAATAGTAAAAAGCTATCAAATTTTTAGTGGATCAAGATCCCCCAAACTTAACTATTGCTTGTCCTCAAGTAACTTTAGTTAATACATAAAATTATGATCCACTACAATGAACATTTTTTCTAGAATACCATAATTTTGATTTAGATAAATACAATAGTAAATTTTTTAGAAAGATCTTTGAATAATTCAAGTAAATTCTGCAGGTGTAAGAATATCTAGTAAACAAGTCTAAAAGTTATAGCTTTCTATTCATTTCAAAAATGACTGTAGATTGTCCTTTTAAGGCACTTAAAAGGATTACATGAAAAAAAGTTTATGAGAACACTACTAGTAAAGATGCTAATCCATGCATATAAGTTCAGGAAAGTAATTAAGTTTTTCCCTTTAGGTTGGTCCAAGTGAAGCCAATTTTTGATTGGGCATCTCCTCATGCTTCTCCTCACTTCTTTTTTTCTTTTCTTTTCTTTTGATTTTTGCTTTTCTTTTCTTTTCTTTTGCTTTTTTTCTTTTCTTTTCAGTGAGAATTACTATATCTGGATAGCCTTTAATGATTTTGAACTTCACATTTCTCACCTTTAATTTGAAACTTACCACATTCCTTTACCTTATAGGCATTTCTCTAGCTTATTAATGATTTATCATAGAGTCTCAATCCTTCTCTATCACATAAAATTTTAAGATTATTAATATTTCAAACATATAGTTTTTTACTTTGAATAATTGATTATAGTCCTATAATTTTTATATCAAATATCTTACATTACAAAATTACTTTTCATTACCAAATACTTTCATTCAATTTTATAACATACTTAAATAAAATCAAAATACATTTATCTGAAATTGAGTTCTATTATAGGAAATAATGTTACTAATTTTTTAAAGTAATTTTAAATGAGAACAATTAACAGTTAATTCTTTCCCTTCCCCAAACTTAGATTTTTTAATATAATTAACATGGAAGAAAGAAAAAGATCTAAATATATAACTCATACCTCAATATGTTGGGCTTTTCATACATTTGAGTTTAAGCAGGTTTTTCTTCATAAAGTAGAACAGTAGACCTGAAATAATTAAGAAGCATTTTTATACATGACATGTCTAAAAGATGCTTGATTTTTCATATACATTTTCTGCTTAATTTTAATGATATTGCACTTTAAAAGAAGGTATTTTGTATGTTTTTTGGTTTTAGGTACAAAAAATGGTGATTGGAGTAAAAGGAAGAAAAAACGGTGCAATTTGGAGCAAAAACGAGCAAGAAATTAAATTTTGCCCTGACACCTTTTGATAAGTCTTTCTATTCTTAAACTCTTTAACACTTCTTGCATATTTTTGAATGAGATTACACTTTATAAAAAGGTTATTTTTATGCTTATTTTGTAGGGCTATCTGTTAGGAATGCAACGCAACAGAGCGAATCAGAGCTAAAACGGTGGAGCTGCGTAGCAGTCTGCTCGCCGACGGCACCCTCAAGGGCGCCAACGATGAGATTTTCCCAAGAAGACAAAAAAATGATAGAAAAGCTCGACGACATGGCCCTCGAGCCCGCCGACAGTGCCCGAGACGACTATGAACCGATTTTTTGCGATTTTAGGCGGAAATTCAATGTATTTGGACGCTTTTTTGAAGAGGTGCTTAAGGGAACTCTTAGAAACTCGTCCATACTCTTTAAATTAGTGATTTTAGGTTAGAAAAGAGGAGAGAAAGGTTAGAAAAGAGAGTGAAATGTTAGGAAAAACTTGGAGAATGTTTAGGGTTCTTAGATTAGGAGTACAAATGTAGATTTCTACCATTTTGGAGAGATTGGAGAGGAGATGTTGAGAGAATTTGTAAGGAATTGAACTAGCAATACATGGATTGACGGGAGACTTTGTGGGAGAGATCTTCATCTTTATTTCAAAGGGAAAAAGCTAAGTATTTTTCTTCATTATCTTATGAATTTGTAAACACTTACCTAGTGGATTTGCTTTAGTTAAATGAAGTTTTCATTGTGTTTTCTTCATGCATTGTGACGTATCCTCTTACACTTTCTTCTTCTTTGGAAATAGTGGCATGAGAAGATTATGCCATTCTTTTCCTTTTACTTTTCTTATGTAATGAGTAGAATTCATGTGTAGGATGTTGAGATACATGCTAGAAGAAGTTTTATATATAAATGTGATGGTTTTTACTTGCACTTGATTTACATTGCAATTGAGTCCCGTTGTAATGTTAAAATTCATTGTGAAAACATACTATTCGAGAGAGTTATGCTTTCTACAGCTAAGTACAAACCACATTCAAATTCCATGGATGGTGAAGTTTATGGGGATTAAATGCAAATAAATAGGGAAACATAATTATTGGACGTAGAAGTGGAGATTTTAGAGTGACAGAGTAAAATCCCCAATTCGGTCTTATTGTTTGAGTACTGAAGCGGAGATGTTAGCCCTCAGGTGAGGGGAATGTGAGAGCTCCGAAGTGAGAGCCGGTATCCTCCCTACCTAGCCACATATTCAGTAAACAAGCATATGATTAGTCAATGTTCTTTATGCCTGGACCAAAGGGTAAAGAATATGATTGCTTCTATTTGGCACATACAATAGTTAATGCATCTCATTCCTATACATTATCAATTTCATTACGTAAGAATAATAGTTTTTAGTCTCTAAAAATTCTCTAAACCAGTTCATCTAAAAAGGGTTGTCATTAGAATTAACTTTTGCATTTAGGAGTAGTTGCTAGATAAAACATCATTTTAATCGATATTCCAAACTAAGGAGTAATTGTAGTATACTAGAATTTGAATAAGGAACTTTTATCTCGCTTCCATGTGGGATCGATAACCAGGACTCTACTAGAGTCTTGTATTACATGAATGATATGTATACTTGCGTTGATATAAGTGACTTTATTATTAACTAATTGCACTCATTTTTATGACCACAAAAAGTTGGGGTCAAGTTTTTGGCGTCGTTGCCGGGGAAGCTTCGGTAAGAACTTTAGGAGAATTTCAGTTAAATTAATTAGGTTGAGACTTGGAAAACTGTAGTGTTGTAAAAACTATTTCTTTGTGAAAAGTGTTTTTATATGAGAAAGTGTTGTGAAAAAAAAAATTTGTTTGTGTGAAAAATAAGGTGTTCATGAAAATATTTTGTTGTTTTAAAAATATTTCATCTATTATTTGTTTAATTATTAATGTAGTGTTTGTTGTGTTACGTATGCAAAACAAAGGATCTGCAGGAATTGTGCCTTATGATTCTGAGTTTGAAAAAAAATTAAAAATAAAAATACAAAAAGGACTCGAAAAACTAGAAATGAAAATGTAAACTTTCAAGATAATAACTTGGAAAATCGTCATACTTCATTGAGGGATTACCAAAATCCTACGACAGATGAAATTCACTCAAATATACAAAATCCAGTCGTAGAAGCTGATTCGTTTGAAATAAATCATGAGATTATCCAACTGGTGCAGTACAATCAGTTTGGGGGAACTCCTTTGGAGGATCCCTATTTACACTTATCAAATTTTCTAAAACTTTGTGCTACATTTCGTTATAATGGTATGTCAGACGATGCTATTAGACTAAGGTTTTTTCCTTTCTCACTAAGGGATAAGGCTAAAATGTGGTTATACTCACTAGAACCTGGCTCTATTAAAAGTTGAGAGGAGTTAACTTAGAAATTTCTAGCTAAGTATTTTCCACCTCAAGGACTACTAAACTTAGAAACAATATAATCTCATTTTTTCAATATGAAGGAGAATCAATATACGAAACCTGGGAAAGATTTAAAGAACTCCTAAGAAAGTGTCCACACCATGCTCTGCCCGATTGGTTAATCATTCAAACTTTTTATAATGGGTTAGTCGGACTTTTTATACGAAGCCTGGTGGCAGCGCCGCTAGGCGCCAGTTCAAAAACTGGGCTTCCGACTTTCTTTTGTAATTTCAATCTTTTCAAGCCCGCTCTGATGTCTACATAGTTTAATTAAGCATTTAATAACATCCTAAAGCCTTGG
Organism: Papilionanthe hookeriana x Papilionanthe teres; assembly: GCA_022702705.1. Lineage (NCBI taxonomy): Eukaryota > Viridiplantae > Streptophyta > Magnoliopsida > Asparagales > Orchidaceae > Papilionanthe > Papilionanthe hookeriana x Papilionanthe teres. The sequence goes on along the minus strand of CM040430.1, from coordinate 65,557,267 downwards.
CAAATGATATTTTTTAACACAAACAACACATAACATTAATTTTATGTATAAAATCAATGAGTCATACACATACACGCACACTAAACATTACACATTTTCAAGCCATATAATCTTAAATTCAGTGTCAGACACAACCACAACACAATCATGCTGAGAACTAAACAAACAAGCATGTCTAAATATAACATTCAAGCCAAATAAAGTAAAGTAAAGCAAAGCAAAGCAATCTGATACACAAATATAGAAATACAATCATCAAGTTTCATTCTTCCTCCAAACTATCATCAATTCTAAGACCTCCCGTCGATTGAGCATGAATAAATAAATTGTAGAATGGACGAAACGAAAATACTTCAGTAGAAATCTCTTCAATCAAACATTTTCTTCTCATCAATCATGTCAAACTTCCTTCAAGATATCTAGAATGATTAAAATTCTCCTTCATTCTCAAATCCAGATGATCAAAGAAATCAGAAAAATTATTGATTGCATTCATTGGATGTTGTACTTTCTTCTCCAATTTCTTGATTTTCTTCAAAATGATCTATGAACTTTTAGGAAAATAAGGAGGAATGGGTGCTGACCTTTGAGATTGTTAATCTTCAATAATGCTCATATCATTCATATCACCAATTTCCTAGTTATTATATGCATATGTTAGTTTTATAGGCTTCCAAGGTAGAAGTACTCTTTCTCAGTTCTCATATGGCACTTGTGATTGACTGCAGAAGAGAAATATGGTGGAAGGATTTCCAAACCCATACTTTGATCCATGAACGATCAATGCCAAAACAAACTTAAAAATTATCAAACCAACATCGATAGTCATTCCCATTTGAATACAATAATTCAGAATAGCGCACTCCTTAGTTACCTTACTGATTTTCATTGTTGGGAAAAATTTTGCACACATGAAGTATTGTAAGTGTTTCAACATAGGATTTTACAGTGTGGTTGAGAAACTTACATACCTAATATCTCTTATCTCCCATTCATCACTTTCATCCTTCAGATATCTGTATATATCATTCATATTGTCCTTCCTCGTGGAAAAATTTGAATAGTGGCAGATTGACACATTCTCGATCATGTATTAATCATTAATCTTTGCAGAGTAAATGTGACAAACCTACCTTGCACATAAACTGATCATTGGTTGATTCAATGAAGATTTGCATAAAACTCCTTCACAACCGAAACAACTACAGCGGTAGTAGTATAAAATAGTACTTTCCAACGTCTACGAACTATAATTTCATCAAATCTAGTCGTAGGCAAATTCATAACTCTATTTACAAAGCCTCACACCTTAATAAATCTCATTTTTGAGATCTTTTTGTTGAAAAGTCGCTGCGCCTCGAAACTTATGAGCTCTCTATTGCTGAGCACTTGAAATCTTTTGAGTTTCCATTGAATCAAAATCCAGTTGGGTAAGAATTTGGGTCTTCCTCTTCGTTCCTTTGGAAGTTCCAACGACTAGGGCGGTTTTTGGGAATTCTAATAGAGGATTTACAGCTTAGAACTGCCAAAACTCAGATTTTAAAGACGAGAAACATTTTTCTGAACAATGGCGCAATTCGGCGCTGATAGCAGCGCCGTTCAGCGCTAGTTTAAATTCGCCAAACGTAACATCGTTAAATTTTTTTCCAAATTTCGATTTCATTCATTTCTTAAATGTTATTAATGATAATTAATGAAGAAAAAGACTTAATTAAGTAACAAACAAACACAAATAACATATAAAACAATGTACACACTCAATAACTGTTGGTTTCCTCCCATAAAGCGCTTAGTTTAACGTCATCAGCCCTTCATAACTTTTAATTATTCAGGTTGATCCAATATTAAAACCTCTTTAAAATGAGGTCTATTGCCTGCAAATTATGGTTTTAATCTTTGGTCATTAACTTTGAATATTCTTCTAGATTTAGGGTCTTCGATAATCACAGTTCCAAACTGATATACTTTTACGACAATGAAAGGTCCCGTCAATTAGATTTCAGTTTCCGAGGAAAAAATTTTAATCTTGCATTGTATAATAAAACTTTTTGTCCTGGTTAAAATTTCTTTTTGACAATCTTCCGATCATGCCATATTTTTCTTCTTTCCTTATATATTTTAACATTATCATATGATTCATTTCAGATTTCTTCCAATTCATTCAATTGCAATAGTGTCTTCTCACTAGCATCTTTCAAATTAAAATGTAGTTTTTGTATTGCCCAATATGCTTTATATTCTAATTCAACTAGTAAGTGACAGGTTTTTCCAAAGAGTAGTCTGTAAGGGGACATTTCTATAAGAGTTTTATAAGCAGTTTTTTATGCCCATAAAGAAGTATCTAATCAAGTAGACCAATCCAATTTCTCAGGATTAATGACTTTCTCTAGAGTTCGTTTGATTTCACGATTAGATACCTCTACTAAACCATTAGTTTAGGGATGATAAGCTGTAGAGATTCTATGCATAATGTTATATTTTTCCACCAATCTCTGAATCAGATTATTCATAAGATGGGATCTTCCATCAGTGATGATTACTCTAGGCATTCCATATCTTGTGAAAATATTTTTCATTAAAAACCTCAAAACACTTTTAGCAACACACCTAGGTAAAGTTATTGCCTCAATCCATTTTGATACATATTCAATAGTAATCAGTATATATATATTTCCGAATGAAGGCATAAATGGTCCCACAAAATAATGTATAAAAAATTTCAACTTCCAGAGTAAAATTAAGAGGCATTTCATTTTTTCTAGATATATTGTCTATTCTCTGACATCGATCTTAAGTTTTGATAAATTTATAAATATCTCTGAAAAGAGTAGGCCAATAAAGTCCAGATCGCAAAATCTTTTGTGCAGTTCTATCAATTTCAAAATGTCCTCCAAATTCAGAATCACGACATTCTCGAAAAAATTTTTTAGTTTCTTCATAAGGCACACATCTCCTAATAATAAGATCTTTACATTGCTTGAACAGGTAAGGATCATTCCAGAAATAAAATTTAGCATCATGCTTAAATTTTTTATGTTGTTGCATTGTTAAATCAGGTGATAAAATATTAATAACGATGTAGTTCAAAATATTAGCATACCACGGTAAATTTCTTTCAATAATATTATATAATTGTTCACCAGGAGAAGTTTCAGTAATTTCATATTCAAAATCAAACAAATTAGGTTGTTCAAATCTATATAAATTATCAGCCATTTGATTATCAACCGCTTTTCTATAAATGATCTCAAAATAAAATTCTTGCATTAAAAGCATCCATCGAATCAGTCTTGGTTTTGCATCCTTCTTTTGCATTAAATATTTAATAGCTGAATGATCAGTATGCACTATACATTTAGCTCCGATTAAGTAAGATCTAAACTTTTCAAATGCATATACAATCACTAATAACTTTCTTTCAGTAGTAGTGTAATTAATTTGAGTAGCAGTAAGAGTCTTACTATCATAGTATATAACTTTAAACATTTTGTCATGTCTTTGCCCTAAAACAACTCCAATAGCATAATCGCTACCATCACACATTAATTCAAATGGTTTCTCCCAGTTAGGTGAAACTATTATAAGTGCAGCAATTAATTTTTCCTTTAATAGATCGAAAGATTTCAAACATTCATCGATAAAATCAAACTTTCTATCATTTTCCAATAGTTGGCATAGAGGCTTCAAAATTTTTGAAAAGACATTGATATATCGCTTGTAGAATCCTACATGTCACAAAAAGCTTCTTACCCCTCTCACATTTGTTAGAGGTAGTAATTTTTCTATAACATGAATTTTCGCAAGATCTACTTCCATGACATATTCAGATACTTTATGCCCAAGCAAAATTCCTTCTACAACCATAAATTGACACTTTTCCCTATTTAGGACTAAATTTGTTCATTTGCGTACCTTTAAAACTTTTTCTAAGTTGCATAGGCATGCATCAAATGAATCTCAAAATACTGAGAAATCATCAATAAACACTTCTATTCCATCATCAATTAATTTCCTAAATATGGGTGTCATACATCTTTGAAATGTTGTAGGTGCATTATATAATCCGAAGGGCATTCTTTTAAAAGCAAAAGTTCCCTAAGGGCTAGTAAATGTAGACTTCTCTTGATCCTCAAGAGCAATAGGTATTTAGTGATAACTGGTATATCCATCCAAAAAGTAATAATACTTGTGTCCTACAAGTCTGTCTAGCATTTGGTCTAAAAAGTGTAAAGGAAAGTGATTATTTCTGGTGGTGACATTTAGTTTTCTATAATCAAAACATATTCTCCAACCAGTAACTTGTCTTGTCGGTATAATTTCATCTCGATCATTTACATTAACAATCACTCCTCCATTCTTAGGAACACAATGAATTAGGCTCACCCAAACACTATCAGAAACAGGACATATAATTCCAACATCTAACCAATTTAAAATCTCTTTTTTAACAACTTCTTTCATTATTGGGTTCAGTCTCCTTTATAGATCAACTCTTAGTTTGTGTTGTTCATCCAATAAAATTTTGTGCATACGGATCGACGGATCGATTCCTTTAATATCGCCTATGGACCAACCAAAAGCCTTTTTGTATCTTTTAAGGTTTCCAAAAATTTTGGTTCTTGATATTCATTTAAATACAAAGATATAATGAATGGTAAGGTAGATGATTCTCCTAAAAACATATACTTTAAATGATTAGGAAGAATATTCAGTTCAAGTTTAGAGGGTTTAATGATAGGTGGAATCAAATTTTTATCTCCATTTTCCATAGTAACCAATCTTTCAAAATTTTCCTAAACAAAGTCTAACTTTTCATTTTTCATATCATCCAAATCATCTTCATTTTCACTTTCATTTTCATCCTCACATTCCAGATTTTCTTCAAATACTTCTTCAAAATAATCTTCTCTCAAATAATCGCAGACTTCCATTCGATAGCACTCATTAACTTTTTCAGTTGAAGGGTACTTCATAGATTTCAGAATGTTGAAAGTTACCTCTTGGTCATTAACTCTTATAGTTAATTCTCCTTTTTGGACATCGATTAAAGATCTCCTAGTATCAAGGAATGGTCTTCGCAAAATAATTGGAATTTCTTTATTTTCCTCCATATCTAATACAATAAAGTCCACAGAAAAGATAAATTTATCCACCTTTACTAATACATCTTCCACAACTCCTTCAGGATAAGTGATAGAACGATCAGCCAGTTGAAGAGTCACAGATGTAGGTGAAATTTCTCTTATTCCCAATCTTTTGAAATTTGATAAAGGCATAAGATTAATACTATCTCCAAGTTCACATAAAGCTCTTCCAAAAAATTTTTCACCTATAGCGCATGAGATAGTGAAACGACCTGGGTCTTTAAGTTTTTCAGGAAGCTTTTTCAGAATAATTGTACTACACTCATCGCTAAGCGCAACAGTCTCGTGGTCTTTAAACTTTCTTTTCTTTTTAAGTATATCATTCATCAACTTTGTATAATCAGACATCTGCTCTAATGCTTCAATAAAGAGAATATTAATAGTTAATTTCATAAGAATTTCCAAAAAAAATTCAAATGTATTATCCCTGTTCCGTTTTTTTTAGTCTTTGAGGAAAAGGAGGAGGTGATTTTTTAATAGTTTTCTTCATTGGTTCTAGCAGATATTCATTTGGATATATCTTATTAGAACATTTCTCAATGTTCACTTCCTCTCTTTCAAATTTGACTTCTTTTTGAACTCTTGGTTCCAATTCTTTTCAACTCCTTAACTGAATAGCCTTAATTTGCTCTTTGTTTAATCTTTCAGGTTAATCTCAGCATTGCTAGGAAGATTCCCAGAAGGTCTATTATTAAGTGCAGTAAAGATATGTCCCAATTGATTTTTAATGTTCTTCATCACAACGTTTTGAGCTTGAATATGATTACCTATATCCAAAAACATTTCTTCAGTAGACAACTTCTTTTTCTTAAATTGTTGATTACTATGTAAACCAGGAGTATAAGAAGGTCTAAAATTGGTATTTCCTTCGTTGTTCAGATTTCCAACTGGATTCATAAGATTGTTTCCCCATTGCGGGTTAACAAATGCATTGGTGTTATTCCAGTTGAAGTTCGGATGATTCCTCTAGCTAGAATTATAATAATTAGAATAAGGATTATTTACTTTATTATGTATCACATTCAAGGTTTCATAAGACATTTGAGAGTCTATCATCTGTCCTGATGAATGTTTTTCTAACACGGGTGGTGTTGGAGAATAATTCATTCCATATTGATCTATTTCCTTAGAAAGTGCAGCAATTTGAGAGACAATCATAATTTTCACATCAGAATCATGAATACAAGATACTCTCTTAGGATTTTAACCGCTCAAAGGGCCATTGAAAATTATTAGTAGCCACCTCTTCAATTAACAAATATGCGTCATCAAAATGTTTGGACAGTACTAATCCACCAGCAGCAGCATCAATAATCGATCTCAAAGATCCTACTAATCCATTATAAAAGGTTTGAATTATTAACCAATCAGGTAAAACATGGTGTGGACACTTCCTCAGAAGATCTTTAAATCTTCCCCAAGCTTCATATATGGATTCTCCATCAAACTGACTAAAAGATGTGATATCATTTCTCAACTTAGCAGTTCTGGAAGGAGGAAAATATTTTGACAGAAACTTTCTTTAAAGCTCTCCCCAAGTTCTAATAGATCTAGGTGCTAACGAATTTAACCACTGCTTAGCCTTATCCCTTAGTGAAAAAGGAAAAAGCATATGCCTAACAACATCGTTTGACACTCCATCATACTTAAAAGTAGCACATAGTTCTATAAATCTAACGAGATGTAAGTTAGGATCTTCAATAGGTGTTCCTCCAAATTGATTATCCTGTACCATTTGAATAATAGTAGGTTTAAGCACCAATGAATTAGCAACAACATCAGGATTTTGAATAGTTAGGTGAATTTCATCTACTATTAGATTAGCATAATCTTTTAAAGGTCTTGGTATATTTTCATTTTGATTGTTTAAATTGTTAGCCATTTTGTGAGGATTTACAGATTATTTTTGTTATTTTTGAATTTTTCTAATAGTACACTCTAATTCAGAATCATAAGGCACTAAACCTATAGATCCTATACTACGCATGCAGACACAATAAACACACACTAACAATAAACAGACACACACATAACTATGTCTTGTAATTCAAATATATGATTTCAAATACTACAAAAGTTAAATTTTAAAAATTACTTTTTCTTTTACCTTGCCTCCTCAGCAACGGTGCCAAAAACTTGGTGTGAATTTTTTAATTTGCAAAAATTAATGAACTCAGATTTAGCTTTATATATTAATTTAGATGACAATGATTCACACAATTAACGCAAGTATACGTATCGCTCTAGTAATACAGGGCTCTAGTGGGGTCCTGGAATATCGATCCCATAGGGAGGCTTTACTTTATGGCGTAGCATAAAATTCTCTTATCAAATATCAACACAATTGCAAGTGGTTTAATTCTAAAAGTAAAGACAAACAGGTTCAGTTACTATTTCTACCAAAGTACGTTCTAAACTCTAGCAAGTTAAAATAACACAAGACTAAATTTATAATAAAGTTCAGCTGCAAGAAAGAGTCTTCCTTCTTTCCATTCATAAAAACAGGTGGCTATGATTTAATCTCACTGGATCCACAGTTAAGAGTGCCACAACGGATCAAGCTCATTTCGATCAATCCAAGGACACACAACGCCATTTTGTTATTTTGGATTAGGTAAGGATTTAAGTAAATCATTTAAACCTTAAACTAATAAAAATTCATAACTTTGCACACAAAAATCACAAAAATAGAACAAAAATAACTTTGAACTCAGGGCAGTGAGAGGAACAATGTGGAATTAAAATCATGAATTGAGGACTTATATTTGATTTTTAATTGATTAAGTACTCTCTAGAGTATTTTAATTATTAAAAATTATTTATAAACTAGAAAAATATGAAATTTTGATGGATAAATCTCTAGGTCCTTAGGAACAATTTCTTATTTTGCCAAGGCTAGAAAAATTATCTAGGACAACATTTCCTAATTTCTATGAGATTTAGTACTTATTCTCAACAATAATTTTATGAATCAGAAAATAAGATAATTAAAGTGGAAATTGGTTAGAAATTAAGAGGGACAAATTTAAATGCTAAAATGAAAAACTCTAGGCTCTTGAAAATTTTAGATGACATTTTTTTATTAGGGTTAAAATTTCCAATAAAAACCCTAAAAACATCAAAAATAAAAAAATCACTTCATTTAATTCATGCCACAATGAGTTAAGTCAAATTTAAGTCCAAACATCAAATAGAATCAAACCAAAACATAATTAGATTTAATCCAACACTAGACCTAATTAAGCTTGTTAAACCTTAATCAAATTAGGTTTAATGTAAATCAAAATTAATTAGGTTTAATACATCAATTAGACCTAATTAAGCCATGTTAGACCTTAATCACATTAGTTTTAACTTAATAAACCCTAATCTGGTTAAAGACACCAATAAGACCTAATTAAACCAAGTTAGACCATAATCACATTAGGTTTAACTTAATAAACCCTAATTAGGTTTAATACATCAATTAGACCTAATTAAACAACGATAGACCTTAATTACATTAGGTTTAACTAAAGAAACTCTAATTAGGTCTATAACACCATTAAGACCTAATTAAACTAAGTTAGACCTTAATCACATTAGGTTTAACTTCGTAAACCCTAATTAGGTCTAAGACACAATTAAGACCTAATTAAACCAAGTTATAGCATAATCACATTAGGTTTAACTTAATAAAGCCTAAGTAGGTCTAAGACAGCATTAAGACCTAATTAAACCAAGTTATAACTTAATCACATTGGGTTTAACTTAATAAACCCTAAATAGGTCTTACTTATTAGACCTAATAAACTATTAAGTCTTACTTAAATTAGAATTAAACAATCCTAAACCTTAAATAGGTCTAACCCATTAGACATAATTAGACTATTAAGCCTTAACTACATTAGACTTATGACCTTAAACCCTACTTAGGCCTTACTTGTTAGACCAAATTAACTTTTAAGTCCTACTTAAATTTAACTTAAAAAAAACCCTAATTAGGTCTATCACATTAGAACTAATTAATCCATTATTCCTTAAGCCTTACTTTCATTAGGCTTAAACAATCTTAAACCCTATGTAAGTCTAACCATAATTAGACTTAATTAATCCTTATGCCTTACTTACATTAGGCTTAAACAATCTTAAACTCTAATTAAGTCTTCCCGAATTATACTTAATAAATCCTTAAGCCTTACTTACATTAGCTTAAAGAATCTTAAACCCTAATTAAGTCTAACTCTAGTTAGACTTAATTAATCCTTAAGCCTTATTTACATTAGGCTCAAACAAGCTTAAAGCATAATTAAGTCTAACTCTAATTAGACTCAATTAGTTCTTAAGCCTTACTTACATTGGGCTTAAAAAATCATAAACTATAATTAAGTCTGACCCTAATAAGACTTAATTAATCCTTAAGCCTTACTTACATTAGGCTTAAACAATCTCAAACCCTAATGAAGTCTAACCCTAATAAGACTTAATTAAACCTTAAGCCTTACATACATTAGGTTTAAACAATCTTAAACCCTATATAAGACTAACCCAAATTTGACATAATTAATCCTTAAGCATTACTTACATTAGGCTTAAACAATCTTAAACCCTAATTAAGTCTTACCCTAATTAGACTTTATTAATCCTTAAGCCTTACTTACATTAGGCTTAAACACTCTTGGACCCTAATTAATTCTAACCCTAATTACACTTAATTAATTCTTAAGCCTTACTTACAGTAGGATTATACACTCTTGGACCCTAATTAATTCTAACCCTAATTGGAGTTAATTAAACTTTAAGCCTTACTTACATTAGGCTTAAACAATCTTAAACCCTAATTAGACTTAATTACTCCTTAAGCCCTACTTACATTAGGCTTAAACAATCTTAAATCCTAATTAAGTCAAACCCTAATTAGACTTAATTAAACCTTAAGCCTTATTTATATTAGACTTAAACAATCTTAAACCCTAATTAAGTCTAACCCTAATCATGCTTAACCCTAATTATACTTAATTAATCTTTAAGTCTTACTTGAATTATGCTTAAATGATCTAAATCATGAGGTTCTACCCATATTGAACCTAACTCAACATTTCTAACTTAGGTTCAAACTAAATTGAACCTAAGTTAACTCAAACTTAGGTTCAACCTAAATTGAACCAAGGAATTAGGTTCAACCCATTTTGAACATAACTCAACATTTCTAACTTAGGTTAAACCTAAATTGAACCCACGTTAACCCAAACATTAGGTTCAATCCATGTTGAACCTAACTCAACATTTCTAACTTAGGTTCAACCTAAATTGAACCCAAGTGAACTCAAACATTAGGTTCAACCTATATTTAATCTAACTCAACATTTCTAACTTACGTTCAACCTATATTGAACCCATGTTAACTCAAACTTAAGTTTAACACATATTGAACTTAAGTCAACATTTCTAACTTATGTTTAACCTAAATTGAACCTAAGCATTAGGTTCAACCCATTGATCCCTGAATATTTATGCTTACATTTTGTACTTTATGTTTTTTTTCTCAATAATAATATCTATTTCTTTACAACGACACCAAAAACTTGATTCTGAAATAAATAAAAAATCAACTTCAATATTTTTTTGATATAGGATTCTACACAAGTATACTTATCGTTTATCAAGTAATATAAGACTTTATGATTAAGCCCCAAGATATCAAACCCACAGGGAAATATTCTTAAAATTTAATGAAAGCAAAAGAACAACTTTTTACTTTTCAAAATAATTTTGCAAGTTATGTTTTATAATTAAGAAGTTTAAATTATTTTTGCTAATTTTTGAGAAAAAGTAAAGTAAGCAACTAAAATTAACAAGACTATTAAATGATATGAAAACAAATGAGAATAAAATATCTTTTTCCTCTTTCAATGAATTAGTAATAGATATGAAATTTTTTTTGTGTAAGTATCAAAATTTGCTGTGCCAAATAGGAGTAGTTATATTCTTTACCTTTACTTGGTTCTATAAAGAACATAAATTAATATGATGTTTTGACATTATGTAGATGGGTTAGGCAGGGAAGATAATAGCTCTCACTCTATAGTTCTCTCTTTTTCCTCCACCTGGGAGCTAACATCTCATGAAAAAACTTAAAACATCAAACTAAATTGGGGGCTTTAGCCTGTCACACAAAAGTCCTCTAATTCTACACCCATTAAAAAGCATATCTCCCCATTGATTTTCACTCAACTATACGGACTATAATTCTACACCCATTAAATTGCTATTTGAGAAAATACTGCATTGGTTCTTACATGTTCTCACAATGAATTTTAACATATCAATTGGCCAAATAAAGAGGTAAATAAAATGCAAGTTAGTGGAATCATCAAAACTTCCTCTAACATTAAACATCTATACTTCACACAACTTCCTTCCATAATTTAAGTACTTCATCATTTGAAAAGAAAACGATAAAGAAAACTACTCAGAACTCATAGAGAAAACACAAGCACAATTTGATTTGAAAGTAGAAATCATAGTGAAAATATAACTAGTCTTACTTTAAAACTAAATGTAAAAATAAAAATAAAAACTTATCTGAAAATCTTCTCCACGAGACTCTTGAAGTTCTTCTGAAACTTTTACTTTCCACTTAATAACTCCTTAGGGGGTGGTGTCGAACTCTAAGGATTCACTCTCTTAAATTCTAATAAAAAACTATATTAAACTAAAGTGGAAAAGTAAAAAAGTATGCAAGAAAAAGACTCTCTTTCTTCCTCTTTCCCTTCAACCACTTCAAGCTTTTCTCCAACTTCTCCTGCTAATACTTCCTTTTAAAACTCTTCTTTTTTTCTGATCTTCAAGTCTTCACTTTTATATTTCCTCAAAAGTTGCTTTGGTGTCTCTTCAAATCATATTCAAATTCAAACTATCTACCTAAAGATGCATCTCTTCATTCGAATTTGTCGCGCAAAAGAAGTTAAGCATGTTTAAACCAAAAGTTACTTCAAACATCCCTTGGAAATGACACTAAATTTGATTTAATATGTCACTATTAACTGTCGTGCCTATGCGCCAGCCATCGGTGCTTAGGCGCCAGAGGATAATCTTGCACACCTTTTATTTTTGCCCCAAATTTGATCCTTTTTTCTCCTTTCATCACAACCAATCATTTTAATCATACTTGCAAGCAAAACATGAAAATAACTTCCATTAAAGTACAATATCATAAAAAATATGTATAAAAATGTGCATAAAAATACTATATATTTTAGGTGTATCAAAATCCCCCAAACGTAAAATGTTACTTATCCTCAAGTGACACTATAATCATATAAAAATTAAACATGTAAATTTTGTAAATGAGTTTCATTAGGATTGTTTCAAAATTTTATTCTAGAAATGAATTAGTCAGATTTAGAAAACAATTTTAGTAAATGAGACTAACTTAAAGTTTAGAAAGTTCTTAAGTAAAGGATCATGAAAAATATGAGTTCCTATTTAATTCATAAATACTTGTAGATTTTTTAAAATATAGCATTTAAACATTTTATTTTCTTCACTAAAAAATTTTTATTAGAAAATAATTTTACTTACAATATTATATTTTTATGTTTTAGGTTTTCTTAAAATTTATATTTTAAAAATTCAGGTTTGGAACCAATTTTTGATTAGACCCTTAAATCCTTAAGCTTCTCCTTCCTTTTTTTCTTAACATATTATTTTTTTACTCTTTTTCTTTTTCTTCTTCTTCTTTTTTTAGGCAATGATTACTATATCTGGATAGTCCTTTAATGATTTAAATTTGATCCTTCCATTTAATTAAAGGTTTGATATATATCATTCACTTAAAAATTATAATAATAGTGTTCAAAATTATTTTTCAACAAAAGAAATTTAAGTTTTGAAAAATATAAGTCAAAATTTCTATTTTTCCAAAAAATACAACATTTCCTCCTAAAGATTGTTTATCTATATTTAACATTTCTTTACTAAGAAAATTTTAACTTTAAGTTTTTTATCATTACTATAGTTTTTAATTAAATTTTCTTACACATTTCTATATTCAAAAATTTGCCCCCCCCCCTAATATAATTTCATATACATAATTATTTTCAATAAAAAAACAAATTTTATTTATAGTATTCTTGAGAACAAATAAAATTTTAGTTTTTGAAAATTGTTTTTAAATTCTTCCCAAACATTAAAATTTTAATTAAGATAAAACATTTAAGCATAAGAAATGATACATGGGTAAGAATTATAAACTAAAATAACATGCTTACAGGAATTTTCGTAACCTAAATATGCAAGTATAATGTTTAAAAATAGAAGCCAAAAGAAATCAAATTCAATTTTTTTTTAAATTTTCTTAAAATAGAAATTTCAAAGGACTTCTAAAGTAATGGAGGTGTTCAAAGCAAATACACACCAACTTAACATAACAAAAATCACAACAATACTAGAAAATGTATGGTAGCAAATCTTGAAAAGTTTAAACATGCAATTTAAATAGTGGTTTCTAATAGTGTCCAAAATTTTCGTAATTGTTTTTTTTGGAATTAAATTATAGACCACAAAAAGCACAATACACTTTATCTATATTAAAACATTTACTACAACAAACATATTACAACAATACAACACATAAATTATAACTATCACAAAATATCAATTCAACACAAATATATTTGAATATGCATAACAGAAATAATCCAAATATAAACCACACATATCAGAGTTCACAATAAAATACATCAAAAAATAAAAACTCTAAGCATCACAAAATAGAAATAAAAACATCACAGACTCAGCAATATCTATCTTAATCATCATCCTCAACATCATCGTCTCCCTCATTCCAATCTCTAGAAGGGACATATGAAATATAATAAGGATGAGGAGGCATCTCATTATTGTGGTCTCCTCTAACCAGTCTATCCATTTATTGTTGTTAATTATCCTCATACTCATCATGTTTCTGAATGTATCTCTCAATATTTTCCACCTTCTCATCTATATCCTTAACATGTTCTCTGGTTAGACTTAATTTTTCAAAATCTTCTGTAACAATCCAGTCTATGAACCAGCAAACTCTCCTGTAGATGATGATGCTTGCAAGGTAGAAGCACGAGATGTAGAAGCAGCAGAACTAGAAGCTCTAAAAGATCTTCCATTCCAGCCAAATTTTGAAAGCACAGTGTAAGTGTTCACATTTACACTGATAATAGGTCAAAGTGGTTGAAGGACCTCTTCCCAAGTTTCAAACTTAACACCAGACTACTCACAAATTGAATTAATCAGAGAAGGAAGTCCCATACCTGCAGTAGTAACAGCTCTGGCACAATTGACGATATAATAAAAAATAATAGCCTCGATGTCTATTGGCATTCCCTATTGAATATAATAATTTAGAAAAACTCTTTCTCTCGTAACATCTCTAACATGATTCTACTGTAATAACGTAGATGAGATAAAATATTGCCAAGCCTTGGAGGTGGCATTTAACTTTAAGGCTTGGAAATTTACTCTCCTGTCATTTGTAATTTTGCAAAGACCTCTTTCATCAGTCAGAAAAAAACATAATCTCATCTAATTCCTCTTCCCTAAGATGATAATTTACCTAATAACAAAATATTTCAAGAGGAAGTAGGTAAAAGCTATTGATTACCACAGGAGAAAAATCAAATTGTTGTCCTTGAACTATCACTAAATTTTCCTCTACTGCAGGTAAGATAGCATATAACTCTCTTACCACATAAACAAAAGCAACATCGGAGAAGCAACAATAATTTCTTCAATTTCATTAATCAATCATTTCATCAATATCTCCTTCTGGTTTACTAAAAATTCGCTAAGGAATCAACTTATGTGAGGACAACGCATTAACGTAATGATCCTCAGCTCAAGAACTGACGAACTTGTCTGAATCAAATCTATCATTCCCCTTCGAACGCTTCACTTTGGAGTGATTTCTAAAAATTGAAAAAATATTCATCATAAATTCCAAAATCAAACTAAACTTGCTAAACTCAACTTCTAAAGGCACAATCTACTTAATCCAAGCTATTCTTAAGCTTTTTCTCGAATTTTCACCATGAATATTGACTTTTAGATTTCATAAGAATGCTGGCGCTTATACGCCTAGGGATTGGCACTTAGGCCCCGAGGGTTTGGCGCTTAGACACTGACCCGACCCGCATTTACGCAGTAAATTTACTTCCAAAAGATTGCGAAAAGCTTAACCAGATTCATAAATAGTGGCTAGTGTTCAAAATCTTAAATGATATAAAAATTAGAAAATATTTTATACACTAGGGGTACTACGCAAGTATACATATCATTTCAAGTAATATAGGGCTTTTTTTTAAAACCTAGTATCGATCCCACAGAGAAGCGAGATAAAAGGTCCTTAGTCAAATTCTAGTCTACTATAATTTCCCCTTAGTTTGGAATGTCGATTAAAATGATATTTTCTCTAGCAATTACTCCAAAATGCAAGTGTTAAAAGTAAAGATAGTAACTATAACTAAATGCAAATATTAATTCTAAAGATAACCCTTTTTAGATGATATGGTTTGGAGAATTTTGTGATACTAAAAACTAATATTATTATGTAATGAAATGGATAATGTATAGGAATTAGATGCAATAAATATTGTATGTGCAATATAAGAGCAATCCTATTCTTTACCATTTGGTCTAGGCATAAAGAACATTGATTAATCCTATGCTTGTTTACTAAGTCCATGGCTAGACTGGGAGGATACCAGCTCTCACTTCGGAGCTCCCATGTTCCCCTAGCCTGAGGGCTAACATCTCTGCTTCAGTACTCAAACAATAGGACCAAATTGGGGATTTTAGTCCATAACTCTAAAATCTCCACTTCTACATCCAATAAATATATTTCCCTATTTATTTGCATTGAATCCCTATAAACTTAACCATCCATGGAATTTGAATGTGGTTTGTACTTAGTTTTAGAAAGCGTAACCCCCTCAGATCGTATGTTTTCACAACTAAATTTAACATTACAACAAGCCTTAATTGCAATGTAGATGAAGTGCAAGTAAAAACCATCACATTTATATATAAAACATCTTCTAGCATGTATCTCAACATCCTACACATGAATTATACTCATTACAAAAGAAAAGTAAAAGGAAAAGAATGACATAATCCTCTCATGCCACTATTTCCAAAGAAGAAGAAAGAGTAAGAGAGATACGTCATAAAGCACAAAGAAAACACAACGAAAAATTCAATTAACCAAAGAAAATCCACTAGATAAGTGCTTACAAAATCATAATATATTGAAAAACAATACTTAGGTTTTTCCTTTTGAAAGAAACATGAAGATCTCTGCCACAAATTCTCCCATTAATACATGCAATGCTAGTGCAATCCCTTGCAAATTCTGTCAAAATCTCTTCTCCAATCTCTCCAAAAAGGGTAGAAATCTACATTTCTACTCCTAATCTAAGAATCCTAAACAATCTCCAAGTTTTTCCTAATATTCCTCTTCACTTTTCTAACCTTCCTCCTCACTTTTCTAACATAAATTCACTAATTTAAAGAGTATGGATGAATTTCTAAGAGTTCTCTCAAGCACCCCTTCGAAAAAGCGTTCAAATACGTTGAATTTCAGCCCAAAACTGTTAAAAATCTGTCCATAGTCGTCTGGGATGCTGTGAGTGGGCTCGAGGGCGCTGTCGACGAGCTCTTTGGTCATTTTTGGCCTTCTCGGGAAAATCGCACCATCGGCGAGCTTGAGGGCGCCATTGGCAAGTATACTGCTGCGCAGGTCCACATTTTTGGTCCGTTTGGCTCTGTTTTAGCTCTAATTTGCCCCTTTTCTACTGCGTTGCGTTCCAAATAGATAGCCCTAAAAAATAAATATATAAACAACATTTATTTAAAGTATAATCTCATTCAAAAATATGCAAGAAGTGTAAAAGAGATTAAACATAAAAAGACTTATCAAAAGGTGTCAGTGAAAATTTCATTTCTTGTTCGTTTTTTCTCCAAATTGCACTGTTTTTACTTCTTTTTGCTCCAATCATCATTTCTTGTACCTAAAACCAAAAAAAACATATAAAATACCTTCCTTTAAAGTGCAATATCACAAAAAATGAGTAAAATTATATAGCAAAAACTATATATATTTTTAGTGGGTCAAATCCCTCAAACTTAACTGCTACTTGTCCTCAAGTAACACTATAACTTTAAAAATAAAATATGTTAACTTGTGGTTGTGGGTTTCAATAGAATTTCCTATAATTTCATCTAAGAAATATTATAGTATAAAATAGGAGAAATTCTAGTAAATCAACCTAGGACTAGAGTGTAAGAATATCTCATATTTAACTTAGGAATCTTGATTTTCTATTTATTTCAAAAGTTATTAAAAATTGTCAAACTAAAGATTCATAGAAAGTATAAAAACGGAATTTAAGCATTTATCTATACCAATTTAACCAATACCTTTTGAAACAAGAATAAGCTTAGGTTTGTTTTTAAGTCTTTTCATTTAAAAAGATTTAAGTGAAACCAACTTTTGATCAGGCTTCCCCTCAAGCTTCTCCTCACTTATTTAATTTTATTTTTTTCTTTCGGGATCATTTTAAATCCTTTTTTTTACTTTTTTTCTTTCGGGATCATTTTTAATCCCTTTTTTCACTCTTTTTTTAATGTAAGGATTACTATATTTGGATAGTCCTTTAATAATTTTTAATTTCACTATCCTCTCTCTAAAATCCAAAACTCAAAACTTTCCCTCACTTTTTATAAGTGTAAGTATTAGTTCAAAAAAAGTTTTCAATAAAGGCTCAATTCTCATTAAGTTTAAATCTAAGAATTTTAGCTTTTCAAATATTCAACTCGTTTATACCATAAATAACAAAATTATTTTCCCAATGTTTCCTACAAAATATCTTAACTCTAGAACAGTTTCTTCTCTAAGAATTTCAACTAAGTTATTTTTTTAACTTTCCTAAAATCGAAATTATAGTAACCTAAAGGTAACACCACATATTACAAGCCATTTAAAAAGTGATATCAAATTAAATACAGGCTATTAAGGACAAATAAAGTTACATTTTAAAAATTTTTCTTCCCTCCAAACTAAAATTTTAAAATATTTTGCAATTAATTCCATAAAATGTTGCAGGAAGAAAAAGTAAAAGTATCTACTTACTACTACAACATCCTATCAAATTCATATACATGCATAATTAGGATAGAATGACTGTAGGAGAAATTAAATCTAACCTAAAACATGCTTGTAATAAAATTACACTAAAAGGAAGTATTTTTACATTAAAATTTTATCTTTATTCCTACCCCCAAATTTAATTTTTAGCATATATAGCATTCAGTACAGAAAATATAAGTAGGAAGAAAAACAGTTTAGAAACCATTTACAAGTATTCATTAGGATAGAACAATATGCAGCAGAAAGTAATCTAAACTAATCATGCTAGAATGAAATTCACTAAATAAAAGTTTAACTAGCATAGCAGGTATCAGCAAGGGAATATAAAAATGTTCTTCAAGACCTAAATAAAGTTGTAACACGAACATAAACACACATATGATAAATGAGGTTAATTCTTCTTTTAACTCATCAAATCTCACTACCTTACCTCCAATTTCTAGCGGAATCACTACACTAGTAAATAAGGTACTTTTTAAAATGATTTTATATATTATAATTCTAAAGATAAGATTATCCCTGATAAATTGGTTTCCAGACACCAATCTCAGGCATCATCTAATCCCTATAATTATGCACCTCTAGCTGTTATAAATCGTAGTGTAAGATCATCCTAATTCTATTTATCAAATAGGTTCAAGACTCCTATCAAATGAAATCAAAGTTAGAGAAAGAAAGTAACAAAATTAAGATGGATCTATCACTGTTTAAATTCATAATGTCTCCTATAAAACTCAAGTTCAGTGAGACTCAAGTCATAGTGGATTCATCAATCCAACTACTACAAGAGAACATACAACTTTAACCATAATAAGAAGGCAAGGAATCACCTCCCTTATGTGACACAAAGTTCAAATCAAACAACTAACAATCCAAACATCTACCAATCAACAATCAAACTGATCAATCCACACTAAAGTAAACACAATACGACACTAACAATCATGACTCTCAAGCATACTAAATCAAAGCACACTGATAACTATGAGTTGCCTCCCATAAAGCACTTGGTTTAATGTCGCATACCAGACAAATGATTCCTCCTTGATCAAAATTCCAATTAAGTAATCCTCGATCAATCTCCTAAGCCTTTTAAGATCTAGAAATTCCTACAAAATTCTCAAATTGTAATTTTTCATTCAAGTCTTCTTTTTCAGATTGATTTATATCATTGTTCCTCATATTTCTTTCTAGATCCAATATTCTTCTATTGATTTTTTGAAATTGCATATTAATATCATCCTTGAAATTTAAAAGAAATGAATCTTTTTAAGATAATTCAAGATCTCCTAAATTTTGGATTAGATTCTGTCTAGATAATTCAGATTCAGGATCAAATTTCTCTATGTTACTCTTCTGTTTCAAATTATCTTCCAATTCTTCGATACTGAGTAAATGGTGGAGGTGGCCTTTCTATATCTATCTTAGTTGAGGAAATATGTTTTTCTGATTCCATAAGAATTTCTTCCATTGGTCTTTCAATATCCTTATCCTCTTTTCTCAACTCAATGTTCTTTTGAAATATATCCTTAAATTCTCTTTCAAGTCTTAGTTCAATAACTTTATCTTGTTCATCATTCAATTCAGATTTTTCTTGTGATTGAGTCGCATCTAAAGATATAAAGACTGGTTGTGTAAATGCATTCCTTAAATAGATAGGCTTTAAAATTATATGGGGGTACATCCATCTTAAGTTCATGAGAATTTTCAACAGATGGAATTAAAAGTTTACTATTTTTGGTAGCGTCCGTCATTTCACACCTCTCCTGAACATACATACAGTTTTGTTTAAATAACATTTTCAAAACATCATGAAAATCCATTCTAACTTCATCTGTTAACTTACTCTCAAAACTTTCTTGGAAATGGTCTTTACTTAGATAATCAATTTCATCCATCCAAAAACAATCATCATCTTTTCTCTTAGCTGGAAATTTCATCATCTTTAATACATCAAAAGTAACTTCATGGTCATTAATATTCATAGTCAACTCTCCTTTCTGCACATCTATCATAGCTTGTCCAGTAACAAGGAAGGGTCTCCCTAAAATAATTGGAATTTTTTTATCTTCCTCCATATCTAATATATTAAAGTCCAAAGGAAAGATAAATTTATCCACTTTAACAAGCATATTTTCTATAACTCCTTTTAAATAAATGATAGATCAATCAGCTAACAGAAGGATTACAGTAGAGGGAGAAATATCGACTAAACCTAACCTTCTAAATATAGATAGAGACATCACATTAATGCTCACTCCTAAATCACATAAAGCTTTTCCACATAATATTTTTTCCATATGCACAAGGAACTGTAAAGCTACAAGAACATTTAAGTTTCCGAGGAAAATTATTCTTAAATATAATGATCCCCGATAAATATAAGTGCTTACAAATATGATATGAAAATTGGCAATGGCGCCAAAAACTTGGTCCCGTCCTATAGATATATGTGCAACGGATGCCAGAAACTTGGTCCCTCTGGATAAATGCGTTGATGATTTAAGATATGAAAATAATGATTTTATAATATGGGATACTACGCAAATATACGTATCGTTTATCAAGTAATATAGGACTTTCTGATTAAGCCCTGAGATATCGAACCCACAGGGGAAATATGAAAATTTTAAAGGAATCAGAAAATTTTTTTTTACTTTTTTCTTATGGCTTTTGAATGTATATCTTGATTTTGAAAAGTTTTGAAAGTTGATTTATCTTTTAAAATTTTCTTAATAAAATGTTAAGCAATGAAATTAAAATTATAATAACTAATAACACTGGATGTAAAATACTATTAACTAGAATATCATTTTCTTTCCTTTTATGAAGTAGTAATAATCTTAAAGTATTGTTATGGAAGTATTCAAATTTTTGTTGTGATAGATAGAATCAAATGTGTTGTTTACCCTTACTTGGTTCTATAAAGAACATAAATTAATTTGAAATTTATATTATTTTGAACATGGTTAGGCAGAGAAGATACCAGTCTCTAACTCCAGAGTTCCCTCGATTCTCACCACCTGAGGGCTAACTTCTCATAACGAAACTCAAAAATTCAAACAAAATTAGGGTGTTTTAGCCTGTCACTCTAAAATCCTCTAATTTACTCGCTTACATAAAAATATCTTCTAATATTACATTCAATTATAAGGACTACAATTCTCACCATATAATTGCATGTGATTCCTACTAACTTTTATGAGACAATAACGCATTGGATCTTACATAATCTCAAGAAATTTTACAACTTAACAGGCCAAATTAAGAAGTAAACAAAGTTTTTAGAATCATTCTTCACAACTTCTTCCAACTTTTAAACACTTATACTTTCCCCAACAATTCTCTTTAAATTAATTACTTCTCCATTTAAGAAAGAAAAAGATAAAGTAAACTACTCAGAATTCATTGAGAAAATATAAAAACACATTGATTTGAAATTAAAAACAATAATAAGAAAAATAATAAATGAAAACAAGTATTAATAAACTAAATAAAAGTAAACACTTATCTGAAAATCCACTCCACAAGACTAAGGAAGTTCCTCTGAAACTTTGACTCTTCGCTAAACTACTCCTCAGAGCAAGTCTCCCAACTCTGTTGACTCAGAATACAGACTTTAGAATTCAATAAAAACTAAACTAAAAGAAATAAAAGAAGTGGGAAGAAAAATACTTCACTCCGACCCTTTTCTCCTTTCTACTCTCTACTCCAACTATAAAATAAAAACTCTTAAAAATGCAGTGGAAGAACAAAAGAAAGAAAGAAAGAAAGAAAGAACCCTTCAAAATGTAAAGGAAGAGTCTCTTAATCTTTCGTAAGACTCTCTTTAAATAGTAAACCAAATGGTGCCTTGGTGCCTTTTCAAAATGTGTCAAAATTCGATGTATCTACCAAGGAATTCACTCCTTCATTCAAACTTGCTTCCCAAAGGAAGTTATGGTAGTTAACACCAAGAGTTGCATCCCATCCCCTTTTAAATTGGTGCCAAATCCATTTGAAATTTGATTTTTAACTGTGGCGGCTAAGCGCCGGCCCAACGGCTCTTAGCCGCCAGTGCCAAATTTTTTATTTTTCATTTTTTTTGCTTCAAATTTGATCCGATTTCACACTTTTCATCATGACCATCCATTTTCATCATACCTGCAAGAAAAACACAAAACACCTTCCATTAAAGTGCAATTTCATTAAAAATAGGTATAAAAATGTGCATAAAATACTATATATTTTAGGTGTATCATATAGCACTGCACTCCTCGCTTAGTGCAACTTTCTCGTAATCCCTAATTTTCCTTTTCTTTTTTAATATCTCCTTCATAAACTTTGCATAACTTAACATCTGTTCCAAAGCTTCAGTGAAAGGAATATTTATCATGAAATTCTTAAGTACATTCATGGACTTTGAAAATTTTTTATCCAACTCATGTTGTCTAAGTCTTTGAGGAAATGGAGGTGGTGGTCTTTCCAAACTGATTTTAGTTGAAGATTTTAATTTTTACAGATCCTTAGAAACATGTTCTTCAGGCCTTTTATTTTCCTTTGTTTCTCTCACAACATCTTTCTTTTTTCTAACCACATCCTTTATCTCTCTTCCACTTTTTAATTGGACAGCTTCTACTTGTTCATTAGTGTTCTCTTTAGGGTTGATGTCAATGTTGTTAGGAAGTGTTCCTTGGGGTCTATTGCTAAGTGAATTAGCAATTTGTCCCAGTTGATTCTCTATGTTTATAATCGTAACATTTTGACATTGCAACTGGTTTCCCATTTGCAATACCACTTCTTCCATAGACATCTTCTTATCCTCAAATTGTTGATCATTGTTAGAGTTCGGTGGATATGAAGGTCTATAGTTTGTGTTCCCCTGATTATTCCAACTTCCATTAGGCTTTGCATAATTATTTTCCCATTTTTGGTTTCCACCATTAGTAATATGATTCCAATTAAATTTAGGATGGTTCTCCCAACATGGGTTGTAAATTTTAGAGTAAGGGTTGTTTATGGTATTTAAAGAATCATAAGATAAGTTAGAATCAGTCATATGCCCTAATTAACTTTCCTCACTTACTGGAGTGAGTTGAGGCTTGTTCATTCCAAATTGGTCCAACTTCCTTGATATTGCGACAACCTGATCTGCAAGAATTGTAATCACATCAGTAATATGAACACTGGCTCCCTTCTTAGGATTTACCATTGAAGATGGCCATTGAAATTCATTTATAGTCATTTTTTCAATTACCTTATACACTTCATCAAATGGTTTTGACATTAATGATCCACCAGCGGCAGCATCAATTATAGACCTAAGGGATCCTACCAACCCATTATAAAAAGTTTGAATAATTAACCAATCGAGCAGAGCATGGTGTGGACACTTTCTTAGGAGTTTCTTAAATCTTTCCCAGGCTTCATATATTGATTCCCCCGCATACTGACAAAATGAGATAATATTGTTTCTATGTTTAATAGTCCTTAAAGGTGGAAAATACTTAGCTAGGAATTCTGAGTTAACTCCTCTCAATTTTTAATAGACCCAGGTGCTAACAAGTATAACCACATTTTAGCCTTATCCCTTAGTGAGAAAGGAAAAAGCCATAGTCGAACAACATCGTTTGACATATCGTTATAACGAAATGCAGCACAAAGTTCTAGAAAATTTAATAAGTGTAAATAGGGATCCTCCAAAGGAGTTCCCCCAAACTGATTGTTCTGCACTAGTTGGATAATCTCAGGATTTATTTTAAATGAGTCAACTTCTACAACAGGATTTTGTATACTCGAGTGAATTTCATCTGTCGTAGGATTTACGTAATCCCTCAATGAAGTATGATGATTTTCCAAGTTATTTTCTTGAAAGTTTTTCATTTCAATTTCTAATTTTTCTAGTCCTTTTGTATTTTTGTTTTTTTATTTTTTTTAAACTCGGGATCATAAGACACAAGTCCCGCAGATCCTTTGTTTTGCATACACAACACAACAAATAATACATTAAAATTAAACAAATAATAGATGAAATATGTTCAACACAACAAAACATTTCTCAAAAACCTTATTTTTCACACAAACAATTTTTTCGTTTTTCACAACACTTCCTCATATAAAAAACTTTTCACACAAAAATTATTTTTACGACACTAAAGTTTTCCATTTCTAAGCCTAATTACTTCAACTAAAATTCTTCTAAAATTCTTACCGAAGCTTCCCCGGTAACGACGCCAAAAACTTGACCCGACCTGCAATTACGCAGTAAATTAACTTCTAAAAGATGGCTAAAAGTTTGATCCAATTTATAAATAATGGCTAGTGTGCAAAATCTTAAATGATATAAAAATTAGAAAATATTTTACACACTAGGGGTACTATGCAAGTATACGTTTCATTTCAAAAAATATAGAGCTTTCTTTTGAAACCCAGTATCAATCCCACAAAGAAGCGAGGTAAAAGGTCCTTAGTCAAATTCTAGTCTACTACAATTACTCCTTAGTTTGGAATGTCAATTAAAATGATGTTTTATCTAGCAACTGTTCCTAAATGCAAGTGTTAAATGTAAAGATAGTAACTATAACTAAATGCAAATATTAATTCTAAAAATAACCCTTTTTGGATGAATTGGTTTGAAGAATTTTGAGATACTAAAAACTACTATTCTTATGTAATGAAATTAATAATTTATAGGAATGAGATGCATTAAATATTGTATGTGCCAAATAAAAGCAATCATATTCTTTACCCTTTGGTCCAGGCATAAAGAACATTGACTAATCCTATGCTTGTTTACTGAATCTGTGGCTATGCTGGGAGGATACCGGCTCTCACTTCAAAGCTACCACATTCCCCTCGCCTGAGGGCTAACATCTCCGCTTTAGTAATCAAACAATAGGACCAAATTGGGGATTTTAGTCTGTCACTCAAAAATCTCCATTTCTACGTCCAATAATTATATTTCCCTATTTATTTGCATTCCATACCCATGAACTTCACCATCCTTAGCATTTGAATGTGGTTCGTACTTAGTTATAGAGAGCATAACCCTCTCGGATCATATGTTTTCACAACTAAAATTAACATTACAATAGACCTTAATTGCAATGTAAATGAAGTGCAAGTAAAAACTATCACATTTATGTATAAAACTTCTTCTAGCATGTATCTCAACATCCTACACATGAATTCTACTCATTACAAAAGAAAAGTAAAAGGAAAAGAATGACATAATCCTATCATGCCACTATTTCTAAAGAAAAAGAAAGAGTAAGAGAGATACGCTACAAAACATGAAGAAAACACAATGGAAACTTCATTTAACCAAATTAAATCCACTAGATAAGTGTTTAAAAAATCATAAGATAATGAAGAACGATACTTAAATTTTTCCTTTTGAAAGAAAGATGAAGATCTCTCCCACAAATTCTCCCATCGATCCATGCAATGCTAATGCAATCCCTTGTAAATTATATCAAAATCTCCTCTCCAATTTCTCCAAAAAGGTAGAAATCTACATTTCTACTCCTAATCTAAGAATCCTAAACATTCTTCAAATTTTCCCTAACATTCCTCTTCACTTTTCTACCCTTCATCCTCACTTTTCTAACTTAAATTCACTAATTTAAAAAGTATGGATGAATTTCTAAGAGTTCCCTCAAGCACCCCTTTGAAAAAGCGTCCAAATACGTTGAATTTCAGCCCAAAAGCGCTAAAAGTCGGTCCATAGTCGTCCGGGGCGCTATCGGCGGGCTCAAGGGCACTGTCGGCGAGCTTTTTGGTCATTTTTGGGCTTTCTCAGGAAAATCCCGCCTTCAGTGAGCTCGAGGGCGCCGTCAGCGAGCAGACTGCTGCGCAGCTCCACCGTTTTGCTCCATTTAGCTCCGTTTTAGCTCCGATTTGCCCCATTTCAATTGCGTAGAGTTCCTAACAGATAGCCCTACAAAACAATTATAAAAACAACCTTTCTTTAAAGTGTAATCTCATTCAAAAATTTGCAAGAATTTTAAAAGAGATTAAGCATAGAAAGACTTATCGAAAGGTGTCAGGGAAAAATTTCATTTCTTGCTCGTTTTTGCTCCAAATTGTATTGTTTTTTTCTTTTTTTTGCTCCAATCACCATTTATTGTACTTAAAAACAAAAAACATACAAAATACCTTCCTTTGAAGTGCAATATCACCAAAAATGAGTAAAATCATGTAGCAAAAACCATATATATTTTCAGTGGGTCAGGCGCTAGTGTGCAGATTTTGACAATTATGTTTTATCACATTAATATGCCTAGTTAATCACCCTTAAACCATTTAAATAGTTATTTCTACCCTGAACACACTTAAATACTCTAAAATCTTAGTTAAATATCAACCGATTAACACAAATTTCACTCACAAACATATATTTCATTAAAATCAAAATACTTAATACAACTAAAATTTCGATCCAAAATCCTTGGATGAAATTTTCCAAAATACAAGCTCCATACACATATAACTAAACAAAAAATCACATAATTAAGATGCAACACACTTAAAACACAAACACTAAATAAACATTGCAACAATCATAAACATTAAACATTAAACATAGATAACTAAATCACAAGACCACACAAGAATTTAAGTTCATTCTTCATTAGGTCGAATATGTCCCGAACCACCATTAGTTCCATTTGAACCATCTGGAATATAAATCTGATAAAACGGGCGATGGTTAAAAACTCTTACATCTTCTTCTTCTAACCATTTATTTTTCAGGTACATCGCTTTATCTGCTTCTTCCACATGACTTGTATAACAGAATTGCATTTTGAGTTGCCATCCAATGTGGGCTAAATGTGTGTTAGTTTAATTTACCTTTTCTTTGATTAAAGCCTTGTCAGCCTCGATCTTCGATATCTCTTCTGTGATTCCTTAAATAATAATGGCTAGAAAACCATTATATAACTCTTGCACATTCTCACAAATGAACTTCTTCTTGTTGGCTTCCTCTTTCTTCTAAACTTCGATCTCCCAAGAAAACATGTTGGCTGTCAAAATACTTTTTCTAAAGACTCAGAAGTGAAAAATAGAATTGGGGCAAGTATCTCTTAATTTTGGGACTTTTTATAGACTTGAGAAGTCTAAAAAACTGACCCTAGACGTGTTTTAACTCCTATGTAACACCCAAAACCACTTACCCATGATTTAGACTTCTAGTACCATATTTATCACGTTTTTTATAACTGTGGCGCCTAAGCTCCAACATCTGGCACATAAGCGCTAGTGCTCATTTTAACACAGGTCTGCTAAATGTCTAAATCCTTATTCTGACTCCTATAAGTCATCAATTAAGTCCAATAAACACCACTATATCATAAAAACTTTAAAATACCACCACATTTTTAAAATCAAAACAAACAAAAACACTCAAAGCGAACTTAAAGAAAGCACACCGATAAATATGGGTTACCTCCCACAAAGCACTTTGTTTAACATCTTCAGCCTGACATACCCAGAGCATATTTTGAGTGACCTAACATCTGATTATCATCAAATTTAGATTGATCAACTGAAAAGTAGGGTTTTAGTATATGACCGTTGACTTTGAATATTTAGTCTTGAATATTTAATACCCACAACTCCTTAGAAATAAACTTTCATCACAATAAATGGGCCCATCCACCTGGACTTAAGTTTTCCAGAAAATAATTTCAATCTAGCATTATATAACAAAACTTATTGTCTTGGATCAAGATTTTTAGTATGAATCTTTTGATCATGCCATAACTTTATCTTTTCTTAATAAATCTTAGCATTTTCAAAAGATTCATTCCTTATTTCTTCAAGCTCATTTAATTATAACAATCTCTTTTCACCAGCATCTTTCAAATTATACTTGAACTCTTTAATAACCCAATATGATTTATGCTAAACTTAAACTGGTAAATGACAATCTTTTCCAAAAATCAGCCTATATGGGGACATTCCTATCTGAGTTTTGTATGCAGTCCTGTAGGCCCACAAAGCATAATCCAGTTTAATTGACCAATCCTTCCTGTTTGGGTTAACATTCTTTTCCAATATTCATTTAATTTCATGATCGGATAATTCAACCAAACCACTAATGTAAGGATGATAAGCAGTAGCAATGCGATGGTTAATAAGATATTTCTTTACTAGCTGTTCCATAATCACAAATCTGTAAAATATATTCTTTCTTAAAATTTTACGACACTTTGAGCATCAAATCGAGGTAAAACAACAGCTTTAATCCATTTGGATACATAGTCTACTGCTATCAAAATGTATATATTTTTGAAAGATGGTATGAATGGTCCCATGAAATCTAATCCCTAAACGTCAAATATTTCAACTTCCAACATATAATTGAGGGGCATCTCATCTCTTCTAGAAATATTGTCTACCTGGGGACATCGATCACAATTTTTAATATAAGCATTAACATCCTTAAAAATTGTAGGCCAATAAAATCCAGATTTTAAGATTTTATATGTAGTTTTATCAACACAAAAATGTCCTCCATAATCAGAATTATGATATTATTGAATAATTTCATAAGTTTCTTCTAAAGGCACACATCTTAGAATAATCAGATCATTGCCTTATTTATATAAGAACTTGTCATCCCAAAAGTAAGTTTTAGCTTCAGATAAAAATTTCTTCCTCTCTTAGTATATCAAACCATAGGGTAAAATAACACTAACAATAAAGTTTACAATGTCGGTATACCACGGAACATGCTTCTCATCGATGGTGAACAATTTTTCATCATGAAAATGTTCATTAAATTTTTTTTCAATGCAGAGAGATTTTTTAAAATCAAGCATGGACAGATGATCAACAGTTTGATTATCAACACCCTTCCTATCTACTATTTCAAAATCAAATTCTTGTAAAAGAAGAATCCATATTATCAGTCTCAGTTTTACATCTATCTTTTTCATTAAATACTTAGTAGCAGAATGGTCAATATGCAAGATCCATCTAAAAATGTACAATTTTTTGTTCTAAATTTTATAATGATATTGCACTTTAAAGGTATATTTTCTTGTGTTCTTGGTTTTAGCTACATCAAATTGAAGAATTTGGAGTGATTGGAGCCAAAGGAACAAAAATGAAGCAAAAATAGTGTAATTTGGAGCCAAAACGTGCAAGGAAGAAAATTTTGACCTGACAAATTTTGATATGTTTTTTTATGCTTAATCTCGATTGTATTTATCACATATTTGAAAGAAATTACACTTTATTTTTAAATATATCTTGTAAGTATATCTGTTAGGAGTGAAACACAACTGAAATGAAGCAAAACGAAGTTGAAAAGGAGTCAAACGGAGCAAAACGGTGGAGCTACGCTCAGGGTGAAGCTACCAGACTGGCACTTAGGCGCCAGAAAATAGGCGGTGATGGCTTTTAACCTAACTTCTAGAAGAAACGTTAGATTTGGATGAATTTTGAAGTTTTATGATGTGTGTCTCTTGGGGAATTCATTGGGAATGATAAAATAGACTTTCTAGAAGATTTTGAGTCTATTAAAAGGAGTTACTATTGAAGAGACGTATCTTCTAGAGTGAAGAGGAACTTAAGGCACCTTTTGAAAGATTCATTGAATGTGGACTCTTTTTGAAGAGACACTTAAGCATCTCTTGGAAAATTATAATTAGGACTTGGAAACTCTTGAAGAAAAAGATTTAGAGAAGGGAGAGGAACTATTAGAAGAGGAGAAGAAGGCTTGGAGAAGAAGAATATCACTTGGGCATGAGCCCCAAGTGGGGCGACAAGGTGAGAGATTTCTTCTTTTCTTTTCGCTTTGTTCATGGAGAGGATTGTAAGGAGATTGCTTTTGCTATATAAGGGGAGTTTTATTTCCATTCAAAGATATGTATTTTCATTATATTTTGATTTAAATATAGTACTTTGTATGTGTGGTTTCAAAGACTTGTTTAATGAAAAGTTCTTATTATTTGTCCATGTGTAGTGAGTAGTCTACTTTACTCTTCCCTCTTACAATGAATTAGTATGCATGTGTAGGATATAGAATTGAGAAGAGTGAATATATTGTGATGATTTTACTTTATTTTTCATTTATATGTAAAGTTGATCAACTTGCATTTTAAAATCTATTGTGAGAACATGTAAGAATCAATGCAGTATTGTCTCAGTCAACTATTGGTAAGAATCATATGAGATTATATGGGTGAGAATGTAGTCCATATAATTGAGTGCAAAAAATAGGGAGAAATACTTTACTGGGTGTAAAATTAGAGCACTTTAGAGTGACAGGCTAAAGCCCTCAATTTGGTTTGGTGTTTAAAGTTTAAATATGAAATGTTAGCCCCCAGGTGGAGAGAGAAGAGGGAACTCTAGAGTGAGAGCTAGTATCTTCCATGCCTAACCCATCTTCAAGATTTCAAAGCATCAGATTAACCTAAGTTCTTTATAGAACCAAGTAAGGGTAAAAAATATAAATTCTCTTATTTGTCACAATCTCTCTCACTGCATGTTTTAGTTTTACACATGTCACTAATTTAATTACATGAGGAAGAGTACTTTTAATATATATAAACCTCACTTTCTGTTTTTCACCAAATATTTTAGTTTAGAAGTAGTATTGTAGTAATAATTGTATAATTTAATTAAAACCAAACCTTTATCGACCTTCCAAGTTTGGGCGTGTTATTGTAGACTAGAACATTTCTTGAAAGCTGATGTGATTTACCGCGATCTTCGTGGGATCTATATTCCGAGATTAATCAGAAAGCTATATATTACTTGATAACGAACGGTATACCTGCATAAAATGCCTACTATTTAAAAACATATTTGAAATCTTACTTTGATTTGGAGTCATGTTTTTGGCACTGTTATAAAGGAAAAAATTTAAACAAGAAAATTAAAGGATTAAACTCACATATATTGTAATCGGGGATCAAGTTTTTGGCGCTATTGCCGGGGATCGCAACGGTTGATCTTCACTTTTAGGAGGATTTTAGTTGCAATATTTAGTCTTAGACTTGGAAAATTGTAGTTTCATAAAACTGTTTTGTACGAAAAGTGTTTCTTGTATGAAAAAGTGTTGTAAAGAAACTGTTTGTGTAAAAAATAAGTTGTTTGTGAAAATGTTTTCTTGTGTTGAAATATTTTTTTTTAATTGTTAGTGTATTGTATGTTGTGTTATGTATGCAAACTAAAGGATCTGTAGGAATTGTGCCTTATAATCCTGAGTTAGAAAAAAGAATAAAATCAAATAACAAAAAGGACTTGAAAAACTAGAAATAGAAATAGAAAACATTCAAAATAATAAATTGGAAAATCATCATAAATCATTGAGAAATTATGTAAATCTTATGATAAGTGAAATTCACTCAAGTATACAAACCCTTATCATATTTGAACTAAATCTAGAGATGATACAACAGGTGCAGAACAACCAGCTTGGGAGAACTCCTTCGGAGGATCCCTATTTACACTTATCATATTTTCTAGAACTTTGTGCTACATTTCGTTATAACGGCATGTCAGATGATACTGTTAGACTAAGGCTTTTTTCTTCCTCATAAAGGGATAAGTTTAAAATGTGGTTATACTCATTAGCATCTCGTTCTATTAATAATTGAGATGAGTTAGCTCAAAAATTCCTAGTTAAGTATTTTCCAACTTCAAGAACTACTAAACTTAGAAATGATATTATTTCATTTTGTCAGTATGAAGGAGAATCAATATACGAAGCCTGGGAAAGATTTAAGGAACTCTTAAGAAAGTGTCCACACCATGATTTGCCAAATTAGTCAATCATTAAATCATTTTACAATGGGTTTGTAGGATCCCTTAGGTCTATAATTGACGCTGCCGCTGGTGGTTCATTTATGTCAAAACCATTTGATGAAGTGTATACATTAATTGAAAGAATGACTACAAATAAATTTTAATGGCCCTCTGCAAGAGTTATCCTAAAAAGGTAGCCAGTATTCATGATATAGATGTGATCTCAATTCTTGCATCTCAGGTTGTTGCAATATCATAGAAATTGGACCAATTTGGGATGAACTAGTCTGATTTACTCCAGTAAGTGAGGAAAGTTCATTAGGGCATATGATTATTTCTAATTTATCATATGCCACTTTAAATATCTTAAACAACCCATATTCTAACTTTTACAACCCAGGTTGGAAGAACCATGCTAATTTTAACTGGAATCATACTACTTGGGCTGGAACCAACAATGGGAATATAATCATGTAAATCCTAATGGCTGTTGGAATAATCAGGGGAACAAAAACTATAGACCTTCATATCTATTGAACTCTAACAATGATCATAGAAGATAAGAAGATGTCTGTAGAAAAAGTGGTATTGTAAATGGTAAACCAATTGCAAAGTTAAATGTTGCGCTTATAAACATAGAGAATCAATTGAGACAAATTGCTAATTCACTTAACAAAAGACCCCAAGGAACACTTCGTGGTAACACTGAGATCAACCTTATGAGAACACTAATAAACCCTGTCTAAGTCTTTGAATCAATTGATTAAGAAGTGGAAGAGAGATAGAGGATGTGGTTAGAAAAGATAAAGAAGTTGTGAGAGAAACAAAATAAATTAAAAGACCTAAAGAACATAATTCTAAGAATCTGGAAAAATTAATACCTCTAACTAAAATCAATTTAGAAAGACCACCACCTCTATTTCCTCAAAGGCTTAGACAGCATGAGTTGGATAAACAATTTTCAAAATTCCTGAAAGTACTTAAGAAGGTAACGATAAATATTCCTTTTATAGAAGCTTTGGAACTGATGCCAAGTTATGCAAGTATTATGAAGGAGATATTAAACAAGAAAAGGAAACTCAGGGTTTACGAGACAATTGCACTAAGTGAGGAGTGCAGTGCTATACTTCAGAAAAGCTTTCTCAGAAACTTAAAGATCCTTGTAGCTTGAAAATTTCTTGTGTAATTGGAAAATAATTATATGGAAATGCTTTAATTGATTTAACAGTGAGCATTAATGTGATGCCTCTACTTATATTTAAAAGGTTAGGTAGAGTTGATATTTCTCCCACTACTGTAACCCTTCAGTTAGGTGATGGATCTATCATTTATCCAAAAGGGGATATTGAAGATGTGCTTGTTAAAGTGGATAAATTTATCATTCCTTTGGACTTTATTGTATTAGATATGGAGGACGATAAAGATAATCCAATTATTTTTAGGAGACCTTTCCTTGTTAGTGGACAAGGTATGATAGATGTGAAAAAAGGAGAGTTGACTATGAATATTAATGACCAGGAAGTAATTTTTGTTGTATTAAAGACTATGAAATATCCAACCGAGAGAAAAAATGATGATTGTTTTTGGATGGATGAAAATGACTATCTAAGTAAAGACCATTTCCAAGAAAGTTTTGGGAGTAGGTTAACAGATGAGAATGAAATGAACTTTTATGATGAGTTAAAAAAATTTTTTATAAAAGGCTGTATGTATGTTCAGAAGAGGTGTCAAATGATGGACGTTACCAAAATAATATACTTTTAATTCCATGTGTTGAAAAATCTCATGAACTTAAGATGAATGTACCCACTACAATTTTAAAGCCTACCTATTTGGGAATTCATCTATACCACCAGTCTTTATATCTTTAAATTGAACTCAATCATAAAAAGAACCTGAATTGAATGATGAAATCAATAAAAGATCTCCTAAGAAAGAGTTATTCAAAATCACTGAATGAGATATTCCATGGTATACAGACAAAATGAATGAGATCCTAATGCTGGGGAAACCATAGTAAACATTGGATACATTGGGTCATCGATGTTAGACCAAGCGCTTCGTGGGATTCAACCCATGGTTATCATTGTTATATGTTTAGTGTAATTGTTGTTATGTTGGATTGGATAATAGTGAGATGTTGAACTTTAATACTTGTTTGATGTGTAAGAGTTGTTTGGATTAATGTTGTGAGGTTAAGCCTTGGTCTTGACTAAATTTGTAAATGACATCTGGTAGTAGCAGGCTGACGAGTCTGTTATGACTTATTTCAAAATCAGAGTTGAATATTACCTTGAAGCAGGTAGAGTTTGGACTTGGACCACTCCATATCAAATTTATTACTTCCTTTATCTGACTTTGTCTTTATTGGGTAAGTTCATGAACTTAATTTGTGAACAACATCTGGATGAACTGTACTACTTTTATTTACCAGATTTTGCATAACTTAGACTTAGAGTAAACCTGAAATCGGAAACATATGAGTTTTTGTAATAAGGGAATGCTAGTCCAACGGTGATAACCATATAAAAAATTTTATAATACACCCATATTATTAGTGTACTTTCTTTTGTTAGAAATTGATAGTAAGGAGGGGAAATGTGAGTAGAAGGGAGATCAAATTAACCTCAGTTGTTATTTTTTATGAAATCTGTGAGTCTATGTATTAGAGTTTGTGTGTCTATCTTTTTGTGTCAAGTTGAATGAGTCATTGGAGACAACACAACTTATCTTAATATTTTAAACTTGTTAGCAACCAACAATTTCATTATAAAGTTTAAAATGTGCTCCTATTTAATCTTCAGTTTGTACCTATTCTACAATTTAAAATTTCTTTATAGTGTTATGTCAAGCATGTTTAGGCTAGATTTACTTTCTACTGCAATATTCTACCAAGTTGCTATTTGTTGATATTTTTGTAGGATGTGTAGCAAATTGTAAAAGTGATTTCTAGCTGTCGCATATTTTTGTACTTCATTATTGCACATGTTTAAGCTTAAGTTTTGGGGAGGGGAAATAAAAATGTTTCAAATTTAAACCTTACTTGTTTTCAAAAATACTTCAAATAAATTTGTATATTATTTCTAATGATTATTGTTATGTCGTGTCATCTTAAGAATGTTAGAATTTTAGCTATAGAAATGGAGTAGGAAAGCTTAGTTGATATTTTTAGTGAAAAGGGTGAACCTAGAGTTAAGGATATTTAGTGAAGAATATTGAAAAATGAATTACTATCTTTAGTAGGAAGAAATGTATTTTTGGAATATTAAGGATTCTGAGAATTTTTATTTTCAAACATTTATGCCTCTTTTGAAAAGTATTTAAAAAAACTATATATCTCTTTAAGTAAAAGAAAGTAATAAGTTTTAACTTTAGAGGAGGATAGTGGAATACAAAATCATTTAAGGACTTCTCCAGATATAGTAATCATCAAATGTAAAAAAAAACTACAAAAAAAAATAAAAAAATGGATCAAAAAGATCCCGAAAAAGAAAAAAAATTGAGGAGAAGCTTGAGGAGGTCCTAATCAAAAATTGGTTTCACTTGAGTCTTTCTAGAGTAAGGAACTTAGTACAATCCTAAGCTTGATTTTTATACTTATATTAGTTAAATTATTTTTAAGTGAGTTCTTAAATCTAGCAAGTAAAGTTCATAGGATACGAAGTATGAAAAATCTGCATATTTTTTTGAATTAGATAGGAAAACCAATTCCTAAGTTTGATGATAAATATTTTTGCCCTAGGATAGCCTAATTCACTAGAAGTTCTTCTAAGTTGAACTATCACATTTTTAGAAGAAAATATTAGCAATTCTAAAGGATAACCCATTAACTCTAATCTGCATATATTATTTTAAAAGTGTAGTATTACATGAGGACAAGTAATGTTAACGTTTGGGGGATTTTGATCCACCTAAAAATGTACTACTTTTTTATGCTAAATTTTATAATGATATTGCACTTTAAAGGTATGTTTTATGGTATTTTTTGTTGTAGGTACATAAAATTGAAGAATTTTGAGTGATTGAAGCAAAAGGAACAAAAATGGAGCAAAATGGTGTAATTTGGAGCCAAAACAAGCATGAAAGAAAATTCTGACTTAGCACATTTGATATGTCTTTCTATGCTTCATGTCTATAACATTTATCACAAATATTTGAATGAAATTACAATTTGTTTTTATATCTTTATTGTAGGTATATCTATTAGGAGCGAAATGCAACTGAAATGAGGCAAAACGGAGCCAAACGGTGGAGCTATGTGCAGGGTGGCACAAAGGTTCCACCAAATTGGCGCTTAGGCTCCAGAAAAGAAGTGGTGATCGTTTTCAACATAACTTCTAGAAGAAATGTTGGATTTAGACGATTATTGAAGCATTGCAAAGTGTGTCTCTTGGGGAAATTGTTGGAAAAGATAAAATAGACTTTCTATAAGAGTCTGAGACGGTTAGAAGGAGTTATTATTGAAGAGATATGTCTCTTAGAGTGAAGAGGAACTTAAGGTACCCTTTGGAAGATTCATTGAATGTAAACTCTTTTTGAATAGACACCTAAGCATCTCTCCAGAAACTATAATTAGGACTTCGAAACTTTTTAAGAAAAAGATTGAGAGAAGGGAGAGGAACTATTAGAAGAGGAGAAGAAGATCACTTGGGCGTGAGCCCCAAGTAGGGCGATAAGGTGAGAGATTTTTTCTTTTCTTTTCACTTTGTTCTTGGAGAGGATTGTAGGGAGATTGCTTTTGCAATACAAGAAGATTTTGATTTCCATCAAAGATAAGTATTTTCATTGTATTTTGATTTTAATCTAGTACTTTGTTTTTAGGTTTTAAAGTCTTGTTCAATGAGAAGTTATTGTTGTTTCTCCGTGTGCAGTGAGTAGTTTTCTATACTCTTCCCTCTTGTGCAATGAATTTGTATGCATGTGTAGGATATAGAATTGAGTAGAGTGAGAATATATTGTGATAATTTACTTTGTTCTTCATTTACATGTAAACGATCAACTTGCATGTTAAAATCTATTGTGAGAACATGTAAGAACCATGCGATATTGTCTCAGTAAACTATTGGTAAGAATCACACAAGATTATATGAATGAGAATGTAGTCCATATATTTGAGTGCAAATAAATAAGGAGATATACTTTAATGGATGTAAAATTAGAAGACTTTAGAGTGACAGGCTAAAGCCCCCAATTTGGTTTGTTGTTTTAAGTTTTGATATGAGATGTTAGTCCCCAAGTGGAGTGAGAAGAGGGAACTCTAGAGTAAGAGTTAGTGTCTTCCCTGCCTAACCCATCCTCAAGTTTTCAAAGCATCTGATTAACCTATGTTCTTTGTAGAACCAAGTGAGGGTAAAAAATATAATTGCTCCTATTTGTCACAATCTCTCTCACTACCTTTTTTACTTTTACACATGTCACTAATTTCATTGCATGGGGAAGAGTACTTTTACTATATATAAAGCTCACTTTCTAATTTTCACTAAATATTTTAGTTTGGAAGTAGTATTGTGGTAATAATTGTAGTATTTAATTAAAACTAAACCTTTATTAACCTTCCAAGCTAGGGCGTGTTATTGTAAACTAGAACTTCACTAAAAAACTGTTGTGATTTACTGCGATCTCTGTAGGATCGATATTTGGCGCTTAATCAGAAAGCTCTATATTACTTATTAACAATACGTATACTTGTGTAAAATCCCTACTATTTAAAGACATAATTAAAATCTTACTTTACTTTAGAGTCAAGTTTTTGGCATTGTTGTAAAGAAAGAAATTTTAAAAAGAAAAATAAAGGATTAATCTCTTGTGTATTATAATCGGGGATCACTAGTATACAAAATTAAAATTTT
This sequence comes from Papilionanthe hookeriana x Papilionanthe teres, assembly GCA_022702705.1. Lineage (NCBI taxonomy): Eukaryota > Viridiplantae > Streptophyta > Magnoliopsida > Asparagales > Orchidaceae > Papilionanthe > Papilionanthe hookeriana x Papilionanthe teres. Next base: position 65,519,354 of record CM040430.1, on the reverse strand, counting down.
ATAAAATAAAGATAATAATTCACACTTTATGGATTCTATGCAAGTAAACGTATCTGTTCAAGTAATATAGGGCTTCTTTAAAAAAGCCCAGTATCGATCCCACAGAGAAGCAAGGTAAGAAATCCCTCAGACTAATTGTAGTACACCGCTATCAACCATAGTTTGGAATATCAATTTTAAGTGGTTTTTCTAACAAGTACTCCTAAAGGTTAGTCTTAAGTTTAAAATAACTAATAACTACTGTCGGCATATTTTTAGGTTGAGTGTTGTATTTTTGAAAAGAGGTCGCCTACAGAAATTGTCGGCGAATTTTAGATTTTAAATTTAATTCAAATATGTATATAGTTTAAAAGATATCATTTGATTTTAAAAGTAATTTTAAGTTTAAAAGTTTTAAGATATGAAATCAAACCAATCTCACATCCCAAATAGTTTATATAAACGAGCACCGCACCACAAACCGTGTATCTATCCCGGAGAGTAGACACACTGCTTGATGATGGGGCTCGGTTAAATAAACTATAAGATTTGTGACATCCGTTTGGTCTACAAACCAATTTAACTATATTACCTGGGTTCTTAAAGTTCCCTATAAGGGCAAGCCCCTATAGTTAATTACATCCTAAGTGACGTGAATCATTTAAGAAAACTCTCGATAATGATCAATGGCTTTGCTCTCAAGAATTTGAAAGTTTAAGGTTTTCAAAGGATTGGATTTCTGAAATTTTAAAAGGGATTAGCTCAAATTTGGAACGAGTTTATTGTAGGAGTCGAAAGGAAGAGGAGTAGGAGAAGGCGAGGATCCGGGAAGAATCTTGGCAACTTCCCACACTATCCTATTATTTGGCTTAGAGTTTAAGAAAATCCTAATATTATCTGAGATTTCAATCTTGCCAGTTTTAATTAATTTGGACTTATATTTATATGATAAAATCATACAAAAAGCCTCGAAGATATGAGGGTTTATGTCGTACTAAATGACTACCTCGGAGTCCTAAGACCGGTTAGGAATTAATTTGCATAACATGATTATACAAATGCCTAAGGTTTATGTTGCACAAAGAAAACTACCTCGAAATCCTATGGCTTGGTTATTTAATTCTAGGAATGTTTAGGTGATGTGGAGTTGTTTTGCTGACAAAAATGGTCGTGCCACCCACCATGCTCCAAGCTCCTTGTTGTTGCAGAGGTTTAGTTTTAGAAGATTGTAATCAAAAGAGAAGAGAAGAGTTTGGTTTTAGAAATCTTAAAGTCCAAGTGTTTTTTAATGTTTTAGTTAAAACAAATCTTAAAGTTATTAGAACAGAACTGATTAAGATCTCACGGTTCCGTCATCCCGGCACCGTTATTTTCATTGAATTCACTTAGTCCAGATGAATTTGCTAAACTCAACTGAATGAGTTCCACATTTTCATTTAGACCGTGGGAAATCCCATTAGCAACACGTGGGTTACATCATCCGAGGTATTCCCGATCATTCAACAAGACGTTTTAATTTAGTTGCAATTGTAGTTTTGTCTTCTGTTTGTGATTAAATTTTGAGTTATTTTATATTTTGAAATGTTGTGGCGGTGAATTTTATCTTGCAGTGACTTTTAATTTAGTTTTGGTTTCAGTTCAGGGACTACCCTAAAAGTTTTGGTTTTCATGCAACGGTTGTTTATCATGCGGGAAAGGTAAAGTGCATTTGCGATAAAGTAAATTGCACTTAAAATAAAAGCGTACCTGGAGGGTCTTCCCGTCATCCCAAGCTGCACTTAAAACACGTGTTAAGGCATTTAAATATTTCAACAAGTACCTAGGTAAAACTAAGGGAAAGGTTTAGGTTATTTATCCAAGTCCTAATCCTATAGCTAGTCATCTCCTATGACGTCTAGGTTCTTGTATTTTGATTTAAGGATGATTTTCTTCATCAAAGAATAATTAAGTTCAATTGTTCTTATAAACATCCTATCATATTGAGGAAGTTCTTAAGACAAATCTTAAACTTCTTTTTCAATATTTCTAGGATCGTTTTAAGTCCAAGAGAATTTAATTATACAAGTGAATTAATCAGTCGGGAGTTTAAGTGTTATTCTTTTGCTCAGTGAACTTAGGACATTTGAATAACCTATAAGTGAGGTAATGCTTCACTTGATGTTTCATTTAAGAGTTATAATAATAAGAGCTTTAAAAGGGCAAATCAAATTATTAAGTATTTTGGTAATTTAAACTTAATGATTCAATTTTAATTTTTTATTTAATTATAGAAAATTAATTTAAGTTTGGAATTGTGTTCAAGCTATTTTAGGTTTAATTCTTAATAATTTCATTTAGGTTTGTTATTAAATGATTTTAATTTAATTTAATTCAATTTAATTTTATTTTATTTACTTTATTTTAAATTTAATTTCAATTTAATTTAATTTCAATTTAATTTTTTATTTTTTATTATTTTTAACTTAGTTTAATTTAATTTAATTTAATTTGATTTAATTTAATATAATTTTTAATTTTTATTTAATTTAATTTAATTTAATTTAATTTAACCTTAATTTAATTTAATTTTTAATTTAGTTTAATTTAATTTAATTTAATTTAATTTAATTTAATTTAATTTAATTTGATTTTAATTTAATTTAATTTAATTTAATTTAATTTAATTTTATTTTATTTTATTTTAATTTGAATTATTATTTTAATCTTTTGATTAAGAATTAAGTATTATCGAAGTGATTTATTTAGGGATTTTTAAATTAAAGAATAAACATCTTTTTAATAATATCCCTACTTTAATAATTCCAATTTTTCATTAATCTTCCAAATTTAATTAATTAATTAATTAAGGTTTACTTTAATTATTCTCAAAATGGTTGGTGGGTTTCTACCCTTAATCATTTAAGTTTCAATCATCCAAAATCAGTTTAAAATCAAATATTTTACACTCCACTTTTGATTTATCCTAAAATTTTAATTAAGGGTTGAAAATTTTAATTACCATTTTGCCCTTCAAGCTTAATAATTCTATAACTCACTAAATTAAGTTCAAATGAACTTGAAATTTTTATGTGACCTCACTTACATGTCAATTAAGACATTAGAGGAGAAAATGTGATTTTTCTGTATCTAATTTATTTATATAATTATTTTTAATGGAAAATAGGGGGTTTTCAATGAAAATTCAATAACATGACCAAGGAAATGTTTCTGTCCTTAATAAAATTATGGGATGTTCCTAATGACCAGAGGACCACTTGGACCAATTTTGGTGATTTTTTTTAGTTATATTTTATTCATTAGAATTATTTTGAGTTTTGGAGCATTAATTACTTTTAAAATAAAATTAAATTTGAAAAATAGATTTTATATTTTTCTTAAATCTCTCTGACCTCAAGGAGTCCAGAGAAACAAATTTTATATTTTTTTGATTTTTTCTTGATTTATTAGAATTAGTTTAATGAAAAGGATGGAAAATACATTTTTTTTAATATTAAAAATTACCTTAAGCCTTTAAAATTAAATATCTTATCCTAGGGACTTAAGAAAAATATTTGGTTTGTTCCTATGTAATTAGAATTCAAAATGTGAAATTTTGGTGATTTTTAATATTTTTATAATTTTTATTATTTTTTAATTATTAAAAATATTAAAATAAGCTTAAAAATCAACTTTTTTAGAAAATTGCAATTGTAATTTTCTTAAATTTCTCTGATATCAAAGAGGCTCCAAAACCATTTTTGTGAATTTTTGAGAAGTATTTTGTGAGTTATGAATTTTTATAGTTTAATTTTACCCACTATTAGTTAAGAGGCATAATCAACCCATTTGGTGGGGTTAATCAAGTCCAATTGTTTTCAAATTTTTTTGTGGTATTCTCCTATCCCTAAAGGATAGTGGAGAATTGTTCTTAAGTTAATTTGATGAATGGTTAACCTTAATTAATTAAAGTTCACTTTTGGGTATTTAGGCTAATTAGGGTTGTTCAAAGTGAATTAACTCAAAAATTATTTTTCTTAGGGTCCTCTGGTCATAAGAAACATCACCAAATTTTCCTAGAATTTATTTCTCAACATGCTAATTATTAGAATTAAAATAATCGAAATAGTGACATGAATTTGAAAAATCAATAACTTCTTATAGGGATGGCCTCTGACCTTGGAAAATTTAGGGAATGTTTCCAAGTTCAGAGGTTTCAAAAGCCCTATGGTCTCATGCCATGGTGAATTTTCTATATGCATGGAGAATTAAAACAATGCAGAGAGTAAATAAATCATTAAAAATAAAATACTTAATGAAATTCCATGATTTCTTTTCCACATTATTTTCCTCTGTTCACTGAGCAAGAGGGTATTTTTATTTTATTTTTAGGATTTTTCTACACAAAGTTATGAATTTTCAAAGTTCTGGTAATTAAATAAATAAAAAATAGCCCTAATTTCCTACTTATCCACGCGGCGCTGACTCAACCTCGACGTCTCAGAAGCTCCACGCATTGTCTTTTAATTCGGCGCCTCCATCTGACTGGGATGCCACGCGGCCCACGGTTCATGTCCCGTTGCTCCATCCGGCACGATCCTGACCGTCTGCTCGATACACGCGCGATCTGACGGATCCTGGTCATCGTCTACGACTGGTGTGAACCCGTGACCGCCAACCTTCTAACCCTAATTTCTCACTCGATTCTCAACAAATTTTTGTGTTCTTATGCTCTATGGATTCGTCTTGAAGAGACGAACACATCCATATGGTAAACATGCATTGAAATTAATTTAAAGTAAATGGAGAATCTCTGTAAGCTCGGGAAGAAGAATGAGTCCATACCTTTGCTCAGAGAACTGAAGCTTCGATCTGAGAGTTGTGTCACGTTCGATTGGGTCCATGCAAGCTCCAGATGAAGTCTCTTGGCACAGTGAATTGTCCAGGTATGATTTCGACCACGGTCCGATCACAAAGCTTGGAGGTCGGAAGCAATGGTCGGCTCTGGAGAGGGGGCTTTTCTTTGGTAAACTTCTTCTCTTGGTCCGGTGAAGGTGTAGGACCAATCAATTTGGGGATTGGCTCACTCGTGCAGAAGTGTCCTGGTTTTGGGCTTAGATTTCAACTCTGAAATTGAGCTCACAGAGAAGAAATGGCAGGGGGATTTCAGTGGGGATCAAGTTCTCTATGTGTGGGGAGTAGTCTGGAACAATTTTGGCAGAGTTTCTTTAAGGTTTGTTTCAGCACCTCATTTGGCCGAGAGGTGGTGGTGTTTAAATAGGAGAGGCTGGAGGGCCTCCCGAGGGAGTTAGGGCTTGGGATCGACTGCTTAGGTCGAGGGAAGAACGGCCATGGCGCCCACTGGACTTGGGGCGGTTCGAGCAAGGGGAATTTCAATATTGGCTCACATGTGAGCTCTCGGGTGTGGTGTTTTCTGGCGATCCAGGTGGCTGGCCGGCAGGCATGGGTCACCCTCAGGTCCAGGTGGGTCAGGACTGGAGGTTTGTGCAGTCAATTGGGCCTTGCCATGTGTAAAGGGGATGGATTGGAATGGAATGGGGAAGAGGCCATTTTGGCTTGGTTTGGGTCAACCCATGTGTTTGGGTTGGGTTCACCTCCCCATGACCTGGTTTTAGGCTGAGAGAATAAGTTAGGTCGAGCTGGTCAAAGATGGTGAGGTCTCTTTCTAAGAATATTTAGATTAAATTTGGGTTAAGGGGAATCATGGTTAAGGCTAATGACTTTAGGAGATTAAGGAAAGAGTCTCCTTCTTTTGCCCAAAATGGCATGGTGACATGTAAAGAGTCTCTCATGGCATCCATGTGGCTCATGCAAGGCTTCATGGGTTACCTATGGCTTAGGATGGCTTGGCTTGATTTCATGGAAGTAGAATTTAGGAATTTTGGTACTTTGGTGGAGAATTTTCATGAAGCTTGATTTGGAATGGTTTAATGATGATTTTGAAACTTAGGGGTGATTTTGATTAAATGGATGATGAGGGGAAGTGTCATGTGGGCTTTGGATGAATTTTTGGCCTTTTGAAATCATTTTTTATGGGCTTTTAGGAAGGCTAAAGGGGATGGGCCTTTAGGTTTAAGAATGAATTCATGGATGAAAATTTTGTAGAATTTTGGGCCAAATAATTGTTGGGTTAGGTTTAGGGATATGTCATGAGTGATTTGAAATGAGTTTGGAGTGATTTGGGTTTGAATTGGGTTGGATTTGGGCTTCTTTGGTAAATGGGCCAATGTAGGTCAAATTGGGCTAACTTGGGCCAATGTTGGGCTAGGGTTAAAATTGATGTAAAATTAATGTTGGGAAATGTTTATGGGAGTGTTTCAAAGAGGTTTTGACTTTTGTTGGGTTTTGATTTTGGGGTTTGGGCTTATTTGGGTTAGGTTTGGGTTTAGGTCAAAGTTGGGCCTTTTGGTTTTGGGTCGAATTTGAGTGGGGTTTGGGTCCAAATTTTGGGCAAATCATGTTAGTTTTTTGTTTGTGGGGATGTTATGAAGGTTTGGGAAAGATTTGGGATCAATTGGAGTTGAATTGGGTCAAATTGGGTCAAGTTTAGGTCATGGGTCAAGATTGGGCTTTAGGCTCCAAATTAGAATTGACTCCATATGTATATCAAATTGGACTTGTATTTGGTCTAAATTGATATTGGGGATATTGAATTGAAGTTCAGAATTGAATTGGACCAAAATTGGGGTCAATTGGGGAGGTTTGGTTTGACATTGGGTTCATTTGGGTTAAGAATGGGCTAAATTGGGGGTTTTGGAAAAAGTGGGGTAAATTGACAAAATCAGCCCATGGTGTAGTTGAACAAAATGAAATTGGGAATGTTTGGGATTTTTTGGAATTTTCTGGGAAGTTTCTGAATTTTTGGATTTTTTAGCTAAGAGGGGCATTTTGGGTATTTGGAGGGTATTGGGGGGTATTTTTGGAATCTTTTGTATTTTTGGCTATGGATGATCAATTTGATTGGTGAGGAAATGTTCAAGGTTAATTTTGGGGAATTTTGGGTGATTTGGGAATTTTGGAGGATTTCGGCAATTTTAAGGGCTTTTGGTAGGTTTGATAGGTGTAGGGTTCCCGTTGTCAAAAATTGAAATTTTGGAAAAAAGAAGATTGATCAAATATGAGTGAAATGGAATCACTTTGATTGAGCCATGAAGCCATATTAAGCCTATATGTGCCATGAGAGGACTCATTTGAGGCATTCACCATGTTGTTCCTAACCCTCTTAGCCAGGGGCTTAGGGGTTAAGGTCCATCCATATGAATTACCTAAATGAGTCAAGGAGTCAAGTTGGGTATGGGTGTGGATTTAGGATTTGGATTGTGTGTGTGGGAGTGTAGAGTATGAGTGTAGTGAGTGTGTAAGTCAACCTTCACCAGACCAAGCTACTCAGGGTGGTCCTAAGGCCAAAGAGTCCTATGGGGCACTCATCCTTTAAACCACCACTTTTGATTTCATCCCTCTAGGTGATTAGGGGTCTACAATCAAGTTTTTGGGGTTTGCAGGGAGTTAAGAGGTGTTTGAATTTCTAAGTGGTAGGTTCCATTTATAGTCCTCTAAGATTAGTCAAAGGAAATGCCTAAGGCTAGATCCTAAGTACTAAAGAGAGAGGCAAAAGATCTCATCAAAAATGAGGTCAACAAATGGACCCCCAATAGGTGTGGTGTGTTAACCAAGCATACCGCACGTATTGGCTTTGACCGAAGAGATCAACAAAACCAACACAGATGTCTAAGTGACAAACTTAGGACGAAGAAGAAGAACTTCCGCTGGGGAGTTTCAGGTATATTTCCAAGACTGAAGATTCTAGAACTCTCTCTGGGGAAGAAGGAGGTGAATTTCAGATCACAAGATTTCAAAATATGGGATCTTAGATCCATTTCATTTTCTGTTTCATGTTTGAATTTCAATTTGAATTTCAATTTTTGTTTTATTCGGAGAAAAGAGTAGGGCTAAGGCCCACCCGAATGCATTTGTATGCTGAGAAGAAAGCAGGACTGAACCTATTCCATATGTTGAGGAAGAATAGGACAAAGCCTATCTGAAATGCAGAGTGCTTTGATTTCAATTTCTTGCTGGGAGGATCAAATATTGAGATTGCTGAGAAAGGAGTAGGACTGTGCCTATCCCGAGTGCCGAGAATCGTCGAGAAGGGGTAGGGCGGAAGCCTATCCCGAATGCTGAGAATTGCTGAGATGGGAGTAGGGCGGAAGCCTATCCTGAATGCTGAGATTGCTGAGATGGGAGTAGGGTGGAAGCCTATCTCGAATGCTGAGATTGCTGAGATGGGAGTAGGGCGGAAGCCTATCCCGAATGCTGAGATTGCTGAGATGGGAGTAGGGCAGAAGCCTACCCCGAATGCTGAGATTTGAGAAAGATTTTACTGATATTTGGAAATGTAGAGTTTTATGAATGCAGAGATTGAACATATGCTGAGATTTATGAATGCCGAGATTATGAAAGCATATTGTAAAGTACAGAGAATGTTTGTAAAAGTTCATGTGGATTTGAAAAATTCTTTTTAATGTTTGGATTTTTATGAAAGAGAATTCTTATTTATTTTCTTTTTCTTTTCTGTTCTTTGTTCGAAGTTCATTTAACTTTAATGGCGTTTCAAAATCAATTTGTACAAAAGAGGTGAAGGCAAAATTTGACATGGTCACTTTCATTCCAATCTTGTTGAAGATACATCATACAACTCGATCTGAAATATTTCTCATACAATCCATGACTCAAAACGGACTATGTATGATTCTTGTTGATCCATCCAAAAAGTATCCGTTAAATCCATGTACGAATAATGAGATACACGGTCAATAACATCACCTTCCAAGCCATCCTTGGCAGGAATGCTGCATGGATGTGCATTGGAGGTGTGTTATTTCCCGTGTAACTCACAGCTCGTAAGGCCAGAGACTCTCCAATTCTGGATCTGGCTGGAAATGGTATGGTGCCTTTCTGGCGTCCATTCTTCTAAAGGTGACAGAGATCCACTCGACTGGTACTCCTGGTATGCAATGTTTTGCCATATCCGCTGCATTTCCTTGTAGTATCATGACGGAACCTACCGGAAGTGGTATCTCCACTGGCCGTCGGAACTTTCCCGGGCCTGCTATCCGGAGGTCAGATCCGAACATGATATTGCACTGGTTGACGAACGAAACTTTGCAGAAAGGTCTGACAAAGTCGTGGTGGTCTATGTGTGGAGGTATGCGGTCGCCCTTCGATAGATGTTGATGATGCAAGCTGTTGGGTATACGATCCAGCTGGCAGTACCCTCCAAGTTATCATTCTTTTCACCATTCTTTTAATTATTCTTGTCATGGGATCCACCTCACCGTGACGGAGTATTCCCGGTGGATTCCCTTTTACGTCTTCTCGCGAAGTTATAGCAACATCCGCATTGTATTGTGACTCTTCCTTTCCCCGGCATCCAATTCGGGGTTCGAATAAGTCTTTTCTAGCAGACGACCTGCTCGACCCATCTTCTGAAGTTCTAGAATGCAATCCACAATCTGTTGTTGCTCATATTCTGAGAATACGTCTGTATGTAGCTCTAGGCCTTCCAGGATGTTGATTCTTCTGCCTCCAATCCTTTCTAAGTATTCAAAGGTCTTCTTTTCAACTAGTCGCATTTTCTCCAGCTCATATTCTGGAATTATCCGAAGTCCTCGGTGTCTAGTAACGTCTCGTGGGATGTATGGCTCAACCCCAGCACGCTCTCCTGCATGTCTCGGCTCCTCGGGGATAGTCTCCGTAGGGACATCCTCCGGGGTTGCTTTCGCAACAAGACTCTTCGGGTCTGGTACATCTGCTCGGCGTTGAGGCACCGACTCCATTTCTGCTCTCTCTGGTATTTCTTTCATCTGTCCCAACCTTTTTTGAGTTGGCTTTCTTCTTTTACGGTTCTCGACGAACCGGTCTCCTTGGTGCATTTGCACTAACAGTACCCACTGTCTGTCCATGTTGATCTTCTGCTAACTTGGTCAACATCTTGCGAATACGACGATTCTTATTTCGTCGCTGGTAGCAGTGAGAGTAGCTCTTCTCACTCCTTGAATTTCTGCGGGTGCGACACTGACAAGCTTACCCTCTGTTGTGGCAACCACGGACTTAACTTTCTTATCTTCTGCGGCGTCTGTTTTTCTTTTCTTGTTGTTGGATTGGTGGCTCGGCTCACCCACTTTCATCACTGTTTGGCTGTGAAGTTCTTCTCGATCAACTGGGATCTAATCATTTTCTTCGTATTGTAAGCTAGCTGGTGTGAAGTCCGAGTCAATCTCTATCACTGCTCCATCCTTCACCCTCTTTTCATCGAGTGCGAGACTCACGCCATTTCTAAAGTTTAAGACCAACCGCCCGTTCGACATTTCCCTGCACAAAAGACAAGGAAAGGATCAGGGGCTGTACTAAGAACAAGAACATTAAGAAAATATTTATCATCGAAGATTTTTTTTTATTCACCTATTTTAATTTTTTAAGGAAAGCAGGAAAAGATGAAGAAAGATCAGGAAAAAGATTTGATTTGAACGGAAGGGTAAAACTTTATTATTATGATTTCACACATTTTATTTTTAGTACATTTTTTTATTTATTTTTATGTTTTTGGGTTCGGACCCAGTCACAAAGTGATTGTCTCAACCTTGTTTCTAGGGATAAGACTCTATTTTAGAGGCCACCCTTCGAAACATCAGGTTGCGTAATACTTCTTCAAATATCGCCCATTGATTGGAAGAATCTGTCGTTCTCCTTGGCAATTCACAAGCTGGTAGGAGCCTCCTGAGTAGACTGCCTCAACTATAAACGGCCCTTCCCAAGTTAGTTCAAATTTGCCCCCTATCTTGCGATGTGCGAGAATAGGTCTTCTGAGAACAAGAACTAAGTCACCAACTTTGAAAGTTCTTGGGCGGACCAGTTTATCATGAGCCTGGACCATCTTAGCTTGGTACGAGTTCCAAATTTTGCTTGCCTTGCAAGTCTTTTTCCTTCCAAGTTTTCCAGTTCTTCCAGTCGTAAACTGGTATTTTCTTCTGTGGTAATTTTATTTGCAATTGCAATCCTGAGTGATGGATGCTGGACTTCCAATGGTAACACTGCCTCGGACCCGTACACTAAAGTGTATGGTGTAGACTGAGTAGGAGTCCTGAAGGTTGTCCTGTAGGCCTATAAGGCTTCTAACAACTTCTCGTGCCATTTTCTTTTGTTGTCGTCCAAGGTTTTATTTAAGATTTGAACGAGAGTTTTATTAAAAGCCTCGGCCAAGCCGTTTGCTCTTGGGTAGTACATTGTTGAGTATCGCCAGTCGATTCCATGTCTCCTGACAAAATTGTTGATTTTTGTACTTCTGAATGCGGACCCATTATCTGAAATGATTCTGTGTGGTACTCCGAAACGGTAGACGACTTGATTTTTGAAAAACTGTAGCACATTGTGTGCCTTTACTTCTCTGAGTGGAACTGCTTCTGCCCATTTAGAAAAGTAGTCTATAGCTGCAAGGATGAAGCGATGTCCTCTTGAAGAAGGCGGTTCTATCGGACCCACTATATATGTACCCCAACACTCAAATGGCTACGATGCAATTGTCGGATGTAGCACATTTGGAGGTTGGTGTAGAACCACTCCGTGCATTTGGCACTGGTGACAACATTTGGCAATCTTCATGCAATCGGTCATCATCGAGGGCCAGTAATACTCTAGTCTTTTAATTTTCATTTTCATTTTCAGGCCCGACTGATGAGCGCCACAAAGTCCTGAATGCACTTCTTTGACAATTTCATGAGCCTCGGACCCGCTCAGGCATCTTAACCACATCTGATCAAAAGACCTTCTGTATAATATATTGTTGATTAATGCGTAAGACAGAGTTCTTTTCTTGATTAGCAGCTGACGCCAATCTTCTGTATTTTCCGTCACTGCTGCAACTGATTCTTCTGCTTTTTCTGATTTCTGTATCATATCCATGTCGAGCTGTGATAGGACTTGTCGTCCTTGAACTGACACTTCAATTGACTCATCTTGTAAGCAGGCAAATTCTTTTGCAAGGCGAGCTAGTGCATATGCGAGAGCATTTTCTCTCCTGGGGATCTTGTAGATTGTTACATTTGGAATTTGTTCCAACAGTTTCATGGCATACTGAAAGTATTGCTCGAGTCTTGGCTTTAAGATTTTGTATTGTCCTTCGACCTGTTGAATGATCAACTGAGAATCTCCATAGATGTTGATGGCTGTTATTCCCATCTGAATGGTCAGTTCTAGTCCTATTATGAGGGTCTTGTATTCTGCCTCGTTGTTTGTGCACGGCTCTGTTAAATGGTAGGAGTATCTTAACATCCCCGCTCCGGTGTTATAAAGATTAGTCCGATTCCTGCCTTACCGGGCACTATCGTTTGCAATTCTTTGTCTTTCTGTGCTGAGGATGCTCCGTCGAAGTATAGTTCCCAACGTCGATCGTCAATGTCTTCTAGGTTCATTATCTGCTCATCTGGCAAGTCGTCATTGAGAGGCGATTCTGCCGGCAAAGGGTGTGCTGCAAGGAAATCTGCTAGGATTTGTCCCTTAACGGCACGAAGAGGCACGAAAGTTATGTCGAATTGCAATAGTATCATCGACCATCTGGCAAGTCTGTCAGAAAGTGTTGGATTGGTCATCAAATATTGAAATGGATTAACTTTCGAAATAAGGTTGACCTTATGAGAGAGCATGTAATGCCTGAGTTTTTGTGCTGCGAAGATCAGGGCCAAACAATGCTTCTCAATTGGAGGGTACTTTACTTCCGTCTGAATCAGAAGACGGCTTAAGTAGTAGAGAGTATTCTCTTTTCCCTCATCATTGACCTGGGCTAGCAGGGCTCCAAGGGAGTCATCTAGAGCCGCGGTATAAAGTATCAATGGTTTACACCGAGGCTGAGGCTCGCTAAGACAGGAGGTGTCATTAAGTATTGCTTAATGTCCTCGAAGGCCCGTTGGCATTTCTCTTCCCAAACGAATTTGGCGTCCTTTTTAACTAATGCCGAGATGGAATGACACCTACCTGACAAATTCGAGATAAAGCGTCAAAGATATGCCAACTTCCCTTGAAAGGATAGTAGTTTTTTTATGGTTTTGGGAGGCGGCATTTCTAAGATATCTTTAATCTTTTCCGGATCAATTTCAATCCCGTGATGTCGGACAAAAAATCCCAAGAATTTCCCAGAAGTAACGCCGAAGGCGCATTTTAAGTGATTCATCTTAAGGTTGTATTGCTTTAGTCGCTCGAAGACAATTCTCAAATCATACAGGTGATCTTCCTTCAGTTTGATTTTGATGACCACATCATCCACATAGCACTCCACTTGGTTGTGAATGAGCTCATCAAAAATCTTTGTCATTGCTCTTTGGTATGTTTCTCCTGCATTCTTTAGTCCGAATGGCATTACTGTGTAGCAATACACTCTGATTGCTGTCCTGAATGCTGTGAGCTTTTCGTCTTCTGGTGCCATCTTTATCTGGTTGTATCCTGAAGATCCATCCATGAAAAAGAATATTTCATGTGTTGAAGCGATGTCGATCATTAACTCCGGGATTGGTAGTGGAAATTCATCCTTCGGACATGCTTTGTTCAAATCTCTGAAATCTACACAGATTCTGATCTGACCATTCTTCTTTCTAACTGGTACCACATTGGCTAGCCAAGTAGGGTATTGTTCTTCACGGACAAATTTAGTGTCTATTAGTTTCTTAACTTCAGCTATTACTTGTTGTTCAATTTCCAAAAGCATCCTCCTGGAAGCTTGTTTGACTGGCACGGAAGTAGGATCTACTCCTAGCCTGTGAACTGCGACTTATGGAGCTAATCCTGGCATTTCATCGTAACTCCAAGTAAAACAGTCTTTGAATTCCATTAATAGCTTGATCATTTCCTCGGAATCTTCTTTATTGAGTAAGGAGCTAACAAAGGTTGGTCTGGGCTTTTCGCTAGTACCTAAGTTAACTTCCATTAACTCATCTATTGTAGATTTAATTTCTTCTTCGAATTCTGGCAGAGCTTCTCCAATTTGTAGATCTTCAAGGTCTTCTGTAGTTTCTAAGCAGTCTTCATTAAGTTCACAAGTGACAACCAAAAAAAATTCCATATCGTCAACTGAACCTACTGTGCCAAATCTGAGACCATATTTTGAATTGGGAGGCCGACCGACATTATTCCATAATTTTTCGAAGTGTTGTGCTCGGCCTTTTGTCCATTGTCGAGGTAAGACACCACGTTGAATTAAATTTTGAACACAGGGAGAGTACCACTCAAAAGGTAATTCCATTAATTCGGAAGAAGCGACATCTTCAAATTGTACATCGTTTTCAGTATTGGAAGAAGAAGTTCCACGGTAAAATTTGATTGGCTTTGCACTGCTGCTTCATACTTCTTTGACCACCATACCCTCGATCTTATTAGACTGGATCGGGGTCAGGGTCATAGTGTGTACATAGTGGTTAATCTTCTCGTACATTGATTTGTATTCTTCGTTCTTCTCATCTTCGAGAGAAATCTTGAATTGTGGTTTCTTCGGTTTATTGTAGTCTGCTTCTTTCTTGACTTCCTCTTCTTCCTCGAGTCGTTTTCACAATCAACGTTGATCATCGGCTTTTTCGTCCAAGCTGTCCCGGTGTCTCTCCCACGACCTCGTCCCCGGCCTCGACCTCGGATGCGAGTTCGGAGAAACCTTCACCATCTCGCCGTAAGGGAGTGGTGAGTGATCGTTGGACTAGAACTTCGAGGTTCTTCATTGTCTCGAATTTCTTTTGCTTCATTTGGCACGGTGTTTCCGGAGAAGATTGTTTTCTTTGGAGGTGCATAGTAAGCTGCATCTTCATGGACTCCAATCTCATGTATGAAGAAAGGTTGCAAATCACCTTTAATGCACTGTTCCCCTCCTTCGTAGTATTTTATGCACTGATGCAGAGACAACGGTACCATCCGGTTCTCATGTATCCATGGTCGGCCCAGTAGCGCGTTGAACGATGTTTCAGAATCAATTATATGGAATTTTGCGGTTGTCTTTGCTAAGTCACCGGTCTTTATCAACAGTGTTATTGATCCAAGGGCTCTTTCTCCTTTTTTGTTGAATCCTCTTGGTAACATCTTGTCCGCTTCAAGCTCGCGAGCATCAATTTCCCAGTATGCTAGCGTCCGAAGATTCATTATGTTGATTGATGCTCCCGGATCCACCAATACTCTGGAGAGCGTAAATTTTCCGATTGTAACTGAAATGTATAATGGTTTGTTGTGATCGGTTGTCCCAAGCAGTAGATCACTATCCGTGAAGGTAACACCTCGTTGTTCCTTTAACGAGCAAACCTCGTCTAAAGAATCTTTGGCAATCTGAGCTAAACAAATCTCTGGATCAAGTAAGGCTTTGATTAGAGCTTCCCTCATCTCTTTTGATAAGATGAGAGCGTCGTAGATGCTCAGTTTGGCTAGCAGTTGCCTAAGATGGGCTAGCACGTTATAGTCCACTTTGTTATCATGTATCTCAGTTTCTTCCCGAATGGGCAATTCTTCTACTGGGGTTGATTCTTCCTGAACAACCACCTACTTTCCTTTGTCTTTTGGACCCATTCTTGGGGGTAGAACCCTTCCGCTCCTTAAATTGACTTCTGTGATTTCTTCTAAGTCTGGTACTAAATTTACAGGTGTCTCCTTTTGAATTGGCATGACAGGTTCTTCTGGAGTTGCTTCGGAATCTGAAGGCTCTAACTCTATTGTGATTGGAGTTCCTTGGAATTCACAAATATATTCATTTCTTATTGAACTTTCATAGCCTTCTTGATGAATGTCTTCTTTGTCATCATGATTGTCGAGGTTGTGTATGATTTGAGAATTGTTATCGATATCGAAATTGGGATCTGAATTAGATTGGTCGTTGTTAGTTACGCAATTGTTAGAAACAGTCAAAACGTAGCCAACGCCATAACTCTTATCATTATAAGATCCCGTCGGAGCGAGCAAATAATCATACAGAGTCAGAGGTTCAAGGAATTTTTCCCCCGAATCGAAAACAACCGTTCTAGGATAAGCAGCCCCTAGTCTAGCCTTAGGAGCCTCAGTCTTCTCTTCTTCTATGATCTCCTTCCTTTCTAAGATCTTTTATTCCTGGGGCGGTTCTTCAATTGTAAGCGATAGTGCCAGCTTGACAGGTTTCAAACTCTGAGTTGAAGCATGCGCTGAAGCAGTTTGGATGCGATCCAAAATTTTCGTCGATGACTTCATCCAAGCGGTACTCCATCCATCATCGGTCATGTAAGGGTCTATCAGAACAATGGGATCCGTTGAAATAACATTGACAGAACCTCCTTTCTGGGGTTCTTTCATGTATTCCTTTGGGATCGTTATGTTCCCTTTTCAGAGATTGTTGTCAAGCCAACTCTTGAAGGTAATGCAATCTTCTATCTTATGTCCAAGCATCTGGTGGTAAGGGCAGTAGTTGGGATGGTCTTTCTTGTTGACTTCCTCCAGCTTCTTGGGTTCTAGCAGTCAAAAATCTGAAGTCTTCATCAAACTGCGGAACATCTTTGGCACTGCCTCGTTCTTGAATGGATATTCCCTATTTATGAGCTCCTTTAACATGCGCTGTGGGCGAGGCGGTTGCTCATATTGTTGGGTTGGCTGATAACCGGGTTGAGGTTGTGGTTGATAGCTAGGCTGCGGTTGCTCCGGCTGTATTTGCATTAGTTGTTTGCCTTTGTTGACTGCCGCGACTATCCCAGACTTCTTTTTGAATGTCTTCGTAGGCTTCTGTTTGTCTGTTTTATCGACGAAACTTAATTGTTTCGCTTCCTCTTGCAAGCTCCCGGCCTTGCTTAACAACTTCTCAAAAGTCTTAATTATGAATCCCTTAAGGAGAAGTGCTATCGGGCCATGAATGCTTTTAAGTAGGATACCGACTGCATGTTGTTCTTGTAGCTATGGCTCACACTTCATGCTTAGATTTCTCCATCGAAGTATGTAGTCCACCAAAGTTTCATTCGGTTTTTGTTTCTCCACCAATAAGTCAATGATGGTGATATGGTGATGAGCTCCAGCAAACCGTTTCATGAAGAGATTTTCCAATTTTGTAAATGTCTTTACCGAACCGTTCGGTAACTCTGCGTACCAATCGAAGGCAATCCCTGACAGGCTGCTGACGAATTGTCGGAAGAGTAAGGCGTCACTCCCACCGGCGTTGCAACAACTGGCACGAAAATGTGTAACATGCTGTCGAGGATTTCCGGTACCATCAAAAGTCTTGAACAGAGGTGGTACAAAGCCTTTTGGGTATTGTACTACATTGAATTCTTCGGGGTAAGGTCTACCCATCTGAATAGATGCTCCGCTCTTAGAGTGTGCTAAGGCTTCTCGCACCTGCTGTTCCACCATGTTCTTGATGTCCTTCTCTAGAATCATGTTCTGAGTAGAGTCTTTCTTTGGCTGATCATCTCCGTTAACGGATGTAATCTCTTTTCCTCCGTCTGTAATATGAATAACTTCTGGAGGCGTTTCCCTTTGGGGTTGAACCTGACTCTGAAGAGTGGATAGGGCTACAGCCATCTCTTCCATCCTTTTTGCCATTTGAGAGATTGTATCATCCTTCTCTCGAATTTGTGCTCTTAATGCTTTCGGTTCATCTCTCTCCGCAGCTGTCGGGGCACCTTACGAAGCTGACGATGCTCATGTCTCAACCATGTTGATCTCCACATATTCATCGTCCATGAACTATGACGAGTCAACTTCATCTCCAAACTTTTCTTCCCTTTCTCTTCCTAACCGTTGAATGTCGGTTCTCGGCTTTTCCATAGCGTCTTCTAATGGTCTTTTTCGTGCAGTTTCGCAGTTATCACGCGATGACCGTTGGGTATCCTTCTTGGAAGTCTCCTTCATTGCGGTGGCACTTTCTTCGGACTCGAGTCTTCTGATGAGACTTTCTTTTTCTGGTCATTGTTTTGGTCTTAATTGGCCAGTAGTAGGACACCATACCATCCTTCTAGCAGCAGAAGGCCTAGGACCGGATGGTCCATCGAGCTCGAATCGTTGGAAGGTGGTATCCTCCACGATCCGTAATCCCGAAATAATAACGAGTGGACTGGCCTTCATCTTCTTATTGGGCTTCTCTTCGGCGGCTAACGGGTTCTACTCGCGGCCCAAGACGGGACTTGGGCGGCACCCGCCCTATTCTTCTTAAAATTTACGATACGGGACATTTCTCTTTCTTTGCTAACTTTTCTATCATAGTACGCAGTCGGGCGAATGGTGTAATCCTAGCCCTTTTCTTTCGGCTGTCGCTATAGTATGCGGGTCGAGGTAATGTAGAAGCAATCTTGCGGACATTTTCCTCGTCAGCTGCGGTGGAGAGGGGATGGAATCTACTCCCTTCCAAAAGCGGTGTGTACTCAGGCAACGGTATGTACTCAGGTAGTGGTGTATACTCAGGAATTTCTTCCAAGAAAGCAACTTCGGCAGCTCTGGCCTTTCTGGCAATCTTTCTGCCTCTATTTCTTCTCTGAGTCCTTGTTAGGGGTGGAACCCTTGAGCTGGACCCAATTTTGAAAATAGAAGGTCTTGCACGGAAGTCTGTACCCTCCACGGTAACATGTTCGTTACAAATTTAAACTTCCTTCCCCTTTAGTTTGGCGGAAGCCGAGGTAGGTGCAGAGACTACTAGACCGGTGGGGGTAGAGACAACAGTCCTCCTACGAACAGTAGTATTCCTCTCAACTGGAACCCTTAGCAGGGGATGGAACTCTTGGGCTGATTTCAGGTTGAATTCAATCAAAGGTCTTTCGGTTTCAGGTACTTTGTCCGTAAGTGTGAAAAGGGTAACATCAGTGATCTTGACATTTGTGTTCTCGAATCCTTGCCTGAAATGGATGATCCCATTGTTGGGCAGCTCATCCTTGTAAATAGCGAAGTCCAGTCCATTGGTGAAGGAGAAAATCAGCTTTGGGGCAGACATTTTCTGTAAGGTAGATTCTGATTGTCAGTCCCAAGTTATGCTTCTTCTCATTAGGACAAAAAGAAAGGAATCGAAAAGAGTCCGAACACATGTTTATTCATGTATTTATAAAAAGAGAGTTATTTGTTAAAAGAGTCATTCATTAGAGGGTTTGTTTATTAGGAACGGAATGTTCCAAGGTGTAGAGGAGGTAAGGAATCCGATTTAGAATTGGAAAAGAAGAGGAAATCTCATGCAAGACTTTCTCGACTCGAAGGATCACTTCTAAACTAACACCTATTGGGGGTCCACCCCACCTCAGAAAAGAGGTAAAAGGATCTCGGAACCTCTCTATTTAGGGGTGTCTAAACAGTGGCTCCTAAATCCGAAAGGAGTTGGTTATACTCGTTCAAGACGGAAATGAACAGGGTACTCCAACGGAATAATGATAGTTTGGTCCACTAGGGGCATGGGTTCACTATCTATTTATGAAAGCAAAGTCATTTGATCAAAATGGAGAGAGGAACTACTCCCCAGCGGAGTCGCCAGAAATTGTCTGCATATTTTTAGGTTGAGTGTTGTATTTTTGAAAAGAGGTCGCCTATAGAAATTGTCGGTGAATTTTAGATTTTAAATTTAATTTAAATATGTATATAGTTTAAAAGATATCATTTGATTTTGAAAGTAATTTTAAGTTTAAAAGTTTTAAGATATGAAATCAAACCAATTTCACATCCCAAATAGTTTATATAAACGAGCACCGCACCACAAACTGTGTATCTATCCCGGAGAATAGACACACTGCTTGATGAGGGGACTCGGTTAAATAAACTAGAAGATTTGTGACATCCGTTTGGTCTACGAACCAATTTTATACGCCGACAAATTCCCCTTCTTAATAAAAATGAATTAAGCAGGGTTTATATTACTTGGGTTCTTAAAGTTCCCTATAAGGGCAAGCCCCTATAGTTAATTACATCCTAAGTGATGTGAATCACTTAAGAAAACTCTCGATAATGATCAATGGCTTTGCTCTCAAGAATTAGAATGTTTAAGGTTTTCAAAGGATTGGATTTCTGAAATTTCAAAAGGGTTTAGCTCAAATTTGGAACAGTTTATTGTAGGAGTCCAAAGGAAGAGGAGTAGGAGAAGCTGAGGATCCAGAAAGAATCTTGGCAACTTCCCACACTATCCTATTATTTGGCTTAGAGTTTAAGAAAATCCTAATATTATCTGAGATTTCAATCTTGCCAGTTTTAATTAATTTGGACTTATATTTATATAATAAAATCATACAAAAAGCCTCAAAGATATGAGGGTTTATGTCATACTAAACAACTACCTCGGAGTCCTAAGACCGGTTAGGAATTAATTTGCAGAACATGATTATACAAATGCCTAACGAAAAGTTGAGGGTTTATGTTGCACTAAGCAAACTACCTTGAAATCCTATGGCTTGTTATTTAATTCTCAGAATGTTTAGGTGATGTAGAGTTGTTTTGCTGACGAAGATGGTCGTGCTACCCACCGTGCTCCAAGCTCCTTGTTGTTGCAGAGGTTTAGTTTTAGAAGATTGTAATCAAAAGAGAAAAGAAGAGTTTGGTTTTATAAATCTTAAAGTCCAAGTGTTTTTTAATGTTTTAGTTAAAATAAATCTTAAAGTTATTAGAACATAACTGATTAAGATCCCACGGTTCCGTCATCCCGACACCGTTATTTTCATTGAATTCACTTAGTCCAAATGAATTTGCTAAACTCAACTGAATGAGTTCCACACTTTCATTTAGACCGTGGGAAATCTCGTTAGCAACACGTGGGTTACATCATCCGAGGTATTCCCGATCATTCAACGAGACGTTTTAATTTAGTTGCAATTGTAGTTTTGTATTCTGTTTGTGATTAAATTTTGAGTTATTTTATATTTTGAAATGTTGTGGCGGTGAATTTTATCTTGCAGTGACTTTTAATTTAGTTTTGGTTGGTGGCGATGGAAAAAAATATCATGTATTTGATGATGATGTCATGTCATCGCCATCCAATATATCATATCAATGTCAAGGAGTCGCCATCTAATATTAGCCTAGTTTTATTCATATAAATCCTATGAAGGATTTAGAGAATTTTTAGGAATAATAGTAGAAAAAGGTGTTTATGATAATTCTTATATGAGGATATTCTAGAATAACGTATTCTAGAATTTTCATATTAAGAAAATCTTGGTAAACTAGAGATTTCTGTTTTGGGTTCTTTTAGATCTCCTATAGAGGTAAGCCTCTATAGTTAATTACATCTTAAACAATTCTCGATTGTTTAAGAAAACTTCTGATTAATGTTAATCATTTATTTTCTAAAAGTTTATTTTAAGGAGAGATGTACCCACTATCACTCCCAAATGTCGTTATATCATGTTATTGAATACTTTAGGTATTATGTCTAACCTAAAAGTTTTGGTTTTGTTGTCATGTCGTTATTGTGTTGAAAAATTTCAGGTTATATGTATAACCTAAAAGTTTTGTTTTGTTGTCAATGTTGTTGTCTTGTTGAAAAGTTTCAGGTTATATGTCTAACCTAAAAGTTTTGTTTTGTTTTCAATGTTGTTGTCTTGTTATAAAGTTCAGGTTATATGTCTAACCTAAAAGTTTTGTTTTGTTTTGTTGCTAATATTCCGTCGTCGGCGTCCTGCAAAACAGAGTTAGCACACCCTATAACATGCAATGAAAATCTAAACGGAATTTCTTGTCTTCACCCTGCGAAGAAAATATCGTCAGAAATAATATCACAGAATATTTTTTTTTAATGTTAAGTTATTTTGAAATGTCAACTTCATGCTAATCATGTTGTTTTTAAAATTTCAAATTTTCGTTGATTATGTCAACATCAGATTTATGTCGGTTATGTCAATTTTAGAATGTCGAATTATGTTGAATTGATCTTGAGTTTGAGCTTAAATTCCAGGTTCGTGTCTATCAAAAGATTTAAAGTTAAATTCAATATTAATTGAACTAACTTGGGTTCATGTCTAGTTGAACCTAAGTTAAATTCAATGTTGATTGAATTTGATTAACTCGAGTTCATGTCTGTTTGAACTTAAGTTAAAAGGTTTGGTTTTGGATGGACTTAATTAAATTTTAAACCTTGTTTAAATAGGATTTAAAGGTTAATCAAGCATAATAAATTAGACTTAATTAGAATTATAGACCATTCAAATCCATTTTAGGTAAGGTTTAAGTCTTAATCAAGTCTATTTTGTCGGACTTAGATTTAGGATTGTCTTAAGTTCATTAGGGGTTGAACTCAAGTTCAGTTTGATTTAAGTCTAATGTAGATTCGACTTAACTTTGGTTTGGGTTGAATTTAGGTTCAATGTGGATTGGACCTAAGATTTAGATTAACTTGAGTTCAAGTTGGATTGAATTCAAGTTAGGTCATGTTTGAGTTTAAGTTAGGTTCAATATGGATGGGACCTAAGATTTGGGTTAACTTGAGTTCAAGTTGGATTGAATTCAAGTTGGGTTATGTTTGAGTTAGATTCAATGTGGATTGAACCTAAAGTTTAGGTTAACTTGAGTTTAAGTTGGGTTGGGTTTAGGTTAGGTTCAATGTGGGTTTAACCTAAGGTTTAGGTTAACTTGAGTTCAAGTTAGGTTGGACTCAAGTTAGATTAGGTTTAGGTTAGGTTCAATGTGGGTTGAACCTAGGTTTAGGTTAACTTGGGTTCGAGTTAGGTTGGACTCAAGTTAGATAAGGTTTAGGTTAGGTTCGATGTGGGTTGAACTTAAGGTTTAGGTTAACATGGGTTCGAGTTGGATTGGACTCGAGTTAGGTTATGTTTGGGTAAGTTTGGTTTAACTTGAGTCTAATATGGGTTAGACTTAAGTTTGGTTTTGATTTTGACTTAGGTTCATGTCGAGTTGAACCTAAGTTTGGTTTGACTTAAGTCTAATGTAGGTTAGACTTAAGTTAGGTTTAGGTTTAATTTAGGTTCAGTGTGGGTTGAACCTAAGTTTGGTTTGACTTAAGTCTAATGTAGATTAGAGTTAAGTTAGATTTAGGTTTGATTTTGGTTCAGTGTAGATTGAACTTAAGTTTGACTTAGATCTAACTATGTTTGGTTTGACATAAGTCTAAATGGGTTAGACTTAAGTCAGGTTTGATTTTTGTTAAACCTTGGTTAATTAAGGCTTAATAGTCTTACTAAGTTTAAGGTTTAGACCTAATTAGGATTTGAATTTAGTTAAGCCTTAGTTATTTAAGGCTTAATTGTTTAATTAGATCTATTGGTTAGATCTAATTAGGGTTTAGGTTTGATTAAACCTTAGTTAGTTAAGGTCTAATGGTTTAATTAGGTCTAATGGGTTAGGCCTAATTAGGGTTTAGGTTTTATTAAACCATAGTTAGTTAAGGTTTAATCGTTTAATTAGGTCTAAGGGTTAGACCTAATTAGGGTTTAGGTTTGATTAAACCTTAGTTAGATAAGGTTTAATGGTTTAATTAGGTCTAATGTTTTAGACCTAATTAGGGTTTAGGTTTTATTAAACCTTAGTTAGTTAAGGTTTAATGGTTTAATTATGTGTAATGGTTTAGACCTTATTAGGGTTTAAGTTTTATTAAACCTTAGTTAGTTAATGTCTAATGGTTTAATTAGGTCTAAGGGTTACATCTAATTAGGGTTTAGGTTTGATTAAACCTTAGTTAGTTAAGGTCTAATGGTTTAATTAGGTCTAATGGTTTAGACCTAATTAGGGTTTAGGTTTGATTAAACCTTAGTTAGTTAAGGTCTAATGGTTTAATTAGGTCTAATGGTTTAGACCTAATTAGGGTTTAAGTTTGATTAAACCTTAGTTAGTTAAGGTCTAATGGTTTAATTAGGTCTAATGGTTTAGACATAATTAGGGTTTGAGTTTGATTAAACCTTAGTTAGTTAAGGCTTAATGGTTTAATTAGATCTAAGGGTTAGACCTAATTATGGTTTGGGTTTGATTAGACCTTAGTTAGTTAAGGTCTAATGGTTTAATTAGGTCTAAGGGTTAGACCTAATTAGGGTTTAGGTTTGATTAAACCTTATGTTTAAGGAGGTTAGTTAAGTTTAATATGTCTTTAAACCTTATTAAGGGAGTTTAGTTTTGTGTTAATTAAGTTTAATATGTCCTTAAACTTAATTAAAAAGAGTTTAATTTTTTTCTAAACCTAATTTAGGTAAGGTTTAATGGGTTAATTAAGTTTAGTGTGTCTTTAAACTTAATTAAAGAACTTTAATTTTTATTAAACCTATTTTAGGTAAGGTTTAATGGGTTAATTAAGTTTAGTGTGTCTTTAAACTTAATTAAAAGAGTTTAATATTTATTAAACCTAATTTAGGTAAGGTTTAATTGGTTAATTAAGTTTAGTGTGTCTTTAAACTTAATTAAAAGAGTTTAATTTTTATTAAACCAAATTTAGGTAAGGTTTAATTGGTTAATTAAGTTTATTATGTCTTTAAACTTAATTAAAGAAGTTTAATTTTTATTAAACCTATTTTAGGTAAGGTTTAATGGGTTAATTAAGTTTAGTGTGTCCTTAAACTTAATTAAAAGAGTTTAATTTTTATTAAACCTAATTTAGGTAAGGTTTAATAGGTTAATTAAGTTTAGTGTGTCCTTAAACTTAATTAAAGGAGTTTGATTTTTATTAAACCTAATTTAGGTAATGTTTAATGGGTTAATTAAGTTTAGTGTCCTTAAACATAATTAAAAGAGTTTAATTTTAATTTAAACCTAATTTAGGTAAGGTTTAATTGGTTAATTAAGTTTAGTGTGTCCTTAAACTTAATTAAAAGAGTTTAATTTTTATTAAACCTAATTTAGGTAAGGTTTAATTGGTTAATTAAGTTTATTATGTCTTTAAACTTAATTAAAGAAGTTTATTTTTTATTAAACCTATTTTAGGTAAGGTTTAATGGGTTAATTAAGTTTAGTGTGTCCTTAAACTTAATTAAAAGAGTTTAATTTTTATTAAACCAAATTTAGGTAAGGTTTAATTGGTTAATTAAGTTTATTATGTCTTTAAACTTAATTAAAGAAGTTTAATTTTTATTAAACCTATTTTAGTTAAGGTTTAATGGGTTAATTAAGTTTAGTGTGTCCTTAAACTTAATTAAAAGAGTTTAATTTTTATTAAACCTAATTTATGTAAGGTTTAATTGGTTAATTAAGTTTAGTGTGTCCTTAAACTTAATTAAAGGAGTTTGATTTTTATTAAACCTAATTTAGGTAAGGTTTAATTGGTTAATTAAGTTTAGTATGTCTTTAAACTTAATTAAAGAAGTTTAATTTTTATTAAACCTAATTTAGGTAATGTTTAATGGGTTAATTAAGTTTAGTGTCCTTAAACTTAATTAAAAGAGTTTAATTTTTATTAAACCTAATTTAGGTAAGGTTTAATGGGTTAATTAAGTTTAGTGTGTCCTTAAACTTAATTAAAAGAGTTTAATTTTTATTAAACCTAATTTAGGTAAGGTTTAATTGGTTAATTAAGTTTATTATGTCTTTAAACTTAATTAAAGAAGTTTAATTTTTATTAAACCTATTTTAGGTAAGGTTTAATGGGTTAATTAAGTTTAGTGTGTCCTTAAACTTAATTAAAAGAGTTTAATTTTTATTAAACCAAATTTAGGTAAGGTTTAATTGGTTAATTAAGTTTATTATGTCTATAAACTTAATTAAAGAAGTTTAATTTTTATTAAACCTATTTTAGGTAAGGTTTAATAGGTTAATTAAGTTTAGTGTGTCCTTACACTTAATTAAAAGAGTTTAATTTTTATTAAACCTAATTTAGGTAAGGTTTAATTGGTTAATTAAGTTTAGTGTGTCCTTAAACTTAATTAAAGGAGTTTCGATTTTTATTAAACCTAATTTAGGTAAGGTTTAATTGGTTAATTAAGTTTAGTATGTCTTTAAACTTAATTAAAGAAGTTTAATTTTTATTAAACCTAATTTAGGTAATGTTTAATGGGTTAATTAAGTTTAGTGTCCTTAAACTTAATTAAAAGAGTTTAATTTTTATTAAACCTAATTTAGGTAAGGTTTAATGGTTTAATTAAGTTTAGTGTGTCCTTAAACTTAATTAAAAGAGTTTAATTTTTATTAAACCTAATTTAGGTAAGGTTTAATTGGTTAATTAAGTTTATTATGTCTTTAAACTTAGTTAAAGAAGTTTAATTTTTATTAAACCTAATTTAGGTAAGGTTTAATGGGTTAATTAAGTTTAGTGTGCCCTTAAACTTAATTAAAAGAGTTTAATTTTTGTTAAACCTAATTTAGGTAAGGTTTAATTGGTTAATTAAGTTTAGTGTGTCCTTAAACTTAATTAAAAGAGTTTAATTTTTATTAAACCTAATTTAGGTAAGGTTTAATTGGTTAATTAAGTTTATTATGTCTTTAAACTTAAATAAAGAAGTTTAATTTTTATTAAACCAAATTTAGGTAAGGTTTAATGGGTTAATTAAGTTTAGTGAGCCCTTAAACTTAATTAAAAGAGTTTAATTTTTATTAAACTTAATTTAGGTAAGGTTTAATTGGTTAATTAAGTTTAGTGTGTCCTTAAACTTAATTAAAGGATTTGATTTTTGTTAAACCTTATTTAGGTAAGGTTTAATTGGTTAATTAAGTTTATTATGTCTTTAAACTTAATTAAAGAAGTTTAATTTTTATTAAACCTAAATTAGGTAAGTTTTAATGGGTTAATTAAGTTTAGTGTGTCCTTAAACTTAATTAAATGAGTTTAATTTTTATTAAACCTAATTTAGGTAAGGTTTAATTGGTTAATTAAGTTTAGTGTGTCCTTAAACTTAATTAAAAGAGTTTAATTTTTATTAAACCTAATTTAGGCAAGGTTTAATTGGTTAATTAAGTTTAGTGTGTCCTTAAACATAATTAAAAGAGTTTAATTTTTATTAAACCTAATTTAGGTAAGGTTTAATTGGTTAATTAAGTTTATTATGTCTTTAAACTTAATTAAAGAAGTTTAATTTTTATTAAACCTATTTTAGGTAAGGTTTAATGGGTTAATTAAGTTTAGTGTGACCTTAAACTTAATTAAAAGAGTTAAATTTTTATTAAACCTAATTTAGGTAAGGTTTAATTGGTTAATTAAGTTTATTATGTCTTTAAACTTAATTAAAGAAGTTTAATTTTTATTAAACCAAATTTAGGTAAGGTTTAATGGGTTAATTATGTTTAGTGTGCCCTTAAACTTAATTAAAAGTGTTTAATTTTTATTAAACCTAATTTAGGTATGGTTTAATTGGTTAATTAAGTTTAGTGTGTCCTTAAACTTAATTAAAGGAGTTCGATTTTTATTAAACGTAATTTAGGTAAGGTTTAATTGGTTAATTAAGTTTATTATGTCTTTAAACTTAATTAAAGAAGTTTAATTTTTATTAAACCTAATTTAGGTAATGTTTAATGGGTTAATTAAGTTTAGTGTCCTTAAACTTAATTAAAAGAGTTTAATTTTTATTAAACCTATTTTAGGTAAGGTTTA
The DNA here is from genome assembly GCA_022702705.1 of Papilionanthe hookeriana x Papilionanthe teres. NCBI lineage: Eukaryota > Viridiplantae > Streptophyta > Magnoliopsida > Asparagales > Orchidaceae > Papilionanthe > Papilionanthe hookeriana x Papilionanthe teres. Next base: position 65,491,924 of record CM040430.1, on the reverse strand, counting down.
ATGGGTTAATTAAGTTTAGTGTGTCCTTAAACTTAATTAAAAGAGTTTAATTTTAATTAAACCTAATTTAGGTAAGGTTTAATTGGTTAATTAAGTTTTGTGTGTCCTTAAACTTAATTAAAGGAGTTTGATTTTTATTAAACCTAATTTAGGTAAGGTTTAATTGGTTAATTAAGTTTATTATGTCTTTAAACTTAATTAAAGAAGTTTAATTTTTATTAAACCTAATTTAGGTAAGGTTGAATGGGTTAATTAAGTTTAGTGTGTCCTTAAACTTAATTAAAAGAGTTTAATTTTTATTAAACCTAATTTAGGTAAGTTTTAATTGGTTAATTAAGTTTAGTGTGTCCTTAAACTTAATTAAAAGAGTTTAATTTTTATTAAACCTTATTTAGGTAAGGTTTAATTGGTTAATTAAGTTTATTATGTATTTAAACTTAATTAAAGAAGTTTAATTTTTATTAAACCAAATTTAGGTAAGGTTTAATGGGTTAATTAAGTTTAGTGTGCCCTTAAAATTTATTAAAAGGGTTTAATTTTTATTAAACTTAATTTAGGTAAGGTTTAATTGGTTAATTAAGTTTAGTGTGTCCTTAAACTTAATTAAAGGAGTTTGATTTTTATTAAACCTAATTTAGCTAAGGTTTAATTGGTTAATTAAGTTTATTATGTCTTTAAACATAATTAAAGAAGTTTAATTTTTATTAAACCTAATTTAGGTAAGGTTTAATTGGTTAATTAAGTTTATTATGTTTTTAAACTTAATTAAAAAAGTTTAATTTTTATTAAACCTAATTTAGGTAATGTTTAATGGGTTAATTAATTTTAGTGTCCTTAAAACTTAATTAAAAGAGTTCAATTTTTATTAAACCTAATTTAGGTAAGGTTTAATGGGTTAATTAAGTTTAGTGTGTCCTTAAACTTAATTAAAAGAGTTTAATTTTTATTAAACCTAATTTAGGCAAGGTTTAATTGGTTAATTAAGTTTTGTGTGTCTTTAAACTTAATTAAAAGAGTTTAATTTCTATTAAACCTATTTTAGGTAAGGTTTAATTGGTTAATTAAGTTTAGTGTGTCTTTAAACTTAATTAAAAGAGTTTAATTTTTATTAAACCTATTTTAGGTAAGGTTTAATTGGTTAATTAAGTTTATTATGTCCTTAAACTTAATTAAAAGAGTTTAATTTTTATTAAACATAATTTAGGTAAGGTTTAATTGGTTAATTAAGTTTATTATGTCTTTAAACTTAATTAAAAAAGTTTAATTTTTATTAAACCAAATTTAGGTAAGGTTTAATGGGTTAATTAAGTTTAGTGTGCCCTTAAACTTAATTAAAAGAGTTTAATTTTTATTAAACTTAATTTAGGTAAGGTTTAATTGGTTAATTAAGTTTAGTGTGTCCTTAAACTTAATTAAAGGAGATTGATTTTTATTAATCCTAATTTAGGTAAGGTTTAATTGGTTAATTAAGTTTATTATGTCTTTAAACTAAATTAAAGAAGTTTAATCTTTATTAAACCTAATTTAGGTATGGTTTAATTGGTTAATTATGTTTATTATGTCTTTAAACTTAATTAAAGAAGTTTGATTTTTATTAAACCTAATTTAGGTAATGTTTAATGTGTTAATTAAGTTTAGTGTCCTTAAACTTAATTAAAAGAGTTTAATTTTTATTAAACCTAATTTAGGTAAGGTTTAATGGGTTAATGAAGTTTAGTGTGTCCTTAAACTTAATTAAAAGAGTTTAATTTTTATTAAACCTAATTTAGGTAAGGTTTAATTGGTTAATTAAGTTTAGTGTGTCTTTAAACTTAATTAAAAGAGTTTAATTTTTATTAAACCTATTTTAGGTAAGGTTTAATTGGTTAATTAAGTTTAGTGTGTCTTTAAACTTAATTAAAGAGTTTAATTTTTATTAAACCTATTTTAGGTAAGGTTTAATTGGTTAATTAAGTTTTTTATGTCCTTAAACTTAATTTAAAGAGTTTAATTTTTATTAAACCTAATTTAGGTAAGGTTTAATTGGTTAATTAAGTTTATTATGTCTTTAAACTTAATTAAAGAAGTTTAATTTTTATTAAACCTATTTTAGGTAAGGTTTATTGGGTTAATTAAGTTTAGTGTGTCCTTAAACTTAATTACAAGAGTTTGATTTTTATTAAACCTAATTTAGGTAAGGTTTAATTGGTTAATTAAGTTTATTATGGCTTTAAACTTAATTAAAGAAGTTTAATTTTTATTAATCCTAATTTAGGTAAGGTTTAATGGGTTAATTAAGTTTAGTGTGTCCTTAAACTTAATTAAAAGAGTTTAATTTTTATTAAACCTAATTTTGGTAAGGTTTAATTGATTTAAATGTCATTGTAAGCCTTAATTGAATCTAATCTTGTTATTTTAGACTCAAGTGAGGTTTATTATTAGCCTATCATAAACTAGAACCATTTTCAAACTTAGATTGTTGATGAAAATTGTTCAATTTTACAAAGGGGTTTTTTGGATTCAAAATTATTTAATTAATAAATGATTTTAACCCTAAATTTTCAAATGTCATTCAAAATTGTTTCTATGACTTAGAAATATTTTTCCTAGGGTCATTGTCTGTTGCCTTATCATTCCTAGTCATTTGTATTTTTATTTTCTTAATTTTTAAATTTTTATAATTATTATTTGAAATAATTACAAAGAAACTTGAAAATTCAAGAAAAGTATCCTAAGCATGTTTTCTGTCCTTAGAAAAATTCTGGACTGTCCCTAAGAACATAAATATAAATGCCTCAAAGTTTCATAATTTTTTGATTTATAAATAATTTTTAATAATTAAAATACTCCAGAGAGCTTTCCAGAGGTATTTTTATTTTATTTTTAGAACCTCTGGTTAAAAAGATATGAATTTTTGAAGTTTAAGGGGTTAAAATGAAATTTTTCTTTTTTTTTTATTTTTCCGCCGCCAAATTCCCCCGGGGAAGACGCGTGTCCTCGGCGTCGTCGAAAGAGCGGGAGGATCCCGTGCAATGGCCGGACAACGGACACCGTGCGCGCAGATCAGTGTGGTCCATCCCAAAGGCGCGGGATCGGACGGCTGAGAAAATTCGGGGTTTAATTCCGAAAATTTTGAAACCCTTAAACTTCAAATGTTAATATCTCACTCATTTCTTGACGAAATTGAGTGATTTTTTTTTAAAATGCTCATCTGGATGAGAGGTATCTATCCATACGGTGATGATACACTTTTGAGCTAGTATAGCACATGATTTATCAAAAACATGATTTATTTTGCAAAGATAAATTCCATTCCTTGGCCACAAGCAAATCAAGCTAGATCAGACTTTATGGTTGCCTTCTAGGACCCCAATGGAAGATAGTTGCTGCAGAAATTTATTCCAGAAGTCAGGCTTTGGGAGGAATTTGAAAGAGATGCCTAATTTGGGTTATTTTTGAAAATTTATCAAATTGGCTCAAATGGGCTGAAACTAAGGCTTGGAATTGATCCTAAAAGATTTTGGAAGCTCTTAGGAAGAAGTTTTGTGTTGGGAGCAAGAGGGTTTGAGCAGCCTATGGACCTCCCTAAATATTTTTCTCCTCCTTGCTAGTTTCGGCCATGGGGTCTATTTATAGCAAGGGGATGGTGTTGGGTTGGCTTAGGCTGTTCTAGAGGATTACTTACCTCCTCTATTAGCTGATTGGGTGATTAATTGGCTAGAGATAGGCTTGGATGCTTCTCCCTAAGTTTGTCATGATGAATTTCATCTCCTGGTCTCTTGTCCATTGGCCATTGTAGGAGGTTACTTGTGAGCTGTTGTTTCACTTGCTAATGAGCTTACACCTCACTTCTTAGGCTTGGCAAATGGTGACACATATGCCTAGCCTTCATCAATACCATTAATCATGGCAAGGGGGGGTCTCATGTGTGGTTTTCCCTCCCATTGGGTGGCTTGGGAGGTGGAGAAAATGGCCTTGTGTTGGTCGGCCACCTTAAGGAGAGAATATGTTTAGAATGAAGGAGGTGGTGACACCTCATCCCATGCATAACCATGGATGTTAAGCCATGGGTAATGGGCCTTAAGATGGGCTTAATTAAGTGTTAAATAAGCCTTTAAGATGGTTTAGCCCAATTAAATATGAAGAGGCTAAAGATGATTTCATTTCTTCTTTAATTCCTATTTTAATTAATTATTTTATTAACTAAAATTGGTGGAAATTATTTTATTAATGAATTTATTAATTGAAAATAATTTCAAATTAATTAATTGATTATTTTTGTCATTTTTGTTATTTAATGATTTTAATTTTCATTTTAATTATGTCATTTAATTAAAATTTTGAAAATTAAATCATTAATCACTTTAATTAATCAAAATAATTTTGAAATTAATTATTTGATTAATTTTGTTATTTTAATTTCATTTTTATCTATTTTAATTAAAATAGATAGGTGTTGACTAATTTTGACTTGGGTTGACCCAAGTCAGCCCAAATTGATCAAATCTATTGTAAGATGTCCAATTCTTGTGATTTTGTCATTGTGGTGTTTTAAATGTCTCAATGGGTGAAAAGATTGATTTATAGGTCAACAGGACTGGTCATTAGGTCTGGTCTGACCAATTTGACCAAAGTTGACTTTTTAGGTCAAAAGATTGACTTATGGGGTCAACAGGGTTGGTCACTGGGTCTGGTTTGACCATTTTAACCAATGTTGACTTTTAGGTCAGAAGGTTGACCACTGGGGTCAACAGTGTAGGTCATTAGGTCTGGTTTGACCAGTTTGACGAAAGTTGACTTTTTAGGTCATAGGGTTGACCTATGGGGTCAACAGGGTGGGTCATTAGGTCTGGTTTGACCATTTTGACCAAAGTTGACTTTTTAGGTCATAGGGTTGACCTATGGGGTCAACAGGGTGGACAAGGGTGTCACAGTATTGCTAAACGTCCTGAAAGCTCCGCTAGCATTTCATCCCAATGAATTCGCGTCCTTTTTTAACCAATGCCGAGAAGGGCCGACACCTACTCGATAAGTTCGAGATAAAAGCTGCCGAAGATATGCCACCTCTCCCGAAAAGATCGTAATTGCTTCAATGTTTTCAAGGAGGAGGCATTTCAAAGATCGTTTAATCTTTCCGGATCGATTTCAATCCTGCGATGTCGGACAACAAATCCTATGAATTTCCCGGAGGTAACGTCGAAGGCACATTTCATGATTCATCTTAAGGTTAAATTGCCTACGCTCAAAACAATTCTCAAATCATACGTGTGATTTTCGAGTTTTCGATGACCACATCATCCACGTAGCACTCGACCTGGTCGTGAATGAGATCATCGAAAATCTTCTTCATCGCCTTTGATATGTTTTGCCCAAGGTTTTAGTCCGAATGGCATTACTCTGTAGCAATACACTCGATCGACGTTTCCGTAGGATGTAAGCTTTTCATCTTCTGGTGCCATCTTTATCCGGTTGTATCCCTACGATCCACTACGAAAGAGAATATTTCATGTCGTCGAGGCCGATCATTAGTTCTGATCGGGGTAGAAATTTATCCTTTGATATGCTTTATTTAATCTCCAGTCTACGCATTCCGATCCGACCATTTTTCCTTCTAATTGGCATCCACGTCACAACTGCTGCAGATTGCTCTTTCATGATAAATTTTGCGTCTATTAGCTTCTCGACTTCGGCTATTATTTGTTGCTCAATTTCTCGAAGCATTCTTCTCGGGGGCTCGTCTCGATCGTGAATTGCCAGCTGATCCACTCCTAGTTTTTGAACCTAAACTTCGGAGCTAATCCCGGCATTTCATCATAACTCCAAGCAAAGCAGTCCTCAATTCCATTAATAACTTGATTATGTCTTCGAGTCTTCTTTATTGAGTAAGGAGCTAACAATGGTAGCATGTTCTTCGCGTTTACCTAAGTTAACTTCCGTTAGCTCGTCTATCAGGATTTGGCTTTTCTTCAATTCTCGCAGCATCTCCGATCTGCAGATCTTCAAGATCTTCCGAGGCTTCCAAGCAGTCTTCATTAGGTTCACAAATGACAACCAAGCAAAATCCCGTATCGTCACCGTACCTCTACCGTGTCGAATCCGAGACCATGTTTCTAATCGTGAGGCCGACTCGACATTATTCCATAATTTTTCAAAACGTTGCGATTAACTCTTGTCCATCATCGAGGTAAGACACCACGTTGAATTGAATTTTGAACACAGAGAGTACCACTCAAAAGGTAATTCCATTAATTCGGGAAGAAGTAACACCTTCAAATTTATGATTTTGGTGATTTGTTTACTTCAATTGATTCCTACGCAGCTGACAACGGACGGGACACTTTTCGATTACTATTGTACTACTTTTGTTGCTCAGCATGATCAGTATTAAGCTATACTATCTCTTCTATCGCAATGAATGAAAGAAAAAGGAGTTTGTTTTTGTCCAGAATTGCTCAATATTTGGAAAAAACTCAAATGGGGATATTTTGCTAAGAATTCGACTTCAGGAAAGAATGAAGTTAATGCTCTAATGGCTAGGTCCTTCACTTTAAGGAATTTGGACTGGGTCCTAAGTGGATTTCAAAATGAAATAGTGTGGTTGAAATACGATTAATTGACTTGGGATATCACGGGCCTTTTAATTTCCCGCCATGTGGCTGGGTCCGAAATTTCGAAAAAGTTATAATATCTCAGGATTCATATTAAGGGACATTTCAGAATTATTATTTGTTGGAAGTTTCGACATTCAAAATCTTTAAAAGAAATACGCACTGCCAGATTTAGTAATTCTCAAAAAAAAACAAAAGGACCCAAAATAAAGAAAGAAAAAAGAAAAAAATAAGTGTTCCTGAGGAAAAGCTTGACGTGAGCACAAAATCAAAAATTGGTGCCCCAATTCAGGCATTCAAAATCTTTAACACGTGCTCCACCAGATATAGTAATCCTCAATGAAAAAAAATGGATAAAAAAAGGGAAAAGAAAAATAGGAAATAAAAGAAAAGACTCCCTGAGAAGAAGCTTGAGGCAAGCATATAATCAAAAATTGGTGTCTTATCCTCCCCTGATTAATAAACCTTGAAAGGCAACCTTCAGAAGTTTCCTCTGATATTATGCTTTGAAAAGAGTCAAGTGATTTCATGCCTTTTGGTCGGTTATTAATTGGCTCAGAAATATCTTTGGACAATGAAAAATATTTTACTCACATGAACATAAATTTTGAAATCTGCTTAGGCCGGGGAAGGAAGAATTAAAGAAAGGGTCACATTGTTAGCAATTAATGGATATTCAACCCCGAAGTCTTATCCTTCAGTGTCCAGTAATTACAACTTCAATGTCAATTCGAAGAACGTCAGAGCAACTTCTCGAAGACAACTACAACAACTGTTACAAATCTGCAACAAATTAAATGATGACTGCTACAAACGAAGCTACAAAGTTTTGTCCTCTCCAGCAATGATGTCTTTAGAGATAACACACCTTTATAGGTACTTGAAAGAATGTGATTCTGATAGAACCTTAAAGAGTGAGTTATTTTCTAGCACTGGTCCTTAGTCAGTGAACAATACCTCAAGAAGTGTTGTACATCGCAACGGTTCAAAGATGGAGACTTGTTCTATGAAGCACCGATGCTGCACTTGTCTTAAACTGGGACCAATTTCTAAAACATATGAAACTAAATAAAACTCTGCATCAAACAAAATAAAAGTCAACATTTGAACAAAACAATAGAACTCTACACATTGTAAATTTTGTAAAAAAGAAAAATCTCTGCACAGACATTTCAATAAAATTAAACACCGCATAAACTTCTACAAACATTCTCTGCACTTTACAATATGTTTTCACAATCTCTACATTCATAAATCTCAGCAACATATTCAGTCTCTGCATTCATAAACCTCTGCATTCCCAAATATCAACGAAATCTTTTTGAATCTCTGCATAAATACATCTCAGTATAATTCTTCAAGGTCTATGCATCCGAAAAATCTTAACAATTCTCAGCAATTCTCAGCATATTCTCAGCATATTCACAACATTTCTCAGCAATTCTCAGCAATTCTTAGCACTCAGCAATTCTCAGTAATTCTCAGCAATTCTCAGCAATTCTCAGCATATGCTCAACATATTCTCAGCAATTCTTAGCAATTCTCAGCACTCAGCAATTCTCAGCAATCTCAGCAATTCTCAACAATTCTCAGCAGTTCTCAGCAATTCTCAGCATATTCTCAACATATTCTTAGTAATTCTCAGCACCCAGCAATTCTAAGCAATCTCAGCAATTCTCAGCAATTCTCAACATTCTCAACAATTCTCAGCAATTCTCAGCACTCAGCAATTCTCAGCAATCTCAGCATTTCTCAGCAATCCTCAACAATCTTCAGCAATCTCAGCAATTCTCAGCATATTCTCGGCATTCGGGATAGGCTTCCGCCGTACTCCCATCTCAGCATATTCTCTGCAGTTATCAGAACTCGAGATAGGCTTCCACCCTAATCCCTCCTCAGCAGTTCTCTACATTAGGATAGGCACAGTCCTACTCTTTTCTTAGCAATCTCGACATTCAACTCTCTCAGCACAAAATTGAAATTGAAATTGAAATCAAAACAGTTTTAGTATTTGGGATAGGCTTCTGCCCTACTCCCTTCTCTGCATATTCTCTGCATTCGGGGTAGTCCTTCACCCCATTCCTTTCCCAGCACAAAATTAAAATTGAAATTGCAATTGAAATTGAAGCACTCTGCATTTTGGAATAGGCTCAGTCCTGCTTCCTTCTCAGCATACAAATGCATTCGGGTGGGCCTCAGCCCTACTCTTTTCTCCGCATAAAACCAAAATTGAAATTGAAATTAAAACCAAAATCAAGATCAAATTGAAATTAAAGTCGAAAGAAAAGCAAAGTAAATCAAATCCAAATTTGAAATTTGAAAATTGAAAATTAAATTTGCAACTCTTAAATTGAAAATTCCTCCTCTTGTTTCCCTAGCGGAAACAACTCTCTCTCAATTCTGTGTTTTACCCTAAGTATTTTACTTAAGCGACTTTGTGTTGTTTTGTTGATCTTCTTCGGTCAACACCAATATGCGCGGTGTACCAGTCCGACGCACCACACCTAATGGGGGTCCATTTGTTGACCTCTCTTTTGGTAGAGGTCTAGTCTCTCTTTAGAATATCCTAGGGTCTAGCCGTAGGACTCGCCTGGTGACTTTCTTAGAATACTAGTCATGGAACCCTCCCCATAGAAATTCAAAACTCTTCTTGCTTCACTAGGGGGTTTTCATATTCTTAAGGCCTAACCTCCACCTTTTGGTAGGAAAAAGGCAAGCATGAGGAATCCTAGGGGAAGTCTCCTATAGGTGGTCAGACCTTAGGATTTGCCCTTAGAGAAGTCTGAAGATCACCACTCATACACTTCACATTCACAACATACACACACTGCACATTCTAATTTCAACCCTAAACTCTTTAGAAACTCATGTGGATAGCCCAACCCTCAGTCTATGACTGAGTGGTAGGGACCAACACATAGAGGACCAAATGAAAGTGACCCTTGGCCTCCAAAAATTCCATAAATACCCAAAATTTTCAAAATTACCCAAATTCACCAAAATTCCCCATAAATCATTCCAAGATATTACTTACCACTCAAATTGACCATCCATGAAAAGTAATTCTAAAATTTCCAAAAATACCCCTCAATACCCTCAAAATATCCAAAATACCTTTTTGCCCAAAAATCCAAAAATTCTCAAAAATTCTCAAAAAATTCCAGAAAATCCTAAAAATTCCCAATTTCATTTTGTTCAACTACACTATGGGTCAATTTTGCCAAAATAATACACTTTCAATCCAAATCCCAACTTGGCCCATTTAAGCTAAAGATGCCTAAACCAAACCCAATCTTGACCCAATTGACCCCAATTTTCTTCAAATTAAATTCTAAACCAAAATTCAACATCCCTAGTATCAACTTAGACCAAATTAAAGTCCAATGTGACCCATATTTGAATCTAATTCCACTTGAAATCAAAATCCCCAATTTTTCCTAAATAACCCAAAACTCCTAAAGTGACCAAATGTCAATCAATTCCTCCAAAATATCAATTCCAAACTCTTTATAACACCTACTTAAACTGAATTGGATCATCAATTTCCCATAATTTGAGCTCAGGTCTTACCCAAATCCATTTTGGAACAAAAAAATCCCAATTTTGACCCAAGCTGAACACATGTTTAAAATAGACCAAATTGACCCTCTAAACTTTGTTAAAACCATTTTATGTCTTCATAAAAATTATTCTAGACAACCATTTCTACATTATTGTTGAAGATCTCTAAACTCAATTCCCACTCAAACTCAAGATAACTTGACCCGAACCCAACATGGTCCAAAATAATCCAAAATCCAATCCATGCCAAAATTGAACCTCAAAATCAGCTCAAAACCACTTTGTGTCTTCATGAAAGATTTTCATTACAATCATGTGGACAATATTGATCAAGGTACTTGGGCTTCATTCCAGCTCTAGCCCAATCTAAACTCAAGTTAGCCCAATGTTCTTAAAATGGACCCAAAATCCAAAACTCACCAAACTAAAATACACTCACACACACACCCACATTCTCCCCCTCTCATATCTGACGGTAAAACAAAGAAAAAAATAACAAAAAAAAGAATAGTTTTCTTCCCATCACCTTACTCCCTCACTTCTCCCTCACTCTCCCTCACCTCTCCCTCACCTCTCCCTCACCCTACCCTCCACCTCACCCTACTCTCCTCACCTTCACCACACCTTCACCACACCTCCTCCTCACCTCCACCTCACCTCATCCTCACTCCTCCATTCACTCTTAGCCGTGAGCCTCTCTCCATAAATCCCCCCATAATCTCACTTACACACTCTTCACACTCCCTTGCACACAAACTTACTCACTTCACCATCCCACTCATTCCCAACCTCCTAGCCGTGAGCCTTCCCCATCTTCTTTCCTCCTTCCAAGCTAGCCACACTCCTCATCCCCCCTCTAAAAACCTCCTAGCCATGAGCTTCAAAAAGGGATCCTCCAAGCTAAGGCAAGTTGCTCCCCCTCTCTTTTATTTTGTGAGTATTCTAGCTTCAAAAAAAAAAAAAAAAATTCTTTCCTATCTTCATGCCAAGCCTAAAACCTCACACCCACATGCACAATTTTAGTGTTCTTCTTCCTTTGCAAAGATTTTTAAATTTACATACAAATCATTTAATTTTTTAGTTTTCATGTATGCTTATTTTTAATGTTTCCATGCTTAGGCTTAGGAATTTCTCATGTAAAGTCATTTAGCCATTTCCATGCTTAGCCTTAGGATTTCTAATCTTTTTATGCAAGTTATTAGCTAATTAAAGTTAACTAGTTTGATATTTTCAAATCTACCACCTAATTTTTACTAATTTGAAAAATAAATTTTAAAATTTAAAAAAGATAATATAACATAAAGGAAATAAAAATAAAATAGAAAAGAGGAATGAACATAAGGATAAAATAAAAATAAAAAAAAGAAAATGAAATAAAAATAAAAAATAAAAACATAAGTGATATAATTATAGATTCAAATAAATTAAATAATATCTTTACTAAATTGTAAATAAAACAACTTTATTAAATTTAAAATAACTATATTAAAATAACTATACTAAATGTAAAATAAAATATAACCATACTAAATTTTAAATAAGAATAACTACACAAACTTTAAAATAATATAACTACTAAAATAAAAATAAATGAATAATAATATATATATGTAAAATAATAAGTAAGATAAATAATGAAAATAAAGGAAGTAAATAAAAGTGTTTTTTTTAAATATATACACATGTAAATAATAATTTTAAGAAATAATAACTTAATGCAAATGATAATAACTTTAAATAAAGAAAAGAATAATTTAAGGGATAGAAGATGAAAAGTCTTATAAATAAATAAATAATAATAAAAATGATAATAATATTTAATGTAAATTAATAATATAAATTAATAATAATAAATCAATAATATTTAGGTAATAAAAATGCACATATAATTAATTAAAACAAAAAAACATATAAGGGATAATAAAAATAAATAAGACGTATATATATATATTGAAAATAATGTAAATAATATAAATGAATAATAAATTAAATAATTAAAATTAAAATAAAACCAAATTAATTAATAGTAATTAAATTAAATAATAATTAAATTAAATAAATTACATTAAATAATAATTGATTAAGTAAACCAAAAACAATTAAATAAATAATAGTTTAAACTAGATTAAATAAATTAAATTAATTAATTAAATTAAATAAATCAAAATCATATTAAATTAAATGATAATGTAAATAAATAATAAATTAAATTAAATTAAATTAATTAAGTAAATCAAATTATATTAAATTAAATTAAATTATATAAATAATTATTAAATTAAAAAAATTAAATAAACAAATTAAATAAATTAAATAATGTAAATAAATAATAAGATAAATTAAATAAAATAAGTAAAACAAATTAAATTAAATTAAAATAAATAATAATGTAAAAAAAATAATAATTTATACTTAATTAAGTTAAATTGAATAATAAAATAAATTAAATGAAAACTGAAAATAATAATTTAAATAAATTAAAGTGAAATAAAATAAATAAATAACAATTAATTAATTAAATAAAATTATTAAAAATTAATAATTAAGTACATGATAATAAAATAAATAAATTACAATGAATTAAATAAAATAATAAATTAAATAAATAATAAAGATAATAATAATTTCACTTACAAAAAAAAGATAATAATTTTAAAAACACATAATAAATATAACAATAATAAAACATGAAAAATAATAAATAATAATAATAACATAAAATAATAATACATAACAATATAAGCACTAATAACATAATACAATACAATAAAATAACATAAAATAGTAACAATAACACAACACAACCATCACAAATCACAACAATCACAATATACAACAACACTCCCAACCACAATTCAATACTAACACGATAACAATCAAATCCTAGGATAGGCCCCCTGAGGCATGACCTATTTTCCCCTTTATAAAGACCGCTAGGAAATCACAACTTGGTGTAGAAAAAATAACAAGAAGACCCTTATGCTTAGTGAATGCATGGAGTAACCCAAACTTTTACTCGATGTCCACATAACCTTCCCAATTCATATTCTAAGCTCAAAATCCCTAGTTTCAGTACCAAAACCAAAACCAAAACCAAAATCAAACTCAAACCAAACCAAAATCAAACTAAAACCAAAACCAAAACCAAATCTAAAACATAAACTCAAATAAATCTTCACAGCACTCCCATAAGTCCAAATCAAACTACCAGTTATCACCAAATACAAACCCAAACCACACCTAAACCCATTTGCCCCAACCTACCCCAAACAACTGTGTTCATTAAGCATAAGGGTATAGGTAGGGTGAATTGTTAAGTAACATAATAAGTTTATATGAGCCCGAGACTTTTCATCAGGATATGAGAGGGAAGCATGGACCTGCATCCTGTTGGCGAATTTTTAATTTAATTTAAATAAATAATTTGAAAAGTAGTATTTGATTTTGAAAATAATTTTAAATTTGAAAATTTTAAGATATGAAATCAAACTGATCTCACATCCATCTCGAAGAATAGACACACTGTTTGGTGATGGGGCTCGATTAAATAATCTAGAAGATTTGTGACATCCGTTTGGTCTGCGAACCAATTTTATAAGCCGACAAATTCCCCTGCTTAATATGAAAGCATTAAACAGGGTTTATATTACCTCGGTTCTTAAAATTCCCTATAAGGGTAATCCCATATAGTTAATTACATCTTAAGTGACGGGAATCACCTAAGAAAACTCTCGATAATAATCAATAATTCTGCTCTCAAGAATCTCAAAGTTTAAGTTTTCAAGGGATTGAATTTTGGAATTTCAATAGGGAATGGATCAAATTTGGAACATTTTATTTTGGGAATCCAAAGGAAGAGGAGTAGGAGAAGCTGAGGATCCAAGAAGAATCTTGGCAACTTCCCAAACTATCCTATTGTTTGGCTTCGAGTTTAAGAAAATCCTAATATTATCTGATATTTCAATCTTGCTAGTTTTAATTAATTTGGACTTATATTTGTATGATAAAATCATACAAATAGCCTCGAAGATATGAGGGTTTATGTAGTACTAAACGACTACCTCGGAGTCCTAAGACCGGTTAGGGCTTAATTTACATAACATGATTATGCAAATGCCTAACGAAAAGTTGAGGATTTATGTTGCACTAGCAAACTACCTCGAAATCCTATGGCTTTGTTGTTTAATTCTAAGAATGGTTTTGCTGATGTAGATTCAAGTTTTGCTGACGACGATGGTCGTGCTGCCCACCATACTCCGACCTCCTTGTTGTTGCAGAGGTTTAGTTTTAGAAGTCATAAATCAGAAGATGAGAAAAGTGTTTTGGTTTAGAGAAATTCTTAATTTCCAAGTGTTTTTTATGTTTTATTTAAAACAAATCTTAAAGTTGATTATAACAACACCGGTTAAGATCCCACGGTTCCATCCTTCCGGCATCGTTATTTTTATCGGATTCGCTTAGTCCAGATGAATTTGCTAAACTAAACTAAATGAGTTCCACACTTTCATTTAGACCGTTGGAAATCCCGTTAGCAACACGTAGGTTACATCATCCGAGGTATTCCCGATCATCCAACAAGACGTTTTAATTTAGTTGTAATTGTAGTTTTGTGTTCTGTTTGTGATTAAATTTTGAGTTGTTTTATATTTTGAAATGTTGTGGCGGTGAATTTTATCTTGCAATGACTTTTAATTTAGTTTTGGTTTCAGTTTTAGGGACCATCCTAAAAGTGTGGGTTTTCATGCAACAATTATTTATTATGCAAGAAAAGTAAGTGTGATGCGATTAAATAAATTGCACCAAAATAAAAGCGTACCTGGAGGGTCTTCCCGTCATCCCAAGCTGCACTTAAAGATAATTTAGAATATTTAAGCAAGTTCCTAGGTAAAGCTAAGGGAAGGGTTATGGTTTTCTGCCAAATTCCTAATCCTATAGCTAGTCATTTCCTATGACATCTAGGTTCTTATGTTTTGGTTTGAGGATGATTTTCTTCATCAAAGAACAATTAAGATCAATTTTTCTTATAAATATCCTATCATATTGAGGAAGTTCTTAAGAAGAATCTTAAACATCTTTTCAATATTGTTTTAAGTCCAAATGAATTTAATTATACGGATGAATTAATCGTCTGGGAATTCAAGTTTTGTTGTTATCTTACTCAGTGAACTAGGACATTTGAATATCCTATGAGGGAAGTAACATTTTATTTAACGTTCTGTTTAGGAGTTATGACAACAAAAGTTTTCAAGGGCAAATTGATGTTCAAATGGTTTGTGATTTAATTTAATTTCAGTTAACGGGTTTAAATTTGGAATAGTGTTCAAGTTGCTTCATATTTATTTTTGAATTTCTTTATGTCTTAGGTGATGTTATGTTTAATTTAATTAAATTTAAATTTAATTTAATTTAATTTGGTTTAGTTTTAATTTTAACTTAACTTAATTTGATTTGATTTTAATTTTAACTTGATTCTATTATTTAATTTAATTTAATTCAATTTAGTTTGATTTGACATGATTTAATTTAATTTAATTTAATTTAATTTAATTTAATTTGATTTAACTTACTTTAATTTAATTTAATTTAATTTAATTTTTAATTTAATTTGATTTAAATTAATTTAATTTTAATTTAATTTAATTTAATTTTAATTTAATTTAATTTAATTTAATTTAATTTAATTTAAATTAATTTAATTTGATTTAATTTAACTTAATTTGATTTAAATTTAATTTTATTTAATTTAATTTTATTTTTAATTTTAATTTAATATTTTATTTTTAATTTTAAAGATGATTTAATTTTAATTGTTAAAGTATTAATTTAATTGAAATTTTAAAAGAGTTTAATTTAAATAATTTAACTTTAATTTAATTTAATGATTAAGTCTTTTAGCATTTTAAATCTTAAATTTGGATTATTATTTTAATTAGGAATTAAATATTATTGAGATGATTAATTTAGGGATTCTTAAATTAAAGAACAAATCTCTTCCTAATAATATTCCTATTTTAATAATTCCAATTTTATTATTCTTCCAAATTTAATCAATTATTTAATTAAAGTTTATTTTAATTATTTTTAAATTGTTTAGTAGGTTTCTACCCTTTAATTATTTAAATTTCAATCATCCAAATCAGATTAGGATCAAATATTTTACTCTTTAATTTTATTAAGCCTAAAGTTTTAATTAAAGGTTAAAATTTTAATTACCATTTTGCCCTTCAAGCTTAATAATTTCATAACTCACTAAATTGAGCTTAACTGAACTTGAAATTTTTATGTGACTTCACTCATATGTCAATAAAGACATGAGAGGAGAAAATGTGATTTTTCTGTATTTAATTTATTTATGTAATTATTTTTGGTGGAAAATAAGGATTTCCAAGGAAAATTCAATAATATGACCAAGGGAAAGTTTTTGTCCTTAAGAAAAATATGGGACATTCCTAATAACCAGGGGACCACTTGGACCAATTTTGGTGATTTTTTGAATTATATTCTTTTTATTATAACTATTTTGATTTTTGGAGTATTAATTAATTTAAAAATAAAATAAAGGTTGAAAAATGAATTTTATATTTTTCAAAAATCTCTCTAATATCAAGGAAATCAGAGAATTAATTTTTACAATTTTCTGATTTTTCTTTGATTTATTAGAATTATTTTAGTGGAAATGCTAAAAAATACATTTTTTTAATTTTAAAATTACCTTAGGGCTTTAAAATTTAATATCTCATCATATAGACTTAAGAAAAATATGGGGTTTGTTCCTAAGTGATTAAAATTCAAAATGTGGCATTTTGGTGAATTTTATTATTTTTGTGATTTTTATTATTTTTTAATTATTAAAAATATTAAAATAATGCAAAAAATCAACTTTTTAGAAAATTGAAATTTTAATTTTCTTAAATTCCCCTAATATCGGAGAGCCTCCAAAACCAATTTGGTAAATTTTTTTTAAAAGTATTTTGAAAGTTATGAATTTTTTAAAGTTTAAATTGACTAAATGGCTTAATCAACCCATTTAGTAGGGTTAACAAAGTCCAATTGACTTCAAATTTTTATGGTGGGTTCCTCAGATCCTAAAGGTCAGCGGAGAATTGATTTCAAGTCAATTTGATGTATGATTAGCTCTAATTAATTAGGGACCTATTTTGGGTGTTTAAGCCAATTAGGATTATTCCAAGAGGATTAATTCAAAACCTATTTTTCCTAGAGTCCTCTGGTCATAAAAAACATCACCAAATTTTCCTAGAATTTATTTCACAATATGCTAATTATTGGAATTAAAATACTCAAAATAGCACCATGAATTTGAAAAATCAATAACTTCTTATAGGGATGGCCTCTGACTTTAGAAAATTCAGGGAATGTTCCCAAATTTAGAGGCTTCAAAAGCCCTATGGTCTCATGCCATGGTGAATTTCCTATATGCATGGAGAATTAAAACAATGCAGAGAGTAAATAAATCATTAAAAATAAAATACTTAATGAAATTAAATGATTTCTTTTCCACGTTATTCTCCTCTCGTTCATCGAGCAAGAGGATATTTTTATTTTATTTTTTCGATTTTCCTACACAAAGTTATGCATTTTTGAAGTTTAGGGAATTAAATAAATAGAAAAATAACCTATTTTTCTACTTATCCATGCGGCGCCAACTCAACCTAGGCATCTCCGAAGCGCCTCGTGTCGTCTTCTAGTTCAGCGCCGCAATCCAACTCAGCGCTCCGGGGGCCCGCTGTATCGTTCCGTCTCCTCATTCGGCGGATCCTGGCCGTCCGTCCGCGCGTGTATTAAATGAACGACATCCGTTCATCGTCCCCAAGCCTCCTAACCCGAGAACCGTCCACACTAAATCCCTAATATCTCACTCGATACTTAACGGATTTTCGTGTTCTTGTGCTCTATGGATTCGTCTTGAAGAGACGAATACATCTATATGGTGATCATGCATTGAAATTAAGGCATTTGAAATGGAGAATCTCCAGAAGCTTGGGATAAAGAGTTAGCTCTTACCTTTGCTCAGAGAAGTGTGGCTTCAATCTGAGGGTTGTGTCACCTTCGATTGGGTCCAAGCAAGCTCCAGATGAAGTCCCTTGGCCTGGTGAATTGTCTAGGTATGATTTCGACCAAGCCCGATCACAAAGCATGGAGTACGGAACGGATGGGTGGCTCGGAGAGGGGGCTTTTGCTTGGTGGACTTCTTCCCTTGGTCCGGTGAAGGTGTAGGACCAATCGATTTGGGGATTGGTCCACTGTGAAGAAGTTTCATGGTTTTTGTCTTGAAATTTGAACTCAAAATTGAGCTCAGCTAGAGGGAATTGGGGCTGGAATCCAGTGGGGATCAAGTGCTCTATGTGTAGAGAGTGGTCTGGAATGATTTTGGCAGGGTTTCCTTAAGGTTGGTTCAGCACTTCTCCCTTGGCCGAGAGAGGGGGTGTTTGAATAGAGCTGGCTGGAGGCTCTCCCAGGAGGAGTTAGGCCTTGGGATCAGCTGCTCTAGTGAGGAGAAGAACAGCCATGGTGGCCACTGGGCATGGGGCAGCTCAGCAAGGTGGAATTCCAAAGTTTGGCTTACATGTGAGCTCTCGGGTGTGGTGTTATCCGGCGGCCTGGTGGCTGGCCGGCCAGGCACTGGTCACCATCTTGTTCAGGTGGGTCAGGGCTGAAGTTTAGTGTAGGCAATTGGCAAATGCCATGTGTCAAAAGCTTGGATTAGAATGGTATGGGAGAAGGCTCATTTTGGCTCAAATTGGTCAACCCATCCCTTTGGGCTAGGTGCACCACCCAATGCTTGGTTTAGGCTGAAGGGAAAGTGATTTGGTTCAGCATAATCAGTAGGGTCAAGTCACCATCCAAGCACAATTAGGCATAAGCATGGTTAAGGGGAATCATGGGAGTGGTTAATCACCTTATGGGAATGTGGAAAGGACTCCTCCTTTTGCCCAATGTGGTAAGGTCACATGTGAGCAATTCACATGGCTTGCATGTGGCTTAAGAGTGGCTTCATGGCTTGTCTTTGGCTTGGGGAAAAGCTTGGTCGATTTCATGAAAATGGATTTTAGAAATTTTGGTAATTTAGGGGTGATTTGATGGGATTTGGCATATGGCTTGATTTGGAACCATTTGATGATTGATTTAGGACTTAAGGGATGATTTTAATTGAATGCATGATGAAGAAGAGTGTCATATGGACTTTGAATGAACTTTGGGCCTTTGAAATTTAGTGAAGATGGGCTTTTAAAATGGTTTAGAGAAGTGGGCTTTTGGATTTTAAAATAGATTTTACGATGAGAATTTTGCAAAAGATTGGGTCCAATAAGTGTTGAATTTAATTTAGGAATGTTTCATGAATGATTTGGAACAAATTTGAAGTGTTTTGGGCTTGAATTGGGTTGAATTTGGACCTCTTTCGTAAATGGGCCAATGTAGGTCAAATTGGGCTAACTTGGGCCAATGTTGGGCTAGGGCTGAAATTGATGTAAAATAAATGTTGGCAAATGTTTATGGGAGTGTTTCAAAGAGGTTTTGGCTTTGGTTGGGTTTTGATCTTGGGGTTTAGGCTTATTTGGGTTAGGTTCGGGTTTAGGTCAAAATTGGGCCTTTTAGCTTTGGGTTGAATTTGAGTGGGGTTTGGGTCTAAATTTTGGGCAAATCATGTTAGTGTTTTGTTTGTGGGGATTTTAGGGAAGGTTTAGAAAAGGTTTGGGGTTAATTGGAGTTGAATTGGGTTAGTTTGGATTAGGTTTGGGTCATGGGTCCAAATTGGGCTTTAAGGCCAAAAGTGAAATTGGATTCAAATGTCAGTCAAATTGGACTTGGATCTGGTCTAGATTAGTGTTATGAATGATAAATTGAAGTTTAGAATTGAATTGGACCAGAATTTGGGTCAATTGGGTAGGTTTTGCTTGACATTGGGTTCACTTAGGGTTAAAATGGGTCAAATTGGGGGTTTTGCCAAAAGTGGGGTAAATTGACAAAATTGTCCAATGGTGTAGTTGAACAAGATGAAATTGGGAATATTTGGGATTTTCTGGAATTTTCTGGGAATTTTCTGAATTTTTGGATTTTTGGGTCAAGAGGGGTATTTTGGGTATTTGGAGGGTATTGGGAGGTATTTTTAGAATTTTTGATATTTTTGGCTATGGATGATCAACTTGATTGGTGAGGAAATGTTCAAGGTAAAATTTGGGGAATTTTGGGTGATTTGGAAATTTTGAAAATTTTGGGTAATTTCAGTGCTTTGGGTAGGCTAGGCGGGTGTAGGGTCCCGGGGGTCAAAAATTGAAAATTTAGAAAATTGAAGATTAGGTGAATGTAAGTGGAATAAAATCATTTTGGTTGAGCCATGAAGCCATATCAAGCCCACATGAGCCATGAAGGGACTCATTTGAGGCATCCACTATGTTGTTCCTAACCCTCTTAGCCAAGGGCTTAGGGGTTAAGGACCATCCATGTGAATGCCTTTATGAGTCAGGAGGTCAGGTTAGGTATGGGTGTGTTTTTAGGATGTGTGTGAAAGTGTAGTGTATAGGTGTAGTGTTTGTGTAAGTCAGCCCTTCACCAGACCAGGCCACCCAGGGCAGTCCTAAGGCCAAAGAGTCCTATAGGAACTCATCCTTTAAACTTCCACATTTGATTTCAACCCTCTAGGTGATTAGGGGTCTACAATCAAGTTTTGGAGTTTGCGGGGAGTTAAGAAGTGGTTTGAATTTCTAGGTGGTGGGTCTCAATTCTAATCCTCTAAGATAGTCAAAGGAAAAGCCTAAGGCTAGATCCTAAGTACTAAAGAGAAGAAGAGAAGACCTCATCAAAAATGAGGTCAACACATCCTTCTTTGACTGTTTGGATACCTCTGAGGTCTATTAGACTTAATATGTCTGCTTAACTAAACCATCTTCAATTAAATTAAATAAAATTTATTGAAACACAACATAGGAATTCACATAGACATCATAGGACTTGGTAGACAACCAGGATTTAAACATAGATATCATAGGATTGAGTAGTTTTTTCTTGTTAGTTGTACTTCATGTTTTTTAGCATGCTTTAATTTCTGCAAAATTATAAACTCATATATTCAATGCAATTCTAATGTCTCAGCTGGGAATGACGAGAAGACCCTCCAGGTATGCTTTTGCTTTATTGCAATTTACCTTATTGCAATTTATTTACCTGCACTGCGTTTTATTTTTCTTGCATGAAAAATAAGATTGTTGCATGAAAACTGAAACCTTTAAGATAGCCACAAAACTGAAACCCAAAACTAAATTAAAAGTCATACAAGATAAAATTTACCGCCACAACATTTCAAAATATAAGACAACTCAAAATTTTATCACAAACAGAACAACAAAAAATACAATTTTAACTAAATTAAAACGTCTCGTTAGATGATCGAGAATACCTCGGATGATGTAACCCATGTGTTGCTAACGGGATTTCCCACGGTCTAAATGAAAGTATGGAACTTATTCAGTTGAGTTTAGCAAATTCATCTGGACTAAGTGAATCAGATAAAAATAATGATGCTGGAAGGATGGAACCGTAGGATCTTAACCGGTGTTGTTATTATCAATATTAAGATTTGTTTTAATTAAAACATTAAAAAACACTTGGATTTTAAGATTTCTCTAAACCAAAAAACTTCCCTCATCTCCTGATTTATGATTTCTAAAACTAAACCTCTGTAACAACAAGGAGCTCGAGGCCATACACCGAAGGGCAGCACAATCAAGGATGCGGAAGGACATGTTCAAGAGAGCAAATAGTGGATCTTCAATAGTAACTCTCTTTTCTTATAAATAAATAACAAAGCCATAGAAATTCGAGGTGGTTTGCTTAGCGCAACGTAATCTTCAACTTTTTGTTAGGCATTTGCATAATTGCTTTATGCAAATTAATCCCTAACCGATCTTAGGACTCCGAGGTAGTCGTTTGGTACGACATAAGCCCTCACATCTTCAAGGTTGTTTGTATGATTGTGTCATACAATTATGAGTCCTAATTAATTAAAATAGGCAAGATGAAACATTAAATGAACTCCAAAATTGAAGCCAAACAATATGAGAGTTTGGAAAGTTCCCAAGATTCTTCTTGGATCCTCAGCTTCTCCTACTTCTCTTCTATTGGACTCATAAAATAAATTTTTCCAAACTCGATCCATTCCCTATTGAAATTCCAAAATTCAATCCTTTCAAAACCTTAAACTTTGAAATTCTTAAGAGCAAAACCACTGATCATTATCAAGAGTTTTCTTAAATGATTCCCATCATTTATGATGTAATTAACTATAGGGGCTTGCCCTTATAAGAAACTTTAAGAACCCAGGTAATATAAACCCTGTTTAATTCCTTTATGTTAAGTAGGGGAACCTGTCGACTTATAAAATTGGTTCGCAAACCAAACGGATGTCATAAATCTTTTAGTTTATTTAATCGAGCCCCATCATCAAGCAGTGTGACTATTCCTTGGGATAGATACACAATTGGTGGTGCTGTGCTCGTTTATATAAACTATTTTGGATGTGAGATCAGTTTGATTTTATATCTTAAAATTTTCAAACTTAAAATTATTTTTAAAAATCAAATGCTACTTTCCAAATTTTAAATATATACTGAAATTAAATTTAAAAATCTAAAAATATGTCGACAATCGCCTTATCCACTTCTTCCACGTGACTTTTATGATTGAATTGCATCTTGAGTTGCAATCCCATATGCTCCAAATTTGTGTTAGTTTCATTAATCTTTGCTTCGATTGAAGTCACTCGGGCTTTGATCATTCCAATTTTTTCTGCAATTCCTTGAATACTAACGGCGAGAAATCCATTGAATAATTGTTTAGCACTGTCACTAATAAACTTATTCTTGTCAGAATCCTCTTTCTTCTTGATCACATTCACCCAGGAAGACATGATGCACTCAAATCACTCTTCTTAAGACTCAGGAATGAAAATAGGACTTGGGGCAAGTATCTCTCTTAAGCCAGGGCCTTTTTATAGACTTTAGAAATGCATAAACTAGCCCTTAATCATTTAAAAACTTCAAAATAACTTCCATAACTACTTCCCCGTGATCTAGACTTCTAGAACTTCATCTATCACATGTTTCATAACTTCAGCACCTAAGCGCCAACTAGGCGGCGCTTTGCTGCCAGTGCTCAATTTAGCACGTGACTGCCAAATGTCGAAAATTTCAATCCCACTCCTCTAAGTCATAAAATAAGGTCAAATAAACACTACTATAACATAAAAACTTCAAATACTACCACCAAAACATAAAAACAAACCAAACAAAGCATACAAAGCAAACATAAAGCAAATCAAAGCACACCGATAACCATTGGTTGCCTCCCACAAAGTGCATGGTTTAATGTCTTTAGCCCGACATACCCAAAACTCATTCTGAGTGACCCAATATCAGATTCTCATCAGATTTAAGTTGATCGACTAAAAAATAAGGTTTAAGTCTATGACCGTTAACATTAAATATTTTTCCAGTCCTTGGATCTTGAATATTCACAGCTCCATAGGATTAAACTTTTATAACAATAAATGGACCCATCCACCTAGACTTAAGTTTTCCAGAAAAAATTCTTAATCTTGCATTATATAAGAAAAATTTCTATCCTGGCACGAGATTTTTAGTAAGAATCTTCTGATCATGCCATAACTTCATCTTTTCCTTATAAATTTTAGCATTTTCATAAGATTCATTCCTTATCTCTTCAAGCTCATTTAATTGCAATATTCTCTTCTCATAAGCATCTTTCAAATTATAATTGAACTATTTAATAGCCCAATATGCTTTATGCTTAAGTTCAATAGGCAAATGACAAGCTTTTCCAAAAATCAGCCTATATGGGGACATTCCTATGGGGTTACGTAGGCGATCTATAAGCCCACAAAGCATAATCCAATTTGATTGATCAATCCTTTCCGTTTGGATTAACAGTCTTTTCAAATATTCTTTTAATTTCACGATTGGATAATTCAACCAAACCACTTGTCTGCGGATGATAAGCAGTAGCAATGCGATGATTTATATGATATTTTTTGCTAACTTCTCAGTAATCGCTTTTTTAAAATAACTTCCCATATCAGTTATGATTACTCTTGGCATTCCAAATTTACAAAATATATTATTTCTTAAAAACTTTGCAACACTTTGAGCATCACATCGAGGTAAATTAATTGCTTCAATCCATCTAGAAACATAATCTAGTGCTATCAAAATATAAACATTTTCGAAAGATGGTGTAAATGGACCCCTGATATCTAATCCCCAAACATCAAATATTTCAACTTCCAACATATAATTGAGGGGCATCTCATTTCTTCTAGAAATATTTCCTACAAGATGACATCTATCACAGTTTTTAATATAAGCATTCACCTCATTAAAAATTGTAGACCAATAAAATTCAGATTGTATGATTTTATATGAAGTTCTTTCAACTCCAAAATGTCCCCCATAATCAGAATCATGAAATTTTTGAATAATTTCATAAGTCTCTTCGAAAGGTATACATCTTTGAATTATAAGATCATTTCCTTATTTATATAAAAATGAGTCATCCCAAAAATAAGTCTTAGCATCAGACAGAAATTTCTTCTTCTCCTAGTATGTCAAACCATAGGGTATAATATTACTGACAATAAAGTTTACTATGTCGGCATACCACGGAACACGCCACTCATTAACAGTGATAATTTTTCATCAGGAAAATATTCATTAATTTCTTCAGCATCACAGAGAGATTTTTCATTTTCAAGTCTGGATAAATGATCAGCAATTTGCTTATCGGAACCCTTCATATCTACTATCTCGAAATATAATTCTTGCAAAAGAAGAATCCATCTAATCAATCTCGGCTTCACATCCTTCTTCTTCATTAAATATTTGATAGCAGAATGATTAGTATGCACCACGCATTTAGTTCCAATTAAATGTGATCGAAATTTATCAAAGGCAATTACTACAACTAATAACTCTTTCTCGGTAGTGGTATAATTAATTTGAGCTTCATTAAGAGTTTTACTAGCATAATAAATAACTTTGAAAATTTTATCATATCTCTGACCCAAAACAACACCAATAGCATAATCACTAGCATCACACATTAATTCAAAAGTATTTCCCAAATTGGTGAAATTATAACAGGTGCAGTGATTAATTTTTCTTTTAATGTTTCAAAAGCTTTTAGTGAATCATCATCAAAATAAAAAAATGTATCCTTTTCAGGTAAACAACATAAAGGTTTTGTAATCTTTTAAAATTCTATGATGTAACACCTGTAGAATCCAGCATGTCCCAGAAAACTTCTAATTCCCCTTACATTGGTCGGGCAATGTAAATTAGAGATAACTTGAATTTTTGCAGGATCTACCTCCAAACCTTTTTGTAAAATCCATTGTCCCAATACAATTCCTCTTGCTAGCATAAATTGACATTTTTCCCAGTTAAGGACTAAATTAGTTTCTTCACAGAATTTTAGAACTTTGGATAAATGTTCTAAATATGATTCAAATGAAATTACAAACACTGAAAAGTCATCCATAAAAACTTCTATCCCTTTTTCAAATAAATCACAGAAAATAGCCATCATACATCTCTGAAATGTAGCAGGGGCATTACATAAACCAAAGGGCATTATTCTGAAAATAGCCACCATAAGGACTGGTAAACGTAGTTTTCTCTTAATCCTCATGAGCAGCTTGAATTTGGTGGTAACCAGTATATCCATCCAGAAAACAAAATTATTTATGCTCAGCCAGTCTATCCAGCATCTAATCCAGAAATGGGAGTGGAAAATGATATTTCCTTGTGGCAAGATTTAATTTTCTATAATCAATTCATATTGGCCATCCTGTAAGTTGTCTTGTTGGAATCATTTCATTCATTTCATTAACAGTCACAGTTACTCATTCTTTCTTAGGAACACAGTGATTAGGATTAACCCATGCACTATCTAAAGTAGGGTAGATAACTCCAACATCCAACCACTTCAAAGTTTCTTTCTTAACAATATTTTTCATGTAGGATTTAATCTCATTTGGGGATCAGCTCGAGGTTTGCAATTATCTTCCATAAGAATTCTCTGTATACAAATTGAAGGACTGATTCCTTTAATATCAGCGATTGTTCATCCAAAGGCTTTCTTATATTTCTTCAAAATTTCAAGTAAACTCTCTTCTTCTTCTTTAGTCAATTGAGATGAAATTATAACAAGCAAGGTTGAGGATTCACCTAGAAAAACATATTTCAAATGATCAGCAAGCATTTTTAACTCAAGTTTAGGAGGGTTTTCAATTGATGAACCATAAGATTCATCTTTTTCAGTCATATCCAACAATTCAAAATTTTTATGAACATAATTTAATTCTTCCTCTTGAAAATCTTCAGAATGATGTAACTCCTCTTCTTGCTTATGTTTCAATTCTTTTCTTTCAGATTTTTCTTTATAAGTTGAATTGAAATGACATTCACTCAAATATCTTATAACATCCATCCTAAAACACTGATCATCTTTACCTATTGTAGGATATTTCATTGATTTCAAAATATTGAATGTAACAGTATGATCATTAGCCCTCGTCGTTAATTCCCCTTTTTGCACATATATCATTGCTCTGCCTATGGCTAGGAAAGGTCTTCCTAAAATGATGGGTATCTCTTTATCTTCCTCCATATCAAGTACAATGACATCAATAGGATAGATAAATTGATCTACTTTAACCAAAACATCTTCTATATCTCCTTTTGGATATGTGATTGAATGATCTGCTAATTGCAGAGTTACAGTAGTTGGTATAATTTCTCCTAATCCCAGTCTTTTAAATATTGATAGAGGCATAAGGTTAATGCTTGCACCCAAATCACATAAAGCTTTTCTATAGAATCTATCTCCGATTGCACATGGAATTGTGAAACTACCAGGATCTTTATGCTTTTCAGGAAGCTTCTTCTGAATTATACACAACACTCCTCACTAAGTGTCACTGTCTCATTATCTTCAAACTTCATCTTTTTGTTGAGAATATCCTTCATAAATTTCACATAGCTCGACATTTGTTCTAGGGCTTCAGCAAATGGAATATTAATGGTAAGCTTCTTAAATATCTCCAAGAATTTTGAGAATTTCTTATCCAACTTTTGTTGATGAAGTCTCTGAGGAAATGGAGGTGGTGGCTTTTCCAAATCAAACTTAAGTAGAGAAATTAGTCTTTCCAAACCTTTCGTAGCTTCCTCTTTTGGTTCTTCAATCTCTTCTTTCTCTACTTTAGTTTCTTTCTGAACTCTACCTTCCAACTCTCTTCCACTTCTCAGTTGAATTGCTTTTACATGCTCGTTATTATTATATCTTGGATTCACTTCAGTATTACTTGGAAGCATTCCTTGGGATCTTTTACTTAATGAATTTGCAATTTGCCCCAATTGATTTTTCAATATTTATGATGGTTGCTCCTTAATTTTCAATTGATTTCCCATACGTGACACCACTTTTTCATAGACAACTTATTCTCCTTTAATTGTAAAGCATTGTTAAAACCTGGAGGATAGGTTGGTCAATAATTATTATTTCCTTGGTTTTTTCCAGTTCCCTAATGGGTTTACTTGGTGGTTCCCCCATTATTGATTAATACCACTGATCCACTTCAAAAAGTACCTATTTTTAGTGTAGATTTCATGCTAAGTTATTGCACATTTTTAAATATATTACACTTTAAAGGAAGGAATTTTGCATATTTTTGTCTTCAAGTATAAAAATATGATTTTAGACAAAATTAAGTAAAAAACTATGCAATTTTGAGCCAAAATGAGCAAGGAAGAAAATTCTGACTTGGCACATATTGCTATGTCTTTCTATGCTTGATATCTTTTATATTTCTCACATGTTTTTGAATGAAATTATACTTTTCGGAAAGGTTTTTCTTATATCTATCTTGTAGGTGAAGATGTTAGGAATGCAACTGTTGACCTCATTTTTAATGAGGTCTTCTCTTCTTCTTTTTAGTACTTAAGATCTAGCCTTAGGCTTTTCCTTTGACTATTCTAGAGGATTAGAATTGGGACCCACCACATAGAAATTCAAACCACTTCTTAACTTCCTGTAAACTCCACAAACTTGACTATAGACCCCTAATCACCTAGAGGGTTGAAATTAAATGTGGAAGTTTAAAGGATGAGTTCCTATAGGACTCTTTGGCCTTAGGTCTACCACAGGTGGCACAGTGCAGTGAAGGGCTGACTTACACACACACTACACCTATACACTACACTTTCACACACATCCTAAAAAAAACACACCCATACCTAACTTGACCTCGTGACATATAAAGGTGATTCACATGGATGATCCTTAACCCCTAAGCCCTTGGCTAGGAGGGTTAGGAACAACATAGTGGATGCCTCAAATGAGTCCCTTCATGGCTCATGTGGGATTGATATGGCTTCATGGCTCAACCAAAATGATTTTTATTCCACTTATATTCACCCAATCTTCAATTTTCCAAATTTTCAATTTTTGACCCCCGGGACCCTACACCCGCTTAGCCTGCCCAAAATTTGCAAAATTTCCAAATCACCCAAAATTCCTCAAAATCATTCCCAAACATTCCCACATTACTCAAATTGATCATTCATAGCCAAAAATACCAAATATTCCAAAAATACCTCCCAATACCCTCCAAATACCCAAAATACCCCTCTTGACCCAAAAACCAAAAAATTCAGAAAATTCCCAGAAAATTCCAGAAAATCTCAAATATTCCCAATTTCATTTTGTC
Organism: Papilionanthe hookeriana x Papilionanthe teres; assembly: GCA_022702705.1. Lineage (NCBI taxonomy): Eukaryota > Viridiplantae > Streptophyta > Magnoliopsida > Asparagales > Orchidaceae > Papilionanthe > Papilionanthe hookeriana x Papilionanthe teres. The sequence continues at coordinate 65,462,980 of CM040430.1, read as the reverse complement.
CAACTACACCATGGGCCAATTTTGTCAATTTAAACTACTTTTGTTAAAACCCCCAATTTGACCCATTTTAACCCTAAGTGAACCCAATGTCAAACCAAACCTACCCAATTGACCCAAATTCTGGTCCAATTAAATTCTAAACTTCAATTCAATATTCCAACACCAATCTAGACCAAATCCAAGTCCAATTTGATTGACATTTGGATCCAATTCCACTTTTGGCCTTAAGGCCCAATTTGGACCCATGACCCAAACCTAACCCAAACTCACCTAATTCAACTCCAATTGACCCCAAATCTTTTCTAAACCTCCCTTAACATCCCTACAAACAAAACACTAATATGATTTGCCCAACATTTAGACCCAAACCCCACTTAAATTCAATCCAAAGCCAAAAAGCCCAATTTTGACCTAAACCCAAATGAACCCAAACCCCAAAATCAAAGCCCAACCAAAGCCAAAAACTCTTTAAAACACTCCCATAAACATTCCCCAACAGTTATTTTACATAAATTTCAACCCTAGCCCAACATTTGCCCAAGTTAGCCCACTTTGACCTATATTGGCCCATTCACCAAAGAAGCCCAAATTCAACCCAATTCAAACCCAAATCACTCCCAATTTGCTCCAAGTCACTCATGACACATCTATGAGCTAAACCCGACAATTATTTGGCCCAAACTTCTACAAAATTCCCATCCATAAATCTATTTTTAAACCAAAAGCCCACTTACATGGAAATCTTCCTAAAAGCCCAAATTTCATACTAAAGTCCATATGACAATTGCTCTACATCACACCCTTAATTAAAATCAATCCCTAAGTTTGAAAATTCATCATGAAGCCATTCTAAACTAAGACTTATACAAATTCCCATCAAAATACCAAAATTTTTCTTAAATCCATTCCCATGAAATTGATACAACTTTTCCCAAGCCGAAGGTAAGCCATGAAGCCACTCTTAAGCCACATGCAAGCCATGTGAAATGTTTGACATGTGACCATACCACATTGGGTAAGAGGAGAGGGAGCTTTCCTTAGTTCCTAAAAGTCTTTAACCTCACCCATGATACCCCTTAACCAAGATTTAATCCAAATATTCTTGGATAAGGACAACACCACCTTTTGATCAGCTAACCTAACTGATCTTCTCAGCCCAAGGCTAGCCATGGGGAGGTGAACCCAGCCCAAACAAATGGGTTGACCAAACCTAGCCAACATTAGCCATATCCCCATTCCATTTTGATTCAACTATTTTACACTTGGCATCTGCCAATTGAATACACTAAACCCCAGCCCTGACCTCCCTGAGCTTGATGGTGACCAATGCCTGGCCGGCCAGCCACCAGGTCACCGGAAAATACCACACCCGAGGGCTCACATGTGAGCCCAAAATTGAAATTCTCACCTGCTGAGCTACCCCATCCCCAATGGCCATTGTAGCTGTTGTTCTCTTGCCAAGAGCAGCTGATCCCAAGCCCTAACTCTCCCTGGGAGGCCCTCCATCCACCTCTATTTAAACCCGACCCCCTCACCGCCATGGGAGGAGAGTTGCACAAACCTTGCCGAAACTCTGCCAAAATTGTTCCAAATCCTTCTCCATCCTTAGAGCGATTGATCCCAGGTGTCAATTTGCCCTAATCCCCACCAACAGAATCCAATTTCTCAACTGAAATTTCACCTAGAACCAGGACACTTTGTCACAGTGAGCCAATCCTCAAATTGACTGGCCCTACACCTTCACTAGACCAAGAGGAGAAGTTTCCCACTGAAAGCCCCATCTCCAGGCCTCCCAGTTGCTCCAGCCTCCAAGCTTTATGATCGGCTGTTGTCGAAATCCCACCTAGGCGATTCACCGGACCGGGAGACTTCATCCGGAGCTTGCTGGGATCCAATCGAAGGTGACATAACCCTCGGATCGAAGCCACACTTCTCTGAGCAAAGGTATGGCCTCACTCTTCTTCCCGAGCTTCTGAACATTCTCCATCTTTATTGAGTCAATTTCATGCCACATAAATCGTATGGATGTGTTCGTCTTCTCGAGACGAATCCATAGAGCATAAGAATGTTAAATTTGGTCAAGTATCGAGTGAGATCTTAGGCCTAGAAGACGGACGACTCTCGGGTAAGGACGCCTGGGGACGATGAACGGATGCCGTTCATTTAAAACACGCGTGGATGGACGGCCAGGATCGCGCCGGATCAGGAGATGGAATGACACAGCGGGCCTCCGGAGCGCTGAGTCAGATGGCGGCGTCGAATCGGAGAGTGCCACGCGGCGTTTCGGAGCTGCCGAGGTTGACGCGGCGCCGCGTGGATAAATAGAAAATTAGGGTATTTTCTGATTTATTTAACTCCCTAAACTTCAAAAATCCATAACTTTGTGTAGGAAAATCAGAAAAATAAAATAAAAATACTCCCTTGCTCAGTGAACAGAGGAGAATAATGTGGAAAAGGAATTATTTAATTTCATCAAGTATTTTATTTTTAATGATTTATTTTCCTTCTGCATTGTTTTAATTCTTCATGCATATAGGAAATTCACCATGGCATGAGACCATAGGGCTTTTGAAGCCTCTGAATTTGGGAACATTCCTTGAATTTTCCAAAGTCAGAGGCCATCCCTATGAAAAGTTATTGATTTTTCAAATTCATGTTACTGTTTTGAGTATTTTAAATCCAATAATTAGCATGTTATGAAATAAATTCTAGGAAAATTTGGTGATGTCTCTTATGACTAGAGGACCCTAGGAAAAATAGATTTTGGATTAGTTTATTTAAAATAACCCTAATTGGCTTAAACACCCAAAATAGCTCCTTAATTAATTAGAGCTAACCATATATCAAATTGACTTGAAATTAATTCCCCACTAACCTTTAGGATCAGAGGAACCCACCATAAAAATTTGAAGTCAATTGGACTTGGTTAGCCCTATTAAATTGGTTTATTAAGCCATTTAGTCAATTTGAACTTTAAAAATTCATAATTTTCAAAATGCTTTTCAAAAATTCACCAAATTAGTTTTAGAGCCTCTCTGATATCAGGGGAATTTAAAAAAATTAAAATTTCAATTTTCTAAAAAAGTTGATTTTTTGGTATTATTTTAATATTTTAATAATTAAAAAATAATAAAAATCACAAAAATAATAAAATTCACCAAAATGTCACATTTTGAATTTTAATCACTTAGGAACAAATCTCATATTTTTCTTAGGTCTATTTAATGAGATATTAAATTTTAAAGCCCTAGGGTAATTTTAAAATTAAAAAAATGTATTTTCTAGCATTTTCACTAAAATAATTATAATAAATCAAATAAAAATCAGAAAATTACGAAAATTGATTCTTTGATTTCCTTGATATCAGAGAGATTTTTTAAAAATATAAATTTCATTTTTCAACCTTTATTTTATTTTTAAATTAATTAATACTCCAAAACTTAAAATAATTATAATAAAAATAATATAATTCAAAAAATCACCAAAATTGGTCCAAGTGGTCCTCTGGTCATTAGGAATGTCCCATAATTTTCTTAAGGACAGAAACTTTCCCTTGGTCATATTATTAAATTTTCCTTGGAAATTTCTATTTTCCAACAAAAATAATTACATAAATAAATTAAATACAGAAAAATCACATTTTCTCCTCTCATGTCTTTATTGGCATATGAGAAGTCACATAAAAATTTCAAGTTCATTTAAACTCAATTTAGTGAGTTATGAAATTATTAAGCTTGAAGGGCAAAATGGTAATTAAAATTTTAACCCTTAATTAAAACTTTAGGTTTAATAAAATTAACAAGTAAAATATTTGATCTTAATCTGATTTGGATGATTGAAATTTAAATAATTAAAGGGTAGAAACCTACTAAACAATTTAAAATAATTGAAATAAACCTTAATTAAATAATTGATTAAATTTGGAAGAATAATAAAATTGGAATTATTAAAATAGGGATATTATTAGGAAGAGATTTATTCTTTAATTTAAAAATCCATAAATTAATCATCTCAATAATATTTAATTCTTAATTAAAATGATAATTCAAATTTAAGTTTTAAAATGTTAAAGGACTTAATCATTAAAATTAAATTAAAAAGTTAAATTATTAAACTCTTTTTAAATTTTCAATTAAACTAAAATTAAAAATAAAATTAAATTAAAGATTAAATTAAATTAAATCAAACAAATTAAATAAATTAAATTAAATTAAATCAAATAAATTAAATTAAATTAAATAAAATTAAATTAAAAAATATATATATAAATAATTAAATTAAATTAAATTAAATTAAATTAAATTAAAACATATTAAATTAAATTAAATTAAATTAAATTAAATTAAATTAAATTAAAAATAAAATAAAATCAAATAAAATTAAAATTTAAATTAAAATTAAAATTAAAAATCAAAATTAAATTAAAATTAAAACTAAACTAAATTAAATTAAATTAAAGTTAAATTAAATTGAATTAAATAACATCACCTAAGACATAAAGAAATTAAATATAAAGCAACTTGAACACTATTCCAAATTTAAACCGGTTAGTTGAAGTTAAACTAAATCATAAACCATTTGAACACCAATTTGCCCTCGAGAGCTTTGGTTATCATAACTCCTAAACAGAACGTTAAATGAAATGCTACTTCACTTATAGGATATTCAAATGTCCTAGTTCATCGAGCAAGATAACAAAACTTGAATTCTCGGACGATTAATTCATTTGTATGATTAAATTCATATGGACTTAAAACAATCCTATCAATATTGAAAAGATGTTTAAGATTCTTCTTAAGCACTTCCTCAATATGATAGTATACTCATAAGAACAATTGAACTTAATTATTCTTTGATGAAGAAAATCGTCCTCAAACAAAACACAAGGACCTAGACGTCATAGGAAATGACTAGCTATAGGATTAGGAATTTGGTAGAAAACCATAACCCTTCCCTTAGCTTTACCTAGGAACTTGCTTAAATATTCAAATTGTGTTTTAAGTGCAGCTTGGGATGACGGGAAGACCCTCCAGGTACGCTTTTATTTTATTGCAATTTACCTTATTGCAATTTATTTAATCACATCGCACTTACTTTTATTGCATGATAAACAACTGTTGCATGAAAACCCACACCTTTAGGATAGTCCCTAAAACGGAAACCAAAACTAAATTAAAAGTCATTACAAGATAAAATCCACCGCCACAACATCTCAAAATATAAAGCAACTCAAAATTTAATCACAAACAGAATAAAAAACTACAATTACAACTAAATTAAAACATCCTGTTGGATGATCGGGAATACCTCGGATGATGTAACCTACGTGTTACTAATGGGATTTCCCACGGTCTAAATGAAAGTGTGGAACTCATTTAGTTGAGTTTAGCAAATTCATCCGGACTAAGTGAATCCGATAAAAATAACGATGCGGAAGGATGGAACCGTGGGATCTTAACCGGTGTTGTTATAATCAACTTTAAGATTTGTTTTAATTGAAACATAAAAACACTTGGATTTTAAGATTTTCTATAAACCAAAACACTTCTCTCATCTCCTGATTTATGACTTCTAAAACTAAACCTCTGCAACAACAAGGAGCTCGGAGCATGGTGGGCGACACGACCATCGTCATCAACGAAAACTCGAATCTACTTCAGCAAAATTTTCTTAAGAATTAAATAACTAAGCCATAGGACTTCGAGGTAATTTGCCTAGTGCAACATAAATCCTCAACCTTTTGTTAGGAATTTGCATGATTATGTCATGTAAATTAAGCCCTAACCGGTCTTAGGACTCCGAGGTAGTCGTCCGATACGACATAAACCCTCACATCTTCAGAAGTTATTTGTGTGATTTTACCATACAAATATAAGTCCAAATTAATTAAAATTGGCAAGATCAAAACATTAAATAAACATTAGGGCCTTCCTAAATTCAAGCCAAGCAATAGGATAGTTCGGGAAGTTGCCAAGATTTTTCTTGGATCCTCAACTTCTCCTACCATTCTTCCTTTGAATTCCCAAAACAAAATGTTCCAAATTTGATCCATTCCCTATTGAAATTCCAAAATTCAATCCCTTGAAAACCTTAAGCTTTGAAATTCTTGAGAGCAGAATTAGTGATTATTATCGAGAGTTTTCTTAGGTGATTCCGTCACTTAAGATGTAATTAACTATAGGGGCTTGCCCTTATAGGGAATTTTAAAGAACCTGGGTAATATAAACCCTGTTTAATGCTTTCATATTAAGCGGGGAATTTGTCGGCTTATAAAATTGGTTCGCGGACCAAACGGATGTCACGAAATCTTTTAGTTTATTTAATAGAGCCCCACCATCAAGCAGTGTGTCTATTCTTAGGGATAGATACACGGTTTGTAGTGCGGTGCTCATTTATATAAACTATTTGGGATGTGAGATCAGTTTTATTTCATATCTTAAAATTTTCAAACTTAAAATTATTTTCAAAATCAAATGCTACTTTCTAAACTATATATGTATATTTAAATCAAATTTAAAATCTAAAATTCACCGACAATTTCTGTTAGGCGACCCCCTTTTCAAAATAAAACACACAACCTAAAATTAAGTCGTACATCAACGTAACTGAAATAAGGCGAAACGGAGTTGAAACGGAGCCAAATGGAGCAAAACAGTGGAGTTGCGCACAGGGTGGCGCCTAGGCGCCAAACCCGGCTCCCAGGCGCCAGTGACGATGAGAAAATGGTGCCTAGGCACCAGAATCAAGGCCTAGGGGCCAGAATCATCCAGAAATGGTTATTGGACATATTTTTGACAACTTTGGGAGTTATTTTGACGGGGTTAAGTAGTTTCTAAACCTTCTAGAAGACTGGAAGTTATTCCTAATATATAGGACATGTGATACAGTGAAGTTAGACACATTGGAGCGGTTTATATCACGATGATGTGTGATCCAAAGTGAAGGGGTGCAACTGTTTTGGGCACGGAGTCTGACGCCTAGGTGCCTAGGCGCTAGAATTGTTTCTAGAAGATTCAATGTATCTAGGCAGAATTTTGAATAGGTGCCTAAAGCAACCTTTGGTCATTTTCAAAGCTCTATAAATAGTGACCAATTCTACAGCAAGGGGGTATCTCTACTGTTTGCCTCTCTCTCTCTCTCTTGTCTCTCTCTCTCTCTCTCTCTCTCCCCCCTCTCTTTCTTTTACCTTAGTCATTTTAGTTAATTTAGAGTCATGAAGATGTAGATTTCTACATCTTATGGAGAGATTGGTGAGGGATTTTGAGATATTTATGTATGGGATGTACGAACGATGCATGGATCGGTGGAAGACTTTGGTGGAGAGATCTTCTTCTTTCCTTTAGAGGGAAAAAGATAAGTATTGTGTTCTTCATTCTCTTGTAATTGTTGTAGACACTTTCTAGTAGATTTATTTATTTTAAACCGAGTTTTCTGTCGTAATTTATCCATGCTTCGTATGTGATTTTCTTTACTCTTTCTTTTAATATGAAGTAGTGGCATGTGTAGGAAAATTATTTTTATGATGGAATTATCTATTAAAAGCTTCTAGGTGATAGATAGTTGCATAAATATAATAGAATACCAATGAAATAAGTTCCTTGTTGGCTTAATTTATTACACAATTCTATCAAGTATTTCACTTCTTATGCTCTTATTTTCAATTACTTTTGTTTTGTAATGAAATAGATGTATGTTTAGGAATTAAGATTTGCTTAGATATTCTCTTATTAAATTATGGTGATGATATTCATACCAGATCTTCATTTACTTTACAAATTGATCACTTGTATTGTTAAAATCCATTGAAGAATTTTGAGACCTATCCGGAGATGAGTTCTTAGCTAGTAGATATCACATGAATCCTTGGGTAATTGAAGGCTTTATGCAGGTTATTCAAGGTGACATGCAAATAAATAGGAAGATATTATTTATTGGGCGTAGAATTGATTAGTTTTTAGAGTGACAGACTAAATTCTAATAATTTGGTCTATAGAAAGGGAACGGGTCACTGGTAGGGCTAACCATAGCCACCCTTGGACATCTAGTAGTGTGAGCCTAGATTAACTCATTCTACTAATAAAACATCCTGAATCGATCTATAGATTAGCCAATGTTCTTTACACCTGGACCAAAGGGTAAAGAATAAGATTGCTTTTATTTGGCACTATGACATAAAATTCTAAGCATTTCTTTCCTACACATTATCTATGTAATTACAAGAAAAAGGCAGTCTTTAACATCTCAAAATTCTCCAAACCAATTTATCCAAAAGTTGGCTTTTTATTTAAGAACTTTATTTAGAATTAGTTATAAAAAAAACCTTTTTGATCAAAATTCCAAATTTAGGCCTTATAGAAATAGACTGGAATTAGCCTAAAAGGATTGCTTACCTCGCTTCTCTGTGGGATCTATACTGGGGTTATAAAAGAAAACTCTATATTACTTGAAACTATACGTATACTTGTGTAGTACCTCTAGTGTGTAAAATATTTTCCATAAAATTATATTTATATACACTAGCCGCTATTATTATTTGGGTCAAAGTATTGGCTATAAAATATTTTTGGAAGCATAAATTACTGTGTTATTTGCGGTCGGGTCAACCACCCTGATTATTGGTATTCCATTTAAAGTTTGAATGATTCTTCCAACCTAGGTAATAATAATTGGAATATGGGTTATTAGACTTTCTTATAGCATTCAAATTTTATGGTGAAGCATAAGAATCAACCATTTGGCATAATGAATTTTCTTCAATCATGCAATTTGGCTAAGAAAAAATCATCCCAAATTTGTCTATCTTCCTTGAAAACACAGTAACTTGATTTGCTAACATTGCAAAAGCATCATTGTCATGAACACTGGCTACCTTTTTAAGATTTAACCTTTCAGAAGTCCATTAAAAATTATTAGTAGCCATTTCTTCAAGTAAACCATAAGCATCAGGAAACTGTTTAGACATTAATGATCCACCAGCAGCAGCATCAATAATTGACCTAAGAGATCCAACTAATCAACTGTAAAAAGTTTGAATTATTAACCAATCTAGTATCAAATGATGTGGACATTTCCTGAGTAGATCTTTAAATCTTTCCCATGCTTCATATATTGATTTACCTTCAAACTGGTAAAAAGATGTAATATCATTTCTAAACTTCGCATTCTTTGATGGTATAAAATATTTAGCATGGAATTTTTTTGCTAAATCACCCTAAGTTCTGGTTAGATCCACTTGCTAATGAATTTAACCATAACTTAGCTTTATCCCTTAGTGCGAAAGGAAAGATTCTGAGTCTAATAGCAACATCCAAAACACCATCATACTTAAAAGTAGCACACAACTCTATAAAATTAATAAGATGCAAATTAGGATCTTCAGTTGTTGCTCCCCCAAACGATTATTAGACACAATTTGGATAATAGCATGTTTAAATTCAAAGGAGTTAGCAGCTAAAGCAGGGTGTTGAGTACTACCATGAAGTTCGTCAACTGTAGGGTTAGCATAATCTCTTAAAGGTCTGAATTCATGATGGATGCCAACATTTTGATTTTGATGATTTGTCATTTCTTGAATATTTTTATTTTTTCAAAATTTTTAATCTTTTTTATATTTCTGATAGTTCTTTCTAATTCAGAATAGTAAGGCATAAGTCCCTCAGAAGTTGAACTATGCATGCAATAATAAAATAAAATAAACACAACACACTAACAAAAATAAAGAAAAGTAAAAAATTTAAATTTTTCTTAATTTTCTTTAAAGATACAATTATAATTATTTTCCCCAGCAACGGCGCCAAAAACCTGTTCCCCGATAAATATTTGTGTGCCAAAAACTTGACTCCACACTGAATATATGTGCTGACGATTTATATATGAAAATTATAATTTTATAATATGGGATACTACGGAAGTGTACGTATCGTTTATCAAGTAATATAGAACTTTCTGATTAAGCCCTGAGATATCGAACCCACAGGGAAATGTAAAAACTTTTTAAAGAAGTAAGAAAATTATGTTTTTACATATTTAATGACTTAAAAAAATGTTTTGATTTGTAAAGCTTGAATGTTGTTTTTGGTATTTTTAATAAAAGCTAAGTTGGAAATGAAAATTATCAGAACTTTAAAACACGATTTAAAATATTATAAATTAAAATATCTTTTTCTTTCTCTTATGAAGCAATAATAATTATGAATGTATTGTTGTGGAAGAAATTAAATGTGTGGTCATAAATACGAGCAAATTTATTATTTACCCTTACTTGGTTCTATAAAGAACAATGGTTAATTTGAAATTTTAAAATTTTGAACATGGTTAGGCAAGGAAGATACCAGCTCTCACTCTAGAGTTTCCTCAATTTGCTCCTCCTCGGGGCTAACTTCTTATAACAAAATTTAAAATATCAAACCAAATAAGGGAACTTTAGCCTGTCACTCTAACGTTCTCTAATTTTACTCCCTATTAAAAACATATCTCCTAATATATTGCATACAATTATATGGACTACAATTCTCACCCATATAATTGCATGTGATTTTTACCAATTGTTGTTTGAGACAATACCGCATTGGATCTTACGTAATCTCACAACCAATTTTAACATATTAACTGGCCAAATTAAGAAATAAATTAAGTTCATGGAATTAAATCTTCACAACTTATTCCAACTTTAAACACATATACATTCCACAACAATCCTACATAATTTAATTACTTCTTCATTTAAGAAAGAAAAAGATAAAGAAAACTACTCCGAATTCATGGAGAAAACAGAAGCACACATTGATTTCAAAATAGAAATCATAAAGAAAACACAACAAGAAAAACTAAATATAAAATAGAAATAAACACTTATCTGAAAATCCTGTCCACAAGACTTCGGAAGTTCCTTTGAAAGTTGACATTCTACAGGACAACACTACAGAGGTTGGCGTCCAACTCTGTTGACTCCAAATCTGATTTTAGACTTCAATAAAAACTAGATAAATGGAAGAAAGAGAAATTGGTGGAAAGAATGTTTGACACCAACCCTTTCTCCTCTAAAACTAAACTAACTAAACTATAAAAAATAAAAGACTGAAAGTAAAACTAGGAAAGACTCTTTAAATCTAGAAGATGACTCTAAAAACTAGAAGAGTAGACTTACACACTACATACCCACACTACACACACCACACCAAAAACACACTAAAGACTCTCATGACATAATTTTAATAATAATCCAAAAGGTGCCTTGGTGTCTCTTCAAATCATGTCCAGATTCAATGTGTCCACCAAAAGATGCATCCCTTCATTCAAATTTGCCGCCCATGGGAAGTTAATGAAGTCACCACCAAAAGTTGCTTCAAGCACCCTTTGAAATTGGAAAATGAAGATAATTCAATTTTTAACTATGGCGGCTAAGCGCTAACTAGGCGACGCTTAGCCACCAAAGTTTAATTTTTAATTTTTCATTTTTTTGCTTCAAATTTGATCCAATTTTCCTCCTTTCATCATAATCACTTTTTTTCATCATAACTACAAGAAAAACACAAAATACCTTCCATTAAAATGCAATATCATCAAAAAAAGGTATAAAAATATGCATAAAAACACTGTATTTTTTATGAGTATCAAACGCTGAAAAAGGTTTTGAAAGACCGATTTCTCCACCAAAAATTAATTTAGAAAACTTCCACAACCATTTCCTCAAAGACTTTGAGAACAGAAGTTGGATAAGCAATTGTTAAAGTTCTTAGAAATGTTTATGAAACTTACAGTTAATATGCATTTGCTAAAGCCTTAGAACAAATGTCAAGTTATGTGATGTTTATGAAGGATATTCTAAACAGAAAAGGAAGTTTGAAGATAACGAGAATATTGCACATAGTGAAAAATGCAATGGAATAGTTCAGAAGAAGCTTTCTGAAAAGCTTAAAGATCCTTATAGCTTCATAATCCATGTGCAATCAGAAACAGATTTTATGGGAAAGCTTCATGTGATTTGGGTGCAATCATTAACCTTATGCCATTATTTATATTTAAAATACTCAAATTAGGAAAAATAAACCCTACTAATGTAACTTTGCAGATAGCAGATCATTCGATCACATATCCTAAAAGAGTTATAGAAGATGAAGCTCTAGAAACAAACCCCATGTGATTTGGTTGAGTCTAGCTCGAGTTCTTAGGTCTAGAAGGTGGACGGCTATCGAGATGAACCAGTCGAAGATGATGAAGGAGCACCATTGGATCAAGCATGTAATGTACGGATGGCTGAGATTGTGTCAGACAAGAGATCTTGACATAAAGCACGGCCTCGTGACAGCTAAGTCAGAAGGCAGCGTCAAATGGAAATTTTGGAGCTGCTCAGGATCCAGTCAGCACCGCATGTTTAAGTGAGAAAATATGGAAATTTTGAATTATTTAAATTTATTTAACTTTAAATATTTATAAATTTATGTAGAAAAATCATAAAAATAAAAGAAAAATACCTTAATGCTCAGTTAATATAGGAGAATAATGTGGAAATAATCTGAAGTTTATTTGATGCATGTTTTATTTTTAAATAATTAACTTCATTCTGGTGTATTTCAATTCTCCAATGGCTTAGACATTTCAACATGCCATGAAACTTAAGGGGTTTGCCCTCTCTGTCTTAGGGAATCTTCCCTGATTTTTACAAAGTTCGAGGCGATCCTGAGACAGAGATCTGTAATTTTAAATTATCATGTCTATTTTGGTGTAAAAATTGTAATAATTAAAATAGTGATAAAAAAATACAAAATAAATTTTGGTCAGTTACTTATGATTAGAGGACCTTAGGAAAATGTAAAATTTTTCTAACTCATTAAGTATAAACCTAATGGAAATTAAGACCTAAAAATCAAATAAAAATAAATTGGAATAAATATAAATGTAAAAAATGAAAAAATAATTTTCCACTGCAATTAAGATCAGGGAAACTTCCCATAAAAATTTCAAGTTAAATGAAGTTAATTTAAATGCTTAAATGAATTTTTCAAGTTAAATCACATTTGTGGCAATTATATAATTATAATAATTAAAATACACTTCAAACAATTATCAAATTAATTTTAGGAGCTCTCTGTGATTAGAAGAGTCTCTGAAAAATAAAATTGTAATTAAAATAAATTTTTCATTTTTAAGCATTATTTTAATATTTTAATAATTAAAAAATTAATAAAATCACAAAATTAATAAAATTGTTGGAAAATTTCCAAATTGTTTTCTAATCAATTAAGAACAATTAGCGTATTTTTTCAAACTCTATAAATAAAGATATTAAATTTTAAAGGGATAAAATCAATTTCTAAAAGCTAAAAATGGAATTTCACTAATTTTTCACTAAAATAATTTTGATAATTAAAATATAAATCAGAAAAATATGAAACTTGTTTTTCTAGGTTCCTTAACCTTAGAGTGATTTAATAAAATATAAAACTTAATTTTCAAATTAAATTATATTTTATACTTAATTAAAACTCTAAAAATTGAAATAATTATAATAATTAAATTAAAATCTAAAAAATCAAAAAAATTGATCTAAGTGATCCACTGGTCCAAGTGAACCTCCAATGAATTTTTTAAGAATAGAAACTTTGTTTTTATTAAGTTATCGAATTTCCTTTGAAAAATCCTATTTTAGCATTAAAATAATCATATAAATTAAATTAAATTTGGAAAAACCACATTTTCCCCTCTAATGTTTTAATTGACCCATGAGTGGGGTGATATGAAAATTTCAAAGTTTTTTGAGTTAAATTTAAGGAATGATGAAGTGATTAGGCCCTTAGAGGCGAAAGTGTAATTTTGAAGAATTAGCCTTAATCAATATTTAGGCATAATTAAAGTGGAAAAAAGGGCAATAAATGATCTTAATTATTATTTTTGAATGATTGAAACATAAATGGAAAAATGGTAGAAACCCATCTCATTTTTTTGTCACATTAAAAGGATAGGTTTGTAATTTAATTAATCATTACAATTTGGAAGAGAATTAAATTAAGTGATTCTTAAGGTTAGGAGTTGGTTTTGGAAGATGATAACCCACTAATCCAACATCCCCATATTTGCTGTTTAATAATTGCTCATTGATTTGATAAGAATCATGTTCATGCGGTTAAACATTTCTAAATATTACAAAATATACCCACTCAAATCTTAAGGACTTGGTAGGGAGACTAGGCTTAATTGAAAAATTAACTAATAAAGATTAGAGAAGGAATCACAATTGATCTTAAATCACTTTTGAAACACTACAAGCCCCGTCAAAATTGATTAGATTCTTCCATAAATTAAGTTTGCCTCTAAAGGCCCCACTTACAAAATTCAAAGTGAAATATCAAATGATAACTACCCCACCTTTCGGGATAATTAAAACATTGGCTCACTGAACATGAAGATATAAAACTGGTGAGTCATTTAATGATTATGATAAATCCAAAATTACCTCAAGGAAGGTCAAAAGGATTGTGAAATGTTTGGGTGCCTCCTGGGTCCGTTTCACAAATCTTCTGGACACCTTGCAGGACGACTGAACCTATCATATTTATTAAATGAAGAGATTTCATAAATGAATGAATAAGACCCACCAAGTTATGAAATAGAGTTTGGTAGGCCCATGAAGAACCTATCTATTGGCTTTTAATTTCCTATAAATTATAAATGTTTATTGCAAAGGTACTAAAGTTTCAGGTGGAGGAACAAGAAGACTCGTCAGGTACACTTTTTATATTTTATAGTGCTTTCTTTTCTTGTACTTTCCTTTTTGTTTTCTTGGTTACGAGCTTGCATGTTAAACACCAATGTCACCCTGCATGAAAACTAAAATTTCTAGGATAGCCACAAAACCTAAACAAGAAAAAAAACTAAACATAAAATAAAACAAGATAAACCTCACCGCCACAACAGTAAAAATTGTAAGACAACTCAAAATTTAATCACAAAAAAAAATAAGACCACAATTGCAACTAAATAAAACGTCTCTGTTGGATGATCGAGAATACCTCGGAGGATACAACCTACGATTGTTAACGGGATTTCCCATGGTCTTGATGAACGTATGGAACTCATTAAGTTTAGTTTAGTAAATTCATCTAGAATAAGTGAATCTGAAGAAAATAGTAGTGCTGGGATGATGGAACCGTGGGATCTTAACAGGTTCCACTTAATCAACTTAAAAATTGTCCTATAATAAGACATTAAGACACCTAAAATTGAAAACTTCTAAAATATGACACTTCTCTTCTCTCTTCAAATTGACACTTCTTTAAACTAAACATGCAATGACATGCATAGTGGGCAGCAGGGCCATCTTCAACAATAAAACTCTATAGAAATAAAAATAATGAGCCTTAGGACTTCGAGGTAGTTTGCTTAGTGCAGCATAAACCCTCACTTTATCCCTTTAGGCTTTTGTACTTCGTGCAATATAAGCCCTAACTCGTCACAGGTTCCGAGGTTGTCATCAGGTATGACATAAATACTCCTATCTTCCAGGCTATTCATACGACCGATATCAAGCGAATGTAAGTCCTAAATAATAAAATCGGCAGGATAAAACATCAAATAATGTCTCAAATTGGAGCCGAACAATAGGATTGTTTGGGAAGACACTAAGATTTTCTCAAATCTGTATTATTTTTCTAACTTTCTTCTCGCTTGGACTCTTACAATAAATATTCAAAAATTTGAGTCATTCACCTATTGGATTTCTTATTACCATATTTTCTTGAAGAGCCCACCCTTTGAAAGTTATGAGTACAATATTTGCTGATCTATATCAAGAGTTTTCTTTTGTGACTTCGATTATCTAAGATGTATTTAACTATATGGGCTTGCCCTTATAGGAAACATAAAGACCGCATATTAATATAAACCTTATCTGATTCCTTTAAATTTGATAGGAGAAATTGTCAGTCAACAATGGTTGACAAACTAAACGGATGTCATGAGTTCTTTAGTTTATTTGATCCAGCCTCACCCCCAAGCAATGTATCTATTCTTCTGGATAGATACATGTCTAGTGGTGAAGTGCTCGATTATTTAAACTATTATTTATATGAGATCGGTTTGATTTTGTATTTTTTAAATTTAAAATATTATTTTCAAAAATACATATATTAAATTAAATCAAAACCACCCTATTTTATAAAACTACATTTTACACTTTCCAAAATTTTGAAATCTCCCAACGATTTACTTTAAGGACCAACAAATGGTTCATCCCAAGAATAAATCTTGGCTTCAGATAAAAAGTTCCTCTTTTGTTAGTTTGTCAGACCATAAAGTAAAATGCTACTAACAATAAATTTTATAATGTCTGTATACCATGGAACATGCCATTCATTAATATTGAATAATTTTGCTTTTGGAAAAAATTTATTAATTTCTTCTTAAAAAAAGTGATTTCTCAGCCTTAAGCCTAAATAGATGATTAACAATTTGATTATCAGCTCTCTTGATATCAACTATTTCAAAATCAATTTATTGCAAAAGAAGAATCCATCTTATAAGTCTTAGTACTGCATCCTTCTTTTTCATTAAATACTTAATATCAAAATGATCTGTATGCACCACATATTTATTTTTAATTAAATATGATTTGAATTTTTAAAAGGCAAATAATATTGCTAATAACTCTTTTTCAGTTGTTGTATAATTAATATGAGCTTCATTAAGAGTTTTACTAGCATAGTAAATTACTTTAAAAAATTTATTATATTTTTGTCCCAAAACTGCTCCAATAGCATAATCACATGCATCAAACATTAATTTAAATGGTTCTTTCCAATCTGGTGAAACAACAATTGGTGCAATGATTAAATTTTCTTTTGAAAGTTTAAAGGCTTTTTGGCAATCCTTATCAAAATTGAAAATTACATCGTTCTCGAGCAAATGACATAGTGGCTTAGAAAGTTTTGAAAATCTCTAATATATCACATATAAAATCCAACATGTCCTTAAAAAGTCTTAATTTCTCTCACACTTATTGGATGAGGTAAGTTAGAGATCACTTGAACTTTAGTAGGATCTACTTCCATACCTTTCTCTGAAATGTGATGTACTAAAACAATTCCTTCTGTACTATAAACTGACAGTTTTCCTAATTATGGACTAAAGTCTGTTTCTTCATTGCATTTAAGAACTCGTGATAAATGTTCTAAACACGATTCAAATGAATTTCCAAACACCAAAAAATCATCCATAGAAACTTCAATTCCTTTTTCTATTAAATCACAGAAAATATCCATCATACATCTTTGAAATGTAGCAAGGGCATTACATAAAACAAAGGGCATTCTTCTAAAAATAAAAGTACCACCCAGACTAGTAAATGTTTTTTTCTTTTGATCCTAGAGTAATTTATATTTGGTGATAACCAGTATATCCATAAAAAAATAGAAGTATTTATGCTCAGCTTGTCTATCCAACATTTGATCCAAAAAGAGTAATGGAAAATGATCTTTCCTCGTGGCAAGGTTTAATTTTCTATAATCCATGCATATTCACCATGTGGTAACTTATTTTCATGATCTTAATTCATTCTTTTCATTAACAGTTACAGGAACACCTCCATTCTTAGGAACACGTGAATAGGACTAACTCCTGCCTATCTAAAATAGCATAGATAATCCCAACATCTAACTACTTTAAAATCTCTTTCTTAAAAACTTCTTTCATAATGAGATTTAATCTCCTTTGAGAATAAGCCATGGGTTTGTAGTTTTCTTTCATCAGGATTCTATGCTACAAACTGAAGGGCTGATTACTTTAAAATCAACAATTGTCCATCCAAAGGCTTTCTTATATTTCGTCAATTTTTTTAGTAAACACTCTTCTTCTTCTGAAGTTAAGTTCAAGGAAATTATAACTGACAAAGTTGTGAAATCACCTAAAAAGGCATATTTTAAATGATTTTGAGGTAACTTCAATTCAAGTTCAGGAGGTTGAACAAAATTTGAGTCGTCTTCAATAAAATCATTAAGAAGTTCTAATTCCTCTTCTTGTAAGTGTTCCAATTTATACATTTCCAAATTTTCTTCTTAAATTATTTTGAAAAGATATCTCATTACATCCATCCTGAAACATTCATCATCTTTACATTTTGCAGGGTATTTCATTGATTTGGAAATATTAAAAGTGATCGTTTGATCATTAACACACATATTTAATTCCCCTTTTTTACATCTATCATTGCTCTGATTATTGCTAGGAATGGTCTCCCTAAAATGATAGGTATCTATTTATCTTCCTCAATATCTAACACAATGAAATCAACAGGAAAGATAAATTGATCCACTTTGACTGAATATCTTCTACAACTCCCTAAGGATATGTTATAGTGTTAATTGCAAGGCTACAGTTGAAGGATATATTTCTCCTAATTGTAGTATTTTAAATATAGATAATGGCATAAGGTTAATACTTTTATCCTAATCTCCTAATCACATAAAGCATTTCCAAAAAAATTGTTTTCAATTGCACATGGAATTGTAAAGCTTCCAGGATCATTAAGCTTTTCGAGATGTTTTTCTGAATTATAGTGCTCCACTCCTCACCAAGTGCAACAATCTTATTATATTCAAACTTCATTTTTCTATTGAGCATATCCTTCATAAACTACACATAGCTTGGCATTTGTTCTAATGCTTCAGCAAAAGGAATGTTATTTGTAAGCTTCTTAAAGATTTCTAGAAATTTGTAAAATTGTTTATCCAACTTTTGTTAATGAAGTCTTTGAGGAAATGGAGGTGGTGGTAGTTTTTCTAAATCAATCTTAAGTGGAGAAATTGGTCTTCTGAATCTTCTAGAGCATCCTCTTTAGATTTTTTAATTTCTTCTTTCTCTAATCTCTTTTTGAATTTTGCTTTCCAACTCTCTTCCACTTCTTTGTTGAACAACCTTTACTTGCTCTTTATTCTGGTCTTTAGTATTAACTTTTGAATTACTAGGATGTATTCCTTGGGTTCTATTACTTAATGAATTTGTAATTTGCCTCAACTGATTCTAATTATTTCTTATAGTAACTCCTTGACTTTGTAACTAGTTTCTCATTTGTAACACTACTTCTTCTATAGACAACTTCTTATCTTTAAATTGTGGATTATTATTGAAACCTGAAGGATAGATAGCTCTATAATTGTTATTATGTTGGCTATTTTAGTTCCCCAATGGGTTTACGTGGTTGCTTCCCCATTATTGATTAGTACCACCTGAATTGTTATTCCAGCTAAAATTAGGATGGTTTTTCCAACCCAGATTATATGAGTTTGAATATGGATTATTTGACTTATTATTTATACCATTTAAAGTCTCAAATGATGTTTGAGAATCTACCATTTGGCCTAATGAATTCTCTTCAATCATTGGAATTGGTTGAGAAAAATTCAATCCAAATTGGTCTATCTTCCTTGAAAATGCAGCAACTTGATTTGCTAACATGGAAAAAGCTTCAGAGTCATGAATATTGGCTACTTATTTAGGATGTACCATTTGAGAAGGCCATTGAAAATTATTAGTAGCCATTTACTCAATTAAGGCATAAGCATCATTAAATTGTTTAGAGATCATTGAACCACCAGCAGCAGCATCGATAATAGATCTTAGTGATCCGTCTAATAATTAACCAATCTGGCACAACATGGTGTGGACACTTTCATTTGAGTTCTTTAAATCTTTCCCAAGATTCATAAAAAAGTTCTCCTTCAAACTGACTAAAAGCTGTAATATCATTTCTATGTGTCGTAGTTTTTTATGGTGGAAAATATTTAGCAAGGAACTTTTGTGCTAGATTACCCCAAGTTTTGATAGAACTAGGTGCTAAAGAATTCAATCATATCTTAGCCTTATCCCTAAGTAAGAATTGAAAAAGCCTAAGCCTAATAGCATCATCAGAAATACCACCATATTTAAATGTAGCACACAAATTTAAAAAATTGGTAAGATGTAAATTTGGATCTTCAGTTTGTGATCCCCAAACTAATTATTAGATACCATTTGGATAATAGCAGGTATACATTCAAATGAATTAGCAACTACAATAGGATTTTGAATACTACCATGAAGTTCATCCATTGTAGGGTTTGCATAACCTATTAAATGTCTTAATTCATGATGAATTTTAACATTTCAATGAATTTGATTTTCCATTTTTCGAAATTTTTAGTTTTTTTATGTATTTTTACTTTTTCTAACAATTCATTCTAATTCAGAATCATAAGGTACAAGTCCTTCAGAACCTGAACTTCACATAAACCATTACAACACAATAATAATAATAATAATAATAATAATAATAATAATAATAACAATATTAAAACAACATAAACATATAATGTTTAAATAAGACTTTCTAAAAATAGAATTTTTTTTTCATAAAAATTCTTTTTAATTTTTTTTTTTAAATTAAAATAAAAAAAAATTTGATTTTTTTTATCCTCGCCGGCAACGGCGCGAAAAACTTGATCCCAATTCTTTTTACTACCAGATGAATACTAGTAAAATTATACTTGTGGTAATCAATTTATAGTTATATTTTTTATATAAAAATATCCTTCTTTACAACACCGCCAAAAACTTGATTCAGATGTAAATAAGAATACAACAGTGATATTTTAATATAGAGATTCTAAGCAAGTACACATAACGTTAACAAGTAATATAGGACTTACTTAAGCCTCAAAATATCGATCTCACATAAAAAAATTATGGATTTTAAATGATGAAAAGGTTTTTAGATCATAAATTCTATATAGAAAAGATGCTTACTTAAAAAGTTTTAGATATCAGATAATTTACTAATGTAATTCATTTTTGTATTTTCTTAAATTATGAAATAAAGTAAATAATTTACTAACTATAACAAGATTTTTGTAAGATTAAAGAAGTATAGATGAAGATATATTTTTCCTTATCGTGAATAAGTAATAAGTACATGAATTCCATTGTGGAAATATTCAAAATGTTTGTGCCAAATAGGAGCAATTTTATTATTTAGCCTTACTAGAGATGCTATAAAGAACACTAGCTAGTGTAAAGTTTGAATAGTTTTGAAGACAGGTTAGGTAGGGAAGATACTAGCTCTCACTCTAGAGTTCCCTCCTTTCCCTCCACCTCGAGGCTAACTCTCGCATCAAAACCTAAAGCAGTAAGGCAAATTAGAGACTTTAGTCTGTCACCCTAAAGTCTCTAATTATATTTTCCTATTTATTTGCACAAAATTATATGAATTACTTTCTCATCCATTCAATCACATGTGATTCCTACCTATTATTGATTGAGAAAATATCTACTAGGATCATACATGATCTCACAACAAATGTTAACATCTTAATTGGCCAAATTAAAAGGTAAATGAAGTGCAACAATTAAATCAACATAACTTATTCCAGCATTAAAGATTAATACTTCCACAACTTTCATCAAACACTTAATTACTTTTCATTTTAAGGAAAAATATAAAGAAGACTACTCAGAATCCATGGAGAAAACACAATCACAAGTAGTTTTAAAAGTAGAAACCATATAGAAAACACAAGAAGTATCAATTAAAACTCAATGAAGTACAAAGATAAAAACACTTGAAGTTCTTTTGAATCTCTTCCTATGTCTTACTAGACTCCCTTGGACTATTTGCCCAACCGAAGAGGGTTTAATCTCTCTAGAACAATGGATTTTAACTTTGGAATCCCTACTCACCTTATCTTTCACTAAGAATGAGAAAAGTGTATGGAAACCCTAAGTAAGAATCCTACAACTTCTTACTCTATAAATCTATAAAAACACACTAATTCTACTCTATAACCGCCTCTCTACACACTCTTCACACTTCTTCAAGTCCTTCTTTTATATTTTTTCAAAAGGTGCTCTGGTGTCTCTTCAATATTTGTCCATGTTCAATGAAGATTCCCACAAGATGCTTTCTTTAAAGTGAAATTTGAATATGTGTTCGCACCCTTGATCAATTACCCACATTTGTACCAAAAGATGCCTTAAAAACTCTTTAAAATTCACTAAAAATTCTTTAAATTGCAAAGTAATTACCTGGGGCTTAAGCGCTGGGTTTTGATGCGTAGGTGCGACTATGCAACTATCGTGAATAAATGAATTCAAAATATATATGGTTTAGAAAATGAGATTTTAATTTGAAAATATGAAATGAAACTCATCTCATATATGCAATTATTTAAATAAATGAGCACTACACTGCAAGCCATGCAATTATCCTGAAGAATTGACACATCACTCACTAGTGATACTCTGTTATATAAACTAAAGAATCTATGAAATTCTTTTTGGTCTATGAAACCTTTATGTTGACCGACAAGTTCCCTTATGTAATATGAAATATCAAATAATGTTTTATATTATGTTGGGTTCTTAAAGTTTCCAATAAGGGCAAGCCCCTATAGTTAATTACATCTTCAATGACTAAATTCACCTAGGAAAACTCTACATTTAGATCAGGAAATAATGCCTCCATGAATTCAAAAAAGGAGAATTTTTTAAGGTCAGATAAGAGGAAATTCAAATGGGAAAGGTGCAAATGTGAATAGTTATTGCGGAATCCATAGGATGAAAGCTAGGAGATGTCATGGATCCTAAGAAGAACCTCGGTGGCTTTCCAGACTAACATATGGTTTGGCTTCAATTTGAAGAGATATTATTTAATTTTTCAACCTACCAGTTTTTATTTTTTAGAGCTTACACTTGCATGATACTGATCATTCAAATAGCTTGGAAGATAGAAGGTCGTACCGAACGACAACCTCAGAGTCTTCAGATGAGTTAGTGCTTATACTGCATGGTGTGCAAAAGCCTAGAAGAAAAGGTGAGGTTTATGTCGTACTAGATGAACTACCTTAAAGCTTATGACTTGTTAATTATTTCTAAGAATTTTTGTTGTAGTAGACCTATTTGCTCTCTCAAAGATGTTCTTCTGCATGCCTCATTGTGTTGCCCACATTGTTTGCTCCAAGTTCCTCATTGCAGCAAGTTTAAGTTTAGAAGTGTTAAACTGAGGAGGTTGAGAGAAGTATCAGGTTTAGAGTTCAATTTATAGTGTAGTTGTCAAGTTTGATATTGTAGCCATTATTATTTAAATGTCTTATTAAGGGGGATTTAAGTTGATTAGAGTGACACCAGTTAGGATCCCACAGTTCTCTCATTCTGGCACCACTATTTTCTTCATATTCACTTAGTCTACATGAATTTACCAAGCTCAAATAAATGAATTCAAAATGTTCATCCTGACTGTTGAAATCTCGTTAGCAGCCGTAGGTTTCCTCTTTTGAGGGAATCTCGATCATCCAAAGAGATGTATTAATTTAGTTGTATTTGACTTTATTTTGTTTTATTTTTTATTAAATTTTAGTTTCTCTTATTCTGTTGTAGTTTTGAGTCTTATTTTGATTCGATTTTGGTTTAACATGCAATATGACATAACTTGCAGAAGATGAAAAGTATTGGAAAGTATGGTGCAGTAAAGAAAAGTATTGTAAATAAACTATAAAAGCGTACTAGTCCTCTCCTCGGACACAAACTGAAATGTCATTATTTAGAGTGTATATATAATCTTGCAAGGAATTAAAATATGTTGCATGGAAGGAACAAAGAAAAACTTGTTTAAAGTGTTCCTACCGAGCGCTAAGACAAAATTGGTGGGTTCTTCTTGAGCAAAGCATAATAGGTTCAATTGTCCTCCAATATATCCAAAAGACCATAAAAGTTTTCTGGTCCTAAAATGGGAATTAGAATTTAGGTACCAACCCCAGGAAGAAATTCATAATTTAGTTACTGGTCTCAAAACATGGGAATCAGATTTTTGATACTGATCCCGGAATTTCATGTAGATAAAAAAACTTCTGGGAATGGGTTGGGAAACTTGGCAGAAACTTCACTATGGTTGCAAGGAAAGCTTAGGGACTCACATCCAACCCAAGAAGTATCAGAATGTCACATTAGGAAGGAAAGCTCAGGGGCTCACATCTAACCCAATGGGTGACTAAAAGATCATAGTAAGAAGGAAAGCTTAGGGACTCACATCCAACTTAAGTGTTGGTCGAGGGGAATTAGAATTAGGTACTGATTCTAGAATTTCATGGAGATAGAAACTTCTCAGAAAGAATGCAGGAACTTAGCGTAAACTTCACTAAATTGAGAAAGAGAGCTCAGGGTCTCATATCCAACTCAAGTGGTAAAAGAGTGTCACTTTAGGAAGGAAATCTCAGGAACTCACATCCAACCTGAGGGGTGACAAAAAGATTAGATTAAGAAAAAATGCTAGGAGACTCACATCCAACTTAAAAGTTGATTGAGGGGAATTAAAAGTTTGGTAGACACAAGCAATTTATTGAACATGTCTTACAATATGTGGAATTTATGTAGAGAGTGGAGAATTTCATGAATTTGTAAAGATTTGTAAAGATTTGGAGTTCGTGTGATTTTGGAGCTTTAGG
This sequence comes from Papilionanthe hookeriana x Papilionanthe teres, assembly GCA_022702705.1. NCBI lineage: Eukaryota > Viridiplantae > Streptophyta > Magnoliopsida > Asparagales > Orchidaceae > Papilionanthe > Papilionanthe hookeriana x Papilionanthe teres. The sequence continues at coordinate 65,438,519 of CM040430.1, read as the reverse complement.
GATTATGATTTAGCATTAATTTTTTTCATCATTTTCTTTTATTTCTTTGTTGGCTTGATTTTCTTTCTTTCACTTGCTTTAGATTTTCCTGACTTTCTAAAATTCATTTTCATTTTTTAGTTATTATTATTATTATTATTATTTCATTTTCTTCTGTACTGATATATTTTGTTTAATTCTTTGTTTGTTATAATTTGGGACCAATGTATGATCCTGCCGCTTTTCATCAATCGCACAAACATTGTAATTCAAGAGCACATGCTCAAAACCAAAATTAAATTTATTGACTCTGCTTTCAAAACTTCATACATCTGATCATAGACTAAAATCATCAAAACAAAGTCATCAATATATCTGATTAGAAACTGTAATGTGCTAAAGGTTTTCTAACCCCCGGCACAGTGTAAAGAGTGACAAGCTGTCCATCTGTCTCCTGAGGTCACCCTGTGAATGAGATAACTTCCTAAGCTACGCTCTGGAACAGAAGTACCCTCATGTATATTTAATGGTACAACTGTCTCACAACTAATGTGGCTAAAGCCCCTCCAAGTCCAAGTCGGGCTAGTAACTGTATGGTATTTTTCTTCATCATCCTTCAAAATGTAACTAAAACTATGGAGCGTGCGAAAAATGTAATTCCTCACTAAGTCCACTCCATTTCCTTTTAAAGTCAGAACTGATCTGACCGGTAGTGGGATCTCTACTGAACCTCTGAATTCTCAAACATCAATGATCTGTATCTCTCTTCTTAATAGAATATTACTTTTACTCATGAACGAGACTATGCAGAAAAGTCTGACCAAGTCGTGGTGGTCAATATGAGGAGGAACGTAATCTCCTTCTTCATATATGTTGATAATGCAGCTGTTCGGAATGCAATCCACCGGCAGTGTATGCCATTCCACCATTTTTAGACCAATTTATTTATTGCGGATGCCATGTGGTCCACTTTGTCATTCTTCAGAATCCTTGAGGGAGTTCCCTATCAGTCCTTTGCAAAATTATAGTAGCAACTACATTGAATCGTGATCCTACCCTTTCCCCTCTTCCATTTCTAGGGCTTTGAGAATGTCTTCTCCTTCATATGGCATGCCCGACCTAAGTCCCTAAAGCTGAAGATGCAGCCTAAGATCTTATTTTCATCTCTCCTTAAAAACATATCAGTGTATAATTCAAGACCTTCGAGGATTTTGATGAATTTTCCTTGAATATCTTCAAAGTGCTCTAATTATTTCTTTTGAACACTATATATCGTTATTATTTCGTAGTCCAAGACACTATGTTGGCATCGAGGCTCAAAAAACTGAGGTACGTACGGCTCTGCATCGGGATGCTCACTTCTTCTCATCATTATCGAGGCAGCTAAGTATTCCTAAAAAGTCCTATATTCTTCCAGATGATGAATGTTTCATGTTGGCACTCTATAAATTCTCCCTCTGACAACTGCCTCTATAGACCTGTGTTGTACATCGGACATCCTGTGAAAATCTCCTCAAGTGGAGTCCATAATGGTACAGGCTCCACAATGAAATCTGGCTCTTCCTCTATAACAGGTGGAGTTACGGAATTCTCTATCATGTATAGATTATATTCTTCTTCAAGGATCAAATTAAGCTCTACTATTATTTCCTTGGCATGTCTTCTCTCGAGCCTGTTTAGAGATTTGCGCTTGCAGCGGTTAGCATTCCAGTGTTGAGTGCATCTTTGTGATGCATTCGAAGCTCTCTCCAAAGTGGCAATAACAATATCTCCTTCTTGTCTAGTAATCATTGATGGTATCTACTTGTCTTTTGTTGGAGGTGTGCATCTGTAACTCTCCTGTAGCTTCCTATCTTGATGACTCTCTCTCTTTCCTGTGACTGATTCTAATCAAGGATTATAGTCCTGTAGTTTCCCCGTGACTGACCAAGTCCATTAGCGGGCCTTCGTAGTCCATATTGACTCGGGCAAAATTCAAGTCAAAGTTTATCACAATCCCTTCGTATACCTTTTCTTTGTTTAATGTGATATTTATGTCTTCTTTGAATACGAAGATCTACTTCTACCCCGACATTTTTATGCATAAAACATTAGAAACAACAGAGCATTGATACTTTGCATGAACCAGAATAAGAATAAATTTTTTATTTAGTGGATTTAACTTCTATACTTATGCCATTATATTATTTAAAATGACTTTATTAAACCTGAAAATTGAATAAAAGCATTTCAACGTGTCCATTCTATTTCAAAAAAATCCATTTTATTTTCATTCATTATCACTACAGATTTTCTTTTAATTAAAACCTAGTCACAGACACTGGTCATATAACTAATTTTGGAAGAAAACGTCATCCTTTGAACTTGTCACCTTGTGTAGTATTTCTTTAATTATCATCCATTGATTGACAACATGGGTCATTCACCTTGAGAATTCACTAAATGGTACAATCCTTCCGTGTGAACCTTCTCCACTACAAATCTCTCAGGTCGATTTAAATTTTCCACTTATCCTACGATGTGCAAGAATAGGCCTTCTAAGAACAAGAACGTGGTCACCAACTTTGAATGTTCTCTAGCGGGCTAGTTTGTTCTGGGCTTGAACCATGTTTGCTTGGTAAAGCTCAAAATTTTGTTGTGCTTATTTGCATTTGAGACTCTCCAATTTTGCCAGTCGGAGTCTCACGTTGTCTTCTATTGTAATCTGGGTGGCGACAGAGACTCTGAGAGAAGGTAGCTGAACCTCTAGCTTATGTGCTACTTCAAACCCATATACTAGTGCATATGGTGTAGACTGTGTCGACATTCTAACTATTGTCTGGTATGCCTATGAAGCTCCTAAAAATTTATCGTGCCAACCTCTTTTAATCTCATCCAATATTTTCTTCAAAATTTGCACGAGCGTCTTGTTGAATACTTCTGCCAACCCATTCTCTCTAGGGTAGTAAATCGTAGAATAAATCCACTCTCATCCATGACATCTGACAAAGTTGTTGATCTTTGTACTCTTGAAAGTAGACCGATTGTCTGAAATGATTCTGCGTGGAACACTGAAATGATAAAGTATCTGATTTCTAAGAAACTAAAGAATGTGTTGCTCTATAACCACTCGTAATGGCGATAGATTTGGATTAGGAGAAATAACACTAACTACTATAACTCTGCGTTTCGCAGATTGTTTGATAACATATCCTAAATGAGTTATAGAAGCTAATTTATTAAAAGTAGATCAATTTATCTTTCCTATTGATTTCATTGTGCTAGATATGGAGGAAGATAAATAGATACCTAATATTTTAGAGAGACCTTTCCTAACTACAGAAGCAATGATAGATGTGGAGAAAGGGGAATTATATATTTGCATCAATGATCAAAATGTTAAATTTAATATTTCAAAATCAATGAAATATCCTACAAAAGGTAAAGAAGATGAATGTTATAAGATGGATGTTATAACATATCTTAGTGAATGCCATTTTAAAGCAACTTATGAAGAAAAATCATAATGTAAAAAGTTGGAACACGAGCAAGAAGAGGAAGTATAATATTCTGATGATTTTCACGAGGAAGCTTTAAATTATGTTAGAGAAATTTTTGATGTTTTGGACATGACAAAGAAAGATGAATCTTTTAGTCCCTTAATTGAAAAACATCCTGAAATTAAATTAAATTTACATCTTGCATATTTAAAATATGTCTTTTTAGGTGATTCCTCAACTTTGCCAGTTATAATTTCTTCAAAATTATTTGTAGAAGTAGAAGAGAGTTTGCTTAAAACTTTAAAGAAATATAAGAAAGCCTTTGGATGGATAATAACTAATATTAAAGGAATCAGTCCTTCAATTTGTATGCTCAAAATCCTAATGGAAGAAAACTACAAACCTTGGGCTGATCCTCAAAGGATATTAAATCCTATTTTAAAAGAGATTTTTAAGAAAAAATTTTAAAGTGGATAGATGCTGGAATTATCTACCCTATTTCAGATAGTGCATGGTTTAGTCTTATTCACTGTGCTCCTAAGAAAGGAGGAGTTACTGTCACTATTAATGAGCATACTGAGTTTATGCCAACTAGACAAGTCACAGGGTGGAGAATTTGCATTAAGTACTAAAAATTAAATCTTTCCACCAGGAAAGATCATTTTACACTTCCCTTTCAAGATCAAATATTGCATAGACTAGCTGAGCATAAAAACTTTTTTTTCTGGATGGATATACTGGTTATCACCAAATACAAATTGTTCCTAAGATCAAGTGAAAACATCCTTTACCAGTCCTTATGGTACTTTGCTTTTAGAAGAATGTCCTTTGATTTATGTAATGCCTCTGCTATATTTCAAAGATGTATGATGGCAATTTTTTGTTATTTAATTGAAAAAGGAATTGAAGTGTTTAAAGATGACTCTTCAGTGTTTGGAATTTCATTTGAATTATGTTTACAACATTATCTAATAAGCACTGTGAAGAAACAAATTTAGTGCTTTATTGGAAAAATTACCAATTTATGGTAGAAGGAGGGATTGTTTTAGGACATAATATATCATAAAAAGGTGTGGAAGTAGACCCTGCAAAAATTTAAGTGATCACTAATTTACCTTACCCAACAAATGTAAGGGAGATTATGAGTTTTTTAGGACATGTTGGATTCTACAAGCATTATATTAAAGGTTTTTCAAAAATTGCTAAGCCTCTATGTCATTTATTGGAAAAAATGCAATTTTTAATTTTGATGAAAAATGTATAAAAGCATTTGAGTTGTAGAAAGAGAAATTAATTACTGCACCAGTTCTTGTTTCACTAGATTGAAATAAACATTTTGATATAATGTTTGATGCAAGTGGTTATGCTATTGAAGTTATTTTATGACAAGAGCGTGATAAGATTTTCAAAGTGAACTACTATGCTAGTAGATCTTCTATTGAAGCTCAACTTAATTATAGTACAACTAAGAAAGAATTATTAGCAATAGTATTTACTTTTGATAAATTCAGATCATATTTAATTAGAACAAAATGTGTAGTGCATATTAACCATTCTGCTATTAAATATTTAATGAAAATGAAGGATGCAAAACCAAGAATGATAAGATGGATTCTTCTCCCCTCAATTACATGTTGAAAGTTGAAATATTTGATGTTTGAGAATTAGATTTCATGGGACCATTTATACCATCTTTCAGAAATTTATATATATTGTTAACAGTAGACTATGTATCTAAGTGGATAGAAGTTGTTGTTTTACCTCGATTTGATGTGATCCAAGAAAAAATATCTATTTTTATGCCTTGTTTTTTATTAAATTTTAAGGATATTATGCTTTAATGAAAGGTATTTTTGTGTTTTTGGATGTAGGTGTTTTCGCCATTCTTTTCTCTTTTTTTTATTTTAAAAGGAGTCGCCAGTTTGTCAGTCATCGTATACTTACCCTATTCGAATAAATCTACCTCCCGAATTCGAAGAGGAGATGATCCGATTAAGAAGGGACATACGACAAAGTGACAAACAAGAGAAAAGAAAAAAAACATGGAGAGTCTACGTGTGATAAACCTCGCAAGGATAAGTCAAGCTTGTCCGCCCAAACAAGATCAGGTAGAGGCACCTTAAACCAATATCCGAGAAAGAAGTATCTACGTAGACTACCCATAACCAGAGAGTCAAGTGTATGTACCTGTTCTGGGGTCAAGAGCACTCCCAGAGGAACGTATTCCTACTGGTTAATTACATCTTGGGGGATACCCAAGAATACTCTCGATAAAAAGAGTTTCGTTTTATATTATCATAGACCTGGGGTATAGGCAATCAAAGGGAGATTATTTCGTGTGGGAAAGTCTCGACGCTTCAAAGCTCTCGCTAAGCCATCAGGCAGAGAGTGAGTCTCTCACATCCCAAATGGGGTAGCGGCTCATCAGCATACGAAACCCACAGAATAACCTAAATCATCTTGACGGGGGTATCTCAACACCTCAAAGCACGTACGAGCCATAAGGGTAGAGGACAAATCGTCGTATCCCAAACGGGTGGCAGCTCATCGGCATCAGGCCGTTAAAATGATATCAACGAAGTCAAGGGGCGAAAGGGCTCAACAGGGGTAGTTAAAGGAAGGAAGGAGTAATCCTAAAGGGCTAGAGGTTGCCAAGTCAGGGTACCACAGACCCGTCATCCAAAGCAGCAGGACCCTAAGTCTACCCAAAGGTGAAGGTAGTCAACCCAACACATCCTGAGATCCCCGGTCAGCAATCCAAGAATTGCATTATCCACGGGGACCTCGGTAGCCCAAAGGTCAAAGGAAGGAAACTCTATCCTATGACTATAAGCTAGAGCTCCAAGAGGTGGGTCTCACACCTGCCAAAGTGGCAAGGATGCCTCAGGAAAGAAGAGAAAGGGAGGTTCAGCTACAAAGGCGCAAACGCTCCAAACAAAAGGACTTACACCCCGTACGGGTCGGGGAACCTTCTAACACCCTAAGCGCACTAGACAACCACCTATAAAAGTATCGTCGGGCCGATCGAGTTGGAGAAGCACGGGGACTCCTCCTCGGGACATGCAAATATGAATGCAGTTATCTAGAGCGGTCCTTAAGTAATGTGGAGGCACTATTAGTATGACTTGGGTGATAGCCATGCAATGCAACCCATTTAAAATCCGGCCCGAAGGCCATGCAAGAAAGTAAAACTGCATATTTTAAAATCTTAAATATTTTTAATCCTAAAATTCATTTATCTTGAATATTTTATTAGGATTTTTTTAACGTATACAATTTACAATTTTAGGGTCCTTAAAGAGCCTAAATTATATCATGAAATCCCAAATTACAGAAAGAAACAAGGAAAACACATGCAGGCATGTAAATATGTAATAAAAGCAAGAAAGAAAGCACTCCATAATAAAATAAAAGAGGCCAAAATGCCGCTGGACCGGCAACATAATCCAGAAAAAGAAAAATGCGGCTGGACTCCGCATATACATGCCCGGTCCTAATTCTATACATCAATATAAAAATGCAGAATTAAGATATGGGGTACGAGCATCTGCTCCTAGTCCCCTCCACGTAGTTCCCGAGCAAAACACCTCAGAACCCGTGCCCATATCTTATTTCTGCTACAGGACTCTCCTAGACTATAAAAGTACAAAGGAAAATAAAAAGACTCAATCCTGCATGAAAACAAGTGTTAGCGGGAAAGCTCACATGCAAATGACGTATAATGAGCCATGCTTTATAAATGGGGGAGCTAATAGCACCTGCAAACAAAAATGTCAGAAATCATCACTTTCTCCCCCCATAGCGGTACCTGTGTGTGTGTATATAAATAAGCATGGCTCCCTGTAGAAAAGCGCCCTAACACACTATCATACATATGAAGCATGCAATCACATCACAGGCAAAGTGCAGAAGAAAGATACTGGCTAGGGCAACCAATCCATCAAAGAACAATAGCCAGGCATCAAAAAGCTACCTAGCAACCTAAGTCCTAGCCTAGCACACCATCTAACGAAAGTGCACAAATCTAGTGCCTAAGTGCAGGGTAAGTCTAGGTATAGTATGACCTTGACAGGGTCGCCATACCAGCCCCATCCTAAAGATCCGAAGGATCTAAAGGGTGTCATGAAGAGGGGTGACACAAGTTAGATCCAATGAATCCTTAGCACAATCATACTTGTGCCGATCCCGATGACTTAATTCGCATTGCTCATTGGGATCAACCCAACAAGCAATGCTCGTTAAGGCATCGCGACCAACACGGGGTCACTCTCCTAACGAGTAGGACAAGCCATCGAGGAATGGGTAAGCAAACATTCATGCAAGAAGCCCACATTGTGATTGCTCGACTGAAGTACGAAACAATCACAACGACGCCTAAAAGGGCAAGCACACACATCATGCAAAATGCAAGGATGCTACATGCAAAGAGGATGCACCAAAGTGGTGAAGGTGGAGTATACCGTGAAGGCAGTGACTCAAAAAGAGAGGGCATGTCGTAGTGGCAGCGGCTCAAAAGGATGGGTATGCCGAGGAGGCAGTGACCCGAAGGTGGGATAAATCTCACCAGGGAGAATCATAAAAGTGCGGTGTAAATGGAAATGCAAACACAGAATATGGTGCAACATGCAACCAGACCAACATGCACAAACATACAATTATGTAATACAATGCAATAAGTGGTCACATGAAAAATGCAACAAGATGGAGCATGCACATGCAACACAACCCCAACACTCGACGGCATGTCGAACTCGTCCTAACGACCTCACATAGGTACCTGGGGTTGACGCTCTTGGATGTGCGGCATCGCCGCCTCCAGCTTTGGCGTGGCTACGTGGAGGGCTTCCCCCTCCGATTTCTCGTGGGGGAAACTCGCCACCGTTCGTAGGGCGGACTAGCTACAAAGCTTTTTCCGCTCTACGAACACCCCGATCTTATAGGACGGACTAGCTACAAAGCTTTTTTCGTCCTCTAAGATCGAACTCAACTAATCCCTCCAAGGGAGATTAGGAGCGCCAAAACCGTGGGAAATTGGGATTCCAACCTAGCAAGATTAAGATCTAAAGCTCACAACAGGGAATCTCTAGGCTACGAATAGGGATTAGCTAACGCATAGGATTCCTAACTTACGGCTCACTCTAGGTAAATCAACGATCCATCACATAGGCGGCTAGACTTGTCGACACATGTCGTCTGGTACCTCCACCCCACGAGGGCGATCGAACCCACGTGCCTAGACCAGACTAAACATAGGGTTGGCTAAGTGATAGGAAAATCTCACCACCGCGAAGGTTGAAGATGGGTTCTCTTTATACTGAAGAAGAGCCCTCGATTCCGGCGAACCACCGGTGTTCGGTCCGTGCGCCAAGGCACTTAACAATAAATCATGCAACGAGAAAAATACGACGCAATGAGGTATGCGATGTATCAAAATAAATATTTCGTGCATAATAAAAAATGCATCGAAACATATACCTTATCGGGAGGGGTCTCCCGACGACGGCGACAGAGGGGAAACCACGAGGTGAAAGACGCTTGCACCTCCTCGAACAGCGATGACGTCCGCTGTCCCGCGACGTCGAGGTGCTCCGGCGAAGTATCTGGTCACTGGGAAGTTACGACGGTGACGCGTAGAGACTAGCTCGTCAGCGGCAAGCACCGTGAACAGAGGAAATGCAAAGGAGAACCCAAAATCTGGAGTTTCACCTCACTGATTTTCTCTGGCGTAGATGTGATTCCGGTGAGGCAAAAATGGGCGAGGAAGAGGTTCGGCGAGTTTGATCTGTGAAAGAAAAAAAAAACTCGGCCAAGAGGAAGAAGAGGAAATCGCTGCGGGTTTCGCTAGTGGCAGGAGGCGAGGTTCGGCGGCTGGAGGACTTCCGGTGTGGCAAAGGACGACCGCGACATCCTTCACCGGCGACGAGGAGGAAATCTCGCGAGATGAGAGGGAGCAGGTGGCGGCGTTTTTTTGCTTGGCTGGTGGCTGTAGAGACGACGGAGGTCGGAGGGGAGGCCGACTAGCTTGCCGACGGTGTCGCCGGTGCGAGATCGGCGACGAGGAGGCTTGGGTTTTCTCGCACGGGCTTGGCGGCGTGGGAAAGTCGCGATTCTTTTTTTTTTTGCTGGGAGAGGGAGAGAGGGTTAAATGATATTATATAAGATAATTATAATATTATATGTATATATATATATATATTTTTTTTTTTGCCACAAAAAGGAAATTTCATTTAAATAAGAGAGTTACATACATCTAATGTAGGGGAGATCATTGAGATCACCAAAAAGTAAAGGCACAAGAGGCCCAAAAGGTGTGGCGGAAAAAGAAATGGTACTAGTGGATGTAGCCTTTTTGGCCAACCATTTAGTCGGTTGGTTACCTTCTCTATATATATGAGACCATTTTAAAGTTAAGTTGCTGGAGATATGGATAATTTTTCGAACAAGTAAACCAACTGCCGGGGAGGAGATGAAAGACCTTGTGAAATGTTAACTAATGACTTGGAATCGGATTCAATCCGGATAAACTTGTAATTTAGAGCTTTAACGGTTAGCAAAGCCCAATAAGCGACTTGCATCTCGGAATCCGTAGCTGAAACGGAAATAATGGGTATCATGAAGCACCACAAAAATTGACCCAAGGAATTCCTACACACGGCTCAATACCAGCGGATGAAGGAGTATAGCTACCATCAATATTGATTTTTATCCATGGCAAGGAAGGAGGGAACCATTTCAGCAAAACAGGTTTGCATTTAGGTGGGACATCTAACATTGAGTGCTTACTCAAGAAGCTACAACAGCTAGCCACAATTTGATTGATAAAAGCAAGTTTTTTATCAAACTTTACTCTATTTCTAGCCATCCATATGAACCAAAAGATAACCATAGGAACCTGAAACCAATTTTCATTTTTCCAATCCTCCCAATAAGCCTCCACGATGACTCGGTTATATTTTAGATGAGATAAATTGAAATGCATTAGTACGACCTTCCAAACTCGATTAGAAACTTCACGACTTATGAAAAGGTGGGATACGGATTCTTCATGGGATTTGCATAACCAGCATCTAGAGGTTGTTCTTAACCCTTTTAGCTTCGAATGTCATCCAAAGGGAGGTATTTATGAAAAAGTCGACGACAAAAATAGGACATTGATGGAGATAGCTGTCTGTCCGGATTTTCTTTCCCCAACTAGTGTCCGGCCAATAATTAAAGGAGTCTGTAAATCATCTTGTTTAATGATTGATTGGTAGTTTGTTTCAAAACAATCCTATCAGCTTTGGTTGAATCAATTGGTATATGAAGTATCTCGTCGCACACTCTCCTCATCCATCACCTCTCTAAGTAAGTTGGTATTCCATTGATCTTCAATCCGAAATGCAGCCGATAGTTGTGTGTCAAAAGCGACGATGAAGGTTAAAGGGTTACCCATAGTCCGGTTATCATATTGGAAATTAATTTTCCCCTTTCCAACTTCCATGCAGAAAAACCGATTAGCAGTATCTCTTATTTTCGAGCAAATGTTTCCAGTGTTTGGAATCCCCCATTTTGGGCAAGACAGACATTGGGATGGGACTTCCAGGCGAGTACTTGTTCTTTAAATAAGTAGCCCACATGGTGTCTTGTTGTCCGAACTTAATCCATTGTTTGCGGTAAAACAAGTTGGCTCATTTGTTGAAAGCATTTGAATCCCGACCCACCAGACCTTGATAGGTTTAGCAAACTTTATTCCACACGATCCGATGGGGTTGCTTGTATTGGCCCTCCCAAAGGAATTTGTTGAAAATTGTTTCAATCATCTTCTAGGTGCTTCTCTTCATCCTTATCATTTGCAAATTATAAAGAGGAAAAGTTGCGAGGATACTTTTTAGCAAGGTTAGCCTCCCCCATTAGACAAGAAAGTATTGGTCCAACGGTTTAAAGTTGAGGTAATTTTCACGTACCACCCCATCATCTTGTATCGTTTTCTCCTTCCTTTCATTAACTTGTATACCTAAGTACTTGCAGAGGAGATCAGCGAGCGAGAGAAGCCGGTTACATCCTTCATCCACTCGTTGATGTTTAAAGCCTTTACCGACTAAAAATTGACATTTCTTGTGATTAAGCTCCAACCCGAGCAACCATGGCTAAGTGATTAGTTAAAACCAAAGTTTTCCTTAAAGCTTGTTTACACCCATTGGTGAAGATGATAATATCATCGACATAGGCCAAATGGCCGATGCATTGAGAGGCTCCATTTTTGAAGTTGAGATAAGGGTAATGAAGATGTGCAGCATTTAGAATTTTAGAGAAATAGTCAAAAGCTAAAATGAATATAGTAGGGGAAAGTGGATCCCCTTGTTTTAATCCCCTTCCTGCTTGAAAAAAACCACAGCTGTTACCAATTAGAAGAATACTATAATAAGCATTAGTTAACCATCTCTGTATTAAATGACAGAAGGAAGGATTAAAACCATGAGCTTTAAGTACCATATCAATAAACTGCCGAGTGATAGTATCATAAGCTTTTTTAAGGTCCGGTTTTAAGATTAAATTTCGTCCCCTACACTGTTATCAAGATCAAGTAATAACTCTTGTGCAAGTAAGCAATTGTCGACAATGGATCTACCATGTACAAAAGCGATTAGTTAGGGCTAATTAATTGATTGAGATGTGGTTGTAATCTTCCAACAATAATTTTGCTGATTAGTTTAGAGAAAGTGGAGGTTAGGTGATAGGTCCGAAATCAGCCCGACTTGTTTTATGATTATCTTTGGGGATCAGCACAATACTAGTGGCAGCAAGTATTTAGGTAAATCAGTCCCTAAGAAGTATGATTGAACAGCCTTTATGATGTCTTGTCCCACAATATCCCAAGCTTTGAGGTAAAAATTGTAAGTGAAGCCATCAGGACCAGCTGTCCTATTACCATCAATATTCTTTAAAGCATTCTGAATTTCCAAGGCATCAGGAATGAAAGTCAGATTAAGCTGATTGGCATAGTTAAAATTTTCAGAGAAAACTTCTCCATATAGACACTGGGAGGTGTTAGGTTGTGAAGCAAATAGTAGCTGAAAGTGCTGAATAGCACTATTAGAGATGAGAGTGGGGTCTGTAACCCAATTACCAGTTGAATCCTTTATTCTGAGAATAGCATTAATCTTCCTCCTGTGTTTGATCATAGCATGGAAATACTTAGTGTTTCTATCCCCAAAAAGAGACCTAGTGGTAGCAGCTTTTTGTTGCAGAAAACTCTCTTCTCTATCTAAAGCTTGTGCAAGTTGAGAATGAGCAATCAACAATTCCTGCTCCTGAATCTCACCCAAAATCTGTTGAGCCTCCAATAGTTGAACTTTTATTTCGAGCATCCCCGACTTGTTGGAACACATTGCCAAATGTGTGCTTATTCCAATACCTGAAATGAAATGCCAGATTCTTATGCAGTCTCCAAAGTCTGATAATTGGATTGATATTATGACAATCAGGTACTTTCCAAGAGTGCTTGACCTCTTCCAGAAAGGTGGGATGATCACACCAGATGTTTAGAAATCTGAAGGGAGAGTGTCCTGTATGAGTGCTTGAAGGAGATCTGAATCAATAATGGAGAATGATCGAAGTAGCTCTATGCGGATGAAGTACTTGGGTGATGGGAAAAGTGTTCGACCAGGAATCATTTACTAGCACTCTATCCAGGTCTCTCCATTAGTTTGCCTCTCTCGCCGAGTGAAGGGGGATCCTATGAATCCCAAATCAAAAGCCCGACGAGAGGTTATATTGTGAGAGAATTGCATCATAGTTTGGAGATCGGGGTTACTGCCTCCCTTTTTTTCACTAGGGTCTCTAATACAATTAAAGTCCCCACCCACTAACCAATTTGAGGGATTAGAAGCACTGATGCTGCAAATTTCAGCCCAAAGATTAGATCTGTCAATGGAAGAACAGCCAACATATAGAAAAGTGGCACATCCATGGAATTGATCCAACCCAAATTGAATGTGTAACAGTTGATAGTTATCAATAAGAGTAGTACAATGCAATTCTTTTCTGGTAAAAACCCAAATCTTATTATTACAGTTTGATTGGAAGTGAAAACCTGGGAATTGTTTTGTAATTTTAGTAATATTAGTGTGAACCAAAGGTTCTAAGAGAGCAAAAATCCAAAGTTTAAAAGTCCTGTTCAAATGTAGCAGCCTGTTGAGGGTGCCACGACCTGCAACACCCCTAACATTCCAGCGAGAGAAGATTAATCATGATGGAGTGCCTTACCAGCCCTAGTAAGCTCTAGGGGAGTGGCTGAAGATTGACCCATACCAATGATGTTATCTTGTGATAAATTTTGTAGTTCCATAAGATCTTTCCTCCTTCTTCTACTCTTTTGCATAGACCATGCTCCTTCTGCTTCATTATTCAATTCAGAGAGTATAATTTGGGCTGACTCACCTGTTATAGGTTCAGAGGGGGGGAGTAACACTTGTATTTATTGTAGGCTCTATGGGAGTAGCAAAGGTACCACCTCGACAGCAAGCATCGGGTAGTTCTGTCACAAAAGTAGTAGGGGGTTCTTCGAGCATTAACTCGGAGTGAGGAACTTTTATCGGGGGGTCTCTTATCTCGATAGCTTGATCAGCATATTTCCCGACGAGTCGAGAGGTCAAAACCGGTTAGCGGTCCCATCCTTCCCGGGTTCGGATACGACTTGTAGTTATAACTCGAGCAGGAATAAAAGGAAGAATTGGAGTGTGGTGATTGTGTATTACTTGAATAGTGGAAGTATTCTCCATATTTTTTGTGCCTTTCTTCTCAACATTATATGGTCCGAGTTCGGGATGTAGTTTGAAGCACTCTGCTCCATTGTATGGCCAAAAAGATGACGAGTGTTTACAATATAATGGTTGGTATTCCATTACAATAGGTTGCCGCGTACCCATTGTTGGGTGTACCAAGCCAAACCCCATCAATGTATGGTTGAGTTATATCCCTTTCCACTAAAAATCTTGCATTTGAAATTCTTGTAGCATTAGTTGATGGTATATAGGGTTTTAATGGTCTGCCCATAGAGTCAGCAATGTCATAGATGATCCTATGATTGTTGAAAGGAAGTTTCAGGTTGGGTAAGCTGAACCAAACAGGAACAATTGGAGGTTCTTTTGTTGGATCAAAATCTAAAGTCCATTTCAGTAGTTTTATAGGCTTCCCATCTATCATGATTACCTTTTTGGAGAAAATCTGAGCATAGTCCTCTTCCAAAGCTAGCTGTAACATGATATGGCGACTGTCAAAGACCCCAATCTTCCAGCTGCCCACCAATTTGAAGTCATTAACAACTTTCCTAAGAATGTCGAGTTTGGGATGTCCAAGCTGAATTTTCCCACCAGTGTGAATCCGTATGGTTCGGACAACTTTGACATCTCCTCTTCGGTAAAGATAAGAAGCAAGCTTGCCAGCCTTTTTAGTACACTTTCTAATAAATTCACACTCTACCTTACCTTCCATTGCATCATGAAATAGCTGAGGAAAAACTAACTTGTCTCCAATGGTGGTACCTCCTTCTTTTCTAACTATCACTTCAGCAAACGTGCCCCTTCCAACAAAATGTGGATCGACACTAGTAAGTTACGTAGCCATCACCAATGAAACAGTAAATCACAAGGAAAATTCAAATAAGCAAACACCCGGGAAGGGAGAAAACTAATTTCCCTTCCAAAACCAGAGAAAGACCACAAAAGGAAAGCCTTCTTCTTGCACCCAGCTACTCTCCTCCTTACTGCAGCAAACGGCGCACGCCACCACCTTTGTGTATTAGCTCCATAGAAACCCTAGCAGAGCACCTACAGCCGCCACCACCATCATGGAGATTAATATTATATATATATATATATATATATATATATATATTATATGTATATTTATATATGTGTATATATATATATATATATATATATATATATATTATATATTATATAATAATAATAATATAATTATCCTTTGCATATTTTTAGTCCGTGCACGTACTCGCAGCGAAACAAATGTCCCTCTTGGCCAAAATCGACGTTCCGGACTCACTGGCGCAGTCCGTTTGGTCATCCGGGGTCCTTCGGGGCCGCTCGATCCACTTTTTAGGAAATGGGCCAATAAAAGAATAATTCACATATTTTAAGCCCGTTTGCGATGTCGTAGCAATATGAACATCCTCCATAGGTAAAATCAACGTCCCGGACACAATCGTGTGATCTGTTTCATCATCCGGAGTCGTTTGGGTGATTTTTGACGATCAGGCTAAAAACGATAATTTGCACAATTTTTACCCCGCCCGCAAAGTCGTAGCAAAATAAATGTCCTTCCTAGGTAATATCGATATCTTGGACACACTCACGTAGTCCGTTTCATCGTTCGAGGTCATCTGAACAAGCTCGCCGGTGGATGAGCCAATTTCTCGTGCGACGCATCAAGTAACACCTGTCGACCCTGGTATGCTCGAATGGACATCCCATGCATGTAATATATAGAAAAAACGATGCCAACAGTAGGTGTTGTAGAAATGTTCAAGAAGGACAAAAATATGAAAAAGGAGCAAAATGGAGCAAAAAGGAGCAAAAATGGAGCCAAAATTCAAAATTATCGAAATTATTGGCCTGGCGTCTAGCCGCTAGAGTCCGGCGCCGAAGCGCCAGCTCGATACAGAAAACTGTTAAGTTGTTTACAACTTTTGGGTGGTTATTTTGACTGTGTGAGCAGTTATTAGACCTTCTAGAAGACTGGCAGTTGTTCCTGGTCTATAGGACATGTGATACAATGTAATTGGATGCTTCAAAATGGTTTTAATCCTGAAGAGGTGCGATCCAAAGTGAAGAGGTGCAAAGAACTAGACGCGGTGTCCAGCGCCTAGGTGCCAGATTCCGGCTCCTGGGCGCCAGACACACCTTCTAGAAGATTCATTGAATGTGGACATATTTTGAAGAGGTGCCTTGAGGCAACCCTTGAAGCCTATAAATAGGAGGGTATTCCTTCAGAGAAAAATGCCCCATCTACCTTTCCCTATCTAGAGTCCACTTAGAGAGAGAATTAGAGAGATAATATTAGGGCCATCTTTTTACTTTCCTTCATAAATTAGTGAGATTATTTTTGAGTTTGTATTCAGAGTTTGAAAGAGTTGGTGCATTTGTAGTTCTTTACGCAGTGAAGTCAGTAGGAATCAGAAGTTTAGTATGAGAAACATCTAAGATAAGTATTTTTATTTTGATTCAAAGTTTATTTATTATGTTTTGTTATTTAATTTCAATGTGTTCTGAGTAGTTACTTTACTTTTTCCTTTCAATTATGAAAAGATAAATAAGATAATACAAAATTCGTCGGAGAATTAAAAATCATATATTTTCAAAACATTGTGATGATATTAATACCGGTTCTTAATTTTCTATTTAAATTGGCCATTTAAATTGTTAAAACATGTTGACGTGTTTTGAGACCTAGAAGGAGATGAATTCTTAACTTGTAGATATTACATGAATCCTTGGGTAGTCGAAAGCCTTGTGCGGGTTATTCAAGGTGAAGTGCAAATAAATAGGAAGATATTATATAATGGGCGTAGAATTGATAAGTTTTTAGAGTGACAAACTAAATTCTTGTGATTTGGTTTATAGAAAAGGAAAGGGTCACTAGTAGAGTCGACCATAGCCACCCTTGGATATCTAGTAGTGTGAGCCTAGATTAACCCACTCTACTAACAATACATCCGGACTCGATCTATAGGCTAGCCAATGTTCTTTGCACCTAGATCAAAGGGTAAAGAATATGAATGCTTCTGTTTGGCACAATACCATAAATTTATATTCTCCATGAATAATGTCATTATCTTAGAAAATCTGGGATTAATTGAAAGGGAGAAAGTTGCTTTCTTATTGCTATTTACATCAATTATTTTATTCCTGTTTTATTATTGCATCTAGTAAATTAAAGATTATAAAAGAAATACTTTAAAATAAAAATATTTAAAGATCTATAACTCTCTCCTCGTGGGATCAATACTGGGGTCTTTGTTTCAAAGCCCTATATTACTTGAAACGATACGTATACTTGCGTAGAACCCCTAGTGTGTAAAATATTTTCCATAAAATTATATTTAAATACACTAGTCACTATTATTATTTATAACATATATTTTTGAAAGCATTAATTAGTATGTTAATCTTCAGAGGACTTCGGTTCAAGTTTTTGGCATCGTTGTCGGGGAAAAAGATTTTAGTACGCATATATTTATATCGGGTCAAGTTTTTGGCGCCGTTGCCCTGGGAGAGCAGAGGCAAACTTTTAGATTTTAATTATTTTTTATTTTATTCAATTTTTCTTTATTATAAAAAACAAAAAAAAATAAACATATATATGTCATAATAATATTTATATTAATTCTTGCTAATTGAC
Source organism: Papilionanthe hookeriana x Papilionanthe teres (assembly GCA_022702705.1). Lineage (NCBI taxonomy): Eukaryota > Viridiplantae > Streptophyta > Magnoliopsida > Asparagales > Orchidaceae > Papilionanthe > Papilionanthe hookeriana x Papilionanthe teres. The sequence continues at coordinate 65,420,664 of CM040430.1, read as the reverse complement.
TTTTTATGTGTAGTTCTGGATATGAAGGATTATTACCTTTAGATTATGAATTAGAAAGAACTGTTAGAAGAATTAAAAAAGGAAAACAAATTCAAAAATTTCAAGAAATGACTAATTTACATAACAATTTACAAAATCCAATTGAAATTAATGATCAAAATGTCTATAAACCATTAAGGGATTATGCTAACCCTACAGTTGATGAACTTTATAGTAGTATTCAAATACCTATTGTAGATGCTAATTCTTTTGAGCTTAGACCATCTATTATTCAAATGGTTCAAAGTAATCAATTTGGTGGAACACCAAATGAGAATCCAAATTTACACCTTGCTAGTTTCTTAGAACTTTGTATTACCTTTAAATATAACAATGTTTCTGATGATGCTATTAGGCTTAGACTCTTTCCTTTTTCTTTAAGAAATAAAGCAAAGATGTGGAAAAACTCATTAGCTACAGGTTATATTAAAACATGGGCTGAAATGGCACAAAAATTTCTAGCTAAATATTTTCCTCCTTCTAAAACTGCTAAATTAAGAAATGATATTACTTCATTTAGTCAATTTGATGGGGAGATAATTTATGAAACTTGGGAAAGATTTAAAGAACTATTAAGAAAATGTTCTCATCATGCTTTACCTGATTGGTTAATTATTCAAACATTTTATAAAGGATTCATTGGATCTTTAAAATCAATTATTGATGCTTATGCTGGAGGTTCTTTAATGTCTAAATCATTTGAAGAAGCTTACACTTTAATTGAAGAAATGGCTAACAATAATTTTCAATGGCCTTCTGAAAGGATTAATCCTAAAAGAATGGCAAGTATTCATGATAATGAAGCCTTTTCTATTTTAGCTTCACAAGTAGCAGTAATATCTAAGAAATTAGATAGTTTTGCTATTAATATATCACATAATAACTCCGCTAATATTGAAGATTCTCAAACTATTGAAACTTTACAAGCTATTGCTAGTAAAAATAATCCCTATTCAAATTAATATAATCCTGGATGGAAAAATCATCCTAATTTTAACTGGAATAATTAACAACAATGGGGTAATAATCAATCTCATCCCACTGAAAATTGGAATAATCAAGTTAATTCAAACTATAAACCACCTAGATTTAACAATCAACAGAAAAATTTATCTATAGAAAAATTAATTTTTTAACTAAGTAATCAATTACAAAATCAAAACACTGCTATTCGTAATATTGAGAATCAAATGGGACAAATTGCTAATTTAATTAATTATAGACCCCCAGGAACTCTTCCTAGTAATGTTAAAATCAATCCAAAAGAAACTGGAAAAGAACATGAACATGTTAAAGCTGTACAACTTAGAAGTGGAAAGGAATTAAAAGAAAGAATGCAGAATGAAATTGAAAAGGAGATTGAGGTTGAAGAGATTGAAAAATCTAAAGAAACTCCTTCTCTTAAGAAAGATCAAACTGATATTTCTATTAATATGGAAGTTGAAAAACCACCACCACCTTTTCCTCAAAGACTTAAACAACAGAAGCTTGATCATTAATTTTCTATGTTCTTTGAAATTTTTAAGAAACTTACTATAAAAATACCTTTTCTTGAAGCTTTGGAACAGATGCCAACTTATGCAACATTTATGAAAGATATTTTATGTAAGAAATGAAGATTTGAAGCTTTTGAAACTGTTTCATTAAGTGAAGAATGTAGTGCAATAATTCAAAAGAAATTACCTCAAAAACTTAAAGATCCTAGAAGTTTTACTATACCTTGTGCTATTGGAGAAAAGTTTCGTGGAAAAGCTTTATGCGATTTTGGAGAAAGTATTAATCTCATGCCATTTTCTATTTTTCGAAGGTTGAATTTAGGAGAGATTACTCCCACCACTGTAACCCTTTAGTTAGCTGATAGATCTATCACGTACCCTAAAGGAGTTATAGAGGATGTTCTTTGTTAAAGTAGATAAATTTATCTTCCCTGTAGATTTCATTATACTTAATATGGAAGAAGATAAAGAAATACCTTTTATTTTAGGGAGACCTTTTCTAGCGACCGGACGAGCTATTATTGATGTGCAAAAAGGAGAATAAACCATGAGAGCTAATGATCGAGAGATTAAATTTAATGTCCTTAAATCAATGAAGTACCCTGACAAAGAAAAATGTTATCGAATGGATATAATTGATTATTTAATTGAGAAACATTATCAAGAAAAATGTATAGTCATTTTTGAAGAAAAATTTGAATTATTAACTAATGAAGATGAAGAATTAAAAGAAGAAGAAACTCATTATATTAATGATAATTGGGAAACTTTGGACATAACTCAAAATGATATACTTTTACCCTCAATTTAAAAAGCCCCTGAACTGGAATTAAAAATGTTACCTTCACATTTAAAATATGCATTTCTGGGAAATTCATTAACTTTACTTGTTATTATTTCTTCTGAGTTAAGTAAAGATCAAGAAGAAAAATTGATAGGAGTGTTAAAGAATTATAATAAGCATTTAGTTGGACAATTGCTAACATAAAAGGAATAAGCCCGTCCATTTGTATGCATAGAATTTTATTGGAAGAAAATTTTAAACCTACTATTGAACCGCAAAGAAGATTAAATCCTATCATGAAAGAGGTTGTCAAAAAAAAATTGTTAAATGGTTAGATCTTAATATTATTTATCCTATTTTGGATAGTCAATGGGTAAGTCCTATTCATTGTGTCCAAAGAAAGGAGAAGTAACTGTCATTGTCAATGATAAAAATGAACTAATTCCTACAAGACAAGTTACTGGATGACGAATTTGTAATGATTATAGGAAATTAAATGACACCACTAGAAAGGATCATTTTCCTTTACCTTTTTTGGATCAAATGCTTGATAAATTAGCTGGACACTCATATTTCTATTTTCTGGATGGATATTCTGGTTATCATCAATTACCTTTCGCTCCTGAGGACCAAGAGCAAACAATATTTACAAGTCCTTATGGAACATTTTCCTTTAGAAGAATGCCTTTTGGTTTATGTAATGCACCTGCAATTTTTCAAAGATGTATGATGTCAATATTTTGTGATTTGATTGACAAATGAATTGAAATATTCGTAGATGATTTTTCAGTTTTTGGAACTTCTTTTGAATCTTATTTGGAAAATATTTCCAAAATTCTAAAAATATGTGAAGAAACAAATTTAGTTCTTAACTGGGAAAAATATCAATTCATGGTCACAGAAGGCATTGTACTTGGTCACAAGATTTCACAAAAAGGGATGGAAGTAGATCAAGAAAAATTGAAAATTATTGCTGAATTACAACCACCTGCTTCTGTTACTGATGTGAGAAGTTTTTTAGGTCATGCTGGATTTTATAGAAGATATATAAAGGATTTTTCTAAAATTGCTAAACCTCTTTGTCATTTATTGGAAAAAGATGCTAAATTTGAATTTAACAAAGATCGTGTTAATGCTTTTAATATTTTAAAAGAAAAATTAATAACTGCACCTATCATTGTTGCACCTAATTGGAATAAACCTTTTGAATTAATGTGAGATGCAAGTGATTTTGTAATTGGAGCTGTATTGGGATAAAAATATGAGAAAATTTTCAAAGTTATATATTATGCTAGTAAAACTCTTACTGAAACTCAAAGAAATTACAGTACTACTGAGAAAGAGCTTCTAGCTATAGTATATGCCTTTGATAAATTTTGACCTTATCTTCTTGCTACTAAATGCATAGTTCATACTGATCATTCCGCTATTAAATATCTAATGTCAAAAAAGGATGCTAAACCTTGACTAATAAGATGGGTTTTACTTCTACAAGAATTTGATTTTCAAATAGTGGATAGAAAAGGAACGGACAACCAAATTGCTGATCATTTATCTAGAATTAAGAATGATATTATTACTGAAGAAAATATAAATAAGAAATTTCCTGATGAACATTTATACGTTCTTCAAGGATAACCAAACACCTTGGTATGCAGATATAGTTAACTATTTAGTCAGAAATATTCTACCTTATGGATTGGATGAAAAATTTATTAAGAAATTTAAAAATGATGCTAAATATTTTATTTGGGAAGATCCTCATTTATTTAAATTAGGAAGAGATTCTATAATTCAAAGATGCGTACCTTATGAAGAAACTTTTGTTATTATTTAAAAACGTCATGATTCCAATTTTGGAGGACACTTTGGAATAGATAATACTGCATTTAAAATTTTAAATTTAGGATTTAATTGGCCTGCTTTATTCAGAGATGTGAGACATTATGTTAAAACATCTAATCAATGTCAAAGAATGGGAAATATATCCAAGAAAGATGAAATGTCTTTAAACTATATATTGGAAGTTGAAATTTTTGATATATGGGGTTTAGACTTTATGGGACCATTTGTAACATTATCTGAAAAAATTTATATTTTATTAGCAGTTGATTATGTTTCAAAGTGGATTGAAGCTGTAGCTTTGCCTAATTATGACTCCAAAAGTGTATCTATATTTTTAAAGAAGATGATTTTTTCAAGATTTGGAATGTCTAAGGTAATTATCATAGATGGTGGAAGTCCTTTTAGAAATATAAGAATTCAATCATTACTGCAAAACTTTGGAATCAAACAAAAAATTGCAACTACATATCACCCATAAACAAGTGGAATGGCTGAAGTATCAAATAGAGATATTAAAATAATTTTAGAGAAGACTGTTAATACTGAAAGAACTGATTGGGTTGATAGACTTGATTCTGCATTACGGGCTTATAGAACAGCTTATAAGACACCAATCGGAATGTCACCTTACCAGCAAGTTTTTGGAAACCACTGTCACTTACCTGTTGAACTTGAACATAAAGCTTATTGGGCGATAAAGGAGTTTCATTCTGATTTGAATACTGCAGGAGAAAAACAATTATTTCAATTAAATGAGATGGATGAAATAAGAAATGAATCATATGATAATGCAAAAGTTTATAAAGAGAAAATGAAGGTATTACATGATAAAAAGATTTCATGAGAAATATTTGAGGCTAGACAAGAAGTATTACTATTTAATACTCATTTAAGACTTTTTCCTGGAAAATTGAGATCACAATGGATAGGACCATATATAATTGAAAAAGTATACCAATATGGAGTTGTGGATATTAAAGACCCCAAAACGAGAAAAATTTTTAAAGTTAATGGATTAAGATTAAAGCCTTATTTGAGAGACATTAAGATGATTTATAAAGAGTCTTATGAATTAAGTCAACCTGATTAAAGAACTACTTAGGTCGAGCTAACGATGTTAAACCAAGCGCTTAATGGGAGGCAACCCATAGATTTTGTTTTTAGTGTGTTTTTACATTTTTAATGTATGGTTATGCCTTAGTCATGACTAATTTTATATAACTTCAGAAAATTAAAAATTATCTTGAAGTATATAAAGTTTTGACTTTGGATCACTCCATTTCATATATGAGAAAAAAGGAGATCAAGTTAACGTTAATTAAAATTATGTATAATTATGTTATTGAGATTGTTCTGATCTTACCATTATAATTTACCTATTTTTGGAGAACGAAACCTTGAAATTCAACTTTAGGCGAAACAGAGTCGAACATGGTTTCAACGCTTAGGCACCAGAATTTGGCGCCTAGGCGCCAAAATTCGGCGCCTAAGCACCATAATAAGCTATGTGTCGATGGGTCCGGCTCCTAGGCGCTAGATTTGGCGCCTAAGCGCCATGGTTACTGGGTTGTGTAAAAACTGAAAACTTTCAATTTTTCACACGATTTTCACCTTTAAATTAACCCATCTTCATCCCCAATCCCTAAGCAATCAATATTTCAACCCATACACTCCATTTTTGAGAGATTAGCGAGGATTTTTGAAGAAATGGAGAGGAGAAGTCTTGGAGAAGAGGCTAGAGAGAAAGATCCAAAAGATCCTCAACCCTACTTCAATGGTTTCATCGCTGTAAGTTTGGTGAAAATTTCTAGTCGTCTTGATAAATTTGAAGCAGATTTCAAAAGTATTGGAGATCGCTTTCATGAGATGTATCATCAGATTAAACATCTGGAATGGCAAGCGAAACTCCAATTTGATCATCTAGCTGCTTATCAAGACACTCAAGTGGAGATGTATGCGAAGAACAAGTGCATCGATGAGAAAACGACTACTGATTTTCTAAAAACGTTAGTATTCTTCCTTAGTAGGCCAATCAATCTTCATTGTGAAGATAATGGAAATTGGATAGTGATTTGGTGAGATCGTGATTTATCTAGTGAGTCGTTGTGTCAATTTAGTGAATCGATTGTGTTTGTTTGTGTATTTGCTTTCATGTTCAATGTGTGTTGTATTTGTTTTCAAATTGTGTTGTTTGATTATGTGTTAGGACTTGAATCATTATATTATACTTATCTGAAGTGTATTGAGCCAATATTGAAGATTATAAATGGAAATTAGAGGAGTTTGATTTATACCTTGTGTTTGATTGGTGGATTTAATATTTAATTTTAAAATTTTTGGAAAATGTTTTGGAAGTTAAAAACTGAAGCCCTACTAAAATATGAGTAATTGGAAGTTGAATTTATGAATTTTGGTGAAAAATAAAATTTTTAGAGTGATTCTTGTGAAAGGCGAGTCTGGCGCCTAGGCACCAGAAATTGGCGCCTAAGCCCCGGTTCGGCCTGCTTACCCGAAAAACACCATATAAACCCCATTAGTCATGGATGACACCTAAGCTTCATCTTCTTCCTCATTTTAGCAAAAATACACCTCTTAGATCCATTTTGAGTTCAAAAAATCAAGTATTTGGGCGCGAAATCACTTGATTTCTTCGTCTCGAGGTCAGATCTACACTCTAATCCATTTATTTTCGATTTTCACCATAGTTATTCCTATGTTTTGCTAAAACCGAAATTTTGAGAAAAATTTTGATTTTTAGGTATTCTTTTTGGATTTTTAAACTTATTTTAAGTTTCTTAAACTTAAAAAGAGTTTAAAAATTTGATTCCTAAATTTGTTCGTGTTTTCTTTCACGTTTAGATGGCACCGAAATCTAAGAGAGGGAAGGGACGAGAAAATTTTGATAAAGCAAGTTCGCGACTGCGGCAGCGCATTTTTGATATCACGAATTTGCAACGTCGAGAAAGCATTTGATATCCCGGTGAAATGATCGAGAACACAATCATTGCACACAACTGGCAACAATTCTATTATTTCACTATTGTTGCTGTTATTCCAGTCGTTCGCGAATTTTATGCTAACTTTTTAGATGCAGAAGACTACGAAGTCTTCGTCAGAGGTATTGGAATAGTATGTACTCCAAAGAGGATCAATGTGTTTTATGGACTGTCACCTTCCATCGAGGGCCCCTATTTTGGATTATCTCCATCCAAGGGAGATCTTGATATGATTATTGCTTATTTGACTGACGGCACTGGATCCTGGAAGATCCGAAATGAAAAACTGGTAAATTTCAAATCTTCCAAATTAACTGGTGTTTCAAAGGCTTGGCATTTTTTTATTTCTGCTAGACTTCTACATTCCAACCACCTAAGTGAAGTCACTAGAGATCAAGCTATCTTAAACTACTGCATTTAGGAGAGGAAGCTGATAGATGTCGGCAGTATCATTTATGATTCTGTGGAGTCTACTGCTAGATCAAGCACTTCTGTGGGACTAGGATTCCCATCTTTGATCTATTCTTTATGTGTTAGTAATGGAGTCACTGCTGATATTTTTGTGGAGAAGCTGAAGTCTACCAAGCCAATTGGGTAGGAGAGTGTTAGTATCTATGATCGTCTTCGAGGGAAGAGATCGACCACTCCTTTTACTTCTGCACACACTTCAGGTAGACATTCCACTTCCAGACCTTCTACTTCTACTACTGAGCCACCATCTAGTTTTTGGGAATTGATGCATGATCAATTTCTGGAGCAGCTGCATGAGTTATTTCAAACTCACTGCAGAGTTGATTCTATTGAAAAGAAAATTGATCATTTATCTGAGTATACCCAGAGGAAGAGTAGTTACGATGCTGAGTATGATGAAGCTCTCGTTAGATTCCTGAAGGGAGAGCATGATTTTCAGTTTCCTACCTTTCCTAGTTTCTCACCATATGTTGATCCTAAGGATGTTGAGTTTTATTTTGGTGATGATGATGATGCTGAGGCTACACACAGTGATTAGTGGCCTGATTTACCTCTGAATTGTGCTAAGTCTGTTGATAGTTTAGTTTGTTTGCTAGTATTGATTGTTGTTTGTTGTTTTCTAGTTTAGATTTGTTTATTTACTTTGTGTCGATTATTGGGTGTTAAGACTGTTGTTAGAGTATTTTTAATGTATTGTGTTTAAGATTGAAATTTGGATAAATTTATGTTTATTTTTGTTTCAACCTACTGTCTAGTAGTTAGTATTGTTGTTCTGTTTTTGTTATTATAAGTAGTATAGCCATTTAATTTAATTACTAATGAGCCTGCTTACTTTTATACCTGCTTCATTATTTCAGTATTATTCATAAAAGCATGTGTAGAAGTAAATTTTTCTTTCTAGATGTCAGCATATTTTTTTTAGGTTGAGTATTGTATTTTGAAAAGAAGGTCGCCAACAAAAATTGTCGGCGAATTTTTAATTTAATTATATAATTTGAAAAGTAGTATTCGATTTTGAAAATAATTTTAAATTTGAAAAATTTTAAGACATGAAATCAAACCGATCTCACATCCCAAACAGTTTATATAAACGAGCACCACACCACAAACCGTGTATCTATCCCGAAGAATAAGCACACTGCTTGATGATGGGGCTTGAATAAATAAACTAGAAGATTTGTGACATCCGTTTGGTCTGCGAACCAATTTTATAAGCCGACAAATTCCCCTGCTTAACATAAATGAATTAAACAGGGTTTATATTACCTGGGTTCTTAAAGTTCCCTATAAGGGCTAGCCCCTATAGTTAATTACATCTTAAATGAAGTGAATCATTTAAGAAAACTCTCGATAATGATCAGTGACTTTGCTCTCAAGGATTTCAAATTTTAAGGTTTTCAAAGGATTGGATTTTGGAAATTTCAAAAGGGAATGGATCAAATTTAGAACATTTTATTTTAGGAGCCCAAAGGAAGAGGAGTAAGAGTAACTGAGGATCCAAGAAGAATCTTGGCAACTTCCCAAACTATCCTATTGTTTGGCTTCGAGTTTAAGAAAATCCTAATATTATCTGAGATTTCAATCTTGTCAGTTTTAATTAATTTGGACTTATATTTGTATGATAAAATAATACGAATAGCCTTGAAGATGTGAGGGTTTATGTCGTACCAAACGACTACCTCGGAATCCTAAGACTGGTTAGGGCTTAATTTATATGATATGATCATGCAAAAGCCTAACAAAAAGGTTGAGGATTTATGTTACACTAAGCAAACTACCTAAAAATCCTATGGCTTGGTTATTTAATTCTAGGAATGTTTAACTGATGTAGAGTTGTTTTGCTGACGAAGATGGTCGTGCTGCCCACCATGCTCCAAGCTCCTTGTTGTTGCAGAGGTTTAGTTTTAAAAAATTGTAATCAAAAGAGAAGAGAAGATTTTGGTTTTAGGAATCTTAATGTCCAAGTGTTTTTAGTATTTTAGTTAAAACAAATCTTAAAGTTATTAGAACAAAACCGATTAAGATCCCACGGTTCCGTCATCCCGGGACCGTTATTTTCATTGAATTCACTTAGTCAAGATGAATTTGCTAAACTCAACTGAATGAGTTCCACACTTTCATTTAGACCGTGGTAAATTCCGTTAGCAACACGTGGGTTACATCATCCGAGGTATTCCCGATCATTCAACGAGACGTTTTAATTTAGTTGCAATTGTAGTTTTGTGTTCTGTTTGTGATTAAATTTTGAGTTGTTTTCATATTTTGAAATGTTGTGGCGGTGATTTTTATCTTGCAGTGACTTTTAATTTAGTTTTGGTTTCAATTCAGGGACTACCCTAAAGGTTTTGGTTTTCATGCAACAGTTGTTTATCATGCAAGAAAGGTAAAGTGCATTTGCAATAAAATAAATTGCAATAAAACAAAAGCGTACCTAGAGGGTCTTCCCGTCATCCCAAGCTGCACTTAAAACACATGTTGAGGCAGTTAAATATTTCAACAAGTACCTAGGTAAAGCTAAGGGAAAGGTTTAGGTTATCTATCAAAGTCCTAATCCTATAGCTAGTCACCTGCTATGACGTCTAGGTTCTTGTATTTTGGTTTAAGGACGATATTCTTCATCAAAGAATAATTAAGTTCAATTGTTCTTATAAATATCCTATCATATTGAGGAAGTGCTTAAGACAAATCTTAAACATCTTTTCAATATTTCTTGGATCTTTTTAAGTCCAAGAAAATTTTAATTATACAAGTGAATTAATCATCCGGGAGTTTAAATGTTATTCTTTTTGCTCAGTGAACTAAGGACATTTTAATTTGGATTATTATTTTAATCTTTTAATTAAGAATTAAGTATTATTGAAGTGATTTAGTTAGGGATTTTTAAATTAAAGAATAAACATCTTCTTAAATAATATCCCTACTTTATAATTTCAATTTTTTATTAATCTTCCAAATTTAATTAATTAATTAATTAAGGTTTACTTTAATTATTCTTAAAATGATTGGTGGGTTTCATAAAATAATGGTTGAAAAATGAATTTTATATTTTTCAAAAATCTTTCTGATATCAGAGAAATCAGAAACCCATTTTTATAATTTTCTGATTTTTCTTTGATTTATTAGAATTATTTTAGTGAAAAGGTTGAAAAAAAATACATTTTAAATATTAAAAATTACATTAAACCTTTAAAATTCAATATCTTATCCTAGGGACTTAAGAAAAAATATATAGTTTGTTCCTAAGTGTTTAGAATTAAAAATATGACATTTTGGTGATTTTTAATATTTTTGTGATTTTCATTATTTTTTAATTATTAAAATTATTAAAATATTGATAAAAATAAACGTTTTTAGAAAATTATAATTTTAATTTTCCTAAATTCCTCTGATATCAGAGAGGCTCCAAAACCAATTTTGTGAATTTTTGAAAAGTATTTTGTGAGTTATAAATTTTTAAAGTTTAATTTTATTCATTATTACTTAAGTGGCTTAATCAACCCATTTGGCAAGGTTAATCAACTTCAATTATTTTCAAATTTTTATGTGGTGTTCTCCTATCCCTAAAGAACAGTGGAGAATTGTTTTTAAGTTAATTTGATGAATGGTTAACCCTAATTAATTAAAGTTCACTTTTGGGTGTTTAGGCCAATTAGGGTTATTCAGAGTGAATTAGCTCAAAAATTATTTTTCCTAGGTCCCTCTGGTCATAAGAAACATCACCAAATTTTCCTAGAATTTATTTCTCAACATGCTAATTATTGGAATTAAAATACTCAAAACAGCAACATGAACTTGAAAAATCAATAATTTCTCAACATGCTAATTATTGTTCCCAAGTTCAGAGGCTTCAAAAGCCCTATGGTCTCATGCCATGGTGAATTTCCTATATGCATGGAGAATTGAAATAATCCAGAGAGTAAATAAATTATTAAAAATAAAATACTTTATGAAATTATTTGATTTCTTTTCCACATTAGTCTCCTCTGTTCACTGAGCAAGAGAGTATTTTTATTTTATTTTTGTGATTTTTCTACACAAAGTTATGGATTTTCAAAGTTCTAGTAATTAAATAAATAAGAAAAATCCTAATTTCCTACTTATCCACGCGGCGCTGACTCAACCTCGGCGTCTCCGAAAGGCCACGCGGCATGTTTTGATTCGCCGCCGCCATCCGACTTAGTGCTTCAGGGGCCCGCGGTTCATGTCCCATTGCTCTGTCCGGCGCAATCCTGGCCGTCCACTCGATACATGCGCGATCCAACGGTTCCCAGTCATCGTCTAGACTGGTGTGAACCCGTGACCGTCAACTTTCTAACCCTAATTTCTCACTCGATTCTCAATGGATTTTTGAGTGCTTATACTCTATGGATTCGTCTTAAAGAGACGAACACATCCATACGGTAAACATGTCTTTAAATTGAGCCAAACTAAATTGAGAATCTCTGGAAGCTCGGGAGGAAGAGTGAGTCCATACCTTTGCTCAGAGAAGTGAAGCTTCGATCTGAGAGTTGTGTCATGTTCGATTGGGTCCAAGCAAGCTCCAGATGAAGTCCCTTGGCCTGGTGAATTGTCTAGGTATGATTTCGACCAAGCCCGATCACAAAGCTTGGAGGCTGGAAGCAATTGCTGGCATGGAGAGGGGGCTCTTAGGGGGAAACCTCTTCTCTTGGTCTGGTGAAGGTGTAGGACCAATCAATTTGGAGATTGGCTCACTGTGGTGAAGTGGCCCGGTTTTGGGCTTGAATTTCAACTCTGAAATTGAGCTCACAGAGAGGAAATGGCGGGGGGATTTCAGTGGGGATCAAGTTCTCTATGTGTGGAGAGTGGTCTGGAATGATTTTGGCAGAGTTTCCTTAAGGTTTGTTTCAGCACCTCCTTTGCCCGAGAGGTGGTGGTCTTTAAATAGGAGAGGGTGGAGGGCGTCCCAGGGGGGTTTGAAGGCTGGGATCAGCTGCTCTGGTGAGGAGAAGAAGAGTTATGCTGTCCATTTGGGTTGAGACAACTCAGCAAGGTGGAATTCCAAAATTTGGCTCCTCCCAAGGTCTCGGCCATGGTGTTTTCCAGCGATCCAGGCGTCTGGCCAACAGGCATGGGTCACCCTCAGGTCCAGGTGGGTCAGGGCTTGAGGTATGTGCAGTCAATTGGGCTTTGCCATGTGTAAAGGGGATGGCTTAGAATGGAATGGGGGAAGAGGCCATTTTGGCTTGATTTGGGTCAACCCATGGAAATAGGCTTGGTGCACCTCCCCAAGACCTGATTTTGAGCTGAGGAAATCATTTAGGTCAGCTTAGAAGGGGTGCTGAAGTCTCCATCCATGGTGAGGTTGCTAAGCATGGTTTAGTGTGTGACATGCTTAAGGTAAAAAAAGGTTTAAAAGGGTGTAAGAAAGAGATCCCCTCTCTTTCCATTAATGGTTTGGTGAGGTGGAAAGTAGATTCCATGGCTCTCATGGCTCCCATGGGGCTCATGCATTGCTTCATGGCTTCATTTGGCTTGGGAAATATCTTAGTCAATTACATGAAAAAGGGTTTTGAATTTTTGGACATTTTGATGGAGAATTTTCATAAGGCCATATTTGGTTTGTTTAAATGATGAAATAGAACTTAGGGAGTGATTTTATCAAATGGATGATCAATGAAGATGTCATATGGGTTTTGACATAGGTTTTGGGCCTTTGAAATTGTTTTGGATGGGCTTTTAGGAAGGCTTAAGGGGATGAGCCTTTAGGTTTAAGAATGAATTCATGGATGGAATTTTGTAGAAGTTTGGGCCAAATAATTGTTGGGTTTGGTTTAGGGATGTGTCATGAGTGATTTGAAATGAATTTGAGGCGGTTTGGGTATGAATTGGGTTGAATTTGGGTTGATTTGGTAAATGGGCCAATGTAGGTTAAATTGGGCTAATTTGGGCCAATGTTGGGCTAGGGTTGAAATTGATGTAAAATTAATTTTGGGAAATGTTTATGGGAGTGTTTTAAAGAGGTTTCAACTTTGTTTGGGTTTTGGTTTTGGGACTTGGGCTTATTTGGATTAGGTTTGGGTTTAGGTCAAAATTGGGCTTTTTGGTTTTGGGTTGAATTTGAATGGGGTTTGGGTCCAAATTTTGGGCAAATTATGTTAGTGTTTTGTTTATGGGGATGTTATGAAGGTTTGGGAAATATTTAGGATCAATTGGAGTTGAATTGGGTCAAATTGGGTCAAGTTTAGGTCATGGGTCAAAATTGGGCTTTAGGCTCCAAATTGGAATTGAATTCAAATGTCAATCAAATTAGACTTGTATTTGGTCTAAATTGATATTGGGGATATTGAATTGAAGTTTAGAATTGAATTGGACCAAAATTGGGGTCAATTGGGGGGGTTTGATTTGACATTGGGTTCATTTGGGTTAAGAATGGGTCAAATTGAGGGTTTTGGCAAAAGTGGGGTAAATTGACAAAATCAGCCCATGGTTTAGTTGAAAAAAAATGAAATTGGGAATATTTGGGATTTTTTGAAATTTTCTGGAAATTTTCTGAATTTTTGGATTTTTTGGCTAAGAGGGGTATTTTGGGTATTTGGAGGGTATTGGGGGGTATTTTTGGAATTTTTGTTATTTCTGGCTATGGATGACCAATTTGATTGGTGAGGAAATGTTCAAGGTTAATTTTGGGGAATTTTGGGTGATTTAGGTGATTTTGCAAATTTTGGGTAATTCCAAGGGCATTTGGTAGGTTGGATAGGTGTAGGGTCCCCGGGGTCAAAAATTGAAATTTTGGAAAAGAGAAGATTGATTAAATATTAGTGAAATGGAATCACTTTGATTGAGCCATGAAGCCATATTAAGCCTATATGAGCCATGAGAGGACTCATTTGAGGCATTCACTATGTTGTTCCTAACCCTCTTAGCCAGGGGCTTAGGGGTTAAGGTCCATCCATATGAATCACCTAAATGAGTCAAGGAGTCAAGTTGGGTATGGGTGTGGTTTTAGGATTTGGATTGTGTGTGTGAGAGCGTAGAGTATGAGTGTAGTGAGTGTGTAAGTCAATCATCACCAAACCAAGCTATCCAGGGTGGTCCTAAGGCCAAAGAGTCTTATGGGGAACTCATCCTTTAAACCTTCACTTTTGATTTCAACCCTCTAGGTGATTAGGGGTCTACAATCAAGCTTGTGGGGTTTGCAGGGAGACAAGAAGTGGTTAAAATTTCTAAAGGATGGGTCCCAATTCTAGTCCTCTAAGATGGTCAAAGGAAAAGACTAAGGCTAGATCCTAAACACTAAAGAAGGAAGAGAAGACCTCATCAAAAATGAGGTCAACAAATGGACCCCCAATAGGTGTGGTGTGCTAACCAAGCGCACCGCGCGTATTGGCGTTGACCGAAGAGATCAACTAAACCAAAACAGATGTCCAAGTAACAGACTTAGGACGAAGTATAAGAAATTTCCACTGGGGAGTATCAGGTAAAAATCTAAGACTGAAGATTCCAGAACTCTCGCTGGGGAAGAAGGAGGTGAATTTCAGATCACAAGATTTCACAAGATTGGATCTTAGATTCATTTCATTTTTTGTTTCAAGTTTTCAATTTTGAGTTTGAATTTGGATTTGAGTTTCAATTTTTATTTTATGCGGAGAAAAGAGTAACCCTAAAGCCCACCCGAATGCATTTGTATGTTGAGAAGAAAGCAGGACTGAACCTATTCCAAATGCTGAGGAAGAATAGGACAAAGTCTATCCGGAATGCAGAGTACTTTGATTTCAATTTCTTGCTGAGAGGATCAAATTTTGAGATTGCTGAGAAAGGAGTAGGACTGTGCCTATCCCGAGTGCTGAGAATTGCTGAGAAGGGAGTAGGGTAGAAGCCTATTCCGAATGCTGAGATGGGAGTATGGCGGAAGCCTATCCCGATTCCTGAGATGGGAGTAGGGCGGAACCCTATCCCGATTGCTGAGATGGGAGTAGGGCGGAAGCCTATCCTGAATGCTGAGATTGCTGAGATGGGAGTAGGGTGGAAACGTATCCCGAATGCTGAGATTGCTGAGATGGGAGTAGGGCGGAAGCCTATCCCGAATGCTGAGATTTGCTGAGATGGGAGTAGGGCTGAAGCCTATCCCGAATGCAGAGATTATGAAAACATATTGTTGAGATTTATGAAAGCAGAGATTGAATATATTGCTGAGATTTATGAATGCAGAGATTATGAAAACATGTTGCTGAGATTTATGAATGCAGAGATTGAACATATTGCTGAGATTTATGAATGCAGAGATTGAACATATTGTAAAGTGCAGAGAATGATTGTAGAAGTTCATGTGGATTTGAAATTCTTTTTAATGTTTGGATTTTTATGAAAGAGAGTTCTTATTTATTTTCCTTTTCTTTTCTGTTCTTTGTTCGAAGTTCATTTAACTTTAATGGTGTTTCCCGATCAATTTGCACAAAAGAGGTGAAGGCAAAATGTGACATGGTCACTTTTGTTCCAATCTTGTTGAAGATACATCATACAACTTGATCTGAAATATTCTTCATACAATCCATGACTCAAAAAGGACTATGTATGATTCTTGTTGATCCATCCAAAAAGTATCTGTTAAATCCATGTCTGAATAATGAGATACATGGTCAATAACATCACCTTCCAAGCCATCCTTGACAGAAATGCCGCGTGGATGTGCATTGGAGGGGTACTATTTTCCGTGTAACTCACAGCTCGTAGGGCCGGAGACTCTCTAATTCTGGATCTGATTGGAAATGGTATGGTGCCCTTCTGGCGTCCATTCTTCTAAAGGTGACAGAGATCCGCTCCACTGGTACTCCTGGTATGCAATGTTTTGCGATATCTGCTCCATTTCCTTGTAGTATCATGACGGAACCTACCGGATATGGTATTTCCACTGGCGCTCTGAACTTGCCCTGGCCTGCTATCCGGAGGTCAGATCCGAACATGATATTGCACTGGTTGACGAACGAAACTGTGCAGAAAGGTCTGACAAAGTCGTGGTGGTCTATGTGTGGAGGTATGCAGTCGCCCTTCTGATAGATGTTGATGATGCAACTGTTGGGTATACAGTCTGCTGGCAGTACCCTCCATGTTATCATTCTTCTCACCATTCTTTTAATTATTCTTGGCATGGGATCCACCTCACCGTGACGGAGTATCCCTGGTAGATTCCCTTTTCTATCTTCTGCGAAGTTATAGCAACATCCGCATTGTATTGTGACTCTTCCTTTCCCTGACATCCACTTCCAGGGTTCTGAATAAGTCTTTTCTCGTAGACGGCCCGCTCGACCCATCTTCTGAAGTTCTAGAATACAATCCACAATCTGCTGTTACTCGTATTCTAAGAATACACCTTTATGTAGCTCGAGGCCTTCCAGGATGTTGATTCTTCTGCCTTCAATCCTTTCAAAGTATTCAAAGGTCTTCTTTTCAACTAGCTGCATTTTCTCGAAGCTCATATTCTGGAATTATCTGAAGTCCTCGGTGTCTGGTAACGTACTGTGGGATGTATGGCTCAACCCCAGCACGCTCTCCTGCATGTCTCGGCTCCTCGGGGATAGTCTCTGTAGGGACATCCTCCGGGGTTGCTTTCGCAACAAGACTCTCCGGGTCTGGTACATCTGCTCGGTGTTGAGGCACCGACTCCATTTCTGTTCTTCCTGGCATTTCTTTCATCTGTTCTAACCTTTTTGGAGTTGGCTTTCTTCTTTCGGGTTCCTGCTGAACCGGTCTCCTTGGAGCATTTACACTAACAGTACCCACTGTCTGTCCATGTTGATCTTCTACTAACTTGGTTAACATCTTGCGAATACGATAATTCTTATTTCGTCGTTGTGTAGCAGTGAGAGTAGCTCTTCTCGCTCCTTGAATTTCTGTGGGCGCGACACTGACAAGCCCACCTTCTGCTGTAGCAACCACAAACATAATTTTCTTATCTTCTGCGGCGTTAATTTTTCTTTTCTTGTTGTTGGATTGGTGGCTCAGGCCACCCACTTTCATCACTGTTTGGCTGTGAAGTTCTTCTCGATCAACTGGGATCCAATCATTTTCTTCGTATTGTAGGCCAGCTGGTGTGAAGTCCGAGTCAATCTCTATCACTGCTCCATCCTTCACCCTCTTTTCATCGAGTGCGAGACTCACGCCATTTCTAAAGTTTAGGACCAACCGCCCGTTCGACATTTCCCTGCACAAAAGACAAGGAAAGGATCAGGGGCTGTACTAAGAACAAGAACATAAAAAAATATTTATCACCGAAGATTTTTTATTCACTTATTTTAATTTTTAAGGAAAGTAGGAAAAGATGAAGAAAGATCAGGAACAAGATTTGATTTGAACGGAAGGGTAAAACTTTATTATTATGATTTCACGTATTTTATTTTTTTAGTACATTTTTTATTTTTTGTGTTTTTGGGTTCAGACCCAGTCACAAAGTGATTGTCTCAACCGTGTTTCTAGGGATAGGACTCTATTTTAGAGGACACCCTTTGAAACATCAGGTTGCGTAATACTTTTTTAAATATCGTCCATTGATTGGAAACATTTGTCGTTCTCCTCGGCAATTCACAAGTTGGTAGGAGCCTCCTGAGTAGACTGCCTCAACTATAAATGGCCCTTCCCAAGTTGGTTCAAATTTTCCCCCTATCTTGCGATGTGCAAGAATAAGTCTTTTGAGAACAAGAACTAAGTCACCAACTTTGAAAGTTCTTGGGCGGACTAGTTTATCATGAGCCTGAATTATCTTAGCTTGGTACAGTTCCAATTTTTGTTGTGCTGCAAGTCTTTTTCCTTCCAAGTTTTCCAGTTCTTCTATTCGTAATCTGGCATTTTCTTCTATGGTAATTTTATTTGCAACTGCAATCCTGAGTGATGGAAGCTGGACTTCCAATGGTAACACTGCTTCGGACACGTACATTAAAGTGTAAGGTGTAGACTGAGTAGGAGTCCTGAAGGTTGTCCTGTAGGCCCATAAGGCTTCAAACAACTTTTCGTGCCAATTTCTCTTGTTGTCGTCCAAAGTTTTCTTTAAGATTTAAACGAGAGTTTTATTAAAAGCCTCGGCCAAGCCGTTTGCTCTTGGGTAGTATATTGTTGAGTATCGCCAGTCGATTTCATGTCTCCTGACAAAATTGTTGATTTTTGTACTTCTGAATGCGGACACATTATCTGAAATGATTCTGCGCGGTACCCCAAAACGGTAGACGACTTGGTTCTTGAAAAACTGTAGCACATGGTGTGCCTTTACTTCTCTGAGTGGAACTACCTCTGCCCATTTAAAAAAGTAGTCTGTAGCTGCAAGGATGAAGTGATGTCCTCTTGAAGAAGGCGATTCTATCGGACCCACTATATTCGTGCCCCAACACTCGAATGGCCGCGATGCGATTGTCGGGTGTAGCACATTTGGAGGTTGGTGTAGAACCACTCCGTGCACTTGGCATCGGTGACAACTTTTGGCAATCTTCATGCGATCGGTCATCATCGAGGGCCGGTAATACCCTAGTCTTTTAATTTTCATTTTCATTTTCGGACCCGGTCGATGAGCGCCACAAAGTCCTGAATGCACTTCTTTGACAATTTCACGAGCCTCGGACCCGCTCAGGCATCTTAACCACATCTGATCAAATGACCTTCTGTATAATGTATTGTTGATTAATGCGTAAGACAAAGTTCTTTTCTTGATTTGATGTGCTAATGACTTATCGTCAGGTAATTTCCCTGTTTGCAGGTATTCCATTAGCGACTGACGCCAATCTTCTGTGTTTTCCGTCATTCTTTGCAGTCGATTCCTCTGCTTTTTCGATTTACGTATCATATCCATGTCGAGTTGTGATAGGACTCGTCGTCCTTGAGCCGACACTTCAACTGACTCATCTTGTAAGCAAGCAAATTCTTTTGCAAGGCGAGCTAGTGCATCCGCGAGAGCATTTTCTCTTCTGGGATCTTGTAGATTGTTACATTCGAAATTTGTTCCAACAGTTTCATGGCATACTGAAAGTATTGCTCGATTCTTGGCTTTAAGATTCTGTATTGTCCTACGACCTGTTGAATGATCAACTGAGAATCTCCATAGATGTTGATGTCTGTTATTCCCATCTGAAGGGTCAGTTCTAGTCCTGTTATGAGGGCCTCGTATTCTGCCTCGTTGTTTGCGCACGGCTCTGTTAAATGGTAGGAGTATCTCAACATCCCTTGTTCCGGTGTTATAAAGATTAGTCCGATTCCTGCCTTACCGGGCACTATCGTTTGCAATTCTTTGTCTTTATGTGCTTAGGATGCTCCGTCGAAGTACAGTTCCTAACGTCGATCATCAGTGTCTTCTAGGTTCATTATCTGCTCATCTAGCAAGTCATCATTGAGAGGCGATTCTGCTGGCAAAGGGTGTGCTACAAGGAAATCTGCTAGGATTTGTCCCTTTACGACACGAAGAGGCACAAAAGTTATATCGAATTGCAATAGTATCATTGACCACCGGCGAGCACTGCCGGAAAGTGTTGGACGGGTCATCAAATATTGCAATGGATTAACTTTCGAAATAAGGTTGACCTTGTGAGAGAGAATGTAATTCCTGAGTTTCTGTGCGGCAAAGATTAGGGCCAAAGAATGCTTCTTAATTGGAGGATATTTTACTTCCATCGGAATCAGACGATGGCTTAAGTAGTAGAGAGTATTTTCTTTTCTCTCATCATTGATCTGGGCTAGCAGGGCTCCAAGGGAGTCGTCTAAAGCCGCGGTATAAAGTATCAACGGTCTACCTGAGACTGGGGCTGCTAAGACAGGAGGTCTCATTAAGTATTGCTTGATGTCCTCGAAGGCCCGTTGGCATTTCTCTTCCCAAACTAATTTGGCGTCCTTTTTAACTAATGCCGAGAAGGGCTGACACCTTCCTGACAAGTTCGAGATAAAGCGTTGAAGATATGTCAGCTTCCCTTGAAAGGATCGTAGTTGTTTTAAGGTTTTGGGAGGCGGCATTTCTAAGATAGCTTTAATCTTTTCCGGAACAATTTCGATCCCACGATGTCGGACAAAAAATCTTAAGAATTTCCCGGAGGTGACGCCGAAGGCGCATTTTAAGGGATTCATCTTAAGGTTGTATTGCCTTAGTCGCTCGAAGACTATTCTCAAATCATACAGGTGATCTTCCATCAGTTTGCTTTTGATGACCACATCGTCCACGTAGCACTCGACTTGGTTGTGAATGAGATCATCAAAAATCTTTGTCATTGCTCTTTGGTATGTTGCTCCTGCGTTCTTTAGTCCGAATGACATTACTGTGTAGCAATACACTCCAATTGGTGTTCTGAATGCCGTGAGCTTTTTGTCTTCTGGTGCCATCTTTATCTGGTTGTATCCTGAAGATCCATCCATGAAAGAGAAGATTTCATGTGTCGAAGCGATGTCGATCATTAACTCTGGAATTGGTAGTGGAAATTCAACCTTCGGGCATGCTTTGTTCAAGTCTCTGAAATCCACACAGATTCTAATCTGACCATTCTTCTTCCTGACTGGTACTACATTGGCTAGCCAAGTAGGGTATTGTTCTTCACGGACAAATTTAGCTTCAATTAGCTTCTTAACTTCAGTTATTACTTGTTATTCAATTTTCAAACGCATCCTTCTGGAAGCTTGTCTAACTGGAACGGAAGTAGGATCCATTCCTAGCCTGTGAACTGTGACTTCTAGAGCTAGTCCTGGTATTTCATCGTAACTCCAAGCAAAACAGTCCTTGAATTCCATTAATAGCTTGATTATTTCCTCGGAATCTTCTTTATTGAGTAAGGAGCTAACAAAGGTTGGTTTAGGCTTTTCGTTAGTTCCTAAGTTAACTTCCATTAACTCATCTATTGTGGATTTGATTTCTTCTTCGAATTCTGGTGGAGCGTCTCAAATTTGTAGATCTTCAAGCTCTTCTGTAGTTTCCAAACAGTCTTCATTAGGTTTGCAAGTGACAACCAAACAAAATTCCGTATCGTCAACTAAACCTATTGTGCCAAATCCGAGACCATGTTTTGAATTGGGAGGCCGACCAGCATTATTCCATAATTTTTCGAAGTGTTGTGCTCGGCCTTTTATCCATTGTCGAGGTAAGACACCACGCTCAATTAAATTTTGAACACAGGGAGAGTACCACTCAAAAGGTAATTCCATTAATTCGGAAGAAGTGACATCTTCAAATTGTACATTGTTTTCAGTATTGGAAGAAGAAGTGCCACGATAAAATTTGATTGGCTTTGCACCGCTGCTATGTACTTCTTTGACCACCACACCCTCAATCTTATTAGACTGGATCGGGGTCAGGTTCATAGTGTGTACATAGTGATTAATCTTCTCATACATCGATTTGTATTCTTCGTTCTTCTCATCTTCGAGAGAAATCTTGAATTGTGGTTTCTTCTGGTTTATTGTAGCTGCTTCTTTCTGGATTTCTTCTTCTTCTTCAGAGCTATATTCCCAATCAACGTTGATCATCGGCTTTTTCTGTCTAACTGTCCTAGTGTCTCTTCCACGACCTCGTCCCCGGCCTCGACCTCGGATGCGAGTTCTGGAGAAACCTTCACCATCTCGTCGTAAGGGAGTGGTGAGTGACTGTTGGGCTAGAACTTCAAGTTCTTCATCGTCTTGAACTTCTCTTACTTCCTTTGGCACGGTGTTTCTGGAGAAGATTGTCTTCTTCGGAGGTGTGTAATAAACTATCAGAAAAAATATTTATTATAAAATGTCCGACCCTTTTGAAATTTCACGCCAATGCATAGAAAAATATAACCTCGAAACGAAACGTCTCGTCGATTACTTTGCCCGGAGTGAAAACTACAAACGCATCACCGCTCCCAAATTTTTAGGGTTTCAGGCATTGCGTTTCCAATCGAGAAGAGAAAAACATTTTCCATTTCCCGGAATTTACATAGATGGAAGCAAGAGGTTTAGAAGTGGTTTGAATTTCTAAAAGGCGGGTCCCAATTCTAGTCCTCTAAGATAGTCAAAAGAAAAAGCCTAAGGCTAGATCCTAAGCACTAAAAAGAAGAAGGGAAGACCTCATCAAAATGAGGTCAACATGATGTCGATATCAAGGAGTCGCCATTCTGTTCGATATTGTCCTAATTTTATTTCTATATATCCTATAAAGGATTTAAGAAATTTAGGACAAATAGAGAATAGTAGAAAATGACGTTTATGATGATCCTTATAGGAGAAGATTCTAGAATACCATATCCTACGATTTTTATACAAGGAAAATCATTAAATTTTGATAACCAGAGATTTCTGTCATTGCTTCTTCTAAATCTCCTATAGAAGCAAGCTTTTATAGTTAATTACATTCTAAACAATCTTTAATTGTCTAAGAAAACTTTTGATTAATGTTGATCACTTTTTTTCTAAAAATTTTTTTTTTTAAGGAAAGATGTACCCACTATCCATCCAAAATATTATGTAACCATGTCAATTTTTCTATTTTTATGGACTATCCTAAAGGTCTCAAATTTTGTTTTGTCATTTCATATTTTTATTTTGTTTCGTTGTTTGTCATTTTTATTTTTTTTAATATTGTTATTCCAAAATTTCAATGTCACTATGTTTTTGTTTTAGGTTTTGTGGCTATCCTAATGGTTTTAGTTTTGTTTCCAATGGTTCGATGTCGTCCTGCAAAACAAAGTTAGCACATCCTATAACATACAATGAAAATCTAAACAAAGTTAATATCGTCATTTTAGTTATCCTACAAAACAGAGTTAGCACATTTTATAATATGCAGAGAAAATTTATAAACAAATTTACTTATGATTTGAATATTAAGTATAGATTTAGAGCTACTTAAATTTAAATTAATATATCAAATTTTTTAACTTAGATTTGATTTAAGTTAAGCTTAATTTTATGAGCTTATTTGAACTTTATATCAAATTTTAATATCTATATCGAAATAAATTCAATTTAAGTCGAATTTAATGTTCAAGTAAGTTTAATTTAAATTGAAATTAAAGTTGGTTTGAATTAAATTTCTTATTTGATTTAGGATGGATTGAATTCAAGTTCAATATGGATTGAGCTTAAACTTGAGGTTTGATTTAAGTTGGAGTTGATCTTAAAAGAAAAAAAAATTAATGTTTGACTTAGATTCAAATTTTTGTGTTGAACCTAAGGTTTAGGTTAACTTGGATTCAAATTAGGTTGAACTCAAGTTAGGTTTTGGTTAAATTAGGTTCAATATGGGTTGAACCTAAGGTTTAGGTTAACTTGGATTCATGTTCAAGTTAGGTTTTGGTTAAATTATGGTAAATATGGGTTGAACCTAAGGTTTAGGTTAGACTTAATTATGGTGTAAGAGTTACTTAAGCCTAATGTAAGTAAAGCTTAAGGATTAATTAATTCTAATTAGGTTAGACTTAATTAGGGTTTAAAGGTTACGTAAGCCTAATGTATGTAAAGCTTAAGGATTAATTAATTCTAATTAGGTTAGACCTAATTACAGTTTAAAGGTTACTTAAGCCTAATGTAAGTAAAGCTTAAGGATTAATTAAGTCTAATTAGGTTAGACTTAATTAGGGTTTAAAGGTTACTTAATCCTAATGTAAGTAAAGCTTAAGGATTAATTAATTTTAATTAGTTTAGACCTAATTAGAGTTTAAAGGTTACTTAAGCTTAATGTAAGTAAAGCTTAATGATTAATTAAGTCTAATTAGGTTGGACTTAATTAGGGTTTAAAGGTTACTTAAGCCTAATGTAAGTAAAGCTTAAGGATTAATTATTTAGGTTTAATGAGGGTTAAACCTAATTTGTTTATTATTAAACTTAATGTCCTTTAAGATTTAATTATGATTAATTAAGTTTAAAGATGTTTTAGTCCTAATTAATGTGTGTTTATTAGACCTAATGTCTTTTAAGATTTAATTATGATTAGGTAAGTTTAAAGATGTTTTAAAACTAATTAATGTGTTTACTAAACCTAATGTCTTTTAAGGTTTAATTATGCTTAATTAAGTTTAAAGATGTTTTAAACCTAATTAATGTGTGTTTATTAAACCTAGTGTATTTTAAGGTTTAATTATAATTAATTAAGTTTAAGGATGTTTTAAACCTAATTAATATGTGTTTTTTAAACCTAATGTCTTTTAAGGTTTAATTATAATTAATTAAGTTTAAAGATGTTTTAAGCCTAATTAATATGTATTTATTAAACCTAATGTCTTTAAGGTTTAATTATAATTAATTAAGTTTAAAGACGTTTTAAGCCTAATTAATATGTGTTTATTAAACCTAATGTCTTTTAAGGTTTAATTATAATTAATTAAGTTTAAAAATGTTTTAAACCTAATTAATATGTGTTTATTAAACCTAGCGTCTTTTAAGGTTTAATTATAATTAAATAAGTTTAAGGATGTTTTAAACCTAATTAATATGTATTTATTAAACCTAATGTCTTTTAAAGTCTAATTATAATTAATTAAGTTTAAAGATTTTTTAAACCTAATTAATATGTGTTTATTAAACCTAATGTCTTTTAAGTTTTAATTATAATTAATTAAGTTTAAAGATGTTTTAAACCTAATTAATATGTGTTTATTAAACGTAAAGTCTTTTAAAGTTTAATTATAATTAATTAAGTTTAAAGATTATTTAACCCTAATTAACATGTGTTTATTAAACCTAATACCTTTTAGACTTAATTTGTTTTGTTTTAAGTCCAATATGATTAAGGTCTAAATGTATAACTAAGTCTAAAATGATTAGACCTAATTAAGTTTTAAAAGTGTCTTTATAGGTTAATTAAGTATAAGTTTATATTTATTCACCGTTAAGGATTTTAAAATGTCATTTTAAATTTTTAAAAGTTAAATTTTATCATTTTATGGTTTTATGCCTGTTTTACTAAGTTATTTAACCAATTTCAAATTTTTATTTCCTTAAATTTTAATTTTATAATTATTATTAAAAATAATTACAAATTTTCACAAAATTAGAAAATCTTATGTTAAATAATTTTCCCAGCCTAGGAAAAATCACAGAATGGGTCTAAGGACCTCGAAGATTGAACTCCGAAAATTTCATATTTTTCTGATTTATAATTAATTTTTAATAATTAAAATACTCCAGAGAGTATTTAATTAATTAAAAATTAAATATAATTCAAAAATTAAAATTTTTAATTCCACATTGTAGTGCTCACTGTCCTGAGTTCAGGGATATTTTTCTTTTATTTTTGTGATTTTTA
The DNA here is from genome assembly GCA_022702705.1 of Papilionanthe hookeriana x Papilionanthe teres. NCBI lineage: Eukaryota > Viridiplantae > Streptophyta > Magnoliopsida > Asparagales > Orchidaceae > Papilionanthe > Papilionanthe hookeriana x Papilionanthe teres. The sequence continues at coordinate 65,394,855 of CM040430.1, read as the reverse complement.
TTTAAAAAGATATATAATTTTGATTATTTTAAGGTTTAACTCAATTATTTAATCCTAAACTTAAAGAGAAATTTCAAGGGAATTCCACGTGTCCTTGGTAGCGTCTAAAACCCGCTCGATCCGCTGTGGGGCTCCGAACAGCGGATCAAGTGGGGAATAATCGTCACTGTTCATGCTTTAAACAGAAGATCAGACAGTTACACTTCATCGTCCCCATCCCGCCTTATCCCGCAGATCGTCTATGATATAGGGATAAAATCTCACTCGATTCTTGTTGGAGTTGAGTGAGATTTGTTCCTACACCTTCGTCTCGAGCAGAAGATCATATCCATACGGATATGTAGGGTTTTGAAATAGTTTATTTCACAAACTATGAAACCCGAATTGCCATTATAATGAAAAATTCATACCTTAGTCTCAGTCAATTTAACTTTGATTTGATTAGTCTGAAAGCTTCGTCTGGACCTCACTAGGCTTGATCTGACTTCAATTTGGAGCCAAATTGGGTTCTGATATGAGTTTGATCAACAAGTGGTTCGACTTAAGTGAGTTGATGAAATAGTGGCTTAAAGACCTTGAGGAAACTCAATTTTGATTGTAATCATCTTCATTTGGTCCCTAAAGAGTTTAGGATGATTAATTTCTGACTTTATATAAATTGGTTTTGAAATCCAAATTTGTCCTAGTTTAGGTCAATTTGGACTCTCTCGGGTTGGTTAAATTGGTAAGTTATAGCGGGTTTGAGAGTATGGTTTTGGTAGGATTCAGGGTCTGTTTGGGGCAGCTGCAGATTATCCAGCTTCTGTTGATAAGCAGATTATCCTGATAATCTGATTATCTGCAGATTATCAGAATAATCTGGCTTGCTGTTTGTGGGAGCTTTTTGGGAACAACTTATTTTAGATGTTAATTGATAAATGACTAAACTGCCCATCTAAGCAGTTTGCTGTTTGGGGCAGCTTTTTCAGAACAGCTTATTGCAAATTATAAATTATGAAAAAACAGACGGATATTTTTTTTTAGGTAAAAGAGCCCTACGCTCCCTATGCGTTTCATCAAAAAGTAAATGTACAAAACCGCGAGAGAGGTCCTATCTAAACCCACCCATACAACTCACACAAAAAAAGTTGAATCTAAGGACCTCTTTCCAAAAAAAAAAATACAACACACACGACACGGACAAAACATACTACAACCAGCTATAAACGTGAGGTTTGGGTTCTCACTCATCAATGAGTATCACAAAAAATATAATAAACAAAAATAAAATAACAAGTAGAGATAAAAATATTAAAATGTTCAATTTACAACTTTCACGACGTCGATCTTCAGCTTCGAACGCGTCATGAGAAAGAACCGCAACCCGGTCACTTTCGGCGGTCCAACAGGTTGGGTAATCAACCCAATGAAAGAAACTGCAACGGCCTGAAACACCTCTGCGACATCCGTAAAACTGTCTGCCACTGCTGTGAGGCTGACGGGATGTAAGTAAGGGCGCTGGCAGATTGCAATAGCACTCGAGAGGTACCTGAATAACGGGCGCTCATTTTTGCTCTAAGGCATCAAAAGAAAAAATGCAGGAGCTAGTAATGAATTATCAACAAAGCTAACAGGGTCATCAGAAAATATTGGGATTACAAATGTACTATATTGAACATTTACCATAAAAACCGAACATAAAACCTACAGATTTCAAAGCCAGAAATAATGTAAATACACATCTGTATAGTTCTCATTTGAACTATTTCGCAATGATCCAAATCCCGTAAGAGTATTAGATTTTTCCTTCCTGTAGCATCACGAAATGATCCATCCGGGTTGTTACATACATAACACCCAATTCTTATGCATTTACTATAAACAAAGTGGCACTGAATTTTTATAATTCATTTCTATAATTACATACATAACACCTAATTCTTATGCATCCTATATATTATTGCAATTAAATATATTTTTTCAATCAATCAAAGTCATGAAGGGAACTTCTGTTCATTAATAGCATGCGAATATTGCAATCAATCATTGGTGGTAAATAAGAATTACAGCCTTGGATCATTCAACGTAAAAGGGAAGAAAAGAACACTGCAGAGAATAACAAACTATCTGAAGCCATTTACATATCCCATTAAAAAGACTTCATAAGTGTTATAGCATGGAACGAAGGGTATTTTGAAAGGATTTGTGCTCTTTATTAATGCTTGAATCAAGAAAGGCCAACAGAAACAAGAATACAAAACTCCAATTCATTCCTTCCCTTCTCTTTTCTCTTTTTTTTTCCTTTAAAGCACTCGTTAGACATATTTATGACAGAATTAAAAGTGTTATATATGTAAAAGAAGACAAAGCTTTGGATTGATAGGGATCAACCTCATTTGAACGTTCCATGCCACTCAATTCTTATGTAGTAATTTTTTTCAACTGTAGACCAGCGGTTGCTCCTTAAGAAGAGCCATCCAAGCTGCAACAATTCATGTATTTCATGTAATCAACAACCAGACCTCAGCAGAGTAATATATTGCAGCCATCGAGGAACGCTAAAACGGATAAAGAACCCACCACAATGCATCAATAAAGACACAAGAAACTCGTTTGAACACATATCTTTCCATCCCACACCATATCTCATCTTGAGCCTCATATATTTCACCAGACAGGATCATCAATTTATGGATCAGCTCGAGGCAACCATACACAAAAATACACAAGAAACTATAAAATTTAACTCGCACGGTACAGTAAAGGCCCTATCAAATATTCTTTAAGAAAAGACAATCAACTATAATAGTTTAACGGTTAACATTAATAACTTTGTTAAACTTGAACACAAAAATGCTCAATGGTAGGCTTCATCAAGAACTATTATATATTGCATCTATGATGGTTTCCCTCAAGGAAACCATTTCGGCTACTCCTACGCTGTCTTGACTTTCAAATTCAGCATTGTACTCCAAATTTTCAGCTTGTATTGAATCAAGAGGATTTTCAGATGGAAGACCTTCCTCCTCCTCAGCCATAGTGAAATCCACATCTAAACGAGATGGATGCCTTCGGATAAAGTTGTGAAGTGCCATTGTGGCAATCACAATGTGGGCTTGCTTGCGAAATGGATACAACGGCATATCTCGAAGGATCATCCATTTCTTTTTCCAAACCCCGAAGGTTCTCTCTATAGCACCGCGTAATGAAGAATGATGTTTGTTGAACATCTCCTTTCTACCACGTACAACACCACTTGCTCTTTCAAAATCTGGAATGTGATACCTAGTCTCTAGGAAGGGTTTTAGATACCCCCTCTGCATCGGATATCCGGCATCAACCAAATAATATTTTCCTTTTGATGAAAGACAAATGTTATTACCAAAATTAAAATGTAAAGCATACATAAATATTCTAACCCTAAATACCTGGCGGTGGATGAGGAAAACATTGTGTGGTATTTCTAGTTGCATAGGCAAAGAGAAGACTATCATGTACACTTCCCTCCCAACCCGCCATGACAAACGTGAAGCACATGTCAAAGTCACAAACTGCCATGACATTCTGTGTCGTTTGGCTACTCCTACCAATGAATGCGATCTTTTTCGTACTCGATATTCGAGCATCAACGTGTGTACCGTCAATTGCCCCAATGCAATTCTTTATATGATCATTAGAAAATTTTTTACAAGTTTGGAAGAAATAATATAATGATTTTCAATACCTTGAAATAAGGCATGTAACGGGCATCCTGTGCAATTTTTGCTGGAGTTGTAGTAAAAGAGGGATCGTCTGGTTTAATAATTTCGTTGCCAAGCTAAGTAAAGATTTTAAGCATAATGAGAAGTATCGACTAATCGTTTCGAGGAATGTTGGAATTGTTCCATAGCTCCTCCGATTGATCCATTTTGAGAAAGAATAAATATCGTTATGGCCAAGACCTCCCTTCGTCGTTGTTCTAGACGAGCCCCGTAGTCCGTGGTTGACACATAACTTGTTTAGTAAATCCAAGAAAATGGGTTGAGTCATACGGAAGATGTTGTTGAACCTTATTGGATGTCCAGCAAGCATCTCACCAACTCATTTATCCCCAATAAATGAGGACTTCATCCATTTTATTCTAGTACTCCTAGAGCGATTCTGCTCCAACAGCAATATAACAATAGCTGCAGTAATAGCCATTCTTTTACGACGCTCTAGATGCCAATCCATCCTAACCAAAATGTGTATTAGGTAAATAAAAAGAAAATGTTATGGAGTACAATTAAAAAGAAAATGTTAAAATTTCACAAATGTCCCAAAAGCTCATGAAAATAGTGCTTAAAGTAACCTTCGAGCAAAGATTGTTGAATCTAGAAATCAGAATATTCATTCAGGGCAAAGATTGTTATTTTGCCGTAATATAACCAATATTAGAATATTCATAGAAATCAGAATATTCATAGAAATGTATTTTATGCAATGTGAGAAACCCTCATTTTGCTTAAAGTAAGCTTCGAGCATTGACATGGAGACAAATGCAAGCTGGACAAGACAACACCGTAGAATATAGCTTTATTGCTAATGTCATTAACAAATCGAGATAATCAGTTGCTTGATTATACTCGTAAAGATCAGTAAACCTACGCAATGACCGCGCCCATTTCCAATACTTCAAACTTTATAAAAACGTTCATCCAACTAGATTAGAAGTGTGAAGTTATCACAAGAGTATCCTACTATTGCAAAAGAAAGAAAATAGAACATAAAATTGTGAAGAAGGAGCTTATAGCATATTTTTCTTTGAAGATATACATATGCTGACAACAATATCCACATCTAGTTAAACCGAAAACTAAAAGAAAAAAATTTGGCAATATTCATATCTAGTTTTAACAGATCCACCCAATATCCAGATCTACCTTTAACAGAGCAGATCTACTTATAACAGATCTAAAAAAAAATGATAAAAGGATCGAGTTCTTGCCTCTACACAGTCCAAATTGCAACAGATTTACCATACAAAACATTCGAAAAGTTTAGAATTTAACAAATCCACCGCATCGAAGAAAAAAATATCCCTAATGTCGGGTATTAGGGAAGAAGAAGGAGAAGCTTCTTTACAAAAAAAAAATACCTAATGTCGTGTAGGTACCACGCTATAACCGCAACGCGCGAGGGAGAGAAGGCACGCGAGGGGTGGAGATGGGAAGGCTCTCGACGGCGAGGGAGAGAAGGCACACTGGCTCGATAAGGGTAGAGGGGAATTTTACAACCGCAACGCGTGATAATCAGCCTCGAATGAGCTTTCGGCGATAATAAAGAAAAAGGAAATTGCGGTGGGAGCAGTACTAGAAAGCTGTGCTCAACGTGTTTTCCAAACAAGTAGGCGGCGGTGGCAAAACGCCACCGCTGATAAAAAACTGTTCCAAACGGGCACTCAATTGCTTAGGTCTTAGGGAACAATTTTTGTGTTGAAGGTTTCTAGATTTGAGCAGTGTATAGGGATTTAGGATCTCCACTTCCTCACTTGGTTTTGGCTCTCAGGTTAGCCTATTTTAGTTGGTTTTATGGAGTTTTGAAGCTAGCTAATGATTGAATTTTGTCTGGGATTCACTCCTAAGGTCCTAGGGAGCAAGTCTGCTGTTGGGAGCTAGGGGAATTGGGTAGAGCTTAGGCCACTTTTCTCCTCTCTTTCTCTCTTTGCTTAGGCTTATGTTAGGCTCTATTTATAGCCATGGGAGGGAATTGGATGGGCTTATGCTGAAGTGGCTTCATCTAGGGAAGTTGCTATCCTCCCCATTAATGCTTTGAGGATAGATTTCAGCCATGGTAATGATGAAATTGGATTTTCATCATTGAAGCTAACCTTGGTAAGGATTGACCCTTAATTTTGTCTTGCTTCCATTGGTTCCCTTATGAGGTGGATATTGCTGACTATGTTTAGCTACATTACTCTCCTTTAGATAATTCAAATGAAACAAGGAGATGAAGACACATATGCTTTTTATTTACCATGGCATGACACATAGGGAAGGTAACTCATTTTATGCATAAAATTCTTAACATTTAATTTTGCCATGGTTAAGGTTTGATTCAATCTAATTTCTCTTCTCATTGGGTGTTTAAGATGATGACCAAAATTATCCCTAAGGTGGTCGGCCACCTCATTTCATGCAAATAGGTGTATTGAAGGAAATGTGACGCATACCCTCTTCTTTTCATTATTTATGCTTTTAGTTCATGATGGCTTTTTAACCTTAGTTAGATTTAACATTATTTTTTGTTTTCTTCCTATTAGATTAAGGGAGAGGTTTTTGCCACCTATGGAGCCATGTCATATCTAATGTATGGAGGGATTGACACCAAAGCTTAACCCTTAACCTAACCACCATGATAACTCTTAACCTAGGTTAAAGGTAATGAGTTATGGATTAGGTAATGTGTTAATCATATCATGATGGTCTTAATGGGTTTTAGTGCTCTCCTTAGATTTAAGTTTAAAAATCAATAGGGGGGCTTATAACATCATGTGAGATGTCATAAATTTAAATTTAATTTAAGAATGTTTTTATATAATTCCATTCCCAATTAAAAATTAATTAGAAATGTATGGAATTATAATATTAATCCTTAAATTAATTAAAATAATTTTTAGGAATGTCATTTTATGTCTTTTTGATTTAATTTTGATTAATTATATCATTAATTAAAATTATTGGAAATTATCTTATTAATCAATTAAAATAAATTTTAATTAATTAATTAATTTGACATCTTTTAAGTTAAAGGTTTGTCATTTCTTTTTTTTAAGAATTAATTAAAATATTCATTTTATTAATTAAAATGCTTTGATTAATCATTTAATGTCTTTTTAATTTTGTCATGTCTTTAAATTTTAATTTATTAATTAAAATATTAGATATTCATTTAATTTAATTAATTAATTAATTAATTAATTAAAATGATTTATTTAATTAATTGATTTTTTATGTTTTTTCTTGAGTTAATGGTTTAATTTTGTCATGTCTTTAAACTTTTATATTTTAAATAGTTAGAAATTAATTAAAATATTAATTATTCATTTTATTAATCAATTTAAATAATTAAAATGATTTAATTAATTATTTGATTATCTTTAAAGGTTTAATTTTATCATGCCTTTAAACTTTTATATAAAATTAATATTAATTATTTATTTTATTAATCAATTAATTAACTAAAAATGATTTAATTTATTATTTGATTAACTTCATATTTTGACCCAATCTAACCTGTTTTGGTCAAGGTTGATTGAAGTTGTATTTATTGATTATGTGATTTCTTTAATCAAATAAATCCTATTTGATTATTTTAGTATCTTGGTTGATCAATGGTTGATTTTTAAGTAAAAAAGTGATCAATTTGTCCAATGTTGTTTTCTATGTCAAAAGTTGGTCTATTTGGTCAATAATTGGTTATTGGATCAATAATTGATTAGTGAATCAATAATTTGGTTATTGAGTCAATAATTGGTTATTGGGTCAATAATTGGTTATTGGGTCAACAATTGATTAGTGAATCAATAAATTTGTTATTGAGTCAACAATTGGTTATTGGGTCAATAATTGATCAGTGTAATCAAAATTGATTTTTCTTTATCAATGACTGATCTATTGAGTTAGTAGGGTTGGTTACTAGGTCAGGGTTGACCATTTTTACTAAAGTTGATTGTCTTTGAGTTAAGGGTTGATCTATTATAAAAATGAGGTCAACAAGTTTCATATGCTTCAAATTTTCTCTTCTTGCTTAAAATATCCTTCATAAATTTTGCATAGCTTGGCATTTGCTCCAAAGCTTCAGAAAAGGAATGTTGATGGTAAGTTTCTTAAAAATTTCAAAGAACTTAGAAAATTGATGGTCAAGCTTCTGTTGTTTAAGTCTTTGAGGAAAAGGTGGTGGTGGTCTTTCAACTCCCACTTCAATAGGTACAACAGTCTGATCTTTACTTAGAGAAATGGTATCTTTAGGTTTTTCAATCTCTTCAACTTCTTTCTCTTTTTCAATGTCATTCCGTGTTTTCTCTTTTAATTCCTTTCCACTTTTGAGTTGTACAGCTTTTGCTTGTTCATGTTCTTTTCCAGATCCTTTAGGATTAATTTCGACATTGCTAGGCAGTGTTCCTTGAGGTCTGTAATTAATGAAAATAGAAATTTGACCCATCTGATTCTCAATATTATGAATAACAGTGTTTTGACTTTGTAGCTGATTGCTTAGTTGCAAGATCAATTCTTCTACTGACAACTTTCTCTACTGATTGTTATTAACAGGAGGATAAGTTGGTCTATAGTTTGAATTTCCTTGATTGTTCCAATTTGGATTAACATGATGTCCATTACTCCAATTAAAATTAGGATGATTTTTCTAACCAGGATTATAATAATTAGAATAAGGGTTATTAGTTCTACTAGCAATAGCTTGCAAAGTTGCCATTGTTTGAGAATCATCAGAATTTGCAAAATTATCATTACTGACATGCGATATATTAATAGCAAAATTATCTAATTTCTTAGATATCGCAACCACTTGTGAAGCTAAAATAGAAAAGGCTTCATTATCATGAATACTGGCCATTCTTTTAGGATTAACCCTTTTAGAAGGCCATTGAAAATTGTTATTAGCCATTTCTTCAATTAAGGTGTAGCCTTCTTCAAATGTCTTAGCCATTAAAGAACAACCAGCAGCAGCATCAATAATAGATCTAAGTGGTCCAATAAGTCCATTATAAAATTTTTGAATAATTAACCAATCTGGTAAAGCATGATGAGGACAAATTCTTAATAGTTCTTTAAATCTTTCCCAAGCTTCATCAATTATTTCTCCATCAAATTGCGTAAATGAAGTAATACCATTTCTCAATTTAGCAGTTTTAGAAGAAGGAAAATAGTTAGCAAGGAATGTTTGTTCCATATCTGCCCATATTTTAATAGAACAAGTTGCTAATGAATTAAGCCACATCATTGCATTATCTTTTAAGGAAAAAGGAAAGAGTCTAAGCCTAATAGCATCACTAGAAACATTATTATATTTAAAGGTAGCACAAAGTTCTAAAACACTAGCAAGATGTAAATTTGGATCCTTATTAGGTGTTCCTCCAAATTGATTGTTTTGAACCATTTGAATAATCGAAGGTTTAAGCTCAAAAGAATTAGCATCTACAGCTGGAATTTGAATACTAACATGAAGTTCATCAGCTGTAGGGTTTGCATATTACCTTAATGATTTATAAATATTTTGTTCATTAATTTCGATTGGATTATGATTATTATTATGTAAGTTAGCCATTTTTGGATTTTTTTGAAATTTGTTTTCCTTTTTTAATTCTTTTAATTGTTTTTTCTAATTCAGAATCAAAAGGTAGTAATCATTCAGATCCAGAACAACGCATATAAATTTAAAGAAAATATTTTTGTTTTGTTTTATTTTTGTTTTATGTTTTTTTTTGTTTTAACTTTTTTCTTTTTATTAAATTTTATTCTATCCACAACAACAAAGCCAAAAACTTGATGCGATGCGACTTTATATATGCTTTAAAATACAAGAATTTAATACCACTTTTTAGAATATTTAATTTCCAGCAAATAGCTTCAAAAACTTGACGTGCGAGGTTTACTTTTATAATTTTATATTTAGATTTTAATATTGTAGAAGTCACAATTTTAAACACAAGTGTACGTATCGTTCAAGTCATACAGGGCTCTAGTGGAGTCCTGGTTATCGATCCCACAAGGATAGTGAATTTTTTAAAAAGAAAGAAGTATAAGTAATATTTTGAAATTTTCAAATGCAATTTATATATACTTATTTTTTTTATTTATATAATTAAATTTAATTGACTAGTAATTTTTACTAAAAGAAAGTAAGCAATAAGCAGTAATGCAAAGTAAGCAGTAATTAAAATTCAATGCAAGTATAAAAATGACTTTCTACTTTTTCAATTAATCCAAGAATTATAGAGTAATTATCTTTTGTAGGGAATAAAGATTATGGTATTGTGCCAAATAGAAGCACTCCTATTCTTTACCCTTTGGTTCAGGTGCAAAGAACATTGACTAATCTATAGATAGGCTCAGGATGTTTTATTACTAGAATGGGTTAATCTCGGCTCACACTATTAGATGTCCAAGGGTGGCTATGGTGACCTGTTACCTTTCTATAAACCAAATTATTAGAATTTAGTTTGTCACTCTAAAAACAAATTAATTTTATGCCCAATAAATAATATCTTCCTATTTATTTGCACTTCACCTAAAACAATCCGCGTGTAGCCTGTGATTACCTAAGGATTCATGTGATATCTACTAGTTAAGAATTTATCTCCGGATAGGTCTCAAATTTCTTCAATAGATTTTAACAAATTAAATGGCCAATTTAAAAAGCAAACTAAGATCATGTATTAATATCATCACAATGTTTTAAAATATTTTATATTTAATTATCCTACAAAATTTAATTAATTTATAACTTTCCATAGTTGAAAGGAGAAAGATAACTAACTACTCAGAACACATTGAAATAACACAATAAAACATATTTATAAAAGTTTGAACCAAAGTACAAATACTTATCTGAAGTGTTCCTTCAAGTGATCCGCTGACTTCTACTAACTCCAAAGCAAAGATGAAGGACTCCAACAGTAATAACACACAATAAACACTCAAAATAAACTCACTAGATACAAAATAAAGTGCCACCCTTAGTATGGAAGAGACTAAATAAAATTAGAGATGAGAGAGAAGATGCTAAAATGGGTATGTGTACTAAGAGGAGGGGGATTTGGTGCGATTTTCTTTGTAGAATGGGCTCCAATTTATAGAGCTCTGAATTTGACCAGGGATTGCTTAAGGAACCTCTTCAAAATTCGTCCTAATTTAATTTATCTTCTCGAAGGTAACCGTCGCGCCTAAGCACCGGGATTTGGTGCCTAGGATCTGGACTCTGTGACCAAGTCTTTCACACCTCTTCATTTTGGGTCGCACCTCTTCACGATCGAGTTAATTTCCTTGTATCCAAATACATTGTATCACATGTCATATATATTAGGAGTAACTTCTAATCTTCTAGAAGATCCAATAAACGCTTAACACCATCAAAATAACTGCCCAAAGTCATCCAAAAAAATATAACAGCATCTGTATTGAACTGGCGCTTAGGCGCCAGATTCTGGAGCCTAGGCGCCAGGCCAATAATTCCAAAATTTTGCTCCATATGCTCCATTTTTGCTCCTTTTTGCTCCTTTTTCGTTCTTTTTCTTTCTTGGACTCTTTTTTAATCATCTACATCCAAAAACATTAAAATACCTTTCATTAATGCATAATATATTTAAGAATTGAATCATAAATAAGGCATAAAAATGAGTATTTTTTTAGGTAGATCATGCCGCAAAACAAACTACCAAACAGAAACCCAAGTGAATAAACAACCCTTAGCCTTTAATGAAACAGGAACCAAATTTGAAAATCAAGGAACCCGAGAAAGAGGAAAAAGGCCAGAACAGCTTTCGGCTCCTCTTATAGTTAAAACCAACCTTTAAACTGCCGCCACCACCACACTCCACTGCAGCAAACCTGCCTTGCACCGTCAGAAGCTCCATTAGTGACCAAACCCTAGCACAGCCCAGCCGCTACTCCTCTCTATTTTGTTATTTTTTATTCATGAATTATGAGTAGTTGCTTTATCTTTCCTTTTATAATGAAATATAGTGATGTGAAAAATCAATATACATTTTAAAAATGTTCTTAATTTGTTAATTTTGATGATTTAAATCTTAAACTTAATTTACTTTTCAATCAGGCCAATTCATTATTAAAATCTATTCGAAAACATATGCGCCAGTAGGGCTATGCTTTCAGCATTCAAGTAAATCACATTAATGTCATGGAGTAAAAGAATAAATAGGGAATTTTTTTTAATGGGTGTAGATTTCATGATTTTAGGGTGAAAGACTAAAATACCAATTCAGTTCAGGTGTTTGAAACTAAAAAGAGATTGTTTTCCCTCAGGTGAGGGGAAGTGGGAACTTAAGAGTGACAGCTTATATCTTCCCAGCCTAACCACAAAATTAAATTCGAAACATCTAAATTGCCCAGTGTTCTTTGTCTCTCATAAAGAGGATTAAAGAATATTATTGCTCTTATTTGTCACTTGCAATTAATAATAAATTTGATTTTTAACTAGCTATAACCTTATTATAAATGGGAAAGATACTTCTAAAAGCTGAAACCATAGTTACAAACACTTCTCTTGCCTGTGTTAGATTTAACTTTGAAGTTTAAAAAATAGCATAGTAATTGTAGTTGTAATAATCTTTCAATACAATCGTTTGCTTTCATTCTAAAAGTTTTTGTAGTCTTCATACTATCTTTTAAAGTCTCTTTAATATTAGTAGAATTTTGCCTTTTCCCTGTGGCATAGATTCTTATGACTTCATTAGAGCGCTATATTACTTGAGTGATACGTATACTTGTTTTTAAGTCCTAGCAAATATTTAATATTGGAAACATATTTTCGATCATAAAGAGTAATTTTATCAGCAAACACTAGGATCCTCATCATGTTATTTTTGTCATTTTTAGGGAGTAACAGAAAAATTATAACTAAAACTCAAGGGACTGTATTTGAACTATTAAACTTAATTTGTCTGAGTGCTTGTTTTTTTAGAAAAATTATTACTTGTGATTTTATATGCATAGTTTAGGATCTCAAGATTTTATACCTTTCGATCCTAAATTAAAGAAAATTGTAAGGAAAATTTGAAAATAACAAAAAGGAAGTAAAAATTTGGACAAAATGGAAAATCAACAATGTCATTCAAGATTTTATGCTAACCCTACAACAGATGAAATTTACTTGAGCATTCAAACTCCTGCTGTAGCTGCTAATGTCGGCCATTAAAAAATTTGTATGTTTGGAGGTGTGAGGTTTGATATTTTTGAAAAGTTTTAAACTATAGTTTCATGAAGAAAATAGGAATTTGATTTGATTATATATATATATATATATATATATTGATTTTTGAAAATAATATTTTTAATTTTGAATAATATGAAATCAAACCGATCTCATATAAATAATAGTTTAAATAATCAAGCATTTCACCTCAACACATGTATTTATCTTGAAGAATAAGTACATGGCTTGAGGTGAAGCTTGATCAAATAAACAAAAGAATTTATGACATATGTTTAGTCTGTTAACCATTTTTTACTGACAATTTCCCCCATATAATATGAAGCAATTAGATAGGGTTTATATTAATCTGGGGTCTTTAAGTTTCCGATAAGGGCAAGCCTTTATAGTCAATTACATCTTAGATAACCAAAGTCACCTAAGAAAACTCTTGATATAGATCAGGAAATATTGATATTCATGACTTCTAAAGGTAAGGTTTTTAAAGAAAATATGATAGTCAGAAATTCAATAGGTGGATGGCATAAGTTTTGGAACATTTTATTTTATCAGAATCCAAAGGATAGAAGTCTAGGGGAAGAGCATAGATTCAAGAAAAATCTTGATGTCTTCCCACACTATCCCATGGTTTGACTTTGATTTAGGATATTTATTTGATGTTTCATCCAGTCACTTTAATTATTTAGGACTTGCATTCACTTGATACCGATCATGTGAATGGCCTGGAAGATAGAATGATTTATGTCATACCCGATGACAAAGTTAGAATCCTAAAGTTAGTCAGGACTTATGTTGCACAACATGGTTGTACAAGGGCCTAAAGAAAAGGTGAGGATTTATGTTGTGTTAGGCAAGCTACCTTGAAGTCCTATAGCTTATTGTTTTAATTTCTAAGGAATTATTTTCCTGATCTAGACAAATTTTACTATTGAAGATGGCCGTGCTGCCCACTATGCATGCTCCAAGCTCCTCGTCGTAGCAGTTTTAGTTTAAAGAGGTAGAAATTAAGGAGAAAAGAGAAGTCTTTTGTTTTGGAAATATTCAAATTGTGGCATCTTAGTATTTTATTAGGGGAACATTAAAGTTGATTATAACAACACTAGTTAAGATACTACGGTTCCATCATCCCGACATCGCTATTTTTATTGGATTCACTTAGTCTAAATGAATTTACTAAATTGAACTTTATGAGTTCTATATTTTCATTTAGATCGTGGGAAGCCCCGTTAGCAACACATAGGTTAATTCCACCAAGAGATTCCCGATCATCCAACTAGACGTTTTAATTTTGTTACAATTGTGATTTTTGTTTTGTTTATGATTAAATTTTGAGTTATTTTATATTTTTAAATGTTATGGTGGTGAATTTTATCTTGCCTTGATTTTTTATTTTGATTTTGGTCTCAATTTTGTGACTATCCTAAAGGGTTTCAGTTTTCATGCAGGGTGGCAATGTTGTTTAACATGCAAATTTGCAAGAAAAGAAAGTACATTAGGGTGCAGGTAAGTATATTGCATTAAATTAAAAGCATACCTCGTAGATCTTCCCATCATTTCCACTTGAAACTTTAGTACTCTTGCAATGAACATTTATATTTTGCAAGAAAGTAAAGCCATATGGATAGGTTTGTTACAGGCCTACAAAGCTTTATGTTATAACCCGGTGAACTCTTATTCATTTTTTGAGATTTCTTCATTTAATAAATCTAATAGGTGCAATGGTCCTACAAAGTGTCGAGATGATTTGTGAAACGTTCCAAAAGAAACCCGAATATTTCACAATACTTTTGAACTTCCTTAAGGTCCTTTTGGACTTATTATAGTTAATAAATGATTTATCTTGTTCATTCTCTTATGCTCAATGAGCTAATGGTTCTAGTCATCCCGAAATGCGGGGTTAGTTATCATTTGGTGCTTTACTTAGGAATTATATGGGTGGGCCCATATAGGTAAAACTAACCTATGGAAGAATTTATCAAATTTTGATGGGCTTGTAATGTTTTAAAAGGTAGTTTAAGATTAATCATTTTTTTAACTCTTGTTAGTTAACTCATTTGATTAAGCTTAGCTCATTACTAAGCCCTTAAGATTTAGTGGGTATTTTTATGTATTTAGAAAAGGAAATTTTATGACTTTCATTATTATGATCCTTATCAAAATATTGATTTATCATTTGAACATCAAATGAAAGAAAATTGAATTAGTGGAATATTAACTTCCGAAAATCAACCCCGAACCTTAAGGTTCATGTAATTTGATTTTTCTTCCAAATTATAATAATTAAGGAAATTTAAATATTTAATTTTGATGTGACAAAATTGTAATGGGCTTCTACCAGTTGTCCCTTAATGTTTCAATCATCCAACATAATAATTAAGATCATTTATTTCCCTTTTTCAATTTTTATTAAGCCTAAATATTAATTAAGGCTAAATTTTCCAGAATTACAATTTTACCCCTAAAAGCCTTTATCACTTTAGAATTCATTAAATTTAGCTCAAATGACTTTAAAATTTTCATGTGACCCCACTTATGGGTTAATTAAAACATTAGAGGAGAAAATGTAATTTTTAAAATTTTAGTTTAGTTTATATAATTATTTTAATGCAAAAATGGGGATTTTCAATGAAAATTCAACAACTTATCTAAAACAAGACATATGACTTTAAAATCTTTATTAGAGGTAGACCTAGACAAGAGGACCATGTGCACCAAATCTCATGACTATTTGAGTTTTATTTTAATTATTAGAATTATTTTAAGTTTTGGAGTTTTATTTAATTATAAAATATTTTAAAGAATAAAAATTCAATTTCATAGTTTTCTTAAGTCCCTCTGAGATCAAGTAACCTAGATAAATAAATTTTTTATTTTTCTAATTTTTATTTTAATTATTAGAATTATTTTAGTGAAAAATTAAGAAAATTCATTTTTAGCCTTTTACAAAAATTAATTTAATCCTTTAAAAATTGATATTTTCATTTTAAGACTTAAGAAAATCATGGGGATGGTTCCTAAGTAATTAGGATACCAACTGTGACAATTTGATGATTTTTAATATTTATTTATTTTAATTATTATTTAATTATTTAAATATTAAATATATGATTAAAAAATAAAATTTTGTAAAAGCCCGAACTTTATTTTTAAAATAATCCTCTCATCACAAAGAACTTCCAAAACTAATTTTACAATTTTTTGAGTTTTATTTTAATTATTAAAATTAATTTAATGTTCAAAATTATAATTTCACTTATAAAATTCATTTAAGTGACTAAATGAATTCCAAATTCCATGAAATATTGATGGGGAGTTCTCTGACCTTTAAAATATAATGGAGAATTGTTTTAAAGTAATTTTCATATTTAATGGACTTAAATTAATTTAAATTCAGTTTTAAACCAAGTTGATAATTAGATCTTTTCTTAATGAATTAACCTATGAAAATTTTATCCTAGGGTCCTCTGGTTATAAGAAACCTACCATGATTTTTCTGGATCTTTATAACCACCATTCTAATTTTTGGAATTAATTTATAAAAAAAGATGAAAAAAATTGGAAACTGTTCATAGAGGTCTCCTCTAAATTTGGAAAAATCAGGGAAGATCCCCCATGAGAGAGGCTACAACATGTTAAAATGATATGTCATGGTGAAATGTCTATATGCATGGAGAATTAAAAGAATACAGAGGGTTTTTAATTAATTAAAAATCATACATGCATAAAATAAAATCCAAACGATTTCCACATTATTCTCCTCTATTCGCTGAGCAAGAGGGTATTTTTCTTTTATTTTTATGATTTTTCTAGGCCAAGATATGGAATTTTAAAGTTCAGGTGATTTAAATAAATCAGAAAATTCAGATTTTCCTACTTAACCAAGTCAACTTACGACAGATCGAACTCCCTACGAAGCGTGCACCCATTCAACACCGTCAGCTGACTGGGATGCCATGTAGTCTGCAGTCTTAACTTGATCTCCTCGTCTGGCGCGATCAGAGCCATCCAACGAAAACACGCGCGATCTAACGGCTGCCCATCTTCGTCCCCGTCGGGTGTGATCCCATGACCGTCCACACTAAAACCCTAATTTCTAGAGCTATACTCAATGAAAACTCTTCGGGTTTGATCCTATAAACTCGTCTAAGCATGGCAAACAAATCCATACAGCTAATCATGGTTTAAATTAACTGAAATTACATAGAGAATTCAGAGAAGCTCAGGAAGAAGAAGAGGTCAATACATTGGCTCTGAGAAGTGAAGCTTCGATCAAAGATGCACCTTCTTTGGAGTTCAAGGAGCTCAGGGATGAAGCCTCTTACCCTGGTGAATTACCTATATATGAAATTGACCAGACCCGATTTGAAACTTTGATGGAAGTCCCTATTGGAGTGGCCTGGTTATGGGGCTTTCTTTGGGGAACTTCTTCTATTGTTGTGGGGATGGTGTTGGTGTGTCTAGTTTGACTTTTATGGAGTTTAGGGAGATACCTTTTTTTGGGCTCAACATTAAGCTCAGAAATTGAGCTTAGACAAAGGATTTGGGGGCTAGAAAATGGTGGGGATTGGCTTCTCTCTGCTGTGGGAAGGTTTTGGAATGATTTTTGCAGGGTTTTGTTAAGGTCTCTTTCAGCCCAAACATTTGTCCATGAAGGATGGTGGCTTAAACAGCCATGGCTGTGGTGGCTGCTAAGGCTTCAATTTAAGTGCAAAGGGCTGCCTAGTTGGAGTGCAGAGGAGCCCTAATGGAAATTTTAGGCCGATTTAGCCATAGGGTGGAGTTTGGATTTTTCCAAGTGCAACGTGGCTCTTGGTTTAAGCTCCTCCAGCGAATAGGCTGGCCGGCCAGGCCAGGGGAGGTGGCTAGTGGGTCAGGTGAGATAGTGGGTAGGCCATCATGAGGTGAGCTTAAGTGGTTTATGCATTATGGCAAATCCCCCTAGGTTTAACCATTTAAGGGAGGAGATCCCGTAATTCGGTGGACCTTTGGTCCATAGATCAACCTGGGTGGGCTAGGTGGGTCTAGCCCGGTCTCTAGGGTAAACTTTGTGGCTGTGGTGGAGTTGGTTTGGTCACATTTTGTTTAATTTGATTAAATTGGGTCATGGGTCCATTTAGGTCACTTTAGGTTCACATTGGGTTAACTTAGGTTTGAGCTTGGGTTTGGCCTAAATTATTGAGAAATATTTTGTATATGATTGTCATAAATGGTTTAGAGAAGGATTGGGGTGGTTTTGGATTGGTTTTGAGGATCAATTTGGCTTGATTTGGGATTTTGGTCATTTTGGGGCAAGTTGGCTAAGCTTAGGTCTAGTTGGGCTAGAGTTGGATCCAAGGTCAATTAAAGGTTCCCAATGGTCTATGGGGGTGTCATGATGAGTTCCCAACATAAATTGGGTGGAAATTTTGGGAGTAGGGTAATCAATTTAGGAGATTTGGGCATATGACATGTTTGGGTCAAAATTGGGCAAGCTTGGTTCAAGTGGATTTGGATGAGACTTGGGCTTAAATTGTGGGCAATTTATGATTCAATTCAATTTAGCGTAGTGTTATGAAGGGTTTAGAATTCAAATTGTGGAGAAATTGATTGGTGTTAGATCAATTTGGGAGATTTTGGTCACTTAGGCAAAATTAGGGATTTTGGGTTTTAAGTGAAATTTAACTCAAATGAGGGTCAATTGGGCTTGGATTTGGTTTAGATTTGTATTGGAGATTTTGAATTAAAATTTGGAATTGAAATTGGGCAAGATTGGGATCAATTGGGTAGATGTTGGTTCAATTTGGGCACTTTTGGGTTAAATGGGTCAAATTAAGGCTTTTGGTTAAATTAGGCTAAATTGGCCAAATTGGGTGAAGTGGTAGTTGAGAGAAATGAAAATGGGAATATTTGGGAGGTTTTCAGAATCTATGGGAATTTTTGGAAGTTTTGGAATTTTGGGCTAAAAGGGGGCATTTTGATCATTTTGGGAATTTTTTTGGGAAATTTGGCAATCTTGGGTAATTTTAGCTACTTTGAGTGGTGGGGGGTATTTTGAAATGATTTTTGAAGAATTATGGGTAGTTTGGGTAATTTTGGAAATTTTGGAGGATTTAAAGTTTTTAGGGGTATTTTAGGTATTTTGGGTATTTTGGGGAAAAAGGGCTAGAAATTTGGAATGTTTGGGAAAATTAGGATTGGTTGAAAGTGAGTAATATAACATCATTTTGGTTGAGCCATGGACCAAGGGTCACCTTCATTTAGTCCACTATGTGTTGGTACTAGCCAAACCCTAGCCTGTGGCTAATGTCTTGGGACAACCACTTACATGAGTTTCCAAAGAGTTAGGGGATCAAATGTGATGTGCCTTGTTTAGGGTTGTGAGCGTGCAGTGTGAGTGTGGTGTAAGCTCCATACCTCCCAGCATAAATTCTAAGGTCTGACCAATTATAGGAGACTTCCGCTGGGCTTCCTTATGCTTGATCTCTTCCTCCCAAAAACTGGAGGTTAGGCCTTAAGCATATGAAAACTCCCAATGAAGTGAGAAAAGTTTGAATTTATATGGGGAGAGTTCCATGACTAGTCTTCTAAGAAATTCACAATGAGAGTCTTTTAGCTAGACCCTAGGCTATTCTAAAGAAAGACTATACATCAACCAAAAGTGAGGTCAACAGATGGGCCCCCAATAGGTGTGGTGTGCTGGGCAAGCACACTGCACGTATTGGTGTTGACCGACGATATCAACAAAATAAACATAACTATTTGATTCAAGACTCAAGATAAACATAGAATTTAGTGAAGAAGTTTCCGCTGGGGATTATTTTGTTGGAACCTTCAAGTCCCAGGAACTCTTGCTGGGGAAGGAAAATGGAATAACATTATGAGAGATGCTATGAATTTCAATCCTCCAAACTCTGAAGGGGTCCAATATGAATTGATTAGAGTTGTAATTTGGATTTAGAATTGAGATTTAGAATTTGGATTTGATTTCAGTTTAAATTTTGAGTTTGAAATTAAATTTTATTTTGAGCTTTATTTTCTTTTTTTAATTATTTTAAGTTTTAATTTCAATTTTGAGTTTTCAGGATTTACGGAAATTTTAGAATTTATGGAATTTTAAATTTGAAGATTTTTAATTTTGTGGCAAATTTTGAGTTAGAAGTGCAAAGGGGGAAATCAGAATTTCAGTATCGATCTCGGAGAGCGGGAGTCAGAATTTAAGTACAGATCCCGTAAGGTGAAAACTGGAATTTGTGTACCAGCCTCAAAAATGAAAATCTGAATTTCAGTACCGACCTCGGGATTTCGTGAGCGTGGAAGATTTCTCAGAAGGGAGATGAAAGTATAGGGAATCTTAGGGAACTTTGCGTGAATCGGACGACTAAGCTCCGTTCCCGGAATTTCATGGATGTCAAAATATTTCTAAGATAGGAGATGGAAATATTAGGGAGTTTTAGGGAAATAAGAGGACTAAGCTCCGTTCTCGCAGTTTCGTGGAGGGCGAAAAATTTCTTGGATAGGAGATGGAAATATTAGAGAGTTTTAGGGGAATCAAAGGACTAAGCTCCGTTCTCGAAATTTTGCGGAGGGCGGAAAATTTCTCGGAAGGGAGATGGAAAATTAGGGATTTTGCGGGAATCGAATGACTAAGCTCCGTTCCTAGAATTTCATGGAGGGCAGAAAATTTCTCTGAAGGGAGATGGAAAATTAATAAGTTTTACGGGAATCGAACGATTAAGCTCCTTTCCCTTAATTTCATGGAGGGCAGAAAATTTCTCGGACAGTAGATGGACAATTAGGGAGTTTTAGAAGAATCAGATGACTAAACTTTGTTCTCCGAATTTCATGGAAGACAGAAAATATCTGGGATGACTAAGCTCTGTTCCCAGAATTTTGTGGAGAGCAGAAAATTTCTTTGATAGGAGATGGAAATATAGGGAATTTAAGGGGAATCAGAGGATTAAGCTCAGTTCAGTTCCTGGAATTTTGTGGAAGGCAAAAAATTTCTCAGAAGGGAAATGAAAAATTAGGGAATTTTAGAGGAATCAGAGGACTAAGCTCCGTTCCCAAAATTTCATGGAAAGCAAAAAATTTATCTGATGGAAGATGGAAAAATTGGGAGTTTAAGGGGAATTAGAGGACTAAGCTCTGTTCCCGAAATTTCATGGAAAGCAGAAATTTCTTGTAAGTGAAATGGAAAATTAGAGAATTTTAAGGAATCTTGGGGAGGAAAGCTCAAGGACTCACATTCGACCTATTGGGTAACAGGAGGGACTGAGAAATCAGGTACTGATCCCGGAATTTCATTATAGGAGAATTTGGAAAAAAGTGGTATTAACATTTAAAGAAAGCAATTTTGGCGCAATTTGGCCAAGACCAGTAGCCATTACAAAATTTTGCAGAATTTCAAGATATTTTGAATTTGTAAGAAGTGGCACTATGGAGAAGTGCCAAATTTTGCAGAGTGCCCACAAAAGCGAAAGATTCGAAGATGAGTAGGACTCAGAATCTCAAGAAGGAGAGGATATTATCATTTGTTTGTTTTTTTGAATTCACCATTTTCTTTTAATTTGTCTTGTTTCATAGTGTTTCATTTGATTTAAATTTAGATTTCATATTTTGATTTTAATTTTGATTTCAAATTCATTTTCATTTGACTTAAGTTTTGGGTTCACATTGATTTTAATTTTATTTTTTTTATCATTTTATCATTTTCTTCTGCATCATTCTTTTGCCCTTTTTATTTTGGAAGCAAATACGTGGTTCAACGGCTTTCGACTGTCGTGCTAAAAGAAAGCATTTCTGAAAACAGAAATTTTCCTTATTTCTGCTGAAAGTAGTACAACTGATCATATGCTGACAAGCATACAAAAATAGATCATGTGTACAAAACTGAACAAAGCTGACATATCATATCATTTGGCTCTTATAAAAGTGGTGACAACAACCGTCACAACCCGTTAAAAGGGGTAGTGTATTTTTGCTCCCAGAGACTGCTGCGGGAACGAGCCAACCTACCAAGGTTATGCTCCAGAACAAAAGTCCCCTTGTGAAAACTTAGAGGTATTGCTGTCACAGTGACAAAGGACGAAGGTTCTCTAGTTCTGGATCTGGCTCATAGTAAAAAGGCGCTTTATCTTCATCCATTCTTCTGAAGGTGACTGATAGCCTTTTTCTTGTAACTCCTGGGATGCAGTACATTACTAAGTCTACTCCATTTCCTTCTAATACCAGCACTGATCTTACTGGTAGGTGTTGACCTCATTTTTGATGAGGTCTTCTCTTCCCTCTTTAGTGCTTAGTATCTAGCCTTAGGCTTTTCCTTTGACTATCTTACACATGGCAAAGCTCAATTGCTTGCACAAACCTCTAGCCCTGACCCACCTGAACCTGAGGGTGACCCATGCTTGCCAGCTAGCCGCCTGGATCGCCGGAAAACATCACACCCGAGAGCCCCCATGTGAGCCAACATTGAAATTCCTCCTTGCCGAGCCGCCCCAAGTCCAAGTGGCCACCATGGTCGTTCTTCTCGCATAGAACAGCTGATCCCGAGCCCTAACTCCCCCTGGGAGGCCCTCCAGCCATGTCTATTTAAACACCACCTCCTCTCGACCAAGAGAGGTGCTGAACCAAACCTTACTGAAACCCTGCTAAAATCATCCCAGACCACTCTCTACACATAGAGAACATGATCCCCACTGAAATCCCCCTGCCATTTCCTCTCTGTGAGCCCAATTTCAGAGTTAAAATCCAAGCCTAAAACCAGGACACTTCACCACAGTGAGCCAATCTCCAAATTGATTGTCTCTACACCGTCACCAGACCAAGAGAAGAAGTTTACCAGCAAAAGCCACCTCTCCAGGCCAGCCATTGCTTCTAGCCTCCAAGCTTTGTGATCGGCTGTAGGCACTTTCATACTTAGACAATTCACCAGGCCAAGGGACTTCATCTGGAGCTTGCTTGGACTCAATCGAACGTGACACAACTCTCAGATTGAAGCTTCACTTCTCGGAGCAAAAGTATGGACTCACTCTTCCTCTCGAGCTTACAGAGATTCTCCATTTATTTTGAGTTAATTTCAATGCATGTTTACCGTATGGATGTGTTCGTCTCTTCAAGACGAATCCATAGAGCATAAGAACACAAAAATCCGTTGAGAATTTAGTGAGAAATTAGGGTTAGAAGGTCTACGGTCACGGGTTCGCACCAGTCGTAGACGATGACTGGGAGCCGTTGGATCGCGCGTGTATCTAATGGACGACTCAGATCGCGTCGGACCAGAACATGTTACGTGAAAGGCGGGCCCCGGGACGGCTGACTCAGATGGCGGCGCCCAATCACAGCGTGACAAGCACCCCCTTCGGAGCTGCCGAGGTTGACACGGCGCCGCGTGGATAAGTAGAAAAATAGGTTTTTTTCTATTTATTTAATTACTAGAACTTCAAAAAATCATAACTTTGTGTAGAAAAATCCTAAAAATAAAATAAAAATAACCTCTTGCTCAGTGAATAGAGGAGAATAATGTGGAAAAGAAATCAAGTAATTTCATAAAGTATTTTATTTTAAATGATTTATTTACTCTCTGCATTGTTTTAATTCTCCATGCATATAGGAAATTCACCATGGCATGAGACCATAGGGCTTTTGAAGCCTTTGAACTTGGGAACATTCCCTGAATTTTCCAAGGTCAGAGGCCATCCCTATGAGAAGTTATTGATTTTTCAAGTTCATGTTACTGTTTTAAGTATTTTAATTCTAATAATTAGCATGTTGAGAAATAATTTTAGGAAAATTTGGTGATGTTTCTTGTGACCAGAGGGACCTAGGAAAAATAAGTTTTGAGTTAATTCACTTTGAACAACCCTAATTGGCCTAAAAACCCAAAATTGAACTTTA
Source organism: Papilionanthe hookeriana x Papilionanthe teres (assembly GCA_022702705.1). Classification (NCBI taxonomy): domain Eukaryota; kingdom Viridiplantae; phylum Streptophyta; class Magnoliopsida; order Asparagales; family Orchidaceae; genus Papilionanthe; species Papilionanthe hookeriana x Papilionanthe teres. Next base: position 65,371,077 of record CM040430.1, on the reverse strand, counting down.
ATTAGTTAGGGTTAACCATCCATCAAATTAACTTAAAAATAATTCTCCACTTTCCTCTAGGGATAGGAGAACAGCACATAAAAATTTGAAACCAATTGGACTTGATTAACCCCACCAAATGGGTTGATTAAGCCTCTTAAGCAAAAATGGGTAAAATAAAACTTTAAAAATTCATAACTCACAAAATACATTTCAAAAATTCACAAAAATAGTTTTGGGGCTTCTCTGATATTAGAGAAACTTAGGAAAGTTAAAATTGTAATTTTCTAAAAAAGTTGATTTTTATAATTATTTTAATATTTTTAATAATTAAAAAATAATAAAAATCATAAAAATATTGAAAATCACCAAAATGTCTCATTTTGATTTCTAATCACTTGGGAACAAATCAAATATTTTTCTTAAGTCTCTAGGGTGAGATATTGAATTTTAACGGCTTAATGTAATTTTTAATATTTAAAAATGTATTTTCCAACCTTTTCACTAAAATAATTCTAATAAATCAAAGAAAAATCAGAAAAATATAAAATTTATTTCTCTGAACTCCTTGAGGTTAGAGAGATTGAAGAAAAATATAAAATCCATTTTTCAACTTTAATTTTATTTTAAAATTAATTAATGCTCCAAAACTTAAAATAATTCTAATAAATAAAATATAATTCAAAAAATCACCAAAATTGTTCCAAATGGTTCTCTGGTCATTAGGAGTGCCCCATAATTTTATTAAGGATAGAAAAATTCCCTTGGTCATCTTATTGAAATTTCCTTGAAAATCTCTATTTTCCATCAAAAATAATTACATAAATAAATTAAATACAGAAAAATCACATTTTCTCCTCTAATGTCTTAATTGGCATGTAAGTGAGGTCACATAAAATTTTCAAGTCCATTTGAGCCTAATTTAGTGAGTTATAGAATTATTAAGCTTGAAAGCAAAATGGTAATTAAAATTTTCAACCTTTAATTAAAATTTTAGGATTAATCAAAGGGGACGGTAAAATATTTGATTTTAAACTAATTTTTGGATGATTGAAACTTAAATGATTAAGGGTAGAAATCTACTAATCATTTCAAAAATAATTAAAATAAAACATTAATTAAGTAATTAATTGAAATTTTGGGAGAATAATAGAAATTGGAATTATTAAAGTGGGGATATTATTTAAGAAGATATTTATTCTTCAATTTAAAAATCCCTAAATAAATCATTTCAATAATACTTAAAAAGAAAATTAAAAGAATAATCTAAATTAAATTTAAATTGAAATTAAATTAAAATTAAATTAAAATTAAATTAAATTAAATTAAATTAAATTAAAATTAAATTAAAATTAAATTGAATTAAATTAAAATTAAATTGAAATTAAAATTAAATTAAATTAAATTGAGATTAAATTAAATTAAATTAAATTAAATTAAAATAAAATAAAATTGAATTAAATTAAATTAAATTAAAATGAAGTTAAATTGAATTAAATTAAAACTAAATTGAAATTAAATTAAATTAAATTAAGTTAAATTAAATTAAATAAAAAATTGAATTAAATTGAATTAAATTAAATTAAAATCATTTAATAACAAACCTAAATCGTTAAGAGTTAAACCTAAAATAACTTGAACACTATTCCAAACTTAAACTAATTTTTTATAATTAAGTCAATATTGAAATTAAATCATCAAGTTTAAATCATCGAAATATTTAATTACTTGATTTGCCCTTTTTAAGCTCTTATTATTATAACTCTTAAATGAGGTATCAAGTGAAGTGTTATGTCACTTATAGGATATTCAAACATCCTAGTTCACTGAGCAAAAGAACAAAACTTAAATTCCCGGATGATTAATTCACTTGTATAATTAAATTCTCTTGGACTTGAAACAATCCTAGAAATATTGAAAAGATGTTTAAGACTCATCTTAAGCACTTCCTCAATATGATAGAATGTTTATAAGAACAATTGAACTTAATTTTTCTTCGATGAAGACAATCATCCTTAAACCAAAATACTTAGAACCTGACGTCATAGAGATGACTAGCTATAGGATTAGGACTTTGATATACAACCAAAACCTTTCCCTTAGCTTTATCTAGGTACTTATTGAAATATTTAAATGCCATAACATGTGTTTTAAGTGCAGCTTGGGATGACGGGAAGACCTTTCAGGTATGCTTTTATTTTATTGCAGTTTACTTTATTGCAAATGCACTTTACTTTTCTTGCATGATAAACAACTGTTGCATGAAAAGCAAAAACCTTTAGGATAGTCCCTGAACTGAAACCAAAACTAAATTAAAAGTCATTACAAGATAAAAATCACCTCCACAACATTTAAAAATCTAAAACAACTCAAAATTTAATCACAAACAGAACACAAAACTACAATTACAACTAAATTAAAACGTCTCGTTGAATGATCGGGAATACCTCGGATGATGTAACCCACGTGTTGCTAACGGGATTTCCTACGCTCTAAATGAAGGTGTGGAACTCATTTAGTTGAGTTTAGCAAATTCATCTGGACTAAGTGAATTCGATGAAAATAAAGGTGCCGGGACGACGGAACCGTGGGATCTTAATCGATTCTGTTTAAACAACTTTAAGATTTGTTTTAATTAAAACATTAAAAACACTTAAATTTTAAGATTTTCTCTAAACCGAAACACTTCTCTCATCTCCTGATTTATGACTTCTAAAAATAAACCTCTGCAATAACAAAGAGCTCGGAGCATGGTGGGCAAAGACGACCATCGTCATCGACGAAAACTCGGGTCCGCTCCAACGAAAACCTTTCCTAGTTTTAAACAACAAAGCCATAGGATTTCGAGGTAGTTTGCCTAGTGCAACATAAATCCTCAACTCTTCGTTAGGCATTTGCATGATCATGTCATGTAAATTAAGCCCTAACCGGTCTTAGGACTTCGAGGTAGTCGTTTGGTACGATACAAACCCTCACATCTTCGAGACTATTTGTATGATTTTATCATACAAATATAAGTCCAAATTAATTAAAATTGGCAAGATTGAATTATCAAATAATATTAGGATTTTCTTAAATCCGAGCCAAACAATAGGATAGTTTGGGAAGTTACCAAGATTCTTCTTGGATCCTCACCTTCTCCTACTTATCTTTCTTTGGACTCCGAAAATAAATGTTCCAAATTTGAGCTAATCCCTTTGAAATTTCAAAAATCCAATCCTTTCGAAAACCTTAAACTTTGAAATTCTCGAGAGCAAAACCACCGATCATTATCGAGAGTTTTCTTAGATGATTCCCGTCATTTAAGATGTAATTAACTATGTGGGCTTGCCCTTATAGGGAACTTTAAGAAACCAGGTAATATAAACCCTGCTTAATTCATTTATATTAAGCAGGGGAATTTGTTGGCTTATAAAATTGGTTCGCAGACCAAATAGATATCACAAATCTCCTACTTTATTTAACCGAGCCCCATCATCAAGTAGTGTGTTTATTCTTCGGAATAGATACATGGTTTGTGATGCGGTGCTCGTTTATATAAACTATCTGGGATGTGAGATCGGTTTGATTTCATATCATAAAATTATTTTCAAAATCAAATACTACTTTATAAACCATATATACCTATTTAAATTAAATTTAAAATCTAAAATTCACCGACAATTTCTGTTAGGCGACCCCTTTTCAAAATAAAACACATAACCTAAAAATATGCCGACAGTAGGGAATTTCAACAGAACCTTGGAATTCTCCAAGTCCGACAATTTGGATTTCTCATCCAAATAAGATCTTGCTTTCCCTTATAAAGGAGACAATGTAGAAGGGTCTCATAAAGTCATGGTGGTTGATATGAGGCAGGATACAGTCCCCATCCTCATAAATATTTATGATGCAACTGTTAGGAATACAATCTGTAGGCAACACATGCCACTCGACCATCCTCTTTATTATTTTCTTGATTTATGGTGGCATTGGATTCCACTCAGCATGCTGTAAGATCCCGAGGGGTTTCCTTGTCGATCTATCGTAAATTTATAGAAACAGCCACATTGAATAGTGACTCTGTCATTTCCACTTTTCCATTCTGATGGCTCCGTATATGTTCTCGGCCTCAAGTGACTAGCTCTGCCAAATGTTTGAAGTGTGTCGATGCAGTACAAAATTTCTTCTTAGTCTTTCTTTGAGAATACTTTGGTGTATAGCTCGAGTCCTTCCAGGATATTATGTCTTCATAGTGTTAAAATTCTTGTTTTCTGATTCTTCTAATCTTTACCATGACGTAGTATGGAACTCCTCACGGTGGTAATGGAGGTAGGACAAACTGTGGTACGTATGGCTCTACATCAGGATATTCCCGGCTCTTCAGTAGCATTAAGGCAGCTGCATACGCCACAAATGTTCCATACTCTTCAAGCTGTAAAACATGACGTTCTAAGCACTCAGAAAATGCACTTGTCACCGTAGGAAATCTGGGTAAACCCGAGTTTCATGTTGGACACCCAGTCAAAATTTCTTCCATTGGATCCAATGTCGGCATGGGGTCCTCTGCAGTCTCTTGCTTAGTATCAGTGCTCAGTGCACTGTCGTCGGTTTCTTTCATTTCAAGATTGTAAGATTCTTCTGGAATGGTTGATAGCGCGGCGGCTAGCTTTTGAGCTTTTCTCCTCTCCATCCTATCTAAGAGACGATTCTTGCAGCGATTTGCAATTCTTCTTTTCGTATGCTCCAATGGCACTTCTGGAACTCTTTCAACTGAAGCAACAACAAGATCACCCTGTAGAGTAGTTATCATAGACGGGACCTAACTGTGTCTCGTGGCAAGGAGGTTTAAGTCGAAAAACCCTCAAGTTCCTCCGTATCTTGATGACTGTCCGGTCTCTCTACGACCAATCTTCTTCATCAACTTCATGTTTGTAATCTTCTTTTGTGTGTTTCTTTTTCAAGACACGAAGTCCAAGCCGTTTATGGAGGCAAACACCAACTCGCAACCCGATACCTCCTACACAAGTAAACAGTGGAAACATCATTGGGTGGTGTTGTGCACGAATAAGAACAATGAAAAACTTATTATCTTTCATTTTAATAAGTTTCATGATTGTTTGGATGTTATTATCTTATTTAATATAATTGTATAACATTTAAATTTAGAAATTTCAATAAGTGTATTTTATTTTTGTGAAGAAATTTACTTTATTTTATTTAATTTCATTTTATTACAAGATTTGGACCCAGTCACAGACGCTGGCACTATTCCACATTGGAATGAAAATCTTTCTTCAGATTGCTCATGAAAACCTTCCTATTTGCAAATATTCAATTAATGACTGATGATCCATTAAAAAATTGATAGTTTTAACTACCTATTTCATACCTGTTTTTTATGATATTGCACTATAAAGGGAGGAATTTTGTAGGTTTTATGGTTTTTGGTACTAGAAATGGCTTTTAGATAAAAACAAGCAAAAATGGTGCAATTTTGAGCAAAAACACAAATTTTGGCTTGACACATTTTGATAAGACATTTTTTGCTTATTCCCTTTTACACTTCTTGTATATTTTTGAATGAGATTACACTTTAAAGAAAGGTTGGTTTTATGTTTATTTTGTAGAGCTATCTGTTAGGAACACAACGCAACTGAAATGGGGCAAATCGGAGCTGAAACAAAGCCAAATGAAGCAAAACGGTGGAGCTACGCAGAGTACGGAGCCGAACGACGCCAGTCCCCTGAGAGCACGAAAAAGTCATTGAAAATAGTGCCGAACTACTCCCTGACAGTGTTGGACCGCGCCCAAACAGTTTGGACTCATTTTTGGACGGTTAGGGGTCGAGATTCAACATTTTTGGACGGTTTTTGAAAGGTTTCTTGTGACAACTCTTCATACTTCATCCCTACACTTTAAAAGAACGATTTTAGGTCAGAAAAAGGTAGATGTTAGGAAAAATTTGGATAATATTGAGAGATCTTAGAATAGGAGTAGAAATGTAGATTTCTATCTTTTGGAGAGATTGGTGAGGAGATTTTGTGTAAATTTATTAAGGTTTGTTTTAGCATTGCATGGATCACTGGGTGACTTTGTGGAAGAGATCTTCTTCTTTCTTTCAAGGGGAAAAAGCTATGTATTATATTTTTCATTATCTTATGATTTTGTAAACACTTATTTTGTTGATTTTTTTTGAAACAAAGTTTTTTTTGTGTTTTCTTCATGCTTTGTGATGTCTTTCTCTTACTCTTTCTTCTTCTTAGGAAATTGTGGAATGAGAAGATTATGTCGTTATTTACCTTCTAATTTTCTTTTCTATGAGTAGGATTTATGTTTAGTATATTGGGATGCATTCTAAAAGATTTTTTAATTATAAATGTGATAGTTTTTACTTGCGCTTCATTTAGATTACAAAAACAGCTCGTTGTAGTGTTAAAATTTGTTGTAATTGTTCTATGACCCGAGAGGGCGGTGTAATTCTCAACAAAGTGGAAAAACATTCAAATTCCAAGGATGTTGAAGTTCATATGGATTGAGTGCAAATAAATAGAGAAATATACTTTAATGGGCGTAGAATTGGAGATTTTAGGGTGACAGACTAAAATACCCAATTTGGTCCTAGCGTTTGGAAACTAAGGCGAGAATTAGCCTTCAGGCAAAGGGAACTGGGAGCTCTGGAGTGAGAGATAATATCATCCCAACCAGACCACGAATTTAGGGAATAACCTAGGATTAGCTAATGTTCTTTATGCACTCGGAAGAGGGTAAAGAATAAGTATGCTCATATTTGGTACATAAAATATTTAATGCATCTCATTCCTTTACATTATCCAATTCACTACATAAGAATAATGGATTTTATTTTCTCAAAATTCACCAAACAAACTCATCCAGAAAGGTTATCTTCTTGAAGTAAAATTTTCATTTAGGAATAGTTATTATCCTTACATATAACATCTGCATTTAGGAGTAGTTGCTAGATAAAACACCACTTATATCGAACCTTCAATTTAAAGTCTGATAATAGTAGACTAGAATTTGACTGAGAACCTCCTACCTCGCTTCCCTGTGGGATTGATAAACGGTATTCCACTAGAGCCCTGTATTACTTGAGCAATACGTATACTTGCATTTGAAATTGTGAATTTACGAAATCATTAAAAATATATTAATTTGGGTTCATAAATACTTGTATATAAAAAATTCACAGCAGCTGATGCCAATCTTCTGTATCTTCTACCACTGTGGCTGTTATCTCTTCTTTTCAGTCTTGTGTAGACTATCAAGATCAATCTATCACAAAACCTGACATCTTTGTACTGTAATATCTATAGAACCTTCGGTTAGACAAGCCAATTCATTAGCAAGTTTAGCTAAAGCATCTGCGTAGACGTTGTCTGCTCGAGGAATCCTATAAAATATCACAATCGAAATATGTTCGAGTTGTTTCATCGTGTACCTGTGGTATTCTTCTAATCTTGGTTTCAGAATTTTGTATTGTCCTGCTACTTGTTGAATGATGAGTTGTGAGTCACCATAAATAGCAATGTCTGTTATTTCCATTAGTATTGCTAATTACAAACTAGTGATTAGAGTTTCATATTCTGCTTCATTATTGTTACATGCCTCTGAAAAATGATAGGAGAATCTCAGCATCGCCTGATCCGGAGTCAAGAGGATTAAAACAAATCTTGCTTTGCCTGCTATCACTGTCTGTTGTCCTTTATCTCTTCGGGTTGATGACGCTCTATTGAAATACATTTCCCAACGTTTAACACTGGGCTGCTCTAATTGTAGTATCTATTTATTTGGTAGTTCGTCATTGAGCGGGGACACAGCTGGCAGTGGGTACGCTGCAACAAAATCCACAAGATTCTGCCCTTCGATAGTGCGAAGAGGCACAAAAGTTATGTCAAATTGCAATAATATCATCAATCACCTTGCTAAGCGTCCAAAAAGTGTTGGTCGGGTCATCAAGTATTGCAACAGATTAATTTTCGAGATTAGGTTATCCTTATGAGATAATATGTACTGTCTGAGCTTCTGAGTAGTGAAAAACTAAGCCATAAATGTTTCTCAATAGGAGGATACTTTACTTCTGCAGATATTAGATGTCGACTCAGGTAGTAGAGCGCATTTTCTTTACCCTCATTATTGACTTGAGCAAGTAAGGCTCCGAGGGACTTATCGAAAGCCGCAGTATAAAGTATCAATGATTTACCTTGATAGGGGCTGTCAAACAAGAGGTGACGTTATATATCATTTAATATGTTTGAAATTTCATTGACACAACTCTCCCCAAATAAATAAGACATCCTTTCGAAGTAGGATCGAAAAGGGGAGACACCTTCTTGACATATTGGATATAAAGCGTCTTAGATATGCCAATTTTTCTTAAAAAGATCATAATTGTTGCATGGTTCTTAGTGGAGGCATTTATAATCTCTCTTTAATATTTTTTAGGTCGATTTCGATTTCCCGATGACATACAACAAATCCTAAAAATTTTCTAGAGGTAACACCGAAAGAGCATTTTAAGGGATTCATCTTTAGATTGTATTGCCGTAACCATTCAAATATGATCCTCAAATCATTTAGGTGGTTTTCCTTTACTTTTCTCTTGATGAACAAATCATCGACATTGTATTCCACTTGGTTGTGAATGAGGTCATCGAAGGTCTTCGTCATTGGTCTTTGATCTGTTGCTCCTATTTTCTTTAAACCGAATGACATCACGATGTAGCAGTAAGTCTCGATTGGAGTTCTGAATGCTATAAGCATTGCATCTTCTGGAGCCATCTTGATTTGATTGTACCCTGATGATACATCCATGAAGGAGAAAATTTCATGTGACGACGTGATGTCTACCATTAATTTCGGTATTGACAAAGGGAATTCATCTTTCGAACATGCTTTATTTAAGTCCCTGAAGTCGAAACATACTTGATTTGTCCATTTTTCATCTTTACTGGTATAACATTAGCTAACCATGTCGGTTATTGTTCTTCTCGAACAAAGTTAGTGTCTATTAATTTCATTATTTCTACTAAAACTTATTGTTCAATTTTGAGGCGCATTCTTCTGGGAGCTTGCTTTACAAGTGTTCTATTTTGATCCACTTTATATCTGTGGATTGTAACTTCTGGAGATAGTCCAGGCATTTTGTCATAGCGCCAAGCGTAGCAATCTTTAAATTATGACAGTAACTCGACCAAGTCTGTAACCTCTCCTTTGTTGAGCAACAAACTTAAGAAAGTAGATCGAGGCAGCTCCTCAATCCTGAGAATGATTTCTTTTAATTTGTCAACTGTTAACTTGATTTCTTCTATGAGCTCTGGTTTTGCCTCTTCTATTGGTTGATCTTCGTATTCATTATAGATGTCCAGGAAATCTTCCACTGGCTAACTAATAACAACCATGCAAAATACTGAGTCATCGACAGATCCGATCGCACCAAACCGAAGACCTTCTTTCAAGTTGAGTTTCTTTCCTTTTATATTCGATAATTTTTCAAACGATTGTAACTTATCTTTTGGCATTTGCTTTGGTACATATCCTTATTTAATTAACGTTTGTACATAAGGCGAAAAGTAACAAAAAGGTAATTCCATTAATTTATTAGAATCATTTTTCTTCGAGAGCTACACAAGGTTTGGAAGTAGAAGGAGAAGCTTTATAAAACTTGATCAATTTAAAACCTTCATTATCGACCACGTCCCCGGCCTCGACCTCAGATGCGTGGGCTAAAATAACCTCCACCAACTCGTTGCTAAGGAGTGGTGGGAGATCATTGAACAGGAGCTGTATGGTCCTGTTCTCGTAGTTCTTTTGAATCTTCGGCTTTAGTGGTCACAGTTTCTCTTGAAAGTATTGTTTTCTTTAGAGGAGCATAGTAGGTGGTGTCTTCTTGAATGCTTACTTCATGTATTGAAAATGGTTGTAAATCTCTTTTAATGCAATGTTCTTTTCTGACCTTGTAGTACTTGATGTATTGGTGAAGTGACGACGGGACCATATTGTACTCGTGAAGCCACGATCGACCAAGCAGAGTATTGAATATGGTATCCACATCAATGACATGGAATTTTGCAGTTGTTATTAGATTTCCAACTTTTATTTGTAGCTTTATAGATCTGAGAGATCTTTCTCCTTTTTCGTTGAATCCTCTTAGCATCATTTTATCCATAGAAATTTCTCGAGCATCGATGCTAAGTAGGCTAGTCTCCGTAGACTCATTATGTTGAGCGACGCCCTAGGATCTACTAACACTCTGAAAAGTACGAACAAGTCGATGATGACATAAATGTAGAGTGGACAGTTTGATCGGTACGTACTGAGTAGCAAATCTTCATCAGTGAACTTTATGCCAGGCTGCTCTTTCAAAGTGCAAACTCCATCTAAGTACGTGCTAGCCAACTGTGCTAAACAAATATCTGGATCAAGTAGAGTATTGATAAGATTTTCTCTCATCTCCTTTGACATGATCTAAGCGTCGTAAATGCTTACTTTGGCTGGCAACTTCTTGAGATGAGCTAGCAAATTATAATCCACTTTGTTTAAATTTTCAATTTCGTTTCGAACTTGTATTTCTTCTATTTCTAGAGATACTTCTTCTTGAGTAATTGTCTATTTTTCTTTGTCCATTGGAGCTGTCCTTGGTGGTAACACCTTGTCGCTTCTTAAATGTACTTCTATTATTACTTCTTCTTCTAAACCCAAAGGTCCTTCTGTTACTGTATCTGCCTCTTCTGTATCTAAAAAGTCCACGTTGATGGAAAGTGGAGTTCCTTTACATTCGAAGACTGGATCCTCACTTCCGGTGCTGTCGTAGCTGGGGTTGTCAACATTTTTTTCGTTTTTGTCAACATTCTTGTTGAGAATAACCATGATTTGAGGATCATTTTGAAATCAAAATCAGGGTTGGAAAGGTTGTGATTAGTTACATCATCACTAGAGAATATAATATCTCAACCAACAACATTTATATTATCATTATGAGACCCTGGAGGGGCATAAAGATAATGGCAAAAAGTTAGGAGTTCTAGGGGTTTCACTTCTGAATCCTAAACAACCAATCTAACAGGGGCGGCCTCTATTCTACCCATCGCACAATCATCCTTAATTTCGTTCATGATTCACTTATAATTGTGGATACACTTGAGTAGTATCTCAATCACGTGTTGTACTTGTAGCTGAGGTTCACACTTCATGCTTAAGTTTCTCCACCTTAAAATGTAGTCGACCAATGTGTCGTCGGGCTTCTTTCGCTCCACCACGAGATCTCCTATAGTGATATGATGTCAGGCACTGGTGAATCTTTTAACGAACATGTTTTCCATTTCTGCAAAAGTTCTTATAGATCCATTGGGAAGCTTGGCATATTAATCGAACAATATTCCTAACAGGCTGCTGACAAACTAAAGGAACAATAGAGACTCACTTCCTCCTGTGTTGCAACAACTAGCTTTGAAATGTGTTATGTGCTAATGAGGATTCCCTGTCCTATTGAACGTATTGAAAGTTGGGGGCATGAAGCCTTTCTGGTAAGGCACGACATCAAAATCCTCTTAGTAGGGTCTACCCTTTGAAACTGTCACTCCAACTTTGTACTGAGCGAAGGCCTCTTGAACTTGTTGTTCGACCATCTGTTTATTGTCCTTTTATGGCGGGTATGGATTTGGATCTCTGAACCCGACTTTTACGAGTATCAATATATGCAAGAATTTATGAATTTATAATTAAATATTTATAATAATTTCTTAAAGTCTTAATTTCAAACACAAGTATATGTATCGTTTCAAGTAATAAGGGCTCTATTGGAGTCCAAGTTTTTGATCCCACAGGGAAAATGAATAGAAAAAGAATTGAAGGAATTTATTAGATTTTCAAATTGAAAGTAATTATAATTTTTATTTCTTTTCAAAATTCAGATTTTAAGTTTAATAAAGTTTCTACTAAATGTAAGTAAGCAACAATAAAGTAAAGGTTAATGCCAGTATAAATAAAACAACTCTCCCCTTTTTCAACTAATCCAAGATTTTTCAGAATAATTATCATTCGTGGAGAACTTTACATTATGGTATTGCACCAAATAGTAGCATTCCTATTCTTTACCTTCACTCGATAGTATAAAGATCATTGGCTAATCTATAGATCGGTTCACGATGTATTTTTAGTAGAATGGGTTAACCTAGGCTCACACTTCTAGATATCCAGGGGTGGCTATGGTTGGCCCTACTAGTGACCCGTTCCCTTTCTATAATCTAAATTATTAGAATTTAGTCTGTCACTCTAAAAACTAATCAATTCTACACCCAATAAAAAATATCTCCTTATTTATTTGCACTTCACCTTGAAAAACCCGCTCAAGGCCTTCGATTCCCCATGGATTATATGATATGTACTAGTTTAGAACTCATCTCCGGATATGTCTCAGAATTCTTCAACAGGTTTTAACAATTCAAATGACAATTTTAAAATGTAAATTAAGATCAATTATGAATATCATCGCAATAATTTTAAATATTTTTAAGTTAAGTTCTCTAACAAAATCAAATTATCTTATTATCTTTTCATAGTTAAAGGGAGAAAGAAAAGTAACTACTCAGAACACAGTGAATTCAGACAACAAAACATTTTAATAAAACTTTGAACCAAGTTATAAATACTTATCTGGAATGTTCCTTCGAGTGATCCTTTGACACCTACTGACTCCAATGCAAGGTACAAGACTTCAACAATAACAACACTTATAACCTCACACTTACTACTCAAGGAATCGAGTAGATAAACTCAGTAAATACTCAAGAAGAAAATATGGTGGCTCTCTAAATCTATCTCCGGATGTTGGAGATCTAGGGGGGCTAGATAGATGGCGAGATTGGGCCCTTTTTCTGTAGAAATGTCTCCTATTTATAGAGCTCTGAAAATGGCCAGGGGTTGCTTAAGGCAACTCTTCAAAATTCGTCCAAATTCACTGAATCTTCTAGAATGTAACTGTGGCGCCTAGGCGCCGGGATCTAGCGCCTAGGCACTGGAGTCCGTAACCAAGTCTTCGCGCTTATTCACTTTGGATCGCACATCTTCGAGATTAATACCGTTTTCCTGTGTCCAGATGCATTATATCACATGTCCTATGTATTAGGAGTAACTTCCAGTCTTCTAGAAGGTCAAATAACCGCTTAACACCGTCAAAATAACTACCCAATGTTGTCAAAAATCTTATATGCTTCAGTATCAAACTGGCGCTTAGGCGCCGGATTCTGCCACCCAGGTGCCGGATTCTGCGTCTAGACGCCAGACCAATAATTTCAGCAACTTTACTTATTAGCTCTATTTTTTGCTCCTTTTTGCTCATTTTTCCTTCTTGAACTCTTTTTTCATTACCTACATCCAAAAACATAAAAATACCTTTCATTAAAGTATACTATCTTTAAAAATTGAATCATAAATAAGACATAAAAATAGGTTCTTTTTAAGTGGATCAAATTCCCCCAAACTTAAATGTTACTTGTCCTCAAGTAACCCTTTTTATTACATAAAATGTATAGTATCTGTAATGAAGTTTAAATATTTAAGATTCTTTGTAATTTTTGGTTTTATAAATGCTTTAGCAAATCGTTAACTAAATTTCACTAATTAAGTTTAATTTTGAGAATTTAAAGAATATTTAACTACCAAATCATATGACTCTCAATTTTTCATTTATTTTAAGAATAATTGTAATTTATCATATTAAGGTCACATAGATAATTTATAAGAAAAGACATTCATGAAAATTTTTCTAGTAAAAATATTTGTACATAAAAATTAAGTTAATAATGTAATGAGTTTTCTTCCTATAAGATAATTCAAGTAAAGCTAATTTTAATTTAGGCTTTCCTCAAGCTTCTCCTCACATTTCTTTTTTTTTCTTTTTTCTTTTTCTTCTTTTAAAGGATATTTTTCAATCCACCATTTTTTTTAATTTGGAAAGATTACTATATCAGGATAGCCTGTTAATGATTTTGAACTTCACTATCCTTAACTTATATTTTGAAAACTCATACATTTTTACTTAAAAAAATATGACATTCTTAATAAGTATTTTTCAAAAAATATTTTAATCTTTTCTTTTTCAAGTAATAATCTTGATTCCTTAGTATTTTAAAAACACAATTTTCTTTACTATAAATAGAAAAAATTTTAATCTTATTATTCTTTAAGTTAAATAATTCTATTATTAAAATCAATCAAAATTATTGAAATTTTAGTTAAGTTTACTAAATTATTTATAAATTCAAAAAATTAAGTAATCTTAAATAAATTTTTCATTCCTTATGTTATGATAATATTTTTAAAGAAAATATTAGTACATTAAGGACAAATAATATTTAAATTTTAAAGAATTTTCCCTTCCCCCAAACTTCAGTTTTGGTATAAAGATGAATGAAGTATGAGAGAAAGAATAGCATATATATATTTTTTTACCTGGAATTTTTCTAGGTATATGAAAAATAATCAAGAAAAGAAAATTTTATTTCTACACATGTTTTTTATGAATATAAAGTAATGTTTTAAGCATTTATAAAAAAAAATTAGTAAGCAGGATCAATTTCTACAAAAATCATTTTAATTTTTTTATGCAATAATTTTAAACAAAAATAACTAAACTAAATAGGTGTTCTAATAACTATACTAACACAGAAATAAAACATCTCATAACAGAAATAAACTTCAGCAATCCAACAATTATTAGTACATCAATAAGTGTCTCAGAACAGTGCATCAAACATAAAAACAAACAAATCATCACACACATGCAAAAATAACACAAAACATAACATAAACAACACAAATAGATAATCCTAAAAATCTAATCATCACTAGCAGTCTCCTCGCCCTCGTCGTCATCAAAGAAAAGACTACATTCTTGTTCTGGATATCAAATGGTGAGAATCTAGGGCAGGTCGAGAACTGAACAAAATTGTCACCCTTCGGGAATCTATCAAGAGACTCAGAATACTCAGCATCATAATCACTCTTCCTCTGGGTGTACTCATAAAGATAATCCAATTTTAAATCTATAGTGTTGACTCTACGCTAGGTCAAAAGTAACATATTCTGCTGCTCAATAAATTTCTCATGCATATTCTACAAAAAACTAGATGGTGGCTCAGCAGCAAAAGTAGAAGGTCCAGAAGTACAAGGTCTACCAGAAGTAGGTAATGAACTAGATGGTGCGGTAGAACTCTTACCTTGGAGTCGATCATAAATATTGACACTTTCTCGTCTAATGGGCTTTGTAGACTTAAGCTTTTCCTCTGAAAGCTCAGCAACAACTCCAGCATTTTCGCACAGAGAATAAATCAAAGATGGGAATCCCAGTCCCACAAAAGTGCTAGAAAGAGCAGTGGCCTCTATAGAATCATAAATAATACTCCCAACATAAATCACTTCTTCTCTTGTATGCAGTAGTTAAGGATAGCTCTGTCCTTAGTAACCTCACTCAAATGGTTGGATGGAAGGAGGCGAGGAAAAATAATGTAATGCCATGCCTTAGAAACACCATTTAGCTTAGAAGATGAAAAATTTACCCATTTTTCATTTTGGATCTTCCAAGCTCCAGTACCATCTGTCAAGTACACAATAATCATCTCTAAATCTCCCTCAGATGGAGATAATCCAGAATAATAGCACTCGATGTTCGGTGGCAGGCCATAGAAAATATTGATTCTCTCTGGAGTAAATCATACTCCAACTCCTCTCACGAAGATCTCAAAATCTTCGGCATCTAAGAAATTTGCATAAAACTCCCCGACGACAGGGATAAAAACAACAACAACAGTGAAGTAACATAATCGTTACCAGTTCATTGCATTGATCGTATCTTCGATCCTTCCACCAGGATTATAAAAACTCTTCTCTGAGATAAACTTTCTTGTCGTAGCAAAATCGTTGTAACAAAAATGTGTTGCAGCAGTGGAAAACTTGCTACGATCTAAATTTTCTCGTTCCTTCTCTCTCTTAATTTTTGAGCCACCTAAATGTAAGAGAAAGAAAACACAAAATAAATTAAAGGATCAAAAGAATAAGCTTATTTAAGCTTTTAAAAACTTAAATAAAGATTCAAATCCATGGATTAAACTCCAAAAATAAAAAATTTTTGGTTTTGCTCAAAAGTTAAAAAATCCATGGTGAAAATAAAAAATAATTGGATTATAAGGTAGATCTGACCTCGAGATGAAGAAATTGAGTGATTCCAAGCTAAAAATTTTGAAAATCCTCCCTGAATATTGATCCCTAAAGTTGTTTTTCGTGAAAATGGGAAGAAGAGGAGAACTTAAGCGTCGTTAATGGCGTCGGTGGGTTTAAAAACCCGATTTTCGGGTTCAGGCAGAACCGCCGCTTAGGCGATGAGTTCTGGCACCTTGGCGCCAGACTTGCCTTTCCAAAAATTCAAGTTAAATATTATAATTTCCACCAAAACTTAACTATATTGACTTCTAATTACTCACATGAGATTATTACTCCAATTTCTAACTTCCAAACATTTCCACAATCAATTAAAATGATAAATTAGATCCACATTTCAAGCACAAAATAGAATCAAACTCTTTAATTTCATTTCATATTTTTCATTCCAAGCTCAATAAATTCTAGAAAAAGACTATAACAAGGTTCATCATTCTATAAACAACACAAACAACACAAATTCAAAGCAAATTCTCAATCCAAAAACTCACTTTAAACAAATAAGGCAAACACACAAAGTAGATATTTGACACACTAGAACATGACTCAATCACACCTAAAACACATCAAATATCTATTCATCACTGAACTTTTAATTTCCATCCCTCTTGCAATGAAGTTTGTTAGGCCCGAATGGATAGAAAACCAATACCTTTGGAAATTCCAAAGTTGTCTTCTCATCAATCCATTTGCTCTTCGCATACATCGCTACTTGAGCATCTTGATAGGCCACCATGTGATCAAATTGAAGTTTCATTTGTCATTCCAAATGCTTAATTTGATGATACATCTCATGCAGATGATTTCTAATGCTTATCAATTCTGCCTCAATCTTATCTAAACGCCTAAACAATTTTTCCAAACATATAACAATAAATCCATTGAAATAAGGTTGAGGATCTTTACAATACTTATCTCTTATTGCATTGCCTTGATCTCCTCTCTCCATTGCTTCCAAACTCTCTTTTCTCCTTCAAAATGAAGTGTTCTGGTCGAAAATATGTTTGCATAGGGATTGGAAATGAAGATAGGGCAATTTATAAGAAGAATTCGTGTAAAAAGTAAAAAATTTTTTGTTTTTGCACGAGCAATAACTGGGTCACTTAGGCGCCAAAATTTGGCGCCTAGGCGCAGGACAATCAATATACATGGTTATGCTGGTGCTTAGGTGCCTAGTTTAGGCGCCTAGGAGCCGAAACCACGTTCCACTCCATTTTGCCTATCGTCAAATTAACAAAGTTTCGGTCTTAAAATAACTATATTAAAAGGGTATGATCAACACACAAACATTGATTAAGATAATTTAAAATCACACATAATCACAATGATAATATATAGTTTGCCTCCCACAAACCGCTTGATTTAACATCGTCAGCCCGACCTAATCAGTTGTATTAATCGGGCAGACTCAGTTCATAAGCCTCCTTGTTATTCGATTTCATTTCTCCCATATAAGGCTTCAGTCTTAATCTGTTAACTTTAATTTTTTTTTTCAGTCTTGGGATCTTTAATATCCATAGCTCCATAAGGGTATACTTTCTTAATAATAAATGGTCCCATCCATTTAGATCTTAATTTTTCAGGAAAAAATCATAAACAAGTATTGAATAATAATACTTCTTGTCCAGGCACAAATATTTTTCTTGAAATCTTTTTATCATGCAATTTCTTCATTCTTTCCTTATAATTCTTTTCCATTTCATAGGATTCATTTCTTATCTCTTCAATTTCATTCATTTGTAACAGTCGTTTCTCTCCTGCAGCATTCAAATCAAAATTGAACTCCTTTATCGCGCAACAAGCTTTATGTTCAAGTTCAACAGGTAAGTGACATTGTTTACCATAAACTAACCGATAAGGTGACATTCCAATAGGTGTCTTATAAGCTATTCTATAAGCCCATAATGGAAAATCAAGTCTATCAACCCAGTCTTTTGTTTTAAGATTAGCAGTCTTTTCTAATATTCTTTTACTTTCTCTGTTTGATACTTCAGCCATTCCACTCATTTGTGGGTGATAAGTAGTTGCAATTCTATGTTTATTTTTGAATTTGTCTAATAATGATTAAATTCTTATATTTTTGAAATTACTTCCCCCATCTGTGATAATTACCCTTGGCATTCCAAATCTTGTAAAAATTATCTTCTTTAAAAATTTCAAAACACTTTTGGAATCACAGTTAGGTAAAGCTATAACTTCAATCCACTTTGAAACATAATCAACTACTAATAAAATATAAATCTTTCCAGATGATGGCATAAAAGGTCCTATAAAGTCTAAACCTCATACATAAAAAATTTTAATTTCTAATATATAGCTTAGAGATATTTAATCTTTTCTGGATATATTCCCCATTCTTTGACATCGATCACAAGTTTTCACATAATATCCAACATCTTTGAATAATGTAGTCCAATAAAATCCAGAATTTAGAATTTTAAACGCAATTTTATCCACTCCAAAGTGTCCTCAAAATTCAAAATCATGATATTTTTGAATAATTTCAAAATTTTCTTCATAAAGTACACATCTTCGAAACCCAAAATCTCTGCCTATTTTAAATATTTGAGGATCTTCCTAGATATATGATTTAGAATCATTCTTGAATTTTTTAATATATTTGATATTCAATCCATATGGTAAAATATTGCTAACCAAATAGTTAACTATATCTGCATACCAAGGCATTTGTAATCCTTGAATAACATATAACTGTTCATCATGGAATTTCTCATTTATGTTTTAGTTAGTAATCTTCTCATTATTATTTTTAATTCTTGATAAATGATCAGCCATTTGGTTTTCTGCTCCTTTTTTGTCCACTATTTGAAAATCAAATTCTTGTAAAAGTAAAACCCATCTTATCATTCTAGGTTTAAGATCCTTTTTAAACATTAAATACTTAATAGCGGAATGATTAGTATGTACAATACATTTGGTTCCAATAAGACAAGGTCTAAATTTATCAAAGGCATATACTATTGCTAAGAGCTCTTTCTTAGTAGTATTGTAATTTCTTTGAGTTTCATTAAGAGTTTTTCTAGCATAATAAATAACTTTGTAAATTTTCTCATATTTATGTCCCAATACAACTCCAATTATATAATCACTTGCATCACACATTAATTCAAAAGGTTTATTCCAATCAGGTGCAACAATGACAGGTGCAGTGATTAATTTTTCTTTTAAAATATTGAAAGCATTCAGACAATCTTCATTAAATTCAAACGTAGCTTCTTTTTCTAATAAATGACAAAGAGATTTAGCAATCTTAGAAAAATCCTTTTTATATCTTCTGTAAAATCCAGCATGACCCATAAAACTTCTCACATGAGTTACAGTAGTAGGTGGTTGAAGTTCAGCAATAATTTTTACTTTTGCCTGACCAACTTTCATTCCTTTTTGTGAAATTCTATGTCCAAGTACAATTCCTTTCGTGACCATAAATTGACATTTTTCCCAGTTTAAAACAAAATTTTTTCCTTCAAAACTATTCAGAACTTTTGATATGTTTTCCAAGCAAGAATCAAAAGAAGATCCAAATATTGAAAAATCATCTATAAATACTTCAATTATTTTATTAATTAAATCACATAATATTGACATCATACATCTCTGAAAACTTGCAGGTGCATTACATAAATCGAAAGAAATTTTTCTAAAATCAAATGTTCCATAAGGACTTGTAAATTTTGTTTTCTCTTGGTCCTCAGGAGCAACAAGTAATTGATGATAACCAGAATATCGATCCAAAAAATAGAAATATGAGTGTCCAGCTAATTTATCCAGCATCTGATCCAAGAAAGGTAAAAGGAAAATGATCATTTCTAGTGGCGTTGTTTAATTTTCGATAACCAATGCAAATTCTCCAGCAAGTAACTTGACTTGTAGGGATTAATTCATTTTTATCATTAACAATGACAGTTACTCCTCCTTTCTTCGGAACATAATGAATAGGACTTACCCATTGACTATCCGAAATAGGATAAAAAATTATAGCTTCTAACCATTTTAAAATCACATTTCTAACAACCTCTTTCATAATTGGGTTCAATCTTCTTTGAGATTCAATAGTAGGTTTACAATTATCTTGCATTAAAATCCTATGCATACAAATTGAAGGGCTTATTTTTCTTATATCTGCAATAGTCCAACCAAAAGCTTTCTTATAGTTCTTCAGAACTCCTATTAACTTTTCTTCTTGATCTTTGCTTAGTTCTGAAGATATAATCACACGTAAAGTTAATGAATTTCCAAGAAATGCATACTTTAAATGTGTAGGTAACATTTTAATTCTAGTTCAGGGGTTTTTTCAATTGAGGTTAAAATTATATCATTTCAGTTGTGTCTAATATTTCCCAATTATCATGAATATAATGAGTTTCTTCAAATAAATTTTCTTCATTCACTTCTTCAATTTCTTCAATTAATGACTTATTATATATCACATATTCATCATTTTTTCTTTAGAAATGACTTTACATTTTTCTTGATAATTCTTTTCAATTATATAATAAAAAAATATCCATTTGATAGCATTATTCTCTGTCAGGATACCTCATTGATTTCAGAACATTAAATGTTATCTCTTGATCATTAACTCTGATTGTTAAGTCTCCTTTTTGCACATCAATCATAGTACGTCTGGTAGCTAGAAAAGGTCTCCCTAAAAAAATAGGTATTTCTTTATCTTCTTCCATATCCAATACAATGAAATCCACAGGGAAGATTAATTTATCCGACTTAACAAGAACATCCTCTATAACTCCTTTAGGATAAGTAATAGATTGATCAGCTAACTAAAGGGATACAGTGGTGGGAGAAATCTCTCCTAAATGTAACCTTCAAAAGATAGAAAATGGCATGAGATTAGTACTTGCTCCTAAATCACATAAGGCTTTTCCACAAAATTTTTCTCCAATAGCACATGGTATAGTCAAACTTCTAGGATCTTTAAGTTTCTGAGGTAGTTTCTTTGAAGTATTGCACTACATTCTTCACTTAATGCAATAGTTTCATAAGCTTCCAATTTCCTTTTCTTGCTTAAAATATCATTCATAAATTTTGCATAACTCGGCATTTGTTCCAAAGCATGAGCAAAAGGAATTTTGATGGTAAGTTTCTTAAAAATTTCAAAGAATTTAGAAAATTGATGGTCAAGCTTCTGCTTTTTTATTCTTTTAGGAAAAGGTGGTGGTGGTCTTTCAACTTCCACTTCAATAGGAATTGCAGTATGATCTTTATTTAGAGAAAGAGTTTCTTTAGGTTATTCAATCTCTTCAACCTCTCTCTCTCTCTCTCTCTTTTTCATTTTCATTCTGAATTTTATCGATTAATTCTTTTGCACTTCTAAGTTGTATAGCTTTTGCTTGTTCATGGTCTTTTCCTTTTTCTTTTGGATTAATTTTGACGTTGCTAGGCAGTGTGCTTTGAGGTATGTAATTAATTAAATCAGCAATTTGTCACATCTGATTCTCGATATTTCAAATAGTAGTGTTTTGACCTTGTAACTGATTACCTAGTTTCAAGATCAATTCTTCTAAAGATAGCTTTTTCTGCTGTCTGTTAAAACTAGGAGGATAAGTTGGTCTAAAGCTTGAATTTCCTTGTTTGTTTCAATTTCTGGTTGGATTAACATGATTATTACTCCATTTTTGATGTCCATTATTCCAATTAAAATTAGGGTGATTTTTCCAACGTGTATTATAATAATTTGAGTAAGGGTTATTAGTTTTACTAGAAATAGTTTGCAAAGTCTCCATTGTTTGACAATCATTAATACTTGTAAAATTATCATTACTTACATGCAACACGTTAATAGCAAAATTATCCAATTTCTTAGATATCACACCCACTTGTGAAGCTAAAATTGAAAAGACTTCATTATCTTGAATACTTGCCACTCTTTTAGAATTAACCCTTTCAGAAGGCCATTGAAAATTATTTTTAGCCATTTCTTCAATTAAGGTATAAGCTTCATCAAATGTCTTAGCCATTAAAGAACCACCACCAGCAGCATCTATAATATATCTAAGTGATCCAATAAGTCCGTTATAAAATGTTTGAATAATTAACCAATCTCGTAAAGCATGATGAGGACATTTTCTTAATAGTTCTTTAAATCTTGTCCATGCTTCATAAATTGTCTCTCCATCAAATTGCATAAATGAAATAATATGATTTTTTAATTTAGCAGTTTTAGGAGCAAAATATTTAGCAAGGAATTTTTATGCCATATCTGCCTAAGTTTTAATAGAACCAGTTGCTAATGAATTAAGCCACATCTTTTCTTTATATTTTAAGGAAAACGGAAAGAGTCTAAGCCTAATAGCATCATCAGAAACATTGTTATACTTAAAGATAACACAAATTTCTAAGAAACTAGCAAGGTGTAAGTTTAATTCCTCATTTGGTGTTCCTTCAAATTGATTATTTTGAACTATTTGAATAATAGAAGGTTTAAGCTGAAAAGAATTAGCATCTACAACAGACATTTGAATACTAATATGAAGTTCGTCAACTGTAGGGTTTACAAAATCCCTTAATGGTTTATAAACATTTTTTTCATTAATTTCTATTGGATTTTGATTATTGTTATGTAAGTTAGCCATTTCCTGATATTTTTGAATTTGTTTTCCTTTTCTAATTCTTTTAACAGCTCTTTCTAATTCAGAATCAAAAGGTAATAATCCTTCAGATCCAGAACAACGCATAAAAAAAACTTGAATAAAATAAAATCTTTTTTTTGGTATTTTTTTTGTTTTTGTAACTATTTTTATATTTAAATTTTTTATTTTAAATAAATAAAACTGTAAAATATTTTTAATTTGAAAAATTTAAAAATTGTCTTTCTTAATTTCTTCTATGTTCCTTTCTATTTTTTTTCTATCTTCCCCGGTAACGACGCTAGAAACTTGATCCCGACTTTTACAAGTATCTGTATATGTAAGAATTTATGAATTTATATTTAAATATTTATAATAATTTCTTAAAGTCTCAATTTCAAATGCAAGTATACGTATCGTTTCAAGTGATACAGGGCTCTATTGGAGTCCTGGTTATCGATCCCACTGGGAAGATTTATAGAAAATGAATTGAAGGAATTTATTAGATTTCCAAATTAAACGTAATTATAATTTTTGTTTCTTTTCAAAATTTAGATTTTAAGTTTAATAAAATTTCTACTAAATGTAAGAAAGCAACAATAAAGTAAAGGTTAATGCAAGTATAAATAAAACAACCTTCTCCTTTTCAACTAATCCAAGATTTTTTTGAATAATTATCATTCGTAGAGAACTTTAGATTATGGTATTGTGCCAAATAGAAGCATTCTTATTCTTTACCTTCGCTTGATATTTTAAAGAACATTGGCTAATCTATATATCGGTTCAGGATGTATTATTAGTATAATGGGTTAATCTAGGCTCACACTTCTAGATATCCAAGGGTGGCTATGGTCGGCCCGACTAGTGACCTGTTCCCTTTTTATAAACCAAATTATTAGAATTTAGTCTGTCGCTCTAAAAACCTAATCAATTCTACGCCCAATAAATAATATCTCCCTATTTATTTTCACTTCACCTTGAATAACCCGCTCAAGGCCTTCAATTACCCAAGGATTCATGTGATATCTTCTAGTTATGAACACATCTCCGGATAAGTCTCAGAATTCTTCAACAGATTTTAATAATTCAAATGGCGAGCTTATAAAGTAAATTAAGATCAGGTATTAATATCATCGCAATAATTTTAAATATTTTTAGTTAATTTCTCTAAAAAAATTAAATTATCTTATTATCTTCTCAAAGTTGAAAAGAGAAAGAAAAGTAACTACTGAAAACACATTGAATTCACACAACAAAACATATTTATAAAACTTTGAACCAAGTTACAAATACTTATCTGGAATGTTCCTTCAAGTGATCCTTTGACTCCTATTGACTCCAATGCAAGGTACAAGACTTTAACAACAACAACACATATAAACTCATACTTACTACTCAAGGAATTGAGTAGATAAACTCACTAAATACTTAAGAAGAAAATATGGTGGCTCTCTAAATCTATCTCCGGATGTTGGAGATCTTGGGGGGGGGGGGGTAGTTGGATGGCTAGAGAGGGCCCTTTTTCTGTAGAAATGTCTCCTACTTATAGAGCTCTGAAAATGGCCAGGGGTTGCTTAAGGAAACTCTTCAAAATTCATCTGCATTCAATGAATCTTCTAGAATGTAACTGTGGCGCCTAGGCGCTGGGATCTGGTGCCTAGGCGCTGGAGTCCGTGACCAAGTCTTCGCACCTCTTCACTTTGGATTGCACCTCTTCGCAATTAAAACCATTTTCTAGTGTCCAGATACATTATATCACATGTCCTATGTATTAGGAGGAACTTCCAGTATTCTAGAAGGTTTAATAGCCACTTAACACCGTAAAAAAAACTGCCTAAAGTTGTCAAAAATTTTATTTGCTTCAGTATGGAACTGACGCTTAGGCGCCGGATTCTGGCGCCTAGGCGCCAGACCTATAATTTCAGCAACTTTGCTTTTTAGCTCTATTTTTTGTTCCTTTTTGCTCCTTTTTCCTTCTTGAGCTCTTTTTTCATTACCTACATCGAAAAAAATAAAAATACCTTTCATTAAATCATAATATCCTTAAAAATTGAATCATAAATAAGGCATAAAAATAAGTACTTTTTAAGTGGATCAATCTCCTCTTGGCGGCTCATCTTCATTGGTCGAAGCAACTTCTCTTCTTTCAGTGGCGATGTGTATGATCTCAGGCTAGTTGATCTGAGGAGACGCTGCGGCTCGTGAGTGTGATTTCTGGTGGAGTGTAGCCATGGCGGTCATGGTGACAATCATTTCTTCCATTTTCTTCTCCAGACAGCTAATCTGTTCATCTCTTGTCAGGATGGTCCTCCGAAGCTCATCGGTGCTATTCTTCTCACTAGGAGCATCGCGTGGAGATGACGTGGACCGAGTTTCAACCATATTGACTTCCATGAATTCTTCATCCATGTAATCTGACCAGAAGTAGTCCTCATCATCAATATCCAACCCTCATTTAGCTAACTCAGAAATTTCTACCCGGAGCTTTAGAATTTTATCATCCACTGTTTTGTTTTTACTCAACTTTAAATCTGTAGGTTTCCCTGCACTGTTACTTTTCTCTGCAACTAATTCAAAAGCAACAACTGTAGTGGCAACATGAATATCAGACTCGTGATCCATTTTGAGGTCAATAGACCTTTTAGAATGTACTGGTACAATACCTCTCGGTTACCACACTTTCCTCTTCAAAGTTGATGCCTTGAGACAAGGTATCTCGACGGGGACATCGAGGTAGCGAGGGGAAGCATTCTATCTTGTGTGTAGACCATGTACAGAGGAGAATAATCTTCTCTTTTTCTTTCTCTTTCTAGGTTCTTTATGATCATCAGCAACTGGTAGTCCTTGGCCCAGTCGGGACTTGACCGACCTACTTATAGTAGTATTATCTATAGCAGCTGTATCAACATGTTTTCCCAAATGGTGTTTGATGGAAACTTCGATGGGTCTTTTGAGATTGATATGATGAATTATGAGATGAATTAGCTTAAGAGGGCATTAAGGTAATTAAAAGGATTTAACCTTAATTAATGTTTAGGCTTAACTAAAGAGAGGGTAAAAATATTTGATCTTAACTTTCCATTTGGATGATTGAAACTTAGGGAGTTAAGGGGTAGAAACCCATAAATCACCTTGAATATTTAAAGAAAAAACCTTAATCAATTGAATCGTTAGAACTTTGGAAGTTAATTAAGAATGAATTATTAAAGGTTAAAGTTCGACCCCGGGAAGATTCTAATACTTTGAAATTTAATCCCTATTGATGAATTGATCAAACATCACTTAATCTCTACTAATAGAAGTCACTAACAAATAATGTTTGAAATCAAAAGAGAACAATCTTGAAATTTTATAATTAAATTAAAAGAGTTTAAGATATTTAAATCGATCAAGGTAAGATGACTTAAGATTATAAAAGTAGCTTGAAATCCAAAAAAAACTAAGATTGAAACAAAATTGAAATATTAATTTTGATTTAAAATAATTCATAATCAAAACATTAAAAAAAAACCAGTTAAAAATTAATCCAAAACATCATGATTAAGTTAAAACAAACTTAAAACTTTAAAACTTAAATTGAATCGAATAATTCAAAACACGTTTTTAAATTAAGTGATTTAAAACATTTGAAAATCAACTTAAAAATTCTTATAACTTCATTGAATCGCTCTCAAATCATCAATTCAACTTTAACTAAGAATGGTTAAATCCTCTAATGAGCTGAGTTGCCCCCTAAAGGCTATCATCTCCATAACTCTTAAATGAAGCATAAAGTGAAATGTCACCTTATTCATAGGATAATCAAACATCCTAAATCATTGAGCAGGAAACAAAACCTAACTAAATTCTTGGATGATCAATTTATTTGTACAATGAAATTCATTTGGACTCGAAATAATCTCAGAAGCATTGAAAAGATGTTTAGGACTCGTCTTAATCACTTTCTCACTCTGATGGGATGTTTTAGAAGAACAATTGAACTTAGTTGGCCTTTGATGAAAAAAATCATCCTTAACAAAACACAAGAACCTAGACATCATAGGAATTGACTAGAAATAGGATTAGGATTTTGGTAGACAACCAGAACCTTCCCTTAGATTTACTATGGTATTTCTTGCAAGTATTTAAATGTCCTGACATGTGTTTTGAGTGCAGCCGGGAATGACGAGAAGACCCGCCAGGTACGCTTTTATTTTATTGCAATTTATTTACCTGCGATGTACTTTCCTTTTTTTGCAAGGTTGCATGTTAAACAACAATGCCACCCGCAGAAAGCGAAACTTTTAGGATAGCCACAAAGCTGAAATCCAAAACCAATTAAAAATTAACACAAGATAAAATTCACATACAACATTCAAAAGATAAAACGACTCGAAATTTAATCACGAAGCAGACAACTGAAAATTACAACTACAAGTAAATTAAAACGTCTTATTGGATGATCGGGAATCCCTCGGATGATGTAACCCACGTGCTAACGAGATTTCCCACGATCTAAATGAAAGTTGGAACTCATTTAGTTGCGTTTAGCAAATCCATTTGGACTAAGTGAATCCGATGAAAATAGTGATGCCGGGATGACAGAACCATGGGATCTTGATCGGTTCTGCTTAATCAGCTTTAAGATTTGTTTTTTTTAATTAAAACACTTGAACATCTAAAATTTTAGGATTTCTAAACCAGAATACTTCTCTCATATCTTGATTGTCACTTTCTAAAACCAAACCTCTCCAACAACAAGGAGCTAGGAGCGCAGTGGGCAGCACGGCCATCTTCATCAGCAAAACTTGTGTGTACTCCAGCTAAAACTTTCCTAGAATTAAATAACCAAGCCATGGGATTTCGAGGTAGTTTTCCTAGTGCAACATAAATCCTCAACTTTTCATTAGGCATTTGCATAATCATGTTATGCAAATTAAACCCCTAACCGGTCTTAGGACTGCGAGGTAGTCGTTTGGTACGTTGTAAACCCTCACATCTTCGAGGATATTTGCATGATTGTGTCATACAAATATAAGTTCTAATTAAGCTAAAATTAGCGAGATTGAAACATTAAATAATTCTTCTCGGTCGACGAACAATAAGATAGTTGGGAAGTCACCGAAGTTCAGTTTGGGTCCGTGGCATCCCTTACTTCTTTTCCTTTGGATTCTCAAAATAAACTGTTCCAAATTTGAGCCCTTCCCTATTGAAATCTCCAAAATTCAATCCTTTGAAAACCATGAACTTTGAAATTCTTGAGAGCAAAACCACTTGATCATTATCGAGATTTTTCTTAAGTGATTTAAGTCACTTAGGATGTAATTAACTATAGGGGGCTTGCCCTTATAGGGAACTTTAAGAACCGGGTAATATAAACCCTACTTAATTCTTTTATATTAAGTAGGGGGAGCTCTGTCATTATAAAATTGGTTCACGAGACCAAACGGATGTCACAACTCTTAGTTTATTTAATCGAGTGCCATCATCAATCGGTGTGTCTATTCCTGGGATAGATACACGGTTTGTGTTGTGGTGCTTGTTTATATACTATTTGGGATGTGAGATCAGTTTGATTTCATATCTTAAAATTTTGAAACTTGAAATTATTTTCAAAAGTCAGAATGCTACTTTTAATTATATATATATATATATATATATATATATAAATTAAATTTAAAATCTAAAAAAAAATCGTCGACAACTTCTTTAGGCGACCCCTTTTTAAAAATACAACACAAGACCTAAAAATAAGCCGTACAGACATTATTAGGAAGTGTTTCTTGAGGTCTGTAATTACTTAAATTAGTAATTTGTCTCATCTAATTCTCGATATTTTGAATAAACGGTGTTTTGACTTTATGACGATTACACTAATTGCAAGATCAATTCTTCTAAAGATAACTTTTACGGTGATTGTTAAAACCAATAGGATAAGTTGGTCTAAAGGATTTGAACTTCCTTGATTATTCCGATTCCAGTTGAATTAACTTGATTATTACCACAACATTGTTGATGTCCATTATTCCAATTAAAATTAGGGTGATTTATCAACTTTTTTAGTTATAATATACTCGAATAAGGGTTATTAGTTTTACTAGCAATGGCTTGCAATGTCTCCATTGTTTGAGAATCATCAATATTTACATAATTGTCATTACTTACATGCGATATGTTAATGAGTATCAATTTCTTAGATATCGCAGCCACTTGTGAAGTTAAAATAGAAAATGCTTCATTATCTTGAATATTTGCCACTCTTTTAGGATTAACCCTTTCAGAAGGCCATTGAAAATTATTGTTAGCCATTTCTTCAATTAAGGTATAAGCTTCATCAAATGTGCCCAGCCGTTAAAGAACCTCCGACGAGCGGCATGCAGCAATAGATCTAAGTGATCCAATAGGTTTGTTATAAAATGTTTGAATAATTAACCAATCTGGTAAAGCATGATGAGGACATTTTCTTAAAAGTTCTTTAAATCTTTCTCATGTTTCATAAATTGTCTCTCCATCAAATTGACTAAATGAAGTAATATAATTTCTTCATTTAGCAGTTTTAGAAGGAGAAAAATATTTAGTAAGGAATTTTTGTGTCATATCTGCCCAAGTTTAAATAGAACTAGTTGCTAATGAGTTCAGCCACATCTTTGCTTTATCTTTTAAGGAAATAGGAAAGAGTCTATGCCTAATAGCATCATCAGAAACATTATTATATTTAAAGGTAGCACGGTTCAGCCCAGCAAGATGTAAGTTTGGATACTCATTTGGTGTTCCCTCCAAATTGATTATTTTGAACCATTTAAATAATAGAAGGTTTAGCTTAAAAGAATTAGCTTCTACAGCAGACATTTGAATACTAATATGAAGTTCATCGAGTGCAACAGGGGTTTGCATAATCCCTTAATGGTTTATAAACATTTTGTTCATTTATTTCTATTGGATTTTCATTATTTTTATGTAAGTTCGCTATTTCTTGATATTTTTGAATTTTTTTTCCTTTTCTAATTCTTTTAATAGTTCTTTCTAATTCAGAATCAAAAGGTAATAATACTTCAGATCCAGAACTACACATAAAAAAATTAAATAAAAGGACTTGAAATTAAAATAAAATAAAATCTTTTTGGTATTTTTATTTTTGTAAATATTTTTATATTTTTTCAAGAAATAAAAAGTGTATATAAAATATTTTTAATTTGAAAAATCTAAAAATTTTCTTTCACTTCCCTGACAACGACGCCAAAAACTTGTTTGCGACTACAATTTTCTATATGCGAGAATTTATGAACCAAGATTTATATATTAATGACTTCGTAAAGTCACAATTTCAAATGCAAGTATATGTATCACTCAAGTAATACAAGGCTCTAGTGGAGTCCTGGATATCGATCCCACAGGGAAGATTAATTGTAGAAATTAATAGATTTTCAAATTAAAAGCAATTATAACTTTTATTTCTTTTTAAAAATCAGATTTTAAGTTTTATGAAATTTCTACTAGATGCAAGTAAAGTAGCAATAAAGTAAAGGTTGATGTAAGTATTAACAAACCAACTATGTCCTTTTCAATTAATCCAAAATTTTTCAGAAAAACTATCATTCGTGGAGAACTTGAAATTATGGTATTGCGCCAAATAGAAGCAATTCTATTCTTTACCTTCGCTTGATAGTATAAAGAACATTGGTTAATCTATAGATTAGTTCAGGATGTATTATTATTTGAATGAGTTAATCTAGATTCACACTTCTAGGTCAACGGGTGGCTATGGTCAGCCCTACTAGTGACCCGTTCCATTTCTATAAACCAAATTATTCAAATTTAGTCTGTCACTAAAAGTAATTAATTCTATGCCCAATAAATAATATTTTCCTATTTATCTGCACTTCACCTTGAATAATCCGCACATGACGCCCGATTACCCAAGGATTCATGTGATATCTACTAGTTAAGAACTCATCTCTTGGGATAGGTATCGAGTTCTTCAACGATTTAACAATTGAGTAGCGGTTAAAAAGTAAATTAAGATCAGGTATGAATATCATTGCAATAATTTTTAAAATTAAGTTTAAGTTCTCCTACGAAATCAAATTATCTTTATTATCTTTTCATGGTTGAAAAGAGAAAGAAAAGTAACTACTCAGAACACATTAAATTCACACAACAAAATATATTTATAAAACTTTGAACTAAGTTACAAATACTTATATGGAATGTTCCTTCAAGTGATCCTTTAACTCCTACTGGCTCCAAAGCAAAGCACAAGACTATAACAGCACCAACTCTTATAAACTCTCACTTACTAATCAAGGAATTGAGTAGTAACACTCAAAATAACTAAAATAAAATCACTAAATATTTAAGAAGAATATATGGTGACTCTCTAAAACTATCTTCGGACGCTGGAGAGCTAAAGGATGGGCCCGTTCTCTGTAGAAATGTCTCCTATTTATAGAGTTTTAAAAATGATCAGGGGTTGCTTGAGGCACCTCTTCAAAATTCATCCAAATTCAATGAATCTTCTAGAAAGTAATTGTGGCACCTAGGCGCTGGAATCTTCGTACCCCTTCACTTTGGATCGCACCTCTTCACGATTAAAATTGTTTTCCTGTATCCAGATGCATTGTATCACATGTCCTATGTATCAGGAGTAACTTCCAGTCTTCTAGAAGGTCGATAGCAGCAACATCGTCAAAATAAACTGCCCAGAAGTTGTCAAAAATCTTATACGCCGGTATCGAATTGGCGCCTAGAAACCGACTTACAGCACCAGACCTATAATTTTGGCAACTTTGCTTTTAACTCTATTTGCTCCTTTTTACTCCTTTTCCTTCTTGGACTCTTTTCATCACTGTCAAAAACATAAAAATACCTTTCATTAAAACGCAATATCCTTAAAAATCCCCCCCCTGATTCATAAATAAGGCCTAAATATAGGTACTTTTTAAGTGGACCAATTCTCTGCTTGAGGAATCCTATAGAATGCCACACTTTGAATCTTCTCTAGATATTTCATCGTATACAGGTGGTATTCTTTTAGTCTCGGCTTCAGAATCATATATTATCCCGCCACTTGCTGAATGACGAGTTGTGAGTCGCCATATATGGAAATGTTTGTTATTTCCATTAATATTGCCAATTCCAGACCGGTAATTAATGGTTTATATTTCTCTTCATTGTTAGTGCACAGTTTTGTCAAATGGTAGGAAAATCTTAGCATGTTACGTCTGGTGTCATGAAAGTCAAACCAACTTACTGCTTTGCACAGTATGCTGTTGCTAACCTTTCTCTCTTCTGACCGATGACGATCCACCCAAGTACATCTCCCAACGTTTGACACAGAGCTATTCTAATTGTAATATCTGTTCATTTGGTAGTTCTTCATTAAGAGGGGATCCGGTGGCGGTCGGTGTGACACAAAAATTACGCGAGAATTTGCCATTTTATAAACGGGGAGGGGCACAGGAGAAATTCCATATTGAATTACGTACGATCGTTGACCGCCCTTGCTAAATGTACGCATAAAGTGTTGGTCGGGTCCGCAAAATACTGCAACGGAGTAACTTTCAAAATCAGGTTGACCTTATGACACAACATGTAGTTTCTAAGCTTTTGAGCGACAAAAACCAAAGTTAGACAATGCTTTTCAATGGGAGGATACTTTGCCTCCACCAGTATTAGACGTCGACTCAAGTAGTAGAGTGTGTTCTCTTTTACCTCGTCATTGACTTGAAATTGTGGGCTACGTAGGTTAAATCTAAAGTCGTGGTATAAGAGTATCGAAGGTACACTGGAATAGGGGTTGCTAAAACAGGAGGTTTTGTTAGATATCTTTTAATATCTTCGAAATCCTATTGACACTGCTCTCCTAAACAAATTTGACATCCTTTTGAAGTAAATTCAAGAAGGGTAGACACCTTCCTAAGAGATTAGATTTGAAGCGTCTTAGGTATGCCAATTTGCCTTGAAAGGAACGCAATTGCTACAAGGCTTTAGGAGGAGGGATTTCTAAGATAGCTATAATCTTATCTGGTTCTATTTTGATTCCCCGATAACAGACAATGAATCCTAGAAATTTCCTGAAGGTAACGCTGAAAGTGCACTTTAAGGGATTCATCTTAAGATTGTATAATCGTAATCATTCAAATACGATACTCAAATCATAAGGTGATTTTCCTTTACTTTACACTTGATGACCAAATTGTCCATATAACATTATACTTGGTCATGAATGAGGACATCGAAGATCTTTTTCATTGCTTATTGGTAGGTTGCTCTGACTTTCTTCGGTCAACGGCATTTACGGTGTAGCGATGAAATCCGGTCAGAGTTCTTAAAGTTGTGAATGTTGCATCTTGTGGTGCCATCTTAATTTGATTATATCATGATGATCCATCCATAAATGCGAAGATTTCATGTGCTGACACAATGTCTACCATTAGTTACGTATCGGTACTGGAAACTCATCCTATGGACATGCTTTGTTTAAATCTCTGAAGTCAATAAACACTTCTATTTGACATTAGCTAACCATGTCAAATACTGTTCTTCTCATATAAAGTTAGCGTCTATTAGGCTTTTTATCTCTGATGTAACTTTTTGTTCTATATCGAGGTGCATCCTTCTGGGAGCCTGCTTTACTGGTGTCGTACTTTGATCCACTCTGAGTTGGTGAACTATAACCTCCTGAGATAATCTTGGCACTTTGTCGTAACTCCAGGTGAAACAATCTTTAAATTCTGAAAGTAACTTGATCAAATCCGCAAATTCCTCTTTACTAAGTAACGGACTTATAAACATGGGTCGAGCTGTCCTCGGTCCGAGATTGATTTCCTTTTATTCATCAATTTGATTTGATCTCCTCTTGTGAATTATGGTGGAGCATCTCTATTGGTTGATCTTGAGCTCATTATGAATATCGAGCAATCTTCTTTTGACGCTAGTAACAACCATGCAAAATCCCGAGTTATCGACCCGTCCAATCGTACCAAACCCAAGACCTTCTTTCGAATTGACTTTCTTTCCTCTGGTATTCCATAATTTTTAAAATGATTGTAACTTATCTTTTGGCATTTGGTTTAGCACATATCCTTGTTGAATTATTTTTTATACACACGGCAAAAAGTAACCGAAAGGTAATTCCATTAATTCATTAGAATGGTTTTCTTTGAGAATTACACAAGGTTGGAAGTAGAAGGAGAAGCTCGATAAAACTTAATCAGTTTAACACCACTGTTATAGACTTCCTTGACCTCCATACTCTCGACCTTTTCAGGTTGGATCAGAGTTAGGGTCATGGCTTGAACATAATGGTTAATCCGATCGTACATTGACTCATATTCATTCTTCTCTATGTCTTCCAAAGTGATCTTAAACTGAGGCTTTTTCTGACTTATCATCATTTTTTCTTCTTTGAGTTCATCCTCCTCGAAGCCTCCTTCTACATCAATGCTGATCGTCGGCTTCACCCATTCAACAATCTGGTGAGTTCTCCCTTGCTCGCATCTCTGGCCTTGACCTCCGATGCGTGGGCTAAAAGAACCTCCACCATCTCGTTGTGAAGGAGCGGTGAGAGATCGTTCAAGCGGAGGTGAATGGTCATGTTCTTGTGATTCTTCTGAATCTTCAGTTTCATTTGACACATTTTCTCTTAAAAACACTATTTTCTTCATGGGAGCGTGTCGGCATATTTTTAGGTTGTATTGTATTTTAAAAGGGGGTCGCCTAACAGAAGTTGTCGGCGAATTTAAATTTTAAATTTGATTTAAATATATATATAATTTAGAAAGTAGTATTTGACTTTGAAAATAATTTTAAATTTGAAAGTTTTAAGATATGAGATTAAACCGATCTCACATCCCAAATAGTTTATATAAATGAGCACCGCACCACAATCGTGTATCTATCCACGAGATAGACACAGCACAACGAGGTGGGCTCGATCAAACTAAACTAGAAGTTTTGTGACATCCGTTTGGTCTGCGAACCAATTTTATAAGCCGACAAATTCCCCCGCTTAATATGAAAGTATTAAACAGGGTTTACATATTACACAGGTTCTTTAAAATTCCTTTATAAGGAAATGAAATTTTATAGTTAATTACATCTTAAGTGACGAGGGAATCACCTAGAAAACTCTCGATAATAACCAATAATTACGCTCTCAAGAACTTCAAAGTTTAAGGTTTTCAAAGATTGAATTTTGGAATTTCAATAGGGAATAGATCAAATTTGGAACATTTTTGTTTTGTGAATCAGAA
The DNA here is from genome assembly GCA_022702705.1 of Papilionanthe hookeriana x Papilionanthe teres. Lineage (NCBI taxonomy): Eukaryota > Viridiplantae > Streptophyta > Magnoliopsida > Asparagales > Orchidaceae > Papilionanthe > Papilionanthe hookeriana x Papilionanthe teres. Next base: position 65,336,045 of record CM040430.1, on the reverse strand, counting down.
GGAAGAAAGGTAGGAGGAATCAACTGATTCGAAGTGAACTTCGGTATTCCCGGAAACTATCTTTATTGTTTGGCTTGAATTTAGGAAAGTCCTAATGTTTATTTAGTATTTCAATCTTGCCAATTTTAATTAATTAGGGCTTATATTTGTATGATAAAATCAAACAAATGCTTTAGAAGATGTGAGGGTTTATTGTCGTATCGGACGGCTTACCTCGAAATCTAAGGCACGGTTGGGGCTTAATTTGCAAATGCAAATGCACAACAAAGAGGTTGAGGATTTATGTTGCATTAGGCAAGCTACCTCGAAGTCCTATGGCTTGGTTATTTAATTCTAAGAAGAGTTTTGCTGAAGTAGGTTCAAGTTTTGCGACGACGATGGCGCGTCTTACCATCTCGAAGCTCCTTGTTGTTGCGGAGGTTTAGTTTAGAAATCATAAATCGGAGATGAGAAAAGTGTTTTGGTTTAGAAGTCTTAATTTCCAAGTGTTTTGTATTTTGATTAAAACAAATCTTAAAGTTGATTATAACGACACAGTTGAATCCCGCGGTTCCATCCTTCGGCATCATTATTTTTATCGGATTCACTTGGTACGATGAATTTGCTAAACTCACTTAAATGAGTTCCACACTTTCATTTAGACCGTGGGAAATCCCGTTAGCAACACGTAGGTTACATCATCGAGGTATTCCCGATCATCCAACGGGACGTTTTAATTTAGTTGCAATTGTAGTTTTGTGTTCTGTTTGTGATTAAATTTTGAGTTGTTTTATATTTTGTAATGTTGTGGCGGTGAATTTTATCTTGCAATGACTTTTTAACTTAGTTTTGGTTTCAGTTTTAGGGACTATCCTAAAGGTGTGGGTTTTCATGCAACGGTTGTTTTATCATGCGAAAAGTAAAGTGCGCTCTGCCATTAAAAGCAAAATTGCGGGGAAGTAAATTGCGATAAAATAAAAGCGTACTGCAGGTCTTCCCGTCATCCCAAGCTACACTTAAAACACAATTAGAATATTTAAGCAAGTTCCTAGGTAAAGCTAAGGGAAAGGTTATATGGTTTTCTACCAAATTCCTAATCCTATAGCTGATGATATCATGACGTCTAGGTTCTTTGTGTTTTTTGTTTGAGGACGATTTTCTTCATCGAAGAACAATTAAGTCCAATTGTTCTTATAAATATCCTATCATATTGAGGAAGTGCTTAAGAAGAATCTTAAACATCTTTTCAATATTTCTAGGATTGTTTTAAGTCGAATGGATTTAATTATGTAAATGAATTAATCGTCCAGGAGTTTTTCGATTTTGTTATCTTGCTCGGTGAACTAAGACATTTGAATATCTTATGAAGGTGAAGTAGCACTTCATTTAATGTTTCATTTAGGAGTTATAATAATCAAAGCTTTCAAGGAGTACCAGAATTAGTATTCAAATGATTTGATTTAGAAGTTAAAGGGTTTAAATTGGAATAATGTTCGAAGTTGCTTTATATTTAATTTCTTTTATGTCTTAGGTGATGTTATATTTAATTCAATTTAATTTGATTGAGTTTTAATTTAATTTAATTTAATTTAATTTGATTTGATGTTTAATTAATTTGATTTGATGTTTAATTAATTTGATTTGATTTAATTTAATTTAATTATTTAATTTAATTTAATTTAATTTAATTTAATTTAATTTAATTTAATTTAATTTAATTTAATTTAATTGTTTAATTTAATTTAATTTAATTATTTAATTTAATTTTAATATAATTTAATTTAATTTAAATTTTAATTTAATTGTTTAATTTAATTTAATTTAATTATTTAATTTAATTTTAATTTATAATTTTAATTGAGATTTTAAGTCTTTTAATATTTTGAATTTGAATTATCATTTTAATTAAGAGTTGAATATTAATGAGATGATTAATTTAGGGATTTTTAAATTAAAGAATAAAAATCTCTTCCTAATAAATATCCCTTATTTTAATAATTCTAATTTTATTATTCCTCAATTTAATCTGATATTTAATTAAAGTTTAATCATTTTAAAATTATTTAATGGGTTTCTACCCTTTAATTATTTAAATTTCAATCATCCAAACCAGATTAAGATCAAATATTTTACTTGTTGATTTTTTATTAAACCTAAAGTTTTAATTAAGGGTTAAAAAGTTTAATTACCATTTTACCTTAAACTTAATAATTTCATAACTCACTTAAATTGAACACAAATGAATTTGAAATTTTTATGTGACTTCACTCATATGTCAATAAAGACATGAGAGGAGAAAATGTGATTTTTCTGTATTTAATTTATTTATATAATTATTTTTGGTGAAAATAGAGATTTTCAAGGAAAATTTGACAACATGACCAAAGGAAAGTTTCTGTCCTTAAGAAAATTGGGGGACATTCCTAATGACCAGAGAAACACTTGGACCAATTTTGGTGATTTTTTGAATTATATTATTTTTATTATAATTATTTTGAGTTTTGGAGTGTTAATTAATTTAAAAATAAAATAAATAGTGTTGAAAAATGGATTTTATATTTTTTCAAAAATCTCTCTGATATCAAGGAAACCAGAGAAACAAATTTTGTAATTTTCTGATTTTTTGATGATTTATTATAATTATTTTAGTGAAAATGCTAGAAAATACATTTTTTTAATTTTAAAATTACCTAAAACTTTAAAAATTCAATATCTCACTAAATAGACCTAGGAAAAATGTGGGATTTGTTCTGAAAATTGATTAAAATTCAAAATGTAGCGTTTTGAGTGACTTTATTATTTTTGTGATTTTTATTATTTTTTAATTATTAAAAATATTAAAATATTATTAAAAATCAACTTTTCAGAAAATTGAAATTTTAATTTTCTTAGATTCCCCTGATATCAGAGAGGCTCCAAAACGATTTGGTGAATTTTTTAAAAAGTATTTTAAAAGTTATGAATTTTTAAAGTTTAAAATGGCTAAGTGGCTTAATTAACCCAATTAGTGGGGCACAACCAGTCAATTGACTTCAAATTTTTATGGTGGTTCCTCTGATCCTAAAGGTCAGTGGAGAATTGATTTCAAGTCAATTTGATGCTTGGTTAACTCTAATTAATTGAGAACTTTATTTTGGGTGTTTAAGCCAATTAGAGTTGATACAGTGAATTAACTCAGAATACATTTTCCTAGAGTTCTCTGGTCATAAGGAACATCACCAAATTTTTCTAGAATTTATTTCACAACATGCTAATTTTTGGAATTAAAATACTCAGCGCAACATGCATTTGAAAAATAAATAACTTTTCACGGAGATGGCCTCGACCTTGGAAAATTCGGGGAATGTTCCCAAGTTCAGAGGCTTCACTCCTATGGTCTCATGCCATGGTGAATTGTATACATGCATGGAGAATTAAATGTAAGCGAGTAAATAAATTATAAAAAATAAAATTTCTTGATGAAATTAAATGATTTCTTTTCCACATTATTCTCCTGCGATTCCCCTTTGAAGGGTATTTTTATTTATTTTTGTGATTTTTCTACAAAGATATGGATTTTTAAAGTTTCGATATTTAATAAATACATTAAATACCCTATTTATCTACTTATCCACGCGGCGCCGGTGAGCATCGGCGGCTCGAGAGGTACGTGTCGCGCGCTGATTGGGCGCCGCCATCGAGTCATCCGTCCGGGCCCCGCGGTTACGTAACATTCCCTGGTCCGGCGCAATCTAAATCGTGCGCTCGATACGCGCGCGATCCAACGGCTCACGAGTCGTCGTACGGCGGTGTGCACCGTGTGTCCCGGCCTTCTAACCCTAATTTCTCGCCTCGATTCTCGGATTTTCGTGTTCTTATGCTACATGGATTCGTCTTGAAGAGACGAACACATCCATACGGTAAACATGCATTTAAATTGACTCAAATTAAAATGAGAATCTGCGGAAGCTCGGGAAGAAGAGGAGTTCATACCTTTGCTCGGAGAAGTGAAGCTTCGATGCGAGAGTTGTTACACCTTCGATTGGATCCTGGTAAGCTCCGGATGAAGTCTCTACAAGTCTGCAGTGACTTGTCTAGGTTGGACTTCGACCTGGCCCGATCACAAAGCTTGGAGAGGTGACCCAGGAGCAAGCCAGGTGGCACAGAGATGGGGCTTTCGGTGCGGAACTTCTCCCTCTTGGTCCAGGTGAAGGTGTAGGACCAATCAATTTGGGAATTGGCTCCCGCGTAAGAAGAAGTGTCCTGGTTTTTGGGCTAAAGTTTGAAGCTCAAAATTGGGCTCGGCTAGAGGGGAGTTGGGGCTGGAATTCAGTGGGGATCAGGTGCTGCATGTGTGGAGAGTGATGCGGAGTGATTTTGGCGAGTTTCCTTAAAGGTTTTGGTTCAGCCCCTTTTGGCGAGAGGTGAGGGAGGTTTAATGAAGCATGGTGGAGGCTCTCCGGGGGGAGTTTAATGGTTGGGATCAGCTGCTCTGAGTGAGGAGAAGAACAGGCTTGCAATGGCCATTTGGAGTGAGCGGCTGACAGGGTGGAATTCCAAAGTTGGCTCCTCCCGAGGTTTCGGGCATGGTGTTTTACGACGTGGGTGGGCGGCGGCCAGTCGAGGTCTTACCTCGGCTCGAGTGGGTCGAGCCGGGAGGCTTGTGCGATCGATTGAGGTTTGACATGTGTAAAGGAGTTTGATTTAAATGGAATGGGAGAAGGCTCACTTTGGCTTGGTTTGGGTCGACCCCACCATTTTGGGCTTGGTGCACCCTTCCAAGCTCGATTTTAATTTGAGGGAATCATTTAGGTCGGCTTAGAAGGAGTGGTGAAGTCTCCATCCATGATGAGGTGGCTAAACATGGTTTAGTGTGTGACATGATTAAGGTAAAAAAGGGTTAAAGGAGGTTTAAGAAAGAACCCCCTCTTCTTGCCATAAATGAATTGTGTAGTCAAAGCCCTCATGGCTTCATGTGGCTGAGAATGGCTTGTTCATGGCTTCATTTGGCTTGGGAAAAGGTTGATTTGTTTCTGAAAAGGGTTTAGAAATATTTGACATTTAGGGGGTAATTTGACATGTGGCTTGATTTGGAATGGTTTAATTGATGATTTTGAAACTTAGGGGTGATTTTGATCGAATGGATGATGAGGGGAAGTGTCATGTGGGCTTTAGGATGATTTGGGCTTTTAAAATTTAATGAAGATGGGCTTTTAAGAAGGTTTAAGGGAAGTGGGCTTTTAAGTTTAAGGATGTGTTCATGGATGGGAATTTTTGTAGAAGTTTGGGCCAAATAGTTGTTGGTTTTGGTTTAGGGATGTTTCATGAATAATTTGAAATAGATTTAAGGTGGTTTGGGTTTGAATTGGGTTGAATTTGGGTTTATTTGGTAAATGGGCCAATATAGGTCCAAGTGGGCCAAGTTGGGCCAATGTTGGGCTAAGGGTTGAAATTGATGTAGAATTATTGTTGAGAAGTGTTTATGGGAGTGTTTCAAAGAGGTTTTGGCTTTGATTTGGGTTTTGATTTTGAGGTTTGGGCTATTTGGGTTAGGTTTGGGTTTAGGTCGAAATTGGGGCTTTTGATTTTGGGTTGAATTTGAGTGGGGTTTGGGTCAAAATCTTGGACAAATCATGTTAGTGTTTTGTTTATGGGGATGTTAAGGAAGGTTTAGAAAAGATTTGGGGTTAATTGGAGTTGAATTGGGTTGGTTTGGGCTAAGTTTGAGTCGTGGGTCCAAATTGGGCTTTAGAGTAAAAGTGAGATTGGATCCAAATGTCAATCAAATTGGACTTGGATTTGGTTTAAATTGGTATTGGGAATGTTGAATTGAAGTTTAGAATTGAATTGGGCCAGAATTTGGGTCAATTGGATAGGTTTAGTTTAACATTGGGTTCACTTTGGGTTAAAAATGGGTGATTTGGGTTTTGACAAAGTAGGGTAAATTGACAAAATTGGCCCATGGTGTAGTTGGACAAAATGAAATTAGGAATATTTAGGATTTTCTGGAATTTTCTGGGAATTTTCTGAATTTTTGGATTTTAGGCCAAGAAGAATTATTTTGGGTATTTGGAGGAGGTATTGGGGGGTATTTTGGAATCTTTGGTATTTTTGGGTATGGATGATCAATTTGGTGATGTGGAGATGTTTGGGATTGATTTTGGAAAATTTTGGTTAATTTGGAAATTTTGCAAAAATTTGGGTAATTTGAGAGTTTTTGGTAGGTTTAGTAGGTGTAGAGACCTAGGGGGTAAAAAATTGAAAATTTGGGAAATTGAAGATTGGGTGGATTTAGGTGGAAATAAATCATTTTTGGTTGAGCCATGAAGCCATATCAAGCCCATATGACAGGGACTCATTTGAGGCATTCAACATGTTGTTCTGTCTCCAGTCGAGGCTCGGGGGTTAGGGGACCATCCATGTGAATCACCTACATGAGTCAGGAGGTCAAGGTGGGTATGGGTGTAGTTTTAGGAGGTGTGTGGGAGTGTAGTGTGTAAGTGTAGTGTGTATGTAAGTGTATGTGTAAGTCGGCCCCTTCACCGAGACCCGGAGCCGGGCCCGGGCGGGTCCTAAGGCCCGAAGGAGTCCCCTTAGGAACTCATCCTTTAAACTTCTACATTTGATTTCAACCCTCTAGGTGATTAGGGTCTATAGTCAAGTTTATGGAGTTTGCGGGGAGTTAAGAAGTGGTTTGAATTTCTAAAAGGTGAGTCCCAATTCTAGTCCTCTAAGATAGTCGAAGGAAAAGCCTAAAAATTTGAATCCACAACACTAAAAGAAGAGGAAGACCTCATCAAAAATGGGGTCGACAAATGGACCCCCAATAGGTGTGGTGGTGACGGAGCACAGCGCGTGTTGGTGTTGACCGAAGCGATCGACAAAACCAACACGGACGTCCAGTGAGCGAACTTGGGACGAAGTAGAAGAGTTCTGTGCAGGGAGTGTCGAGTATATCTGCGGAACCGGAGATTCTTGAGGCTCTGTTGGGGAAAAGAAGGAGTAAATCCCAAATCACATGACACAGGAATTTGATTTAGATTTTATTTTGTTTTAGATTTTTATGTGTGAGTTTAGATTTCAACTTGGAGAGTTTTTTTTTTTTTTGATTGAAGTTTTGTCAAAATTAATTTGAGGATTTGATTTGAAATGAAAATTGGAGTTACGAGGTTTTAGATGTAACATCTCCAACCTCGAAAGAAAAGTGAATTGATTAGATTGAATCGTTGCAATGAGAAGAGATCTCGGAGCAAAGTGGTGTTAAGGATGTAAAATCCTTAACCTCGAAGAGTTTTGATTTTTTTTTGATGTATTTCATCGCAATAGGGAAAGAATCCTAAAGCAATGCGATCTCGGATGTAAATCCTCGAACCCAAAAATTTGAATTTTGATGTATTTCGAGTGCAATAGGAAAAGAATCCTAAAACGGTACAGGTCTCGGATGTAAATCCTTGACACACAAAAGGTTTGAATTTTGATGTACTTCGGTGCAATAGGAAAAGAATCTAAAAGCGGTGCGGTCTTGGATGTAAAATCTCGACCCAAAAGAGTTTGAATTTGATGTATTTCGGTGCGATAGGAAAAGAATCCTAAAGCGAGTGCGATCTCGGATGTAAATCCTTGACCCGAAAGGTTTAATTTGATGTATTTCGGTGCGATAGGAAAAGAATCCTAAAGCGTGCGGTCTTGGATGTAAAATCCTCAACCCAAAAGTTTGAATTTTGATGTATTTCAGTACGTAGGAAAGAATCCTCGCCGGTACGGTCTTGGATGTAAAATCCTCGACCCGAAAGATTTGAATTTGATGTATTTCGGTGCGATAGGGAAAGAATCCTAAAGCGAGTGCGGTCTTGGATGTAAAATCCTCGACCGAAAAGTGTTTGATTTGATGTATTTCAGTGCAATAGAAGAATCTAAAACGATGCGATCTTGGATGTAAAATCCTCGACCCGAAAGATTTGAATTTGATGTATTTCGGTGCAATAGGAAAAGAATCTAAAGCGGTGCGATCTTGGATGTAAAATCCTTGACCCGAAAGGTTTGAATTTGATGTATTTCGGTGCAATAGGAAAAGAATCCTAAAGCAGTGCAATCTTGGATGTAAAATCCTCGACCCAAAAGAGTTTGATTTGATGTATTTGAGTGCAATAGGAAAAGAATCCTAAAGCGAGTGCGGTCTTGGATGTAAAATCCTTGACCCCGAAAGGTTTGAATTTGATGTATTTCGGTGCAATGGGAAAGAATCCTAAAGCAGAATGCAGTCTTGGATGTAAAATCCCTCGACCCAAAGTTTGAATTTGATGTATTTCAGTGCAATATGGAAAGAATCCTAAAGCGGTGCGATCTTGGATGTAAATCCTCGACCCAAAGTTTTGAATTTGATTGAGACTTGAAACTGGAAAGATTGAATTCGGAAATTTGGAAATTTGGAAGGATGAGTTTGAACTCGATTGAAATTTGATTTAAGATTTGATTTGAAATTTGGAAGATCGAGTTTGAAACTTGATCGAGATTGGAGTTTGAAATTTGATTGAGAATTTGATTTGAGATCTAGAAGATCGGATTTGAGATTTGATAAAGATTTAGAGATACGGAAAGATTGAATTTGAATTTGATTGAGAATTTGATTCGAAATTTGGAAAGATCAAATTTGAAATTTGATCGAGAGTGGATTTGAAATTTGATTGAGAATTTGATTTGGAATTTGTAAAGATGAAATTTGATTTTGAAGTTTGGAAAATGGAATTTTGAGATTTGATAGAGATTCGGAGATACGGAAAGATTGAATTTGAAGTTTGTGTTGATTTCGTTTATCTTTTAAATGGTTCAAATTTTATTTTATTGTTTATTTAATGTTCATGTGAACTTGGTGTTTGTCATTTTCAGATTTTTTTTAGAAAGTTTTCTTTTATTCTCTTTTTTGTTTTATTTCTTTTAAATTTCTTTGTTCGAAGTTCATTTAACTTTAATGGCGTTTCCCAATCAATTTGCACAAAAGAGGTGAAGGCAAAAAACGTGACATGGTCACTTTATTCCAATCATGTTGAAAATACGTCGTACAACTTGATGTGGAATATATCTCATTACAATCCATGTGAATTTCAAGCGAATTTGTGTATGATCTTTGTTGATCCATCAAAAGAATCATGTCAAAAATCCATGTACGAATAGTGAGGTACATGGTCAATAACATCACCTTCCAAGCCATCCTTGGCAAGGATCTTGCATTTGGATATGCGTTGGAGGTGTGATGTTCCCATGTAACTCACGGCTCGTAAGGCGGGAGGTTCTGCAGCTGCGAGGTACGGTTGGAAATGGTAAGGTATTTTCTTGTCGTCCATCCTCACGAAAGTAAGCGAGATTCGCTCCAACGCTCCTGGTATGCAATGCTTTGCGATATCTTGCTCCGTTACCACTGCCGAGTATCATGACGGAACCCACGGTAGAGGTATCTTCAACAGCCCTCGGAACTCACCCGGGCACGCTATCACGGAGGTCGAGATCCGAACATGATGTTACACTCATTCAGGAAAGGGCGCTGCGAAGGGTCTGACGAAGTCGTGGTGATCAATATGTGGGGGTATGCGATCCCTGTTTGTAGATATTGATAATGCGGCTATTGGGTATGCAATTTGCGCGTTACCCTCCATGTTATCAATCTTTTTACCATTCTTGATGACTAATGGCATCGGATCTACTTGCCCATGACGGAGTATCCCGGTGGGTTTCCCTTCTGTCTTCGGCAAAGTTGTAGCGGCATCCGCATTGTATTGTGATTCTTCCTTTCCACTGGCATCCATCTCCGGGGTTACGAGTATGTGTTTTCCCTTAGGCGGCTGCTCGGCCCATTCTCTTCGGATCCCGGATACAATCCACGATTTCTTTGTTGTTCATACTGCGAGAATACGTCGGTGTGTAGCTCGAGGCCTTCTAGTATGTTGATTCTTCTTCCTTTAATTCTCTCGAAGTATTCGAAAGTTTTCTTTTCAACATTTTGCATCCTCTCCGGCTCGTATTCCGGAATGATCGCGGATGGCGAGGCCTTGTGACATATTGTGGGATATATGGTTCGATCCCTTCACGTTCCCTGCATACCTCGGCTCCTCGGGGATGATGCACGTCGGGACATCCCCGGGGTTGCTTCTGCGACAAGGTCATGCACTTGCTGTGGTGGTTCTATCCGGTGGCGTGGTAGCCTTCTTTCTTCGATCTTACGGAGATTTCCACGGTTCTTTACGTTATTCTAGGAGGTGGCCTCCTTTCTTCGAGGTTCTCGGTGAGCCGGTGTCCTTGAAGTGTATGTGCTTGGCATTAGCGATTGTCTCGTCGCGGCTGGTCGCGGCTAGTTTTGTTAACATCTTACGGATACGGCGATTCTTATTTCTTCGTTGCGTGGGCGTGAGAGTAGCCCTCCGAACTTCTTGAATCTCTGCGGGCGCGGCGGCAGAGCACTGCCCTCCGTTGTAGTGACTACGGACTTCATTTTCTTGTCTTCTTCGGTGTTTGCCTTTCTTTTCTTGTTGTTGGATTGGTGGCTTGGGCCACCCACTTTCATCCTTGTACTGCCAGGGTAGTTCTTCTCGGTTAGCGGGACCCGGTCACTTTCCTCGTCTTGTAGGCCTGCTGGTGCGAAATGCGAGTCGATCTCGATTATCGCTCCATCTTTCACCCTCTTTTCATCGAGTGCGAGGCTTACGCCATTCTTAAAGTTCAAGACCAGACCGCCCGTTCGACATTTCCTACGAAAAGACAAGGAAAAGGATCGGGGAGCTATACTTAAGAACAAGAACATTAAGAAAATGTTTATTAAAGATACATTTTTATTATTCTTATATTTTGAAATTTAACGGGAATGAAGTAGGATAAGATGAGGGAAGAGATTTTGATTTGGAAAAGAAAACAAGGAAAACTTAATTATCATGATTTTATTTATCTTAGCACATTTTATTTATTTATTTATTTATTTATTTTTTTTTTTGGGTTCGGACCCAATCATAAGTAATTACTTCGCCCGTGTTTCTTAGGGATGAAGAATTCATTCCTTCGAAACATCAGGTAGCGTAATATTTTTTCAAGTATCGTCCGTTGATCGGAAGCATATGTCGTTCTCCTGGCAATTCACTAGCTGGTAGGAACCTCCACGAGTATCTTGCTTCGACCACGAAATGGTCCTTCCCGAGTGGGTTCAAATTTTCCTCTTTATCTTGCGGTGTGCGAGAATAGGTCTCTTGAGAACGAGAACTAAGTCACCAACTTTGAAGGTTCTTGGGCGGACCGGTTTGTCATGGGCTTGAACCATCTTAGCTTGGTATAGTTCTAAATTGCTGTTGCGCTGCAAGTCTTTTCCCTTCAAGCTTTCTAATTCTTCGAGTCGTAATCTGGCGTTTTCTTCGTCGTGATCTTGTTTGCAGCTGCAATTACGAGTGAAGGAAGGCTGAACCTCTAAAGGTAACTACTTGCCTCGGACCCATACACCGGAGCGTAAGGTGTAGCTTGAGTAGGAGTTACGAAGGTTGTCGGTAGGCCCATAAGGCTTCTAACAATTTCTCGTGCCAATTTCTCTTATTATCGTCCAAGGTTTTCTTTAAGATTTGAACGAGAGTTTTATTAAAAGCCTCGGCGAGACCGTTTGCTCTTGGGTAGTAAATTGTCGAGTATCGCCGGTCGATTCCGTGTCTCCGACAAAATTGTTGATTTGTGTGCTTCGAATGCGGCCCATTATACGAGATGATCTGCGCGGCACTCCGAAACGGTAGACAACTTGGTTCTTGAAAAGCGTAGCACGTGGTGTGCTTTCACTTCTCTAAGTGGGCCATGCACGCACTTGGAAAAGTAATGTCTGTAGCCGCAAGAATGAAGCGATGTCCTTTTGAAGATGGTGGTTCTATCGGACCCGCTATATACGTGCCCTGACATTCGAATGGCCGCGACGCAATTGTCGGGTGTAGCACATTTGGAGGTTGGTGTAGAACCACTCCGTGCACTTGGCATTGATGACGGCTCTTGGCGATTTTCATGCGGTCGGTCATCATCGAGGGCCGGTAGTACCTTAGTCTTTTAATTTTCATTTTCATCTTTGGACCCGGTGGTGAGCGCCACGGAGTCTGAATGCACCTCTTTAACAATTTCGCGGGCCTCGGACCCGCTTAGGCACCTTAGCCGCATTTGATCGAAAAGACCTTCGTATAATGTGTTGTTTATTAATGCGTAGGACGGAGTTCTTTTCTTGATGCGATGGGCTGGCGACCTATCGTCTGGTAGCTTTCTGTTTGCGGGTGATGCATCGATAGGTCGTCGCCGATCTTCGTGTTTTACATCCTTCTTCATAGCTGATTCTTTTTCTTTTTCGATTTGTGTATCATGTCATGTCAATTTGTGATAGGACTGACGTCAGTGAGCTGGCACTTCCATTGATTCATCTTGCAAACGAGGCAAATTCTTTTGCGAGACGGGCTAAAGCATCTGCTAGAGCATTTTCTTTTCAGGAATTTTGTAGATCGTCACATTTGGAATCTGTTCAACGGTTGTATGGCATCTTTGGAAGTATTGTTCGAGTCTTGGCTTTAAAAATTCTGTATTGTCCAGCAATCTGTTGAATGATTAGCTTGTGAATCCCCGTAGATGTTGATGTACGTTATCCCGATTTGAATAGTTAATTCCAATCCAGTTATGAGGGCTTCGTATTACGCTTCGTTGTTTGTACACGGTTCGTCGAGTGGTAGGAGTATCTTAACATCCCCCGCTCCGGTGTTATAAAGATTAGCCCGATTCTGCCTTCGCAGGGCACTTATCACTTGCGATTCTTCGTCTTTGTGTCTTGAAGATGCTCCGTCGAAATATAATTCCCAACGTCGATCGTCGAGGTCTTCTAGGTTCATTATTTGTTCATCCGGCGGATCGTCGTTGAGAGGAGATTCGGGCGGCAAAGGGTGTCTTTGCGAGAAGTACGCTAAGACTTGTCCCTTTACGGCACGCGGAGGCACGAAAGTTATATCGAATTGCGATAATATCATTGACCATACAGCAAGTCTGCAGGAAAGTGTTGGACGAGTCATCGAGTATTGCAATGGATTAAACTTCGAAATCGAGGTTGACCTTGTGAGAAAGCATGTAGTGCACTGAGCTTTTGAGCGGCGAAGATCGGGGCCAAACAATGCTTTTCGATTGCGGGATACCTTACTTCCGTCGGAAGTAAACGACGGCTTAAGTAGTAAAGAGCATTTTCTTTACCCTCATCATTGACACAGGCTAACGGGGCTCAGAGAGAGTCATCTAAAGCCGCGGTGTAAAGTATCGGCGGTCTACACGAGGCCAGGGCTGCTAAGACGGGAGGTGTCATTAAATATTGTTTAATGTCTTCGAAGGCCTTACGGCATTTCTCTTCCCGAATAAATTTGGCGTCCTTTTTAACTAGTGTCGAGAAAGGCTGACACACTACGACGGGTTTGAGATAAAGCGTCGAAGATATGCCGGCTTCCCTTGAAAAGATCGTAATTGTTTTAAGGTTTTGGGAGGCGGCATTTCTAAGATAGCTTTAATCTTCTCCGGAGTCGATTTCAATTCCACGATGTCGGACAACGAATCCTAAGAATTTCCGGAGGTGACGCCGAAGGCGCATTTTAAGGGATTCATCTTAAGGTTAAATTGTCTTAATCGTTCGAAAACAATTCTCGAATCATACGAGTGGTTTTCCTTTACTTTGCTTTTGATGACGACATCGTCCACGTAGCATTCGACTTGATTGTGGATGAGATCATCAAAAATTCTTGTCATTGCTCTTTGGTAGGTTGCTCCTGCGTTCTTCGGTCCGAATGGCATCCTTTGTGTAGCAAAATACTCCGATCGGCGTTACGAATGCTGTAAGCTTTTCATCTTACGGAGCCATTTTTATCTGGTTATATCACGAAGATCCATCCATGAACGAGAATATTTCATGTGTCGAAGCGATATCGATCATCGGTTCTGGAATCGGTAGAGGGAATTCATCTTTTGGACATGCCTTGTTTAAATCTGCGAAGTCCACACAAATTCGATACGACCATTCTTCTTTACGGTGGCACCACATTGGCTAACCGAGTCGGGTATTGTTCTTCACGGACAAATTTAGCGTCTATTAGCTTTTTAACTTCGGTATGACTTGTTGTTCGATTTCTAGACGCATTCTTACGGGACCTTGTCGGCTGGAACGAAGTAGGATCCACTCCTAGCTTATGGACTGCGACCTACGGGGCTAATCACTGGCATTTCATCGTAGCTCCAAGCAAAACGGTCTTTAAATTCCATTAATAACTTGATTATTTCTTCGGAGTCTTCTTTATTGAGTAAGGAGCTAACAAAGGTAGAGTTTAGGCTCTTCGCTAGTACCTAAGTTAACTTCCGTTAACTCATCTATTGTGGATTTAATTTCTTCTTCGAATTACGGTGGAGCGTCTCGATTTGTAAATCTTCGAGTTCGTACTGTAGTTTCCATGCGGTTTTCATTGGACTTGCAAGTGACAACCAAGCAAAATTCGGTATCGTCGGCGACCTCTATTGTGCCGAATCCGAGTCCATACTTTGAATTGGGAGGACGGCCGGAGTTATTCCATAACTTTTCAAAATGTTGTGATTGGCCTTTTGTCCATTGTCGAGGTAAGAAACCACGTTGAATTAAATTTTGAACACGGGGAGAGTACCACTCGAAAGGTAATTCCATTAATTCGATGAAGTGACATCTTCGAATTGTACATTATTTTCGGTTTTGGAGGAAGAAGCACCACGGTAGAATTTGATTGGCTTTGCACGCGTCACTACGTACCTCTTTGACCTCCATACCCTCGATCTTATTAGAATGGATCGGAGTTAGGGTCATAGTATGTACGTAGTGGTTAATCTTCTCGTACATTGATTTGTATTCTTCGTTCTTTTCATCTTCGAGGGAGATCTTGTATTGCGGCTTCTTTCGATTTATTGTTGCTTGCTTCTTGCTTGATTTCTTTTTCTTCTTCGGAACTATCTTCCCGATCAACATTGATGGCTGGTTTCCTCGTCCAATTGTCCTAGTGTCTACTGCCACGGCCTCGTCCCGGCCTCGACCTCGGATGCGAGTTGTGGAGAAACCTTCACCATCTCGCCGGAAGGGAGTGGTGAGTGACTGTTGGACTAGAACTTCAGGTTCTTCGTTGTCTCGAACTTTCTTTGCTTCATTTGTTACGGTATCTCTGGAGAAGATCGTTTTCTTTGGCGGTGCATAATAGGCTGCATCTTCATGGATTCCAATCTCATGTACGGAGAATGGTTGTAAGTCGCCTTTGATGCACTGTTCCCCTCCATCGTAGTACTTGATGCAACGATGCGAGAGATGATGGTACCATCCTGTTTTCATGTATCCATGGTCGGCCGGTAGAGCGTTGAACGACGTTTCGAATCGATTATATGAAATTTTGCGGTTGTCTTTGCTAAGTCACCGGTTTTCATCGGTAGCGTTATTGACCCGAGGGCTCTTTCTCCTTTACGGTTGAATCCTCTTAATAACATTTTGTCGGCCTCGAGCTCGCGAGCATCGATTTCCAAGTATGCTTAGTGTTCGAAGACTCATTATATTGATTGATGCTCCTGGATCCACCAATACTGCGGAGAGCGTAAACTTCCCGATTGTAGCTGAAATGTACAACGGTCGGTTGTGATCTGCACATCCCAAGTAGTAGGTCATTGTCCAGTGAAGGTAACACCTCGTTGTTCCTTTAACGAGCAAACCTCATCTAAGGAATCTCCGGCCATTTGAGCTAAGCAAATTTCCGGATCGAAGTAAGGCCTTGATCGGAGCTTCCCTCATCTCCTTTGATAAGATGAGAGCATCGTAAATGCTCGGTTTGGCGGTAGTTTCCTAAGATGGGCTAGCACGTTGTAGTCCACTTTGTTTCCATGCGTCTCGGCTTCTTCTCGAACGGGTATGTCTTCGGCTGGGGTTGGTTCTTCTTGAACAACCACACTGCTTTCCTTTGTCTTTTGGACCCATTCTTGGAGGTAGAACTCTTCCACTTCTTAGGTTGACTTCGTAATTTCTTCGAATCTAGTGTTGAGTTTGTCGGTGTCTCCTCTGAATCGGAATAGGTGGCTCTTACGGATTATCTTCCAAATCCGAAGGCTCTAACTGCATCGTAGCTTGGAGCTCCTCGAAACTCACGGATAGAGCCGTTGCTTGTTGAGCTCTCGTAGCCTCCTTGATGGATGTCTTCTTCGTCATTTTGATCGTCGAGATCTTGTATGATTTGAGAATTGTTGTTGGTATCGAAATCGACGCCGGATTGTCGCTAGTTACGTAATCGTTAGAAACGATCGAAAACGTAGCCGACGCCATCACCCTTATCATTATATGATCCCACGAAGTGAGCGGATAATCATACAAAATCGAGAGGTTCGAGGGATTTCTCCCCGAATCGGAAACAACTATCTTAGGATAAGCGGCCCCTAGTCTAGCCTTAGGAATCTCGGTCCCCTCTTCTTCGTCGATTTTCTTCTTCTCTTCGATTGTCTCTGTCGAGGTGGTTCTTCCATCGCGAGTGATAGTACCGGCTTAACGGGTCTCGAACTCTGAATTGAAGCTCGCACCGAAGCGGTTCGGATGTTGTCTAAAATCTTCTTCGAAGATCTTGTCCAGGCGGTAGTCCATCCATCGTCAGTTGCATAGGGATCTATCGGGATGACGGGATCGGTTGAGATAACATTGACGGAACCTCCTTTACGGGGTTCCTTCATGTACTCCTTCGGGATTGTTATATTTCCTTTCCGAAGGTTGTCGTTGAGCCAACTTTTGAAGGTAATGCGGTCTTACTATCTTGTGCCCGAAGCATCCGATGGTAGGGGCAAAAGTTGGGATCACCTTTCTTGTTGACTTCCTGCGGTCTTTTGGGCTACGGCGGTCGGAAATGCTGGAGTTTTCATTAAGTTGCGGAACATCTTCGGTACCGCTTCATTTTTGAACGGGTATTCTCTGCTCAGAAGCTCCCTCAATGTACGTTGCGGACGAGACGGTTGTTCATACTGCGGAGACGGCGATAGGCTGGATCGGGGTTCTTGGTAATTTTGTTGTGGTTGCTTTGCGGCCGTTACGGTGGTATTTGCATCGGTTGTTTGCCTTTGTCAAGCTGCTTGCAACGATCCGGATTTCTTTTCGAAGGTCTTCACCGGCTTACGCTTGTCCGTCTTGTCGGCAAAACTTAATTGCTTCGCCTCTTCTTGCAAGCTTCCGGCCTTGCTTAACAACTTCTCAAAAGTCTTAATAGTGAATCCCTTGAGGAGAAGTGCTTATCGGACCGTGAATGCTTTTAAGCAAGATGCCTGTTGCATGTTGTTCTTGCGGTTGTGGTTCACACTTCATGCTTAAATTTCTCCATCGAAGTATGTAATCCACTAGAGTTTCATTCGGCCTTTGTTTCTCTACCACTAAATCACCTATAGTGATGTGGTGCGTGAAGCTCCGGCAAATCGCTTAATGAAGAGGCTCTCTAGCTGCGAGAATGTCTTCACGGAACCGTTGGGTAATTACGCATACCGGTCGAAGGCGATTCCGACGGGCTAGCTAACGAGCTGTCGGAAGAGTAGCGCATCGCTCCGCCGGCATTGCAACAAGCGGCACGAAAGTGTGCAACATCTTGTCGGGGGTTCCGGTTCCGTCGAAGGTCTTAAACGAGAGGTGGTACGAAGCCTTTCGGGTATTGGACGGCGTCGAATTCTTACAGGTAAGGTCTGCCCGTCCGAATGGATGTCCCGTTCTTCGATTGTGCTAAGGCTTCTCGCTTTCTGTCTGCTCTACCAAGTTCTTGATATCCTTTTCGGGGATCATACTTTGTGTTGTGTCCTTTTTCAGTGGTCATCCCCATTGACGGATGTAATCTCCTTTCCTCCGTCTACGATGTGAATGACCTGCGGGGGTGTCTCTACATGTGGTTGTACTTGACTGCGGAGAGTGGCCGGAGCTATGGCCATCTCTTCCATCCTCTTCGCCATTTGAGCGATCGTGTCGTCCTTTTCTGAAGGCTGTCTCTTCATCGGTTACGGCTCCTCTCTTTTGCGAGCTGCGGGAGCACCTTGAGAAGGCGATGAAGCTCGTGTCTCGGCCATGTTGATTTCTGCATATTCGTTGTCCATGAATTCCGATGAGTCGATCTCATCTCCGAACTTTTCTTCTCTTTCTTTTGCCGACCGTCGGATGTCGGTTCTCGGCTTTTCCATGGCATCTTCTAGCGGAGCTTTACGTGTATCTTTGTGGTTGTCATGCGATGGTTGCGGGTCCTTTTTCACGAGTCCCCTTCATCGCGGTAGCACTTTCTTCGATTCCGGCCTCTGGCGAGACTTTCTCTCTCGAGTGCTTGTTTCGATCTCAGCTGCCCCGTAGTGGGACGCCACACCATCCTTCTAGCGGCGGAAGGTCTAGGACCGGATGGTACGGTGGCCAAATGCTTTGGAAGGTGGTATCCTCCCTAATGCTGTCAATCCGATACTACGACGGGCGGGCTAGCCTTCATTCTCTTGCTTGGCTTTTCTATCATGACGGCGGGCTCTACTCGGGGCCCGAGACGGGATTTGGCAGCACCCGTCCTATCCTTCGTAGAATTTCCGACACGGGGCAGTTTTCCTTCCTTGCTAGCTTTTCTACCAAAGTTTGCGGTCGAGCGAAACGGCGTAGTTCTAGTTCTTTTCTTGCGGTATCGTTGTAGTATGCGGGCCGTGGTAATGTGGCAGCAATCTTGCGAACATTCTCCTCATCCTCTGCGGCGGAGAGGGGATGGAACCTGCTTCCTCCCAAAAGTGGTATGTAGTCAGGCAGTGGTGTATATTCTGGTAGCGGTGTATATTCTGGCAACTCTGGAATTTCCTCCGGGAAGCGATCTCGGCGGCTACGGCTTCCACGGCGATCCTTCTATTTCTATTTCTTCTTTGGGTCTTTGTCGGCGACGGAATCTTTGAAGCTGGACCCGATTTCGAAGACAGAAGGTCTTACGGGAAGATCCGTACCCTCCACGGTAACGGGTTTACCATAGTTACGGATTTCTTTCCCCTTTGATTTGGCGGAAGTCGGGGTAGGTGCGGAAACAACTAGACCGGTGGGGGTAGTGAGAACGGTCCTCTGCGGACGGCGGTACTCCTCCTAGTCGGGACCCTTTGCGGGGAGGAAACTCTTGGGTCGACCTGAGGTTGAACTCGAGCGGTGGCTCCTCGGCTTCGGATACCTTGTTCGTCGGTGCAAAGAGGGAGACGTCGGTGACCTTGACGTTCGTGTTTTCGAATCCTTGTCCCGAATCGGATGACCCCATTGTCGGGCGGCTCATCCTTATAGACGGCGAAGTCCGATCCGTTGGTGAAGGAGAAAATCGGTTTCGGGGCTTCCATTTCGCGAGGTAGATTACGGTTGTCGAGTCTCGAGTTATGCTTCTTTTCTTCGGGACGAAAAGAAAGGAATTGAAAAGAGTCCGAACTCATTCTTTGTTCATGTATTTATAAAAAAGAATCATTTGTTAAAAGAATCACTTATTAGAGGGTTTGTTTATTTAGAACGGAATGTTCGAAAGGTGTAGAGAAGGTAAGGAATCCGATTCGGAAAGGAAAAGAAAGTCTTAAGCAAGACTTCTCAGACTCGAAGGATCATTCCTAAACTAACACTTATCGGGGGTCCACCCCACCTCGGAAATGAGGTAAAAGGATCTCGGAACCTCTCTGTTTAGGGGTGTCTGCAACGGTGGCTCCTAAATCCGAGAGAATGTTGGCTATACTTGTTCGAGATAGAAATGAACATAGTATTCCAACGGAAAGAAGGGTAGTTTGATCCATGAGGGACATGGATACACTTCCGATTTTTGAAAGCGAAATTATTTGATTATAATGGAGAGAGGAATCGTCCCAGGCGGAGTCGCCGGAAGTTGTCGGCACTATTTTTAGGTTGTGTGTATATTTTTAAAAGGGGTCGCTCTAACGAAGTTGTCGGCGAATTTAAATTTTAAATTTGATTTAAATATATATATAATTTAGAAAGTAGTATTTGACTTTGAAAATAATTTTAAATTTGAAAGTTTTAAGATATGAGATTAAACCGATCTCGCATCCCGAATAGTTTATATAAACGAGCACCGCACCACGAACCAGTGTATCTATCCCTAAGGATAGACACAGCTTGCTTGAGGTGGGGCTCGATCAAATAAACTAGAAGTTTTGTGACATCCGTTTGGTCTGCGAACCAATTTTATAAGCCGACAAATTCCCACTGCTTAATATGAAAGTATTAAACGGGGTTTATATTACTACAGGTTCTTTAAAATTCCATATAAGGGCAAGCCACTATAGTTAATTACATCTTAAGTGACGGGAATCACCTAAGAAAACTCTCGATAATAACCGATAATTCTGCTCTCGAGAATTTGAAGTTTAAGGTTTTCGAAGATTGAATTTTGGAATTTCGATAGGGAATGGATCAAATTTTGGAACATTTTGTTTTGTGAATCCAAAGGAAGAAAGGTAGGAGAAATCAACGATTCGAAGTGAACTTCGGTAATTTCCCGACTATCCTATTGTTTGGCTTGAATTTAGGAAAGTCCTAATGTTTATTTAGTATTTCGATCTTGCCGATTTTAATTAATTAGGGCTTATATTTGTATGATAAAATCAAACAAATAGCACTAGAAGATGTGAGGGTTTATTGTCGTATCGGACGACTACCTCGGAATCCTAAGACCGGTTAGGGCTTAATTTGCAATGCAAATGCACTAACGAAGAGGTTGAGGATTTATGTTGCACTAGGCAAGCTACCTCGAAGTCCTATGGCTTTGTTGTTTAATTCTAAGAAGGTTTTCTTGAAGTAGGTTCAAGTTTTGTTGACGACGATGGCCGTGCTTGCCCACCATGCTCCAAGCTCCTTGTTGTTGCGGAGGTTTAGTTTTAGAAATCATAAATCGGGAGATGAGAAAAGTGTTTTGGTTTAGAGAAGTCTTAATTTCCGAGTGTTTTGTATTTTGATTAAAACAAATCTTAAAGTTGATTATAACGACACGGTTAAGATCCGACGGTTCCATCCTTCCGGCATCATTATTTTTATCGGATTCACTTAGTCGGATGAATTTGCTAAACTCAGTTGAATGAGTTCCACACTTTCATTTAGGCCGTGGGAAATCCCGTTAGCAACACGTAGGTTACATCATCGAGGTATTCCCGATCATCCAACGGGACGTTTTAATTTAGTTGCAATTGTAGTTTTGTGTTACGTTTGTGATTAAATTTTGAGTTGTTTTATATTTTGAAATGTTGTGGCGGTGAATTTTATCTTGCAATGACTTTTAACTTAGTTTTGGTTTCGGTTTTAGGGACTATCCTAAAGGTGTGGGTTTTCATGCAACGAGTTGTTTTATCATGCGAGAAAAGTAAAGTGCATTTGCGATAAAGTAAATTGCAAGAAAGTAAATTGCAGAAAGTAAATTGCAATAAAATAAAAGCGTACACTGGAGGGTCTTCCCGTCATCCCAAGCTACACTTAAAACACAATTAGAATATTTAAGCAAGTTCTAGGTAAAGGTAAGGGAAAGGTTATGGTTTTCTACCAAATTCCTAATCCTATAGCTAGTCATCTCTTATGACGTCTAGGTTCTTTGTGTTTTTGTTTGAGGACGATTTTCTTCATCGAAGAACAATTAAATCCGATTGTTCTTATAAATATCCTATCATATTGAGGAAGTGCTTAAGAAGAATCTTAAACATCTTTTCGATATTTTTAGGATTGTTTTAAGTCGAATGAATTTAATCATATAAATGAATCAATCGTCAGAGGTTTTCAAGTTTTGTTAACTTGCCCGGTGAATTAAGACATTTGAATATCTTATGAGTGAAGTAGCACTTCATTTAATGTTTCATTTAGGAGTTATAATAATCAAAGCTTTCGAGGGTAAATTAGTATTCAAATGATTTGATTTAAGTTAAAGGGTTTAAATTTGGAATAGTGTTGAAGTTGCTTTATATTTAATTTCTTTTATGTCTTAGGTGATGTTATATTTAATTCAATTTAATTTAATTGAGTTTTAATTTAACTTAATTTAATTTAATTTGATTTGATGTTTAATTAATTTGATTTGATTTAATTTAATTTAATTATTTAATTTAATTTAATTTAATTTAATTTAATTTAATTTAATTGTTTAATTAATTTAATTATTTAATTTAATTTAATTTAATTTAATTTAATTTAATTTAATTTAATTGTTTAATTTAATTTAATTTAATTTAATTTAATTTAATTTAATTAATTTAATTTAATTTAATTTAATTGATTTAATTTAATTTAATTTAATTATTTAATTTAATTTTAATTTAATTTAATTTAATCAATTTAATTTACTTAATTTAATTTAATTTTAATTTAGTTTTATCTTTAATTTTAATTGAAATTTTGAAAGAGTTTAATAATTTAATTTTAGTTTAATGATTAAGTCTTTTAATATTTTGAATTTGAATTATCATTTTAATTAAGAGTTGAATATTAATGAGATGATTAATTTAGGGATTTTTAAATTAAAGAATAAATCTCTTCCTAATAAATATCCCTTATTTTAATAATTCGATTTTATTATTCTTCCAAATTTAATCTATTATTTAATTAAAGTTTAATCATTTTAAAAAATTGTTTAATGAGTTTCTACCCTTTAATTATTTAAATTTCAATCATCCAAATCAGATTAAGATCAAATATTTTACTTGTTAATTTTATTAAACCTAAAGTTTTAATTAAGGGTTAAAAGTTTAATTACCATTTTACCCCTTAAGCTTAATAATTTCATAACTCACTAAATTGAACTTAAATGAACTTGAAATTTTTATGTGACTTCACTCATATGTCAATAAAGACATGAGAGGAGAAAATGTGATTTTTCTGTATTTAATTTATTTATATAATTATTTTTGGTGGAAAATAGAGATTTTCAAGGAAAATTTGATAACATGACCAAAGGAAAGTTTCTGTCCTTAAGAAAATTAGGGGACATTTCTAATGACCAGAGAAGCACTTGGACCAATTTTGGTGATTTTTTGAATTATATTATTTTTATTATAATTATTTTGAGTTTTGGAGTGTTAATTAATTTAAAAATAAAATAAATGTTGAAAAATGGATTTTATATTTTTCAAAAATCTCTCTGATATCAAGGAAACCAGAGAAACAAATTTTGCAATTTTCTGATTTTTCTATGATTTATTATAATTATTTTAGTGAAAATGCTAGAAAATACATTTTTTTTAAATTTTAAAATTACCCTAGGGCTTTAAAATTCAATATCTCACTAAATAGACCTAAGAAAAATGTGGGATTTGTTCCTAAGTGATTAAAATTCAAAATGTGACATTTTGGTGAATTTTATTATTTTTGTGATTTTATTATTTTTTTATTTTTTAATTATTAAAAATATTAAAATATTATTAAAAATCAACTTTTTAGAAAATTGAAATTTTAATTTTCTTAGGTTCCCCTGATATCAGAGAGGCTCCAAAACCAATTTGGTGAATTTTTGAAAAGTATTTTAAAAGTTATGAATTTTTAAAGTTTAAAATGGCTAAGTGGCTTAATCAACCCAATTAGTAGGGCTAACCAAGTCCAATTGACCTCAAATTTTTATGGTGGGTTCCTCTGATCCTAAAGGTCAGTGGAGAATTGATTTCAAGTCAATTTGATGCCTGGTTAACTCTAATTAATTAAAGACCTATTTTGGGTGTTTAAGCCGATTAGGGTTGTTTTAAATGAACTAAGTCGAAACCTATTTTTCCTAGGGTTCTCTGGTCATAAGGAACATCACCAAATTTTCCTAGAATTTATTTCACAACATGTTATTTACTGGAATTAAAATACTCAAAACGGTGACACTGAACTTGAAAAATCAAGAACTCTTCATAGGGATGGCCTCGACTTTGGAAAATTCAGGGAATGTTCCCGAATTCAGAGGCTTCAAAACCTATGGTCTCATGCCATGGTGAATTGTATGCATGCATGGAGAATTAAAACAATGCGAGAGAGTAAATAAATTATAAAAAATAAAATATTTGATGAAATTAAGTGATTTCTTTTCCACATTATTCTCCTCTCTTCAACGAGCGAGAGGGTATTTTTATTTTATTTTTCTGATTTTTCTACACGGAGATATGAATTTTTGAAGTTTAGGGAATTAAATAAATCAGAAAATCCCTAATTTTCTACTTATCCGAGTCGGCGCCGACGCATCCTCGGCGGCTCCGAAAGGCCGCGCGGCGCGCTCCCGTTCGACGCCGCCACTTGAGTCGGCGGCCGGGCCCCGCGGTTCTCGTACGCGTCTCTTGGTCCGACGCGATCCGAGCCGTCCGTGCGCGCGTGTATTGAATGGACGGCATCCGTTCATCGTCCCCGAGTGTTCTCGCCGAGAGCCGTCCACACTAAATCCACTAGATCTCGCTCGATTCTCGATGGATTTTTACGTTCTTATACTCTATGGATTCGTCTTGAAGAGACGAACACATCTATACGGTTAACATGCATTGAAACTAAAGCATTTGAAATGGAGAATCTCCAGAAGCTCGGGATGAAGAGTTAGCTCATACCTTGGCTCAGAGAAGTGTGGCTTGATGCGAGAGTTGTTGCACCTTCGATTGGGTCCCGGCGAGCTCCGGATGAAGTCTCTGATGCAGGTGAATTGTGCGGATATGATTTCGACCAAGCTCGATCCACAAAGCTTGGAGAGCTGGAGCAAGCTGGGTGGCATGGAGATGGGGCTTTTGATGGTGGACACCTTCTCTTGGTACGGTGAAGGTGTAGAGCCGATCGATTTGGGAATTGGCTCGTTGTGGAGAAGTGTCTGGTTTTGGGTGGAATTTCGACTACGAAATTGAGCTTACGGAGGAGAAATGGCGGGGGAATTTCCTTTGGGGATCAAGTGCTCTAAGGGTGGAGGAGGGTGCGGAACAATTTTGGCGAGTTTTGGCAAGGTTTATGCTTCTCTCCTTCTCATGGCCGAGAGGGGTGGAGTTTAAATAGAGGCTGGTGGGGGGCCTCCAGGGGGAGTTAGGGCTTGGGATCGAGTTGCTACGGTGAGGAGAAGAACGGCCATGGTGACCACTAGGCATGGGGCGGCTCGGCGAGTGAGAATTTCAATGTTGGCTCACATGTGAGCTCTCGGCCATGGTGTTTTCCGGCGGCATGGTGGCCGGCCGGCCGAGCGATGGGTCACCATCTTGGTCGGGTGGGTCGGGGGTGGAGGTTTAGTGTGATCGATTGGCACATGGACATGTGTAAAGTGCTTTGAATCAAAGTAGAATGGGGCATGGCTAGTTTTGAGTCTAAATGGGTCAATCCACCCATTTGGGCTTGGTGCACCCTTCGAGGTGGCTTTGGATGCTGTGGGGGATCGAAAGGGATCGGCTTGGTTTGGCATGGAGAAGTCTCAATCCAAATATATTTGGATTAAATTTAAGTTTAGGTGAAACATGATTAAGTGGCTAATGAGCTTTAGGGATTAAGGAAAGCCCCCTCTTCTTACCCAATATGGCATGGTGGAGTGTCCAAAGCTCTCATGGCTCACATGTGGCTCATGCATGGCTTCATGGCTCACCTTTGGCTTGGCAAAAAGTTTAGGTCGATTTCATGAAAAAGGATTTTAAGGATTTTGGATAATTTGGTGGAAATTTGGATGAAGCTTCATTTAGAAATATTTGATCATTGGTTTAGGACTTAGGGATGATTTTAATTGAAAGTATGATGAGGGGAAATGTCATATGGGCTTTGGAAGAATTTTTGGGGTTTTGGATTTGGTGGAAGTGGGCTTTTAAAATGGTTTAAGGAATGGGCCCTTAAGTTTAAAAATGAATTTATGGATGGGAATTTTGTAAAGAGGTTGGGCCAAATAATTGTTGGGTTTAGCTCATGGATGTGTCATGAGTGATTTGAAACAAATTGGGGGTGATTTGGATTTGAATTGGGTTGAATTTGGGTTAGGTTTGGGCTTAGGTCGAAAATGGGCCTTTTAACCTTGGGTTGAGTTTGAGTGGGGTTTGGGTCTAAATTTTGGGCAAATCATGTTAGGGTTTTGTTTGTGGGAATGTTAAGGAAGATTTAGAAAAGATTTGAGGTTAATTGGAGTTGAATTGGGTGAGTTTGGGTTAAGTTTGGGTCATGGGTCCAAATTGGGCTTTAAGGCCAAAAGTGAGATTGGATCCAAATGTCAATCAAATTGGACTTGGATTTGGTCTAGATTGGTATTGGGAATGTTGAATTGAAGTTTAGAATTGAATTGGACCAGAATTTGGGTCAATTGGATAGGTTTGGTTTAACATTGGGTTCACTTTGGGTTAAAATGGGTCGAATTTGGGGGTTTTGACAAAAGTAGGGTAAATTGACAAAATTGGCCCATGGTGTAGTTGGACAAAATGAAATTGGGAATATTTAGGATTTTCTGGAATTTTCTGGGAATTTTCTGAATTTTTGGATTTTTAGGCGAGAAGGGTATTTTGGGTATTTGGAGGGTATTGGGGGGTATTTTTGGAATCTTTGGTATTTTTGGGTATGGATGATCAATTTGAGTGATGTGGAGATGTTTGGGATTGATTTTGGAAAATTTTGGGTAATTTGGAAATTTTGCAAAAATTTGGGTAATTTCGAGGGTTTTGGGTAGGTTTAGTAGGTGTAGGGTCCGGGGGTCAAAAATTGAAAATTTGGGAAATTGAAGATTGGGTGAATCTAGGTGGAAAGAAATCATTTTGGTTGAGCCATGAAGCCATTTCAAGCACATATGAGCCATGAAAGGACTCATTTGAGGCATTAGTTATGTTGTTCTAACCTCTGCGCGAAGGCTTAGGGGTTAAGGACCATCCATGTGAATCACCTACATGAGTCGGGAGGTTAAGTTGGGTATGGGTGTGGTTTTAGGAAGTGTGTGGAAATGTAGTGTGTAAGTGTAGTGTAAGTCGGCCCCTTCACTGAGACCGGGCCGCCGGGGCGATCTAAGGCCCGAAAGAATCCTATAGGAACTCATCCTTTAAACTTCCACATTTGATTTCGACCCTCTAGGTGATTAGGGGTCTATAGTCGAGTTTGTGGAGTTTGCGGGGAGTTTAGAAGTGGTTTGAATTTCTAAAAGGCGGGTCCCGATTCTAGTCCTCTAAGATAGTCGAAAGGAAAAGCTGAGGCTAGATCTAAGCACTAAAAAGAAGAAGGGAAGACCTCATCGAAAATGAGGTCGACAAATGGACCCCCAATAGGTGTGGTGGTGACGGAGCACACCGCGCGTATTGGTGTTGACCAGAGCGATCAACAAAACCAACACGGATGTCAAGTGACGAACTTAGGACGAAGTAGAAGAAGTTTCTGTCGGGGAGTGTCGAGTATATCTACGGAGCAGGAGATTCTTGAACTCTCGGTTGGGGAAAGGAAAAGGAGGTGAATCCCAAATCACATGATGCGGGGAATTTCGATTTAGATTTTATTTTGTTTCAATTTATGTTTTGATGTGTGAGTTTAAATTTTAGTTTGGAGTTTCGATTTAGATTGAAGTTTGTCGAAATTAATTTGAAGGATTTGATTTGAAATGAAAATTGGAGTTACGAGGTTTTAGATGTAACATCTCCAACCTCGAAAGAAAATTGAATTGATTAGATTGAATCGTTGCGATGAGAAGAGATCTCGGAGCAAAGTGGTGTTGGATATAAAATCCTTAACCTCGAGAGTTTGATTTTGATGTATTTCATTGCGATAGGGAAATGATCTAAAGCAATGCGGTCTCGGATGTAAAATCCTTAACCCGGGAATTCGATTTGATGTATTTCGGTGCAATAGGGAAAGAATCCTAAAGCGGTGCGGTCTTGGATGTAAAATCCTTGACCCAAAAGTTTGAATTTGATGTATTTCGGTGCGATAGGAAAAGAATCCTAAAGCGGTGCGGTCTTGGATGTAAAATCCTCGACCCGAAAAGGTTTGAATTTGATGTATTTCGGTGCGATAGGAAAAGGATCCTAAAGCGGTGCGATCTTGGATGTAAAATCCTCGACCCAAAAGAGTTTGATTTTGATGTATTTCGGTGCGATAGGAAAGAATCCTAAAGCGGTGCGAGTCTTGGATGTAAAATCCTCGACCCGAAAGAGTTTGATTTTGATGTATTTCGGTGCGATAGGGAAAGAATCCTAAAGCGGTGCGGTCTTGGATGTAAAATCCTCGACCCAAAAAGTTTGAATTTGATGTACTTCGGTGCGATAGGAAAGAATCCTAAAGCGGTGCGGTCTTGGATGTAAAATCCTCGACCCAAAGGTTTGAATTTTGATGTACTTCGGTGCGATAGGAAAAGAATCCTAAAGCGGTGCGGTCTTGGATGTAAAATCCTCGACCCAAAAGTTTGAATTTGATGTATTTCGGTGCAATAGGAAAAGGATCCTAAAGCGATGCTGATCTTGGATGTAAAATCCTCGACCCGAAAGGTTGAATTTGATGTACTTCGGTGCTGATAGGAAAGAATCCTAAGCGGTGCGGTCTTGGATGTAAAATCCTCGACCCAAAGGTTGAATTTGATGTATTTCGGTGCGATAGGAAAAGGATCCTAAAGCGGTGCGGTCTTGGATGTAAAATCCTCGACCCAAAAGGTTGAATTTGATGTACTTCGGTGCGATAGGAAAGAATCCTAAAGCGGTGCGGTCTTGGATGTAAAATCCTCGACCCGAAAAGGTTGAATTTGATGTATTTCGGTGCGATAGGAAAAGAATCCTAAAGCGGTGCGGTCTTGGATGTAAAATCCTCGACCCGAAAAGTTTGAATTTGATGTATTTCGGTGCAATAGGGAAAGAATCCTAAAGCGGTGCGGTCTTGGATGTAAAATCCTCGACCCAAAAGTTTGAATTTTGATGTATTTCGGTGCGATAGGGAAAGAATCCTAAAGCGGTGCGGTCTTGGATGTAAAATCCTCGACCCAAAAGAGTTTGATTTTGATGTATTTCGAGTGCAATAGGGAAAGAATCCTAAAGCGAGTGCGGTCTTGGATGTAAAATCCTCGACCCGAAAAGTTTGAATTTTGATTTGATTGATATTTGATTCGAGATGCTGGAAGAAATTGAATTTGAATTTGATTGAGACTTGAAGCACTGGAAAGATTGAATTCGGAAATTTGGAAATTTGGAAGGATGAGTTTGAACTCGATTGAAATTTGATTTAAGATTTGATTTGAAATTTGGAAGATCAAGTTTGAAACTTGATCGAGATTGGATTTGAAATTTGATTGAGAATTTGATTTGGAATTTGTAAAGATGAAATTTGATTTTGAAGTTTGGAAGGATGGAATTTGAGATTTGTGTTGATTTCGTTTATCTTTTAATGGTTCAAATTTTATTTTATTGTTTATTTAATGTTCATGTGAACTTGGTGTTTGTCATTTTTAGATTTTTTTTTAGAAAGTTTTCTTTTATTCTCTTTTTTTTGTTTTATTTCTTTTACGTTTCTTTGTTCGAAGTTCATTTAACTTTAATGGCGTTTCCCGATCAATTTGCACTAAAAGAGGTGAAGGCCGAAAACGTGACATGGTCACTTTCATTCCAATCATGTTGAAAATACGTCGTACGACTCGATGCGGAATATATTTCATACAATCCATGTAGACTCAAAACGGTTGTGTATGATCTTTGTTGATCCATCGAAAGAATCATACGTCGAAAAATCCATGTACGAATAGTGAGGTACATGGTCGATAACATCACCTTCCAAGCCATCCTTGGCGAGGATGCGAGTGGATGTACGTTGGAGGTGTGATATTTCCCATGTAACTCACGGCTCGTAAGGCGGAGGTTCTCTAGCTACGGGTACGGTTGGAAATGGTAAGGTATTTTCTTTGTCGTCCATCCTCACGAAAGTAGCGAGATTCGCTCCATTGGCACTCCTGGTATGCAATGCTTTGCGATATACGCTCCGTTACCACTGCGGTATCATGACGGAACCCACCGGTAAAGGTATCTTTGCTGGCCCTCGGAACTCACCCGGGCCTGCTATCCGGAGGTCGGATCCGAACATGATGTTACACTCATTCGGGAAAGAGGCTGTGCGAAAGGTCGACGAAGTCGTGGTGATCAATATGTGGGGGTATGCGGTCACCTGTTTGTAGATGTTGATAATGCAGCTATTGGGTATGCAATCTGCTGGCGGTACCCTCCATGTTATCAATCTTTTTACCATTCTCTTGATGACTAATGGCATCGGATCTACTTGCCCATGACGGAGTATCCACGGTGGGTTTCCCTTTACGTCTTCGGCAAAGTTGTAGCGACATCCGCATTGTATTGTGATTCTTCCTTTCCACGGCATCCATCTCCGGGGTTCCGAGTATGTGTTTTCCCTTAGGCGGCTGCTCGGCCCATTCTCTTCGGATCCCGGATACAATCCACGATTCTGTTGTTGTTCATACTGCGAGAATACGTCGGTGTGTAGCTCGAGGCCTTCTAGTATGTTGATTCTTCTTCCTTTAATTCTCTCGAAGTATTCGAAAGTTTTCTTTTCAACATTTTGCATCCTCTCCGGCTCGTATTCCGGAATGATCTGCAGATGGCGAGGCCTTGTGACATATTGTGGGATATATGGTTCGATCCCTTCACGTTCCCCTGCATACCTCGGCTCCTCGGGGATGATGCACGTCGGGACATCCCCGGGGTTGCTACTGCAACAAGGTCATGCACTGCTTGGTGGTTCTATCCGGTGGCGTGGTAGCCTTCTTTCTTCGATCTTACGGAGATTTCCACTGGTTCTTTACGTTATTCTAGGAGGTGGCCTCCTTTCTTCGAGTTCTGGTGAACCGGTGTCCTTGAAATGTGATGTGCTGGCATTAGCAATTGTCTCGTCCGCTGGTCCGCAGCTAGTTTTGTTAACATCTTACGGATACGGCGATTCTTATTCCTTCGTTGCGTGGCTGTGAGAGTAGCCCTCCGAACTTCTTGAATCTCTGCGGGCGCGGCGCTGACAAGCCTGCCCTCTGCTGTAGTGACTACGGACTTCATTTTCTTGTCTTCTTCGGTGTTTGCCTTTCTTTTCTTGTTGTTGGATTGGTGGCTTGGGCCACCCACTTTCATCACTGTCTGCCCGGGTAGTTCTTCTCGGTTAACTGGACCCAGTCACTTTCCTCGTGCTTGTAGGCTGCTGGTGCGAAATCGAGTCAATCTCGATTATCGCTCCATCTTTCACCCTCTTTTCATCGAGTGCGAGGCTTACGCCATTCTTAAAGTTCAAGACCAGACCGCCGATTCGACATTTCCCTGCGAAAAGACAAGGAAAAGGATCGAGGGCTGTACTTAAGAACAAGAACATTAAGAAAATGTTTATTAAAGATACATTTTTTATTATTCTTATATTTTGAAATTTAACGGGAATGAAGTAGGATAAGATGAGGGAAGAGATTTTGATTTGAAAAAGAAAACAAGGAAAACTTAATTATCATGCTTTTATTTATCTTAGCACATTTTATTATTTTTTTGGGTTCGGACCCGATCATAAGTAATTACTTCGCCCGTGTTTCTTAGGGATGAAGAATTCATTCCTTTGAAACATCAGGTAGCGTAATACTTTTTCAAGTATCGTCGGTTGATCGGAAGCATATGTCGTTCTCCACAGCAATTCACTAGGCGGTAGGAACCTCACGAGTATCTTTGCTTCGACCACGAATGGTCCTTCCCGAGTGGGTTCGAATTTTCCTCTTTATCTTGCGGTGTGCGAGAATAGGTCTCTTGAGAACGAGAACTAAGTCACCAACTTTGAAGGTTCTTGGGCGGACCGGTTTGTCATGGGCTTGAACCATCTTAGCTTGGTATAGTTCTAAATTACGTTGCGCTGCAAGTCTTTTCCCTTCGAAGCTTTCTAATTCTTCGAGTCGTAATCGGCGTTTTCTTACTGTCGTGATCTTGTTTGCAAGCTGCAATTACGAGTGAAGGAAGGCTGAACCTCTAAAGGTAACATGCTTGCCTCGGACCCATACACCGGAGCGTAAGGTGTAGCTTGAGTAGGAGTTACGAAGGTTGTCCGGTAGGCCATAAGGCTTCTAACAATTTCTCGTGCCAATTTCTCTTATTATCGTCCGAGGTTTTCTTTAAGATTTGAACGAGAGTTTTATTAAAAGCCTCGGCGAGACCGTTTGCTCTTGGGTAGTAAATTGTCGAGTATCGCCGATCGATTCCGTGTCTCACGACAAAATTGTTGATTTGTGTGCTTCGAATGCTGACCGATTATACGAGATGATCTGCCGCGGCACTCCGAAACGGTAGACAACTTGGTTCTTGAAAAGCTGTAGCACGTGGTGTGCTTTCACTTCTCTAAGTGGAGCCTGCACGCAGCTTGGAAAAGTAATGCGTAGCCGCAAGAATGAAGCGATGTCCTTTTGAAGATGGTGGTTCTATCGGACCCACTATATACGTGCCCTGACATTCGAATGGCCACGACGCGATTGTCGGGTGTAGCACATTTGGAGGTTGGTGTAGAACCACTCCGTGCACTTGGCATTGATGACGGCTCTTGGCGATTTTCATGCGGTCGGTCATCATCGAGGGCCGGTAGTACCCTAGTCTTTTAATTTTCATTTTCATCTTTGGACCGTGGTGAGCGCCACGGAGTCCTGAATGCACCTCTTTAACAATTTCACGGGCCTCGGACCCGCTTAGGCACCTTAGCCACATTTGATCGAAAAGACCTTCGTATAATGTGTTGTTTATTAATGCGTAGGACGAGTTCTTTTCTTGATACGATGGGCTAGCGACCTATCGTCTGGTAGCTTTCCTGTTTGCGGGTAATCTATCGATAGGTGTCGCTCGATCTTCGTGTTTTTACATCCTTCTTTCTGTTGATTCTTTTTCTTTTTCTGATTTGTGTATGTGTCATGTCGAGTTGTGATAGGACATGACGTCAGTGAGCGACACTTCCATTGATTCATCTTGCAAACGGGCAAATTCTTTTGCGAGACGGGCTAAAGCATCTGCTAGAGCATTTTCTTTTACAGGAATTTTGTAGATCGTTACATTTGGAATGCTGTTCAACAAGTTGTATGGCATCTTGGAAGTATTGTTCGAGTCTTGGCTTTAAAATTACTGTCTTGTCAGGCAATCTGTTGAATGATTAGCTTGTGAATCCCGTAGATGTTGATGTACTGTTATCCCAATTTGAATAGTTAATTCCAATCCCGTTATGAGGGCTTCGTATTACGCTTCGTTGTTTGTACACGGTTACGTCGAGTGGTAGGAGTATCTTAACATCCCCCGCTCGGTGTTATAAAGATTAGCCCGATTCTGCCTTACCGGGCACTATCACTTGCGATTCTTCGTCTTTGTGTGCTTGAAGATGCTCCGTCGAAATATAATTCCCAACGTCGATCGTCGAGGTCTTCTAGGTTCATTATTTGTTCATGCGGCGGATCGTCGTTGAGAGGAGATTCGGTCGGCGAAAGGGTGTCTTTGCGAGGAAGTACTGCTAAGACTTGTCCCTTTACGGCACGCGAGAGGCACGAAAGTTATATCGAATTGCGATAATATCATTGACCATGCAGCGAGTCGCAGGAAAGTGTTGGACGAGTCATCGAGTATTGCAATGGATTAAACTTCGAAATCGGAGTTGACCTTGTGAGAAAGCATGTAGTGCTGAGCTTTTGAGCGGCGAAGATCGGGGACGAAACAATGCTTTTCAATTGCGGGATACCTTACTTCCGTCGGAAGTAAACGACGGCTTAAGTAGTAAAGAGCATTTTCTTTACCCTCATCATTGACACAGGCTAACGGGGCTCAGAGAGAGTCATCTAAAGCCGCGGTGTAAAGTATCGGCGGTCTACACGAGGCTGAGGGCTTGCTAAGACGGGAGGTGTCATTAAATATTGTTTAATGTCTTCGAAGGCCTTCGGCATTTCTCTTCCCAAATAAATTTGGCGTCCTTTTTAACTAGTGCGAGAAAGGCTGACACCTACTGACGGGTTTGAGATAAAGCGTCGAAGATATGCCGGCTTCCCTTGAAAAGATCGTAATTGTTTTAAGGTTTTGGGAGGCGGCATTTCTAAGATGGCTTTAATCTTCTCCGGGTCGATTTCAATTCCACGATGTCGGACAACGAATCCTAAGAATTTCCGGAGGTGACGCCGAAGGCGCATTTAAGGGATTCATCTTAAGGTTAAATTGTCTTAATCGTTCGAAAACAATTCTCGAATCATACGGGTGGTTTTCCTTTACTTTGCTTTTGATGACGACATCGTCCACGTAGCATTCGACTTGATTGTGGATGAGATCATCAAAAATTCTTGTCATTGCTCTTTGGTAGGTTGCTCCTGCGTTCTTCGATCCGAATGGCATCATTTGTGTAGCAAAATACTCCGATCGGCGTTACGAATGCTGTAAGCTTTTCATCTTACGGAGCCATTTTTATCTGGTTGTATCACGAAGATCCATCCATGAACGAGAATATTTCATGTGTCGAAGCAATATCGATCATCGGTTCTGGAATCGGTAGAGGGAATTCATCTTTTGGACATGCCTTGTTTAAATCTGCGAAGTCCACACAAATTCGATACGACCATTCTTCTTTACGTCGGCACCACATTGGCTAACCGAGTCGGGTATTGTTCTTCGCGGACAAATTTAGCGTCTATTAGCTTTTTAACTTCGAGTATGACTTGTTGTTCGATTTCTAGACGCATTCTTACAGGACCTTGTTCTGTTGGAACAGAAGTAGGATCCACTCCTAGCTTATGGTACACGGCCTGGGCCCAATCCTGGCATTTCATCGTAGCTCCAAGCAAAACGATCTTTAAATTCCATTAATAACTTGATTATTTCTTCGGAGTCTTCTTTATTGAGTAAGGAGCTAACAAAGGTAGGTCTAGGCTCTTCGCTAGTACCTAAGTAAACTTCCGTTAACTCATCTATTGTGGATTTAATTTCTTCTTCGAATTCTGGTGGAGTGTCTCGGTTGTAAATCTTGATTTCGTACGTAGTTTCCATGCGAGTTTTCATTGGACTTGCAAGTGACAACCAAGCAAAATTCGGTATCGTCAGGCGGCCCTCTTGTGCCGAATCCGAGTCCATACTTTGAATTGGGAGGATGGCCGGAGTTATTCCATAACTTTTCAAAATGTTGTGATTGGCCTTTTGTCCATTGTCGAGGTAAGAAACCACGTTGAATTAAATTTTGAACACGGGGAGAATTTAACAAAAGGTAATTCCGTAATTCGATGAATTGACATCTTCGAATTGTAAATTATTTTCAGTTTTGGAGGAAGAAGCACCGCGGTAGAATTTGATCGGCTTTGCAAAATCACTACGTACCTCTTTGACCTCCATACCCTCGATCTTATTAGAATGGATCAGAGTTAGGGTCATAGTATGTACGTTGTGGTTAATCTTCTCGTACATTGATTTGTATTCTTCGTTCTTTTCATCTTCAAGGTAGATCTTGTATTGCGGCTTCTTTCGACTTATTGTTCTTAATTTGCTTCTTGCTTGATTTCTTTTCTTCTTCAGAACTATCTTCCCATTGACATTGATGTTTGGTTTCCTCTGTCCCGTGTCCCTAGTGTCTCTACCCGGCCTCGTCCCAGAGCCTCGACCTCGGATGCGAGTTGTGGAGAAACCTTCACCATCTCGCCGGAAGGGAGTGGTGGTGAGCGTTGGACTAGAATTTCAGGTTCTTCGTTGTCCTGAACTTTCTTTGCTTCATTTGTTACGGTATCTCTGGAGAAGATTGTTTTCTTTAGCGGTGCATAATGTTGCATCTTCATGGATTCCAATCTCATGTACGGAGAATGGTTGTAAGTCGCCTTTGATGCTTTGTTCCCCTCCATCGTAATACTTGATGCCTTTGATGCGAAGATGATGGTACCATCACTGTTTTCATGTATCCATGGTCGGCCCGGTAGAGCGTTGAACGATGTTTGAATCGATTATATGAAATTTTGCGGTTGTCTTTACTAAATCATAGGTCTTCATCGGTAGCGTTATTGACCCGGGCTTTTTCTCCTTTACGGTTGAATCCTCTTAATAACATTTTGTCGGCCTCGAGCTGCGAGCATCAATTTCCAAGTATGCTAGTGTTCGAAGACTCATTATATTGATTGATATCTGGATCCACCAATACTGCGGAGAGCGTAAACTGATTGTAGCGGGAAATGTACAACGGTCGGTTGTGTTCTTTGTCCCAAGTAGTAGGTCATTGTCCCGTGAAGGTAACACCTCGGCTTGTTCCTTTAACGAGCAAACCTCATCTAAGGAATCTCCGGCCATTTGAGCTAAGCAAATTTCCGGATCGAAGTAAGGCCTTGATCGAGCTTCCCTCATCTCCTTTGATAAGATGAGAGCATCGTAAATGCTCGGTTTGGCCGGTAGTTTCCTAAGATGGGCTAGCACGTTGTAGTCCACTTTGTTTCCATGCGTCTCGGCTTCTTCTCGAACGGGTATTTCTATGTCTTTGAGTTGGTTCTTCTTGAACAACCACCTGCTCCTTGTCTTTTGGATCCATTCTCGGAGGTAGAACTCTTCCACTTCTCAAGTTGACTTACGCATTTCTTGAATCTAGTGTTGAGTTCTTGGTGTTTCCTCTTGAATCGGAATGAGCGCTCTTGGATTATCTTCAAAAATCCGAGCTCTAACTGTTTATCGTAATTGGAGCTCCTCGAAACTCACGGATAGAGCCGTTGCTTGTTGAGCTCTTGTAGCCTCCTTGATGGATGTCTTCTTCGTCATTTTGATCGTCGAGATCTTGTATGATTTGAGAATTGTTGTTGGTATCGAAATCGACGCCGGATTGTCGCTAGTTACGTAATCGTTAGAAACGATCCAAAACGTAGCCAACGCCATCACCCTTATCATTATATGATCCCACCGAAGTGAGCGGATAATCATACAAAATCGGAGGTTCGAGGGATTTCTCCCAGATAGGGCTAACTATCCTAGGATAAGCGGCCCCTAGTCTAGCCTTAGGAATCTCGGTCCCCTCTTCTTCGTCAATTTTCTTCTTCTCTTCGATTGTCTCTGTCGAGGTGGTTCTTCTATCGCAAGTGATAGTACCGGCTTAACAGGTCTCGAACTGCGGGTGAAGCTCGCACGAAGCGGTTCGGATGTTGTCTAAAATCTTCTTCGAAGATCTCGTCCGAATGATGATCATCCATCGTGATTGCATAGGGATCTATCGGAATGACGGGATCGGTTGAGATAACATTGACGGAACCTCCTTCTGGGGGTTCCTTCATGTACTCCTTCGGGATTGTTATATTTCCTTTCCGAAGGTTGTCGTTGAGCCAACTTTTAAAGGTAATACAATCTTCTATCTTGTGCCCCGAAGCATCGATGGTAGGGGCAAAAGTTGGGATCACCTTTCTTGTTGACTTCCTACGGTCTTTTAGGCTGCGAGTGGAAATCTGGAGTTTTCATTAAGCTGCGGAACATCTTCGGTACCGCTTCATTTTTGAACAGATATTCTACGCTCGAAGCTCCCTCAATGTACGTTGCGGACGGGACGGTTGTTCATCTTGCGGAGACGGCGGTAAATTTGGATCGGGGTTGCTAGTAATCTTGTTGTGGTTGCCGCGGCCGTTACGGTGGTATTTGCATCGGTTGTTTGCCTTTATCAACTGCTGCAACGATCCCAGATTTCTTTTAGAAGGTCTTCACCGGCTTACGCGTAGTCTTGTCGTAGCTTAATTGCTTCGCCTCTTCTTGCCAAGCTTCCGGCCTTGCTTAACAACTTCTCAAAAAGTCTTAATAGTGAATCCCTTGAGGAGAAGTGCTATGGACGTGAATGCTTTTAAGCAAGATGCCGACTGCATGTTGTTCTTGCGGTTGTGGTTCACACTTCATGCTTAAATTTCTCAATGCCAGTATGTAATCCCGCAAGTTTCATTCGGCCTTTGTTTCTCTACCACTAAATCACCTATAGTGATGTAGTGCGAGCTCCGGCGAACCGCTTGATGAAGAGGCTCTCTAGCTCTGAGAATGTCTTCAACGCCGAACCGTTGGGTAATTCTACATACCAGTCGAAGGCGATTCTGCGACGGAGGCTGGCGACGGGCGCGCCCGGAAGAGTAACGCATCGCTCCCGCCGGCATTGCAACAACTAGCACGAAAGTGTGCAACATCTTGTCGGGGGTTCCCGGTTCCGTCGAAGGTCTTAAACAGAGGTGGTACGAAGCCTTTCGGGTATTGGACGGCGTCGAATTCTTCTGGGTAAGGTCTACCCGTCCGAATGGATGTCCGTTCTTCGATTGTCTTAAGGCTTCTCGCACTGTTTGCTCTACCAAGTTATTGATATCCTTTTCGGGGATCATACTTTGTCTTGTATCCTTTTCAATTTGGTCATCCCCATTGACGGATTTAATCTCTTTTCCTCCGTCTACGATGTGAATGACTTCTGGGGGTGTCTCTCTATGTGGTTGTACTTGACTGCGGAGAGTGGCCGAGGCTACGGCCATCTCTTCCATCCTCTTCGCCATTTGAGCGATCGTGTCGTCCTTTTCTGAAGAGTTTGTCTCTTCATCAGTTCTGGCTCCTCTCTTTACGCGAGTTTGCGGGAGCACCTTGAGAAGCTGATGAAGCTCGTGTCCTCAACCATGTTGATTTACGCATATTCGTTGTCCATGAATTCCGATGAGTCGATCTCGTCTCCGAACTTTTTTCTTCTCTTTCTTTTGCCAGCCGTCGGATGTCGGTTCTCAGCTTTTCCATGGCATCTTCTAGCGGAGCTTTCTGTTGTATCTTTGTGGTTGTCATGCGATGGTTGCCGGGTCCTTTTTTCACGAGTCCCCTTCATCGCAGTAGCACTTTCTTCGGATTCCGGCCCTCTGGCGAGACTTTCTCTCTCGGGGCTGTGTTCGATCTCAAGCCCCGCCGTGGGTGGGGGACGCCACACCATCCTTCTAGCGAGCGAGAAGGTCTAGGACCGGATAGTGCATTGGCCAAATGCGGAAGGTGGTATCCTCCCTAATCTGTAATCCTGATACTACGACGGGCGGGCTCGCCTTCCGTTTCTCTTGCTTGGCTTTTCTATCATCGGCGGGTTCTGCTCGGGGCCGAGACGAGTTTGGCCAGAGCACCCGCCCTATCCTTCGTAGAATTTCCGACACGGGCGATTTTTTCCTTCTTTGCTAGCTTTTCTACCAAAGGATTTGCGGTCGAGCAAACGGCGTAGTTCTAGTTCTTTTCTTGCGGCTATCGTTGTAGTATGCGGGCCGAGGTAATGTGGAAGCAATCTTGCGAACATTCTCCTCATCCTACGTGGCGGAGAGGGGATGGAACTGCTTCCTCCCAAAAGTGGTATGTAGTCGGGCGGTGGTGTATATTACGGTAGCGGTGTATATTACGGCAGCTGCGGAATTTCCTCCATGAAAGTAATCTCGGCGGCTACGGCTTCCACAGCGTCCTTCTATTTCTATTTCTTCTTTGGGTCTTTGTCGGCTGACGGAATCTTTGTTGGACCCGATTTCGAAGACGAGAAGGTCTTACGGGAAAGATCCGTACCCTCCACGGTAACGGGTTTATCATAGTTCTGGATTTCTTTCCCCTTTGATTTGGCAGAAGTCGGGGTAGGTGCGAAACAACTAGGCCAGGTGGGGGTAGTGAGAACGGTCCTCCTGTGGACGGCGGTACTCCTCCCTAGTCGGGACCCTTGCGGGGGAGGAAACTCTTGGGTCGACTGGTCGGAACTGCGCGCGGTGGTTCCTCAGCTTCAGATACTTTGTTCGTCGGTGCAAAGAGGGAGACATCGGTGACCTTGACGTTCGTGTTTTCAAATCCTTGTCCAAATCGGATGACCATTGTCGGGCGGCTCATCCTTATAGACAGCGAAGTCCAGTCCGTTGGTGAAGGAGAAAATCAGTTTCGGGGCTTCCATTTACGCAAGGTAGATTCTGGTTGTCGATCCCAAGTTATGCTTCTTTTCTTCGGGACGAAAAGAAAGGAATTGAAAAGAGTGGAACTCATTCTTTGTTCATGTATTTATAAAAAAGAATCATTTGTTAAAAAAATCACTTATTAGAGGGTTTGTTTATTTAGAACGGAATGTTCAAAGGTGTAGAGAAGGTAAGGAATCCGATTCAGAAAGGAAAAGAAAGTCTTAAGCAAGACTTCCCGACTCGAAGGATCACTCCTAAACCTTTTGCTCCAGGGGTCCACCCGCGCCCTGGAAATGAGGTAAAAGGATCTCGGAACCTCTCTTGTTTAGGGGTGTCTAAACGGTGGCTCCTAAATCCGAGAGAATGTTGGCTATACTTGTTCAAGATAGGAAATGAACATAGTATTCCAACGGAAAGAAGGGTAGTTTGATCCATTAGGGACATGGATACACTACGATTTTTGAAAACATAATTATTTGATTATAATGGAGAGAGGAATGCAATCGAGCGGAGTCGCCGGAAGTTGTCGGCACTATTTTTAGGTTGTGTGATATTTTTAAAAGGGGTCGCCTAACGAAGTTGTCGGCGAATTTAAATTTTAAATTTGATTTAAAAATATATATATAATTTAGAAAGTAGTATTTGACTTTGAAAATAATTTTAAATTTAAAAGTTTTAAGATATAAGATTAAACCGATCTCACATCCCAGAATAGTTTATATAAACGAGCACCGCACCACAAATCGTGTATCTATCCCTAAGGATAGACACAACGCAGTGGGGCTTGATCAAATAAACTAGAAGTTTCGTGACATCCGTTTTGGTGCGAACCAATTTTATAATGACAAATTCCACCTTAATATGAAAGTATTAACGGGGTTTATATTACACAGGTTCTTTAAATTCCCTTTAAGGGCAAGCACATAGTTAATTACATCTTAAGTGACGGGGAATCACCTAAGAAAACTCGATAATAACCGATAGTGCTCTCAAAGATTTTAAAGTTTAAGGTTTTCAAAGATTGAATTTTGGAATTTGATAGGGAATGGATCAAATTTGGAACATTTTGTTTTATGAATCCAAAGGAAGAAAGGTAGGAAAATCTGATTCAAGTGAACTTCCGGTAATTTCCTGACCATCCTATTGTTTGGCTTGAATTTAGGAAAGTCCTAATGTTTATTTAGTATTTCGATCTTGCCTTTTAATTAATTAGGGCTTATATTTGTATGATAAAATCAAACAAATAGCACAGAAGATGTGAGGGTTTATTGTCGTATCGGACGACTACCTTGGAATCCCTAAGATCGGTTAGGGCTTAATTTGCAATGCAAATGCCTAACGAAGAGGTTGGTTATGTTGCACTAGGAAAGCTACCTCGAAGTCCTATGGCTTTGTTGTTAATTCTAAGAAGGTTTGCGAAGTAGGTTCGAGTTTCTTGGCAGCGATGGCCGTGTTTGCCACCTTGCTCAAGCTCCTTGTTGTTGCAGAGGTTTAGTTTTAGAAATCATAAATCAGGGAGATGAGAAAAAGTGTTTTTGGTTTAAGAGAAGTCTTAATTTTCCAAGTGTTCTTGTATTTGATTAAAACAAATCTTAAAGTTGATTATAACGACACGGTTAGATCCCACGGTTCCATCCTTCCGGCATCATTATTTTTATCGGATTCACTTGGTCCAGATGAATTTGCTAAACTCAACTGAATGAGTTCCACACTTTCATTTAGACCGTGGGAAATCCCGTTAGCAACACGTGAGTTACATCATCCGAGTATTCTAGATCATCAAACGGGGCGTTTTAATTTAGTTGCAATTGTAGTTTTGTGTTACGTTTGTGATTAAATTTTGAGTTGTTTTATATTTTGAAATGTTGTGGCAGTGAATTTTATCTTGCAATGACTTTTAACTTAGTTTTGGTTTCAGTTTTAGGGACTATCCTAAAGGTGTGGGTTTTCGTCTACTTGATTGTCTTATCATGCAAAAGAAATAAATAAATGCATTTGCAATAAAGTAAGTTGCAAGAAGGTAAATTGCGAGAAAGTAAATTGCAAGAGTGAATTGCAATAAAATAAAAGCGTACCTGGAGAGGGTCTTCCCGTCATCCCAAGCTACACTTAAAACACAATTAGAATATTTAAGCAAGTTCCTAGGTAAAGCTAAGGGAAAGGTTATGGTTTTACACGAATTCTGATCACATGGCTAGTCATCTCCTATGACGTCTAGGTTCTTTGTGTTTTTGTTTGAGGACGTTTTTCTTCATCAAAGAACAATTAAATCCAATTGTTCTTATAAATATCCTATCATATTGAGGAAGTGCTTAAGAAGAATCTTAAACATCTTTTTGATATTTTTAGGATTGTTTTAAGTCCGAATGAATTTAATTATATAAATGAATCAATCGTCCAGGGTTTTCAAGATTTGTTAACTTGCCCGGTGAATTAAGACATTTGAATATCTTATGAGTGAAGTAGCACTTCATTAATGTTTCATTTAGGAGTTATAATAATCAAAGCTTTAAAGTTAAATTAGTATTGAGAATGATTTGATTTAAGTTAAAGGGTTTAAATTTGGAATAGTGTTCAAGTTGCTTTATATTTAATTTCTTTTATGTGGGTGATGTTATATTTAATTCAATTTAATTTAATTGAGTTTTAATTTAATTTAATTTAATTTAATTTGATTTGATGTTTAATTAATTTGATTTGATTTAATTTAATTTAATTATTTAATTTAATTTAATTTAATTTAGAATTTAATTTAATTGTTTAATTTAATTAATTATTTAATTTAATTTAATTTAATTTAATTTTAATTTAGTTTAATTTAATTTAATTTTATTTAATTTAATTTGATTTAATTTTAATTTAATTTTAATTTACTTTATTTTTAATTTTAATTGAAATTTTAAAAGAGTTTAATAATTCAATTAAGTCTTTTAATGTTTTACATTAGAGTTATCATTTTAATTAAGAATTGAGTATTAATGATATAATTAGTTTAGGGATTTTTAAATTAAAGAATAAATCTCTTCCTAATAAATATCCCTTATTTTAATAATTCCAATTTTATTATTCTTCCAAATTTAATCTATTATTTAATTAAAGTTTAATCATTTTAAAAATTGTTTAATGAGTTTCTACCCTTTAATTATTTAAATTTCAATCATCCAAACCAGATTAAGATCAAATATTTTACTTGTTGATTTTTTATTAAACCTAAAGTTTTAATTAAGGGTTAAAAGTTTAATTACCATTTTACCCCTTAAGCTTAATAATTTCATAACTCACTAAATTGAACCCAAATGAACTTGAAATTTTTATGTGACTTCACTCATATGTCAATAAAGACATGAGAGGAGAAAATGTGATTTTTCTGTATTTAATTTATTTATATAATTATTTTTGGTGGAAAATAGAGATTTTCAAGGAAAATTTGATAACATGACCAAAGGAAAGTTTCTGTCCTTAAGAAAATTAGGGGACATTCCTAATGACCAGAGAAGCACTTGGACCAATTTTGGTGATTTTTTGAATTATATTATTTTTATTATAATTATTTTGAGTTTTGAAGTGTTAATTAATTTAAAAATAAAATAAATGTTGAAAAATGGATTTTATATTTTTCAAAAATCTCTCTGATATCAAGGAAACCAGAGAAACAAATTTTGCAATTTTCTGATTTTTCTATGATTTATTATAATTATTTTAGTGAAAATGCTAGAAAATACATTTTTTTTAATTTTAAAATTACCCTAGGGCTTTAAAATTCAATATCCCACTAAATAGACCTAAGAAAAATGTGGGATTTGTTCCTAAGTGATTAAAATTCAAAATGTGACATTTTGGTGAATTTTATTATTTTTGTGATTTTTATTATTTTTTAATTATTAAAAATATTAAAATATTATTAAAAATCAACTTTTTTAGAAAATTGAAATTTTAATTTTCTTAGATTCCCCTGATATCAGAGAGGCTCCAAAATCAATTTGGTGAATTTTTGAAAGGTATTTTAAAAGTTATGAATTTTTAAAGTTTAAAATGGCTAAGTGGCTTAATCAACCCGATTAGTGGGGCTAACCAAGTCCAATTGACCTCAAATTTTTATGGTGGATTCCTCTGATCCTAAAGGTCGGTGGAGAATTGATTTCAAGTCAATTTGATGCACTAGTTAACTCTAATTAATTAAAGACCTATTTTGGGTGTTTAAGCCGATTAGAGTTGTTTTGAATGAACTAAGCCAAAATCTATTTTTCCTAGGGTTCTCTGGTCATAAGGAACATCACCAAATTTTCCTAGAATTTATTTCACAACATGCTATTTACTGGAATTAAAATACTCAAAACAGTGACCTGAACTTGAAAAATCAAGAACTCTTCATAGGGATGGCCTCCGACTTTGGAAAATTCGGGGAATGTTCCCAAATTCAGAGGCTTCAAAAGCCCTATGGTCTCATGCCATGGTGAATTGTATGCATGCATG
The DNA here is from genome assembly GCA_022702705.1 of Papilionanthe hookeriana x Papilionanthe teres. Classification (NCBI taxonomy): domain Eukaryota; kingdom Viridiplantae; phylum Streptophyta; class Magnoliopsida; order Asparagales; family Orchidaceae; genus Papilionanthe; species Papilionanthe hookeriana x Papilionanthe teres. Next base: position 65,291,775 of record CM040430.1, on the reverse strand, counting down.
GATAATTAAAACAATGCGAGAGAGTAAATAAATTATAAAAAATAAAATATTTGATGAAATTAAGTGATTTCTTTTCCACATTATTCTCCTCTCTTCACTGAGCGAGAGGGTATTTTTATTTTATTTTTATGATTTTCCTACACAGAGATATGAATTTTTGAAGTTTAGGGAATTAAATAAATAAGAAAATACCCTAATTTTCTATTTATCCACGCGGCGCCGGCGCATCCTCGGCGGCTCCGAAAGGCCGCGCGGCGCGCTCCCATTCGACGCCGCCACTCGAGTCGGCGGCCCGGGCCCCGCGGTTCTCGCACCGTTTCCTGGTCCGACGCCATCCGAGCCGTTCGTCCGCGCGTGTATTGAATGGACGGCATCCGTTCATCGTCCCCGAGTGTTCTCGCCGAGAGCCGTCCACACTAAATCCCTAAGATCTCGCTCGATTCTCGATGGATTTTTATGTTCTTATACTCTATGGATTCGTCTTGAAGAGACGAACACATCTATACGGTTAACATGCATTGAAACTAAAGCATTTGAAATGGAGAATCTCCGAAGCTCGGGATGAAGAGTTAGCTCATACCTTGGCTCGGAGAAGTGTGGCTTCAATCCGAGAGTTGTTGCACCTTCGATTGGGTCCCAGCAAGCTCCGGATGAAGTCTCCCGGTGCAGTGAATTGTACGGATATGATTTCGACCAAGCCCGATCACAAAGCTTGGAGGGTGGAGCAGCCGGGTGGCTCGGAGATGGGGCTTTTGATGGTGGACACCTTCCCTTGGTGCAGTGAAGGTGTAGAGCCAATCAATTTGGGAATTGGCTCCCTGTGGAGAAGTGTCCTGGTTTTGGGTGGAATTTCGACTGCGAAATTGAGCTTACGGAGGAGAAATGGCGGGGAATTTCATTTGGGGATCAAGTGCTCTAAGGGTGGAGGAGGGTGCGGAACAATTTTGGCGAGTTTTGGCAAGGTTTATGCTTCTCTCTCCCTCATGGCCGAGAGGGGTGGAGTTTAAATAAAGCTGGTGGGGGCCTCCCGGGGGAGTTAAGGCTTGGGATCGAGTGCTGCGGTGAGGAGAAGAACGACCATGGTGACCAGCTAGGCGAGGGCGGCTCGGCAAGTGAGAATTTCGATGTTGGCTCACATGTGAGCTCTCGGCCATGGTGTTTTCCGGCGGCACGGTGGCCGGCCGGCCGAGCATGGGTCACCCTCGAGGTCGGGTGGGTCGGGGTTGGAGGTTTGTGCTGATCAATTGGCCATGGACATGTGTAAAGGCTTTGATCCAAAGTAGAATGGGGCATGGCTAGTTTTGAGTCTAAATGGGTCAATCCACCCATTTGGGCTTGGTGCACCCTTCGAGGTGGCTTTGGATGCTTGTGGGGGATCAAAGGGATCGAGTTTGGTTTGGCATGGAGAAGTCTCCATCCAAATATATTTGGATTAAATTTAAGTTTAGGTGAAACATGATTAAGGCTAATGAGCTTTAGGGATTAAGGAAAGCCCCCCTCTTCTTACCCAATATGGCATGGTGGAGTGTACAAAGCTCTCATGGCTCACATGTGGCTCATGCATGGCTTCATGGCTCACCTTTGGCTTGGCAAAAAGTTTGGTCGATTTCATAAAAAGGATTTTAAGGATTTTGGATAATTTGGTGGAAATTTGGATGAAGCTTCATTTAGAAATATTTGATCATTGGTTTAGGACTTAGGGATGATTTTAATTAAAAGTATGATGAGGGGAAATGTCATATGGGCTTTGGAAGAATTTTTTGGGGTTTTGGATTTGGTGGAAGTGGGCTTTTAAAATGGTTTAAGGAATGGGCCCTTAAGTTTAAAAATGAATTTATGGATGGGAATTTTGTAAAGAGGTTGGGCTAAATAATTGTTGGGTTTAGCTCATGGATGTGTCATGAGTGATTTGAAGCAAATTTGGGGTAGTTTGGATTTGAATTGGGTTGAAATTGGGTTAGGTTTGGGTTTAGGTCAAAAATGGGCCTTTTAACCTTGGGTTGAGTTTGAGTGGGGTTTGGGTTCAAATTTTGGGCAAATCATGTTAGGGTTTTGTTTGTGGGAATGTTAAGGAAGATTTAGAAAAGATTTGAGGTTAATTGGAGTTGAATTGGGTGAGTTTGAGTTAGGTTTGGGTCATGGGTCCAAATTGGGCTTTAAGGCCAAAAGTGGAATTGGATCCAAATGTCAATCAAATTGGACTTGGATTTGGTCTAGATTGGTATTGGGAATGTTGAATTGAAGTTGAAAATTGAATTGGACAAGAATTTGGGTCAATTGGATAGGTTTGGTTTAACATTGGGTTCACTTTGGGTTAAAATGGGTCAATTTGGGGATTTGACAAAAGTAGGGTAAATTGACAAAATTGGCCTATGGTGTAGTTGGACAAAATGAAATTGGGAATATTTAGGATTTTCTGGAATTTTCTGGGAATTTTCTGAATTTTTGGATTTTTGGAGGGTATTGGGGGGTATTTTTGGAATCTTTGGTATTTTTGGGTATGGATGATCAATTTGAGTGATGTGGAGATGTTTGGGATTGATTTTGGAAAATTTTGGGTAATTTGGAAATTTTGCAAAAATTTGGGTAATTTGAGGTTTTGGGTAGGTTTAGTAGGTGTAAGGTCCGGGGGTCAAAAATTGAAAATTTGGGAAATTGAAGATTGGGTGAATCTAGGTGGAAAGAAATCATTTTGGTTGAGCCATGAAACCATTTCAAGCCCATATGAGCCATGAAAGGACTCATTTGAGGCATTCATCTATGTTGTTCCTAACCCTGCTTGCGAGGGCTCGGGGGTTAAGGACCATCCATGTGAATCACCTACATGAGTTAGGAGGTTAAGTTGGGTATGGGTGTGGTTTTAGGAAGTGTGTGGAAATGTAGTGTGTAAGTGTAGTGTAAGTCGGCCCCTTCACTGGACCGGGCCGCCAGGGCGATCCTAAGGCCGAAGAATCCTATAGGAACTCATCCTTTAAACTTCCACATTTGATTTCGACCCTCTAGGTAATTAGGGGTCTATAGTCAAGCTTGTGGAGTTTGCTGGGAGTTTAGAAGTGGTTTAAATCTCTAAAATGTGAGTCCCAATTCTAGTCCTCTAAGATAGTCAAAGGAAAAAGCCTAAGGCTAGATCCTAAGCACTAAAAAGAAGAAGGGAAGACCTCATCAAAAATGAGGTCAACAAATGGACCCCCAATAGGTGTGGTGAGTGACGGAGCACACCGCGCGTGTTGGTGTTGACCGAAGCGATCAACAAAACCAACACGGATGTCGAAGTGACAAACTTGGGACGGAAGCAAAGAATTTCCAGTTGGGGAGTATCGGGTATGTTTACGGAACCAGGAGATTCTTGAACTCTCGGCAGGGAAAGGAAAAGGAGGTGAATCCCGAATCACATGATGCGGGGAAATTCGATTTAGATTTTATTTTGTTTCAATTTATGTTTTGATGTGTGAGTTTAAATTTTAGTTTGGAGTTTCGATTTAGATTGAAGTTTGTCGAAAATTAATTTGAAGGATTTGATTTGAAATGAAAATTGGAATTTTGAGGTTTTAGATGTAACATCTTTAACCTCGAAAGAAAATTGAATTGATTAGAATGAATCGTTGCGATGAGAAGAGATCTCGGAGCAATGTGGTGTTGGATGTAAAAATCCTTAACCTCGAAAAGTTTGATTTTGATGTATTTCGGTGCGATAGGAAAAGAATCCTAAAGCGGTGCGGTCTTGGATGTAAAATCCTCGACCCGAAATGTTTGAATTTGATGTATTTCGGTGCAATAGGAAAAGAATCCTAAAGCGGTGCGGTCTTGGATGTAAAATCCTCGACCCAAAAGTTTGAATTTGATGTATTTCGGTGCGATAGGGAAAGAATCCTAAAGCGGTGCGGTCTTGGATGTAAAATCCTCGACCCAAAAGTTTGAATTTGATGTATTTCGGTGCAATAGGGAAAGAATCCTAAAGCGATGCGGTCTTGGATGTAAAATCCTCGACCCAAAAGTTTGAATTTGATGTATTTCGGTGCGATAGGGAAAGAATACTAAAGCGAGTGCGGTCTTGGATGTAAAATCCTCGACCCAAAAGTTTGAATTTTGATGTACTTCGGTGCGATAGGGAAAGAATCCTAAAGCGAGTGCGGTCTTGGATGTAAAATCCTCGACCCAAAAATTTGAATTTGATGTATTTCGGTGCGATAGGGAAAGAATCCTAAAGCGGTGCGGTCTTGGATGTAAAATCCTCGACCCGAAAATTTGAATTTGATGTATTTCGGTGCGATAGGGAAAGAATCCTAAAGCGAGTGCGATCTTGGATGTAAAATCCTTGACCCAAAAATTTGAATATGATGTATTTCAAAGCAATAGGGAAAGAATCCTAAGCGAGTGCGGTCTTGGATGTAAAATCCTCGACCCAAAAGTTTGAATTTTGATGTACTTCGGTGCTGATAGGGAAAGAATCCTAAAGCAGTGCAGTCTTGGATGTAAAATCCTCGACCCAAAAGTTTGAATTTTGATGTATTTCAGTGCAATAGGAAAAGGATCCTAAAGCAGTGCAGTCTTGGATGTAAAATCCTCGACCCAAAAGTTTGAATTTGATTTGATTGATATTTGATTCGAGATCTAGAAGAAATTGAATTTGAATTTGATTGAGACTTGAAATGCTGGAAAGATTGAATTTGGAAATTTGGAAGGATGAGTTTGAACTCGATTGAAATTTGATTTGAGATTTGATTTGAAATTTGGAAGATCAAGTTTGAAACTTGATCGAGATTGGATTTGAAATTTGATTGAGGATTTGATTTGGAATTTGTAAAGATGAAATTTGATTTGAAGTTTGGAAGGATGGAATTTGAGATTTGTGTTGATTTCGTTTATCTTTTAATGGTTCAAATTTTATTTTATTGTTTATTTAATGTTCATGTGAACTTGGTGTTTGTCATTTTTAGATTTTTTTTTTAGAAAGTTTTCTTTTATTCTCTTTTTTTTGTTTTATTTCTTTTCTGTTCTTTGTTCGAAGTTCATTTAACTTTAATGGCGTTTCCCGATCAATTTGCACAAAAGAGGTGAAGGCCAAAAACATGACATGGTCACTTTCATTCCAATCATGTTGAAAATACGTCGTACGACTCGATGCGGAATATATTTCATACAATCCATGTAGACTCAAAACGAATTGTGTATGATCTTTGTTGATCCATCAAAAGAATCATCCGTCGAAAATCCATGTATGAATAGTGAGGTACATGGTCAATAACATCACCTTCCAAGCCATCCTTGGCGAGGATGCCAGTTGGATGTACGTTGGAGGTGTAATATTTCCCATGTAACTCGCGGCTCGTAAGGCCGGAGGTTCTCTAGCTCGGGTACGGTTGGAAATGGTAAGGTATTTTCGTTGTCGTCCATCCTCACGAAAGTAGCGAGATTCGCTCCATCGGCACTCTCGGTATGCAATGCTTTGCGATATACGCTCTGTTACCTTGCGGTATCATGACGGAACCCACCGGTAAAGGTATCTTTGCTTGGCCCTCGGAATTCACCGGGCTCGCTATCCGGAGGTCGGATCCGAACATGATGTTACACTCATTCAAGAAAGAGACCGTGCAGAAAGGTCGACGAAGTCGTGGTGATCGATATGTGGGGGTATGCGGTCACCCTGTTTGTAGATGTTGATAATGCGGTTATTGGGTATGCAATCTGTGGCGGTACCCTCCATGTTATTAATCTTTTTACCATTCTCTTGATAACTAATGGCATCGGATCTACTTGCCCATGACGGAGTATCCACGGTGGGTTTCCCTTTCGTCTTCGACAAAGTTGTAGCGGCATCCGCATTGTATTGTGATTCTTCCTTTCCCGGCATCCATCTCCGGGGTTACGAGTAGGTATTTTCCCTCGAGCTGCTTGCTCGGCCCATTCTTTTCGGATCCTGGATACGATCCACGATTTCTTTGTTGTTCATACTGCGAGAATACGTCGGTGTGTAGCTCGAGGCCTTCTAGTATGTTGATTCTTCTTCCTTTAATTCTCTCGAAGTATTCGAAAGTTTTCTTTTCAACATTCGCATTCTCTCCGGCTCGTATTCCGGAATGATCTGCGGATGGCGAGGCCTTGTGACATATTGTGGGATATATGGTTCAATCCCTTCACGTTCCCCTGCATACCTCGGCTCCTCGGGGATGATGCACGTCGGGACATCCCCGGGGTTGCTTCGCAACAAGGTCATGCCACTGCGGTGGTTTTATCCGGTGGCGTGGTAGCCTTCTTTCTTCTGATCTTTTGGAGACTTCCCTGGTTCTTTCTGTCATCCTAGGAGCTGGCCTCCTTTCTTCAGGTTCCTGGTGAACCGGTGTCCTTGAAGCGTATGTGCTGGCATCAGCAATTGTCTCGTCGCGCTGGTCCGCAGCTAGTTTTGTTAACATCTTACGGATACGGCGATTCTTATTCCTTCGTTGCGTGGCTGTGAGAGTAGCCCTCCGAACTTCTTGAATCTCTGCGGGCGCGGCGCTGACAAGCCTGCCCTCTGCTGTAGTGATTACGGACTTCATTTTCTTGTCTTCTTCAGTATTTGCCTTTCTCTTCTTGTTCTTGGATTGGTGGCTTGGGCCACCCACTTTCATCATCGTACGTCCGGGCAGTTCTTCTCGGTTAGCTCGGGACCCGGTCACTTTCCTCGTCTTGTAGGCTCGCTGGTGCGAAATGCTGAGTCAATCTCGATTATCGCTCCATCTTTCACCCTCTTTTCATCGAGTGCGAGGCTTACGCCATTCTTAAAGTTCAAGACCAACCGCCCGTTCGACATTTCCCTGCGAAAAGACAAGGAAAAGGATCAGGGGCTGTACTAAGAACAAGAACATTAAGAAAATGTTTATTAAAGATACATTTTTATTATTCTTATATTTTGAAATTTAACAGGAATGAAGTAGGATAAGATGAGGGAAGAGATTTTGATTTGAAAAAGAAAACAAGGAAAACTTAATTATCATGATTTTATTTATCTTAGCACATTTTATTATTATTTTTCTTTTTTTGGGTTCGGACCCAATCATAAGTAATTACTTCGCCCGTGTTTCTTAGGGATGAAGAATTCATTCCTTCGAAACATCAGGTAGCGTAATACTTTTTCAAGTATCGTCCGTTGATCGGAAGCATATGTCGTTCTCCACGACAATTCACTAACCGGTAGGAACCTCCCGAGTATGCTTGCTTCAACCACAAATGGTCCTTCCCAAGTGGGTTCAAATTTTCCTCCTATCTTGCGGTGTGCAAGAATAGGTCTCTTGAGAACGAGAACTAAGTCACCAACTTTGAAGGTTCTTGGGCGGACCGGTTGTCATGGGCTTGAACCATCTTAGCTTAGTATAGTTCTAAATTACGTTGCGCTGCAAGCTCTTTTCCCTTCCGGGCTTTCTAATTCTTCAAGTCGTAATCCGGCGTTTTCTTCGTCGTGATCTTGTTTGCAAGCTGCAATTCGAGTGAAGGAAGCCGAACCTCTAAAGGTAACACTCGCCTCGGACCCATACACCGGAGCGTAAGGTGTAGCTTGAGTAGGAGTTACGAAGGTTGTCCGGTAGGCCCATAAGGCTTCTAACAATTTCTCGTGCCAATTTCTCTTATTATCGTCCAAGGTTTTCTTTAAGATTTGAACGAGAGTTTTATTAAAAGCCTCGGCGAGACCGTTTGCTCTTGGGTAGTAAATTGTCGAGTATCGCCGGTCGATTCCGTGTCTCACGACAAAATTGTTGATTTATGTGCTTCGAATGCTGACCCATTATACGAGATGATCCTGCGCGGCACTCCGAAACGGTAGACAACTTGTTTCTTGAAAAGCCGTAGCACGTGGTGTGCTTTCACTTCTCTAAGTGGAACTACTTCGCCCACTTGGAAAAGTAATCCGTAGCCGCAAGAATGAAACGATGTCCTTTCGAAGATGGTGGTTCTATTGGACCCACTATATACGTGCCCCAACATTCGAATGGCCACGACGCAATTGTCGGGTGTAGCACATTTGGAGGTTGGTGTAGAACCACTCCGTGCACTTGGCATTGATGACGGCTCTTGGCGATTTTCATGCGGTCGGTCATCATCGAGGGCCGGTAGTACCCTAGTCTTTTAATTTTCATTTTCATCTTTGGACCCGGTCGGTGAGCGCCACGAGTCTCGAATGCACCTTTTTAACAATTTCACGGGCCTCGGACCCGCTTAGGCACCTTAGCCACATTTGATCAAAAGACCTTCGTATAATGTGTTGTTTATTAATGCGTAGGACAGAGTTCTTTTCTTGATCCGATGGGCAGCGACCTATCATCCGGTAGTTTTCTGTTTGCGGGTAGTTCATCGATGGTCGTCGCCAATCTTCGTGTTTTTACATCATCTCTGCTAGCTGATTCTTTTTCTTTTTCGATTTGTGTATTGTGTCTATGTCGAGCTGTGATAGGACTCGACGTCCGTGAGCCGACACTTCCATCGATTCATCTTGCAAACGGGCAAACTCTTTTGCGAGACGGGCTAAAGCATCTGCTTAAAGCATTTTCTTTTACAGGAATCTTGTAAATTGTCACATTTGGAATGCTGTTCCAACAATCTGTATGGCATCTTGGAAGTATTGTTCGAGTCTTGGTTTAAAAATTTTGTATTGTCCGGCGATCCGTTGAATGATTAACTTGTGAATCCCCGTAGATGTTGATGTCCGTTATCCCCATTTGAATAGTTAATTCCAATCCCGTTATGAGGGCTTCGTATTCGCCGTTGTTTGTACACGATTACGTCAAGTGGTAGGAGTATCTTAACATCCCCCGCTCCGGTGTTATAAAGATTAGCCCGATTCCTGCCTTCACAGAGCACTTATCACTTGCGATTCTTCGTCTTTGTGTGCTCGAAGATGCTCCGTCGAAATATAATTCCCAACGTCGATCATTAAGGTCTTCTAGGTTCATTATTTGTTCATCCGGCAAATCATCATTGAGAGGAGATTCGCCAGCGAAGGGTGTCTTTGCGAGGAAGTCTGCTAAGACTTGTCCCTTTACGGCACGCGGAGGCACGAAAGTTATATCGAATTGCAATAATATCATTGACCATCTCGCAAGTCCGCCGGAAAGTGTTGGACGAGTCATCGAGTATTGCAATGGATTAAACTTCGAAATCGAGTTGACCTTGTGAGAAAGCATGTAGTGCACGAGCTTTTGAGCGGCGAAGATCGGGGCCAAACAATGCTTTTCAATTGCGGGATACCTTACTTCCGTCGGAAGTAAACGACGGCTTAAGTAGTAAAGAGCATTTTCTTTACCCTCATCATTGACACAGGCTAACGGGCTCCGAGAGAGTCGTCTAAAGCCGCGGTGTAAAGTATCGGCGGTCTACACGAGGCCAGGGCTGCTAAGACGGGAGGTGTCATTAAATATTGTTTAATGTCTTCGAAGGCCTTCGGCATTTCTCTTCCCGAAATAAATTTGGCGTCCTTTTAACTAGTGCCGAGAAAGGCTGACACCTACTCGACAAGTTTGAGATAAAGCGTCGAAGATATGCCGACTTCCCTTGAAAAGATCGTAGTTGTTTTAAGGTTTTGGGAGGCGGCATTTCTAAGATAGCTTTAATCTTCTCCGGATCGATTTCAATTCCACGATGTCGGACAACGAATCCTAAGAATTTCCGGAGGTGACGCCGAAGGCGCATTTTAAGGGATTCATCTTAAGGTTAAATTGTCTTAATCATTCGAAAACAATTCTCAAATCATACGGGTGGTTTTCCTTTACTTTGCTTTTGATGACGACATCGTCCACGTAGCATTCGACTTGATTGTGGATGAGATCATCAAAAATTCTTGTCATTGCTCTTTGGTAGGTTGCTCTCGCGTTCTTCGATCCGAATGGCATCACTTGTGTAGCAAAATACTCCGATCGGCGTTACGAATCGTTGTAAGCTTTTCATCTTACGGAGCCATTTTTATCCGGTTGTATCACGAAGATCCATCCATGAATGAGAATATTTCATGTGTCGAAGCAATATCGATCATCGGTTCTGGAATCGGTAGAGGGAATTCATCTTTTGGACATGCCTTGTTTAAATCTCCGAAGTCCACACAAATTACGATCGACCATTCTTCTTTACGGTGGCACTACATTGGCTAGCCAAGTCGGGTATTGTTCTTCACGGACAAATCTAGCGTCTATTAGCTTTTTAACTTCGGCTATGACTTGTTGTTCGATTTCTAGACGCATTCTTCGGGACCTTGTCCGATCGGAACGAAGTAGGATCCACTCCTAGCTTATGGACTGCAACCTGCGGAGCTAATCCCGGCATTTCATCGTAGCTCCAAGCAAAACGGTCTTTAAATTCCATTAATAACTTGATTATTTCTTCGGAGTCTTCTTTATTGAGTAAGGAGCTAACAAAGGTAGGTCTAGGCTCTTCGCTAGTACCTAAGTTAACTTCCGTTAACTCATCTATTGTGGATTTAATTTCTTCTTCGAATTACGGTGGAGCGTCTCCAATTTGTAAATCTTCGGGTTCGTCCGTAGTTTCCATGCGGTTTTCATTGGTCTTGCAAGTGACAACCAAGCAAAATTCAGTATCGTCAACTGACCCTACTGTGCCGAATCCGAGTCCATACTTTGAATTGGGTGGACGACCGGAGTTATTCCATAACTTTTCAAAATGTTGAGATTGGCCTTTTGTCCATTGTCGAGGTAAGAAACCACGTTGAATTAAATTTTGAACACAGGGAGAGTACCACTCAAAAGGTAATTCCATTAATTCTGATGAAGTGACATCTTCGAATTGTACATTATTTTCAGTTTTGGAGGAAGAAGCACCGCGGTAGAATTTGATTGGCTTTGCACCGTCACCACGTACCTCTTTGACCTCCATACCCTCGATCTTATTAGAATGGATCGGAGTTAGGGTCATAGTGTGTATGTAGTGGTTAGTCTTCTCGTACATTGATTTGTATTCTTCGTTCTTTTCATCTTCGAGGAGATCTTGTATTGCGGCTTCTTTCGACTTATTGTTCTTGCTTCTTGCTTGATTTCTTTTTCTTCTTCGGAACTATCATTCCAATCAACATTGATGGCTGGTTTCTTCCGTCCAGTTGTCCTAGTGTCTCTACCACGGCCTCGTCCCCGGCCTCGACCTCGGATGCGAGTTGTGGAGAAACCTTCACCATCTCGCCGGAAGGGAGTGGTGAGTGATCGTTGGACTAGAACTTCGGGTTCTTCGTTGTCCCGAACTTTCTTTGCTTCATTTGTTACGGTATCTGCTGGAGAAGATTGTTTTCTTTGGCGGTGCATAATAAGCTGCATCTTCATGGATTCCAATCTCATGTACGGAGAATGGTTGTAAGTCGCCTTTGATGCACTCTGTTCCCCTCCATCGTAATACTTGATGCAACGATGCGAGAGATGATGGTACCATCCTGTTTTCATGTATCCATGGTCGGCCGAGTAGAGCGTTGAACGATGTTTCGAATCGATTATATGAAATTTTGCGGTTGTCTTTGCTAAATCACCGGTCTTCATCGGTAGCGTTATTGACCGAGGGCTCTTTCTCCTTTACGGTTGAATCCTCTTAATAACATTTTGTCGGCCTCGAGCTCACGAGCATCAATTTCCAAGTATGCTAGTGTTCGAAGACTCATTATATTGATTGATGCTCCTGGATCCACCAATACTCGGGAGAGCGTAAACGTCCCAATTGTAACTGAAATGTACAACGGTCGGTTGTGATCTGCTGTCCCCAGTAGTAGGTCATTGTCCAGTGAAGGTAACACCTCGTTGTTCTTTTAACGAGCAAACCTCATCTAAGGAATCTCCGGCCATTTGAGCTAAGCAAATTTCCGGATCAAGTAAGGCCTTGATCAGAGCTTCCCTCATCTCCTTTGATAAGATGAGAGCATCGTAAATGCTCAGTTTGGATGGTAGTTTCCTAAGATGGGCTAGCACGTTGTAGTCCACTTTGTTTCCATGCGTCTCGGCTTCTTCTCGGATGGGTATTTCTTTTGCTGGGGTTGGTTCTTCTTGAACAACCACCTGCTTTCCTTTGTCTTTTGGACCCATTCTCGGAGGTAGAACTCTTCCACTTCTCGAGTTGACTTCGTAATTTCTTCCGAATCTAGTGTTGAGTTTGTCGGTGTTTCCTCACTGAATCGGAATGATCGGCTCTTCTGGATTATCTTCAAAATCTGAAGGCTCTAACTCTATCGTAACTGGAGCTCCTCGAAACTCACAGATAGAGCCGTTGCTTGTTGAACTCTCGTAGCCTCCTTGATGGATGTCTTCTTCGTCATTTTGCTTGTCGAGATCTTGTATGATTTGAGAATTGTTGTTGGTATCGAAATCGACGCCCGGATTGTCGCTAGTTACGTAATCGTTAGAAACAGTCAAAACGTAGCCAACGCCATCACCCTTATCATTATATGATCCTACCGAAGTGAGCGAGATAATCATACAAAATCGGAGGTTTGAGGGATTTCTCCCCCGAATCGAAACAACTATCCTCGGATAAGCAGCCCCTAGTCAGCCTTAGGAGTCTCGGTCCCCTCTTCTTCGTCGATTTTCTTCTTCTCTTCGATTGTCTCCTGTCGAGGTGGTTCTTCTATCGCAAGTGATAGTACCGGCTTAACGGGTCTCGAACTCCGAATTGAAGCTCGCACCGAAGCGGTTCGGATGTTGTCTAAAATCTTCTTCGAAGATCTTGTCCGAGCGGTGGTCCATCCATCGTCGGTTGCATAGGGATCTATCGGAATGACGGGATCGGTTGAGATAACATTGACGGAACCTCCTTTACGGGGTTCCTTCATGTACTCCTTCGGGATTGTTATATTTCCTTTCCGAAGGTTGTCGTTGAGCCAACTTTTAAAGGTAATACAATCTTCTATCTTGTGCCCTAGCATCCGATGGTAGGGGCAAAAGTTGGGATCACCTTTCTTGTTGACTTCCTCTGGTCTTTTGGGCTCGGCAGCTGGAAATCCGGAGTTTTCATTAAGCTACGGAACATCTTCGATCTTGCTTCATTTTTGAACGGATATTCTCTCGCTCGAAGCTCCCTCAATGTACGTTGCGGACGAGACGGTTGTTCATACTGCGGAGACGACTGATAGCTGGATCGGGGTTGCTGGTAATCTTGTTGTGGTTGCCGCGGCCGTTCTGGTGGTATTTGCATCGGTTGTTTGCCTTTGTCAACTGCTGCAACGACCCCGGATTTCTTTTCGAAAGTCTTCACCGGCTTCTGCTTGTCCGTCTTGTCGGCAAAACTTAATTGCTTCGCCTCTTCTTGCAAGCTTCCGGCCTTGCTTAACAACTTCTCAAAAGTCTTAATAGTGAATCCCTTGAGGAGAAGTGCTATCGGGCCGTGAATGCTTTTAAGCAAGATGCCGATTGCATGTTGTTCTTGCGAGTTGTGGTTCACACTTCATACTTAAATTTCTCCATCGAAGTATGTAATCCACTAGAGTTTCATTCGGCCTTTGTTTCTCTACCACTAAATCACCTATAGTGATGTGGTGTCGAAGCTCCGGCAAATCGCTTGATGAAGAGGCTCTCTAGCTGCGAGAATGTCTTCACCGAGCCAGTTGGGTAATTCGCATACCGGTCGAAGGCGATTCTCGACGGATCGTCGACGAAGCTGTCGGAAGAGTAACGCATCGCTCCCGCCGGCATTGCAACAACTAGCACGAAAGTGTGCAACATCTTGTCGGGGGTTCCGGTTCCGTCGAAGGTCTTAAACGAGAGGTGGTACGAAGCCTTTCGGGTATTGGACAGCGTCGAATTCTTCCGGGTAAGGTCTACCCGTCCGAATGGATGTCCGGTTCTTCGATTGTGCTAAGGCTTCTCGCACTGTCTGCTCTACCGAGTTCTTGATATCCTTTTCGGGGATCTTACTTTGTGTTGTGTCCTTTTTAGCTGGTCATCCCCATTGACGGATGTAATCTCCTTTCCTCCGTCTACGATGTGAATGACTTACGGGGGTGTCTCTCTATGTGGTTGTACTTGACTGCGGAGAGTGGCCGGAGCTACGGCCATCTCTTCCATCCTTTTCGCCATTTGAGCGATCGTGTCGTCTTTTTCCGAAGGCTGTCTCTTCATCGGTTCGGCTCCTCTCTTTCTGCAGTTGCGGGAGCACCTTGAGAAGCGATGAAGCTCGTGTCTCGACCATGTTGATTTCCGCATATTCGTTGTCCATGAATTCCGATGAGTCGATCTCATCTCCGAACTTTTCTTCTCTTTCTTTTGCCAACCGTCGGATGTCGGTTCTCGGCTTTTCCATGGCATCTTCTAGCGGAGCTTTCTGTGTGTCTTTGCGGTTGTCATGCGATGGTTGCTGGGTCCCCCTTTCACGAGTCCCCTTTATCGCAGTAGCACTTTCTTCAGATTCCAGCCTCCTGGCGAGACTTTCTCTCTCGGGCTGCTGTTTCAATCTCAACTGCCCCGTAGTGGGACGCCACACCATCCTTCTAGCGGCAGAAGGTCTAGGACCGGATGGTCACGTCGGCCAAATTTTGGAAGGTGGTATCCTCCCTAGTCTGTAATCCCGATACTACGACGGGCGGGCTAGCCTTCATTCTCTTGCTTGGCTTTTCTATCATGACGGCGGGTTCTACTCGGGGCCCAAGACGGGATTTGGCCGAGCACCCGCCCTATCCTTCGTAGAATTTCCGACACGGGGCGGTTTTCCTTCCTTGCTAGCTTTTCTACCAAAGTTTGCGGTCGAGCAAACGACGTAGTTCTAGTTCTTTTCTTGCGGCTATCGTTGTAGTATGCGGGCCGAGGTAATGTGGCGACAATCTTGCGAACATTCTCCTCATCCTCGCGGCGGAGAGGGGATGGAACACTGCTTCCTCCCAAAAGTGGTATGTAGTCGGGCGGTGGTGTATATTCCGGTAACGGTGTATATTACGGCAACTGCGGAATTTCCTCCGGGAAGGCGATCTCGGCGGCTACGGCTTCCCGGCGATCCTTCTATTTCTATTTCTTCTTTGGGTCTTTGTCGGCGACGGAATCTTTGAGCCGGACCCGATTTCGAAGACGAAGGTCTTACGGGAAGATCCGTACCCTCCACGGTAACGGGTTTATCATAGTTACGGATTTCTTTCCCCTTTGATTTGGCGAAGTCGGGGTAGGTGCGAAACAACTAGACCGGTGGGGGTAGTGAGAACGGTCCTCCTGACGGACGGCGGTACTCCTCCTAGTCGGGACCCTTTGCGGGGAGGAAACTCTTGGGTCGACCTAAGGTTGAACTCGAGCGATGGTTCCTCGGCTTCGGATACCTTGTTCGTCGGTGCAAAGAGGAGACGTCGGTGACGCTTGACGTTCGTGTTTTCAAATCCCTGTCCAAATCGGATGACCCCATTGTCGGGCGGCTCATCCTTATAGACGGCGAAGTCCGGTCCGTTGGTGAAGGAGAAAATCGGTTTCGGGGCTTCCATTTCGCAAGGTAGATTCGGTTGTCGGTCCCGAGTTATGCTTCTTTTCTTCAGGACGAAAGAAAGGAATTGAAAAGAGTCCGAACTCATTCTTTGTTCATGTATTTATAAAAAAGAATCATTTGTTAAAAGAATCACTTATTAGAGGGTTTGTTTATTTAGAACGGAATGTTCAAAGGTGTAGAGAAGGTAAGGAATCCGATCCGAGAAAGGAAAAGAAAGTCTTAAGCAAGACTTCCCGACTCGAAGGATCACTCCTAAACTAACACTATCGGGGGTCCACCCCACCTCGAAATGAGGTAAAAGGATCTCGGAACCTCTCGTTTAGGGGTGTCTAAACGGTGGCTCCTAAATCCGAGAGAATGTTGGCTATACTTGTTCAAGATAGAAATGAACATAGTATTCCAACGGAAAGAAGGGTAGTTTGATCCATTAGGGACATGGATACACTACCGATTTTTGAAAGCAGAATTATTTGATTATAATGGAGAGAGGAATCTTCCCCAGCGGAGTCGCCAGAAGTTGTCGGCACTATTTTTAGGTTGTGTGATGTTTTTAAAAGGGGTCGCCTAACAGAAGTTGTCGGCGAATTTAAATTTTAAATTTGATTTAAATATATATATAATTTAAAAAGTAGTATTTGACTTTGAAAATAATTTTAAATTTGAAAGTTTTAAGATATGAGATTAAACCGATCTCACATCCCAAATAGTTTATATAAACGAGCACCGCACCACAAACCGTGTATCTATCCTTAAGGATAGACACATCGCTTGAGGGTGGGGCTCGATCAAATAAACTAGAAGTTTTGTGACATCCGTTTGGTACGCGAACCAATTTTATAAGCCGACAAATTCCTCTCGCTTAATATGAAAGTATTAAACGGGGTTTATATTACACAGGTTCTTTAAAATTCCCTATAAGGGCAAGCCCCTATAGTTAATTACATCTTAAGTGACGGGAATCACCTAAGAAAACTCTCGATAATAACCAATAATTCTGCTCTCAAGAATTTCAAAGTTTAAGGTTTTCAAAGATTGAATTTTGGAATTTCGATAGGGAATGGATCAAATTTGGAACATTTTGTTTTGTGAATCCAAAGGAAGAAAGGTAGGAGAAATCACTAATTCGAAGTGAACTTCGGTAATTTCCCGACTATCCTATTGTTTGGCTTGAATTTAGGAAAGTCCTAATGTTTATTTAGTATTTCAATCTTTCCAATTTTAATTAATTAGGGCTTATATTTGTATGATGAAATCAAACAAATAGCCTGGAAGATGTGAGGGTTTATTGTCGTATCGGACGACTACCACGGAATCCTAAGACCGGTTAGGGCTTAATTTGCAATGCAAATGCCTAACGAAGAGTTGAGGATTTATGTTGCACTAGGCAAGCTACCTCGAAGTCCTATGGCTTTGTGTTGACCTCATTTTTGATGAGGTCTTCCCTTCTTCTTTTTAGTGCTTAGGATCTAGCCTTAGGCTTTTTCTTTTGACTATCTTAGAGGACTAGAATTGGGACCCGCCTTTTAGAAATTCAAACCACTTCTAAACTCCCTGCAAACTCCACAAACTTGACTATAGACCCCTAATCATCTAGAGGGTTGAAATCAAATGTGGAAGTTTAAAGGATGAGTTCCTATAGGACTCTTTGGCCTTAGGGCCGCCTACTGGGTGGCCCAGTGCAGTGAAGGGGCTGACTTACACTACACTTACACACTACACTCCCACACACCTCCTAAAACTACACCCATACCCAACTTAACCTCCTGACTCATGTAGGTGATTCACATGAATGGTCCTTAACCCCTAAGCCCTTGGCTAAGAGGGTTAGGAACAACATAGTGAATGCCTCAAATGAGTCCTCTCATGGCTCATATGGGCTTGAGATGGCTTCATGGCTCAACCAAAATGATTTCTTTCCACCTAAATTCACCCGATCTTCAATTTCCCAAATTTTCAATTTTTGACCCCGAGACCCTACACCTACTCAAACCTACCCAAAACCGCTCGAAATTACCCAAATTTTTGCAAAATTTCCAAATTACCCAAAATTTTCCAAAATCAATCCCAAACATCTCCACATCACTCAAATTGATCATCCATACCCAAAAATACCAAAGATTCCAAAAATACCCCCCAATACCCTCCAAATAACCCAAAATACCCTTCTTGGCCTAAAAATCCAAAAATTCAAACAATTCTCAGAAAATTCCAGAAAATCCCAAATATTCCCAATTTCATTTTGTCCAACTACACCATGGGCCAATTTTGTCAATTTACCCTACTTTTGTCAAAACCCCCAATTTGACCCATTTTAATCCAAAGTGAACCCGATGTCGAGACCAAACCTACCCGATTGACCCCAATTTTGGTCCAATTCAATTCTAAACTTCAATTCAACATCCCCAATACCAATCTAGACCAAATCCAAGTCCAATTTGATTGACATTTGGATCCAATTCCACTTTTGACCTTAAGGCCCATTTTTTGACCTAAGCCGAAACCTAACCCAAATGAACCCGAACCCCAAAAATCAAAGCCCAACCAAAGTCAAAACCTCTTTGAAACACTCCCATAAACACTTCTCAACAATAA
Organism: Papilionanthe hookeriana x Papilionanthe teres; assembly: GCA_022702705.1. Classification (NCBI taxonomy): domain Eukaryota; kingdom Viridiplantae; phylum Streptophyta; class Magnoliopsida; order Asparagales; family Orchidaceae; genus Papilionanthe; species Papilionanthe hookeriana x Papilionanthe teres. Next base: position 65,273,775 of record CM040430.1, on the reverse strand, counting down.
TTCTACATCAATTTCAACCCTAGCCCAACATTGGCCCAACTTGGCCCACTTGGACCTATATTGGCCCATTCACGAAAAGAATCCGAATCCAACCCAATTCAAGCCCAAACTACCCCAAATTTGCTTCGAGTTACTCATGACACATCCATGAGCTAAACCCGACAATTATTTGGCCCAACCTTTTACAAAAATTTTCATCCATGAACACATTCATAAACTTAAAAGCCCGCTTCCCTTAAACCCTTCTAAAAGCCCATTTCCTTGAAAATTCAAAAGCCCAAATCTACCCTAAAGCCCACATGACATCTCCATTTGTCATCCATTTAATTAAATCCATTACCTAAGTCCTAAAATCATCATTGAATTATTCCAAATGAAGCTTCATCCAAATTCCCATCAAATTACCAAAAATTTCTTAAAACCCATTTTTATGAAATTGACTCGACTTTCCACAAGCCAAAGACAAGCCATGCAAGCCATTGACAAGCCACATGAAGCCATGGAAGGCTTGACATGTGACCATGCCATTAATGGTAAAAGGAGGGGCTCCTTTCCTAATCTTTCATTAAGCCTTTTTTACCTTAAGCATGTCGCACACTAAACCATGTTTAGCCGCCTCATCATGGATAGAGACCACACCACTCTCTCTTGGGCGACCCAGTCGATCCTCTCGACCCAAAATCGAGGCCATGGGGAGGTGAACCAAGCCCAAAAGGTGGGTTGACCCATTTGGACCCAAAATAGGCTCATCCCCATTCCATTTCGATCCGACTCCTTTACACATGGCAATTGCCAATTGATTGCACAAACCTCCGGCCACGACCCACCGACCACGAGGGTGACCCATGCACAGCCGGCCGGCCACCGGGCCGCCGGAAAACACCATGGCCGAGAGCTCGCATGTGAGCCGACATTGAAATTCTCACTTGCTGAGCTGCCCATCCCCAGTGGTCACCATGGCTGATCTTCTCCTCACCGGAGCAGGTCGATCCCGAGCCCTAACTCTCCACGGGAGGCCCTCCACCCTCTCCTATTTAAACTCCACCCCTCTCGGCCATGAGGAGAGCCAAGCACAAACCTTGCCAAAACTGCGCCGAAATTGTTCCGGACCCTTCTCCACTCTTAGAGCACTTGATCCCAGGTGAGATCCCCTGCCATTTCTCCTGCTGTAAGCTCGATTTCGAGTTGAAATTCCACCCAAAACCGGGACACTTCTCCACGGTGAGCCAATTCCCAGATTGATTGGCTCTACACCTTCACCGGACCGAGGGAAGGTGTCCACCATCAAAAGCCCCATCTCCGGGCCACCCGGTTGCTCCGGCCTCGAAGCTTTGTGATCGGGCTTGGTCGAAATCATATCCGGACGATTCCCGGGACCGGGAGACTTCATGCTGGAGCTTGCGGGACCCGATCGAAGGTGCGACAACTCTCGGATTGAAGCCGCACTTCTACGAGCTAAGGTATGAGTTAACTCTCCATCCAGGAGCTTCGGAGATTCTCCATTTCAAATGCCTTAGTTTCGATGCATGTTAGCCGTATAGATGTGTTCGTCTCTTGAAGACGAATCCATAGAGTATAAGAACGTAAAAATCCATTGAGAATCGAGTGAGATCTTAGGGATTTAGTGTGGACGGCTCTCGGGTGAGAACACTTGGGGACGATGAACGGATGCGCGTCCATTCGATACACGCGCGCACGGACGGCCGGGATTGCGTCGGACCGGGAGACGGTACGAGAACCGCGGGGCCCGGGGCTGCGACTCGGGTGGCGGCGTCGAATGGGAGCGCGACGCGTGTGCGTTCGGAGGCTGCCGAGGTTGACGCGGCGCCGCGTGGATAAATAGATAAATATGGTATTTTCTTATTTATTTAATTCCCTAAACTTCAAAAATTCATATCTCTGTGTAGGAAAATCACAAAAATAAAATAAAAATACCCTCTTGCTCAGTGAAGAGAGGAGAATAATGTGGAAAAGAAATCACTTAATTTCATCAAATATTTTATTTTTTATAATTTATTTACTCTCTGCATTGTTTTAATTCTCCATGCATGCATACAATTCACCATGGCATGAGACCATAGGGCTTTTGAAGCCTCTGAATTTGGGAACATTCCCTGAATTTTCCAAAGTCGGAGACCATCCCTATGAAGAGTTCTTGATTTTTCAAGTTCGAGTCACTGTTTTGAGTATTTTAATTCCAGAAAATAGCATGTTGTGAAATAAATTCTAGGAAAATTTGGTGATGTTCCTTATGACCAGAGAACCTC